>CM053770.1:599910561-599953910 GCA_028658325.1 Potorous gilbertii | reverse complement strand
GGAGGCTAATGAATTTCTGAGAAACCAAGAAATCACAAAACAAAACCAAATGAATGCAAAAATGGAAGATAATGTGAAATATCTCATTGGAAAAACAACTGACCTGGAAAATAGATCCAGGAGAGACAATTTAAAAATTATGGAACTACCTGAAAGCCATGATCAAAAAAAGAGCTTAGACATCATCTTTCATGAAATTATCAAGGCTGATACTATAAACAAACCAGGGGAGCAAGGAATAGTTTATTTGCCAGATTTACAGAGAATGGAGTAATTTATGACCAAACAAGAGATGGAGAACATTATAAAATGCAAAATGGATAACTTTAATTACATCAAATTGAAAAGTTTTTACACAAACAAAGCCAATACAACCAAGTTTAGAAGGGAAGCAGAAAACTGGGAAAGAATTTTTGCAAATAGTGACCAATTGATAAACGGTCAAAGGATATAAACAAGGCAATTTTCAGAGGAAGAAATTAAAGCTATCTATAGTCATATGAAAAAAATGCTCGAAATAACTATGGATTAGGGAGATGCAAATCAAAACAACTCTGAGGTACCACATCACACCTATCAGACTGGCTAACATGATAAAGCAGGAAAATTATAAGTGTTGGAGAAGATGTGAGAGAGTTGGTGGAGCTATGAGTTGATCCAACCACTTTGGACAGCAATTTGGAACTATGCCCAAAGAGCTACAAAAATGTGCATACCTGTAAGTGAAGTGAGCAGAACCAGGAGAACATTATACACAGTAACAGCCACAGGGTGTGAGGACTGTTTCTGATAGACTTAGCCTTTCACAGCAATGCAAAGACCTAAAATATTTCCAAAGGACTCATGATGCAAAATGCCATCCACATCCAGAGAAAGAACTGTGGCATCAGAATTACTGAATGAAGCAGACTATTTTCTCCTTTGTTATGTTTTGTTTTTCTCATGGTTTCTCCCACTTGTTTTAATTCGTTGATGCAACATGACTAATGTGAAAATGTGTTTAACGTACAAAACGTCTGCAAAGACAATTCCACTCACCATCAGCACATGGAATGTATGCACACTCATAGACAACACAAAATCTAGTAGACCTGAAAGAAGAACAGTTCTTGTTGCGAGAGAATTCAGGTATTACATCCAGATAGCAGCCCTGCACATGGCTGTTTGCATGCTGTTTCCCTCATTAGACTGTGAGCTCTTTGAGGTCAGAGATTGTCTTTTGCCTTTCTTTGTAACCCCAATGCTTAACATGGTGCCTGGCACATAATAGGCATTTAATAAATGTTTATTGACTGACTGCCAGTCCATGACAATGTCCTTGATTAAGCTCCCTGCTCCTACGGAGAAGAGTCTAAAGCTGCAGGAGGTTCCCCCAACGGCAACACTGCATCCCCATCCCCCACATACGCACTTAGACCTCAGTTACATCAACTTCAACCTCAGGAATACAAACAATGAGAAGCAGGCATGAGTTTGTTACTCATGAGAATTATTGGAAGAGAACAGGCGCACGTGTGGAAATCCATTCTGTTACCTCTATTCGGGGTCAGATATGGTATATAAGATAAGAGATAAGGACTGGACCTGTGATTTTGTTAATACAAGGAATTTGTGATGAGGAAATTCTCTTTGCTAATGCAGGTGGACACCTTCTTTGGAACTTTACCTTAAAGGACTGAGAAAGTGAAATGAATTTTTCAGGATTACACAGCTAATATGGATTTGAACTTAGGCTTTCCTGGCTCTGAGGTCAGCTTTTTATCGATTATATCGGAGTCCTAATAATAATTTATATAGCGCTTCAAAGTGCTTTATAAAGATCTCATCCGATTCTCACTACCTCCCTGGGAGATAGGTGTTACTATTATTCCCATTTTACAGGTGAGGAAACTAGGGCAAAGCGAGGCTAAGGGACTTGCCCAAAGTCACAAAGCTAGTAAGTGGTTGAGGTAGGATTTGAACTCAGATCTTACTGACTCTGGGTCTAACATTCTATCTATTGCCCAACTTGGTTGACTCATGATGAAAACCTCTAAAGAAATTCAACTTGAAGTTGCAGTGATGGATCTAAAGTATAGAAACTGCCGAGGGGTATGTGTGTGTGTGTGTGTGTGTGTGTATGTGTGTACATATATGTGTGAATGTGTGTGTGTTCTGACAAGAAGAAGCATTGTGACATGGAGGAAATAATACTAGATTTAGAAAAAGAAATTCCATCTCTACCAGTAATAATATCTAATATTTATATAGTGCTTACTACATGTCAGGCACTGTGCCAAGTGCTTTACAATTATTATGTCATTTGATTCTCACAATAACCCCTGGAGGTAAGTGCTATTTTGTTTTTGCTTGTCCTTTGTTTTGGGGGAGGACCAATGACAGATAAGGAAACTGAGACAAACAGAGATGAAGTGACTTGCTCAGTGTTTAACAGTTAGTGTGTCTGAGGCCAAATTTGAACTCAGGATTTCCTGCCTCCAGGTCCAGTCCTCTATCCACTGTACTACCCAGCTGCCTCTTTCATATCATTAATCCTTGGAAAAATTATTCTGCAAAACATATACAAAAAAAGAAAAAGACCTTCAGAAAGAGATACAAACAAGTAAGGGTAACTGTATGAACACCTTGGATCACCTAGCTACTTAGTAGGCAAATCATTCCCTGTAATGATACTTTTTCAGTTAATCAACAAGTATTTATCAATACCTGTTATGTGATCAGTGCTATGATCGATCCAGGGGATAAAAAAAGAAAAATTAAACGCTCTTTGAGTCACCTCTTCTCCCAAGCTATCAATCAATGGCCAGATATTTACTGAATGCAGCTGAGGAAGCAATGGCATGCAAGTGGTCAAGGTCTCTTGGTTCAGAAGAATGAGGAGAGAACAGGGTCCTCTGCAGTCTGGGGTGATGGAACAATATTACAGACTGTTACTTTTTTTTATTTTTACTTTGCTTTGTTAGTTTGTTTTCATTTAACCTGATACTATTTCCAATCAGTTAATGCTGAGGGGGAGGAGAATGCAGGGTGATTCTGAGAGGGAAGCATGAGCAGTTGGGGGCATCGAGAAAAGTCATGTGTGAAAGGGGAGATGTGCTGAGCCTTGAAAGAGATTAGGGATTCTGAAACATGGAGGTGAGGAGGAAGTGTATTCCAGGCATTGCATACAGCCAGTGTGAAGCCACAGTGGTGGGAGGTGGAATGTTTCGTATGAGGAACAGCAAGGAAGCCAGTCTGGCTGGACTGGACTGTGAATGAAGAGCATTAAGGTCCAATAAAGATGTAAAGTTGGTTTAGGGCTGGGTCAGGAATGGCTTTAAATGCTAAATAGAGAAGTTTGTATTGGATGGTATGGGAACTGAGGAGCCACAGAAGTTTAATGAGGAGGGAGGAAGTTCTGCAATATTATTCTAAAAGGACGATGTGGAATAGAACCAGGGATTTGCTAGTAAACGTTTAACAAGCAGATCTCTGAAGAGGCTCCACATACTTTTAAGTTTAATTTGCATTAGTAATACTTTCTCCCACTTTCTTAAATCTTAAACAGTAAACCAAGCCCTGATTTGTGGCTTTTGTGGTATTTGTCTGTAGTGTAAAGATTCACACTGAAAATTTAACTGGTGCCAACATACCCCTAATAGACTCTCAATAGTATAGCTACCATTGAGTCGGTATTCCTGGGAAAACCAAAAACAAAACACATCTTTTTCCAGGATTTGGGAAGATCTTAGATCATCTCTCAGAGTTAGTTCCTAGGAGTTAATATTTTTAAAGCACTTAGCACAGTACTTGGCACATAGTAGGCACTTAAATGCTTATCTTCTTAGGGCACATTTTTGGGGGCTTCTCGAATCTAGAAAACTTGTCAGCTATATATTAAAGCAGAAATATGACCAAGGGAAAGACAATAAATTCCATTTTTAAGGGTTTTTTTTGGTGTTTACTCAAATAAATTTATGTGGGGTACCCAAAGTATCTTGGAGTTGAAGAAAACCATAATGCCTCAGGTTCAGACACCCTTTTGTTGCTTATTGGAAAGATGTCCCTTAAATGTTTTGAGGGGAATACAGGTTATCAATTAAGAACTGATTAAAGGGAATTTTCTAACTGTAAGTCAGTTAGTGGTATGGGACAGAGACATTAGTTCTCTCAGCAGGAGGAAGAAGTTCAAAGACAGTTTAAGAGTCTATAGCCTCTAATTAGTTGCTTTCTGGTCTATTTTCTAAAAGAATACTTAGAATATAAGGCCACCGTATCTTCTGGTAACATCCTCCCATAGTTCTTACTGGGCTTACTCTCTGTTGAGGGTTATTCTCTCCTAAGCTTACTTCATACTGATGGGACATTCATGCTATTTCTTTCTACTCTTCTTTACCTTTCTCCTGCTATCACCTACTGCACCTCAGTGGGAGCCCTCACTTGAGATGATAACTCTTCTCCAGAAGAGAAAGAGTACATTCTGTCATCTTTGTTTTAACTCAAAGCTCAGAGTCTAAATATTATGTCTCTGTAATTATCTCCTGAAAATTTAATGACATAGGGGCAAAACAAAATATACCAACCCCAAACCAAAGCAAAAGGGAAAAGCACACCCTAATCCTTTCCCTCCTCATAATCACCCCATCACTCCTGCTGGGGAGGGGATTTATAAGTGGGGTATGCCCCTAGGTCCTAAATAAGGTATATGTCCTTGCCCTCTCAGTATGATACATCTCCATATTTCCTTTTTCATCAGCTCCAAACTCTTTATCCTAGAATTCAAGGCTCTTCCATCTTTTCAAACTAAATTTTTAAAATTACTTCTTTAAAAAAGAGACTTTGTTCACTTTGTTTTTTCACTCTCTATTTCCCCTTGACTCTCTTTATAGATCATTTCCTTTTCTTGGGATTCCTTCCCCACTACTTTTTTCAATACATGTCCCTTTCCTTCTATAAAATCCAGTTCAAAACTTGATTCCTCCAGGGATATGTCTGATGAATTCTATCCCCACTCTGATCATTTTATGTAAGGACTCAGAATCCTCACTGTATGCCTTGCCCTGGTATTTCTTAATTTTTTTTTTTTAACAATCACTGAATGTGTATCTGTAGATCTTATGACTTTTCAGAACCAATGGATTCTTTCCATTGTGCATAGAAATAGATTATTCACATATACTTCCCTCCCCACTCCCACCCCAACCCCCACCTTCTAGATAGTACACTCCTAACAGGGTAGACTCCATTTTTCCTTTTTTTCTTTCATCTTGGAAGCTCCTTCTAGCACCTAGCACAATGCTCTGCACACAGGAGATGCTTAATAAATATTTGTGCAGTGAATTTCCCTTATCTAGATCGAAAGCTCTTTAAGGGAAGCTATTATAAATACCTCAAATAATAACATCACATCTACGTGACATTTGACTATTTACAAAGTACTTTCTTTACAACAAGGTAGGTGATATAATTATCGTTCCCATTTTACAAGGAGTTTTACGAGTGAGTCCTAGAGAGCTGTCATCACTTGCTCAGTCTCCTAGCTAGGAATCATCAGGTTGAAGGCTTGAATTCAGGTCTAGCTCCCAAGGCAGCACTCACTACATAGATATGTATAGAACCTGCCTATTCCAGACTGGTTATAGTGGGCACTAAATGCCAAAAGTCTTAGTGAAGCTTTAAGCTTAAATAATTTCATGTTGGTTTCCTGAAGATATTTATCTTACACTCTGGGGGCTGTTTTAAGTCTGGATTAAGACCCTGAGGGGAAATATTAAGATGAGAAGATCTGTGGTCACTCCATCCTCTTAGGGGTCACTAAGGAATAGCCAGACTGAACCACAGAGGAAGAAGCCCGACATGGGGAGTCTGTAACTGATATCTCCTAAATGAAGCAACCCTTCTTCCCCTGTTCCCTGCCCCCTACAAAAGAGACAATCATTGTCTCACCCTCCTTTTCTGATCTTATCCTTAATGTCTAGGTGGTTTGTCAACCTGCTTAGCTCCGGTTTTGTTCTTTGTGATGAGTGGCGGAGGTCACTTCACACCAGTTTCTGGGGCTTGGTCACTCTTTATTGTTTCTTCTTCCTCCGGTTGTGCAATTCTAGTCAGGAGATGTTCTTTGTTCTGGAAGCCAGTCTGCTCTTGACTCTATCCAGATCTCAGGCTTTCTGATTCCAAGGGGAGCTGTAATTAAATGGCTCCACCTGGAGGCTACCCTGCCTTTACCCCTCCCGTATTTCTATGTCTGCTGGTATCACTGGTGTAGAGGAAGAAATGTTACTATCTCATATAGAAACTGGGAAATTGAATGAGTTCACTCAGAGACTATTAAAGGTGGAAAGAGTCCAGATCCAAGGAGGATATGGCACCGTTCTATATATTGGGAGAAGAGATGCCCAGTGAACATAGGAGGAAACTCTCCTCCATCTTTAAATGGACTGGCAGTTGGATACCTGAGATGAAACATATCCTCCTTTGTGTCCTGTTCCCCCCCGCCCTCACCTTTTTGGAGTTCTATATTTTATTGTTGAAGTGATTAGGAAAACATTGTATGTGATCATTTAAAAATTTTCTTTGGATAGAAGAAAGGGGGAAAGATCTAGCTACCCAAGTGATTCCAAGGAATGTTTGAATCTCTAAAAATTTGGTTTATTCGCAACTGAAGAATCATAAAACTACAGAATGTTTGAGCTGAAAGGGACCTCAGAGCTAATCTAGCTAAACCTTTCCATTTTATACATGGGAAAACTGAGGCATGAGGGAACATTGGTGGCATGAGTTGGATCATATTCTGGAGCAGGAGTTGGGAAAAAGGGTTTCTCTTTTAAATCACAATAAACTCATTTATGTAATTTATTTTTTTAAAAAGGGTTTCTTATTTTATTTCTCTCAGTGCTTCTCATCCTTGTTTCTATCCCAACCTTTTCTTTCCCAGTTTTAGAGAGGGTTGACATTGGAGGCACCTGACATCCAAATACCAGCAGACTGGACCCTGAGGAACCGGGGGTTATCTGGATCAAAACTCTGACTTGGGTATGAGACAATGAATCGCTTGGGCTGACTGAGGCCTGAAAAGTAGAATCTGTTCCTTTCTCTTCAAACTGAATCTCACTTAAAAATGGTCTGTAGACAGATGAAAATCTGTCCTGAGTTTAAAAACATTGGGGTTCCTAGGGTGGGCTACCACCATGAGGGTTTGATGACCTGATGACACCACACTGTCTGTCTCTATGGGCAGGAATCAGGAAATGCTGAGCTGGTACATTTCAGAGAAGCAGTATTAGATTGGATCTGACCACAGGCCTCAAAATCAGCTTCACCATTTCTGATATATGATGTGTGTGTGAGCACAAGAACAGTGTGAACCATGATTCTAGACTGACACCCAACTGCCTTTTCCTCTCTCCCACCTCCTTTTCCCATCTTGACATAAGGAGGCCATCCTGGGCCACAGGGAGGCCTCTTCTCCCAACCAAACCTCTTACCAGTCTCTTCTCAAATATATTCCACTAGTTCACATCAAACCATCCAGTCATACTAGGTCTTTCCCTTCTCCACATCCCACTATACCCTCTCCATGTCATTAAATGATGGTTAACTGCTGTCTGCATGCATAAATTGCTTGTACACCAGCATCCTTCCTACTACTAGGTATCCCTAAATGCTCCTGGAAGAGACACCTTAGAAATCAACTATTCCCTCATCAGCTGGTTCCCTAGGTGGTTGGTGACAAGGATTCTCTTTCTACCATTCTTGGTAACATCTGGACTCTCTCTCAACCCAAACTTCTGATACTGGGAAACCTGGAAGAAAGTACTGCTACTGACCTCTTGTGGCCAACTGCTCGTATGTTGTCTTCCTCCCTACAGGGGCACTCCAACCTTGCCCCTCCTCCCCCAGCCCAACTTGGCTACATGTGACATAGTATCATTTCTCTCCTTAAGGCAGGGCATCTCCTGTAGGTCTTTTGAAGTCATCCTTGAATACAACTTCTATTTGTGCACTCTCCAAGATGAGATTGAGCTAATTGAAGGGATTAGGACAGCAAGTGATTAATTGTGGGAAGTAAGATGGATCTTATGACTCAATTCTGGAGCTAGCTCAGTTCCCTTTCTATTCAGTTACGGGTCTAGTCCAATTTCTGTCTTGTGAGAAAATGTTATTCAATTGTAGAAATTGGGAGAAAACCTTATTGTATTCTTTGAACCTAGCCCTGCATGGCTGGGAAACTGGACCACCTCTACCTGCTGCTCAGACACCCTTAACCATCTAGATGATGCTGACCAGAAACCCAGCCAGATCCAAAGATTGATGCATGAAGTTTTCTCACAGTTGTACATCTCAAGCAACCCATACGTCGTATCTGAAAACTGACTCCATACTGATTGGTCAGTATTGTTTCTATGTTCTTTTGATTGTTTACAGGCACTTTGGGGAGTAGAATATCTCCCTTTCTGATTTCAAAGAATTTCACCTGTCCGTCTCCTCTTGCCAACTTGGAAAGTTCGTAGTCTTTTATCCAATTAGAAATCAGAGATCGCTGCCAACAAAGGTTCGTATAGTCAAAGCTAGGGTTTTTCCAGTAAAGATGTATGGGTGTGGGAGTTGGGCTATAAGGAAAGCTGAGTGCTGCAGAACTGACACTCTTGAGAACTTTTGAGAATTGCTGGACAGCAAGGAGATCAAATCAATCAATACTTAAAGAAATTAACTCAGGCTATTCACCAGAAGATCAAACACTGAAGCTGAAGTTTAAACACCTAAGCCACATAATGAGAAGATGGGACTCATTGGAAAAGACCCTGATATTGGAAAACATGGAAGGCAAAAGGAGTAGGGGCTGAAAGAGGATGAGATGGGTTAATAATATCATAGAAACAGTGAACGTGAGCTTGGACAGATTTTGAGAAACAGTGGAGGTTAGCAGGGCCTGGCGTGCTATGAGGTCATTTACAGGTAGGTACGATTGAACAATTGAACAACGTTCTATTTTTCCCTTTTAATGAATTGTTCTTACTTGAGTTATGGTTTTTAACATATAAAAGTTTGTCTTCCCCTGTGTTTGGGGGTCTAGGTCAATGCTGAGAAAGTCTGGCCTTGCTTTGTTAGCATTGGCATGCATAGCTTAATAAATCAATCTCCTCAGAAGATTGAACATATGTTTTCCTCAGTCATTTCATCTTTCACCCACCACAAAGAGACCACAAAGGAATGAGCAGAAGAGGAAAGCAAGGATCCTCTCTTGTCCTTTCTACCCACTTCCACATTTACCCTTTGACTGATTGTGGCCCTCAGCTCTGGGAAGAAACTTGGGATCATAGACTGAAAGCTGAAAGGGACCTTGAAGGTCATCTAAGTCATCTTTACTTTACAGATGAGGAAATTTACTTTACATCTTTACAGATGAGGAAATTAAGGCCTAAACAGGTTAAATGATTGCCTAAGGTCACATAGGTAGTAAGTGGAAGAGCCAGGATTGAACCCAGGTCCTTTGACTCCAAATCTGGCACTCTTCCTGGTGCACCACATGGGGAGAGAGGAACAGGAGACACACCTTGGGCTGACGTAAGAAACATAAAGGGAAACCAAGATTTTTTCCCCTCAATCAGAGATCCCTGCTTCAAACTACCTGTCCCATAGGATGCACAGCTGTTTTTCACCTCTTTTCTCTTTCTCTAGGCTTGTTCCTTTAGAACCATATCAAAGTAAACAAATAATAATGTTCATTTGTAGAGAGTATTATAGTTTTCAAAGCATGTTGTCTCATTGGAGCCTAACCTTTTGAGGGCAAATAGCATTGTCCTCATTTTGTAGATGAGAAAACAGGTTCATAGCGAGTGATTTGCTAATTGGCACAGTTCAGACTATAACTGAGGTTTCCCAACATTCTAATCCACAGTTCTTTGATACTTTCCAAAACAAGACTCTGTTTCTCAGAAGGCAGTTGGCTCAGTCCCAAAGGCCTTTGCTTGGCATTGAGGTGTGGCTTATACAGCCAGACTAAGGCTCTCTCTCTCTCTGTCTATCTCTCTCCCTTCTTCCCTCCCTCTCTCTTTCTCTCTCTTTGTCTCTGTCTCATTCTCTCTTTCTCTCCCTATTTGTTCTGACCATCCAAGGACATTAAATATAGCAAAGAAATATTCTTTGAATTGGGCTCTCCCTACCCAGGGCCAGGTGAGTCAGGGTAGGGCGGAGGATTGAGAGGGTGGGTTCCTAATGATTATAATTGCAGGGCATCATTTTTTGTGTGTTTGGGGGGGGGGGGAGGAGGTCATATGATCATAGACTTAGAGTTGGAAAGGACTTTTAGAGGTCATTGAATCCAACTCTTACATTTTAAAGAAACTGAGGCCAAGAGAGGCTAAATGACTTGCCCAGAGTCACACGGGATTTGAACTCCTATCTTCCTGTCTCAAATTCCAGTTCTCTAACCAGATTTCCATACTACCACAGAGTTCTCAACAGGAATTTGAAAGAAGGAAGTATTTACGATGGAGAAAAGCGCTGGATTGGCAGTCTTATAGACTTGGTTTCTAGTTTTAGCCACATGTGATTATAGGCAATCACTTCCCTTCCTTATCTTTGGTTTCTTTATCTGTAAAATGAAGGATTTGAAATAATGAGGAACAGTGAAGAGTCGGAGGATTTGAATTCAAATATTATCTTTGATGCTTACTATCCATGTCACATTAGCTAAGTCACTTAACCTCTTTAAATAAATCCTCAGTTTCCTCATTTGTAAAATGAAGAGGCTGGATTACAAGGCTGCTGAATCCTATCTGAGCTCTAGATCTATGTTACTGAAGGCCTCTTCCAGCTTGAGAACTTCAATTCCAAAAATGTTCATCCCTCTGCTGTGTCACAGCAGGAAGAAATGGGTCCACCACCATCCTCTATTTTTTCCTTGTTCTCAGACATTGCTTGTCCTTATGGCTCATCAAGAGTCTCCTTCTGTCACCAGGTCTCAGCAACCTGGGACAGAGGTTACAGAATATAGAGGCAGAGAACTCCCAATCTTCAACCCGGTCTCCCCCTTCCTAGTGACCTCTGTTTCCAACATCAGCAGCATTTATTCCTTGGCTCATCTGCTGGTGAAAGCTTGATAGAATCAGTCAAGTAGTTGTCAAAAATCCCTCGATGCTGCAGAAGGAAACGAGAAAACAGAAATCATGTTTGCAGTAGAATGGGTTCTCTTTTTTCTCATAGCCAGTGGAGTCTGGGATTTTTCTCTCCTTTGTATTGCTGAAGAAACTGAGACCTAGAGCAACTTACCCTGGTTCACTGAAAAGCTGAATTAGAAACCCAGGTTGCTTGATTGGACTCAGCTAATCTAGATTTGGCATGCCATGTATGGTGGCCTGGGAAATTGCATTGGTATAGGAATGGTGGCAGTCTTACATTTTTGCTAGACACAACCAACTGGAGGGTTAATGAATTCCAGGCCCCCTGGATTGAGGTGAGATAGAGAAAGCTCTCATAAGCTCTACCTTCTCCTTTCCCCTTCCTTCAAATCCTACTTATCATAATCTGTAAGGAAATGAATTTTTTGAGTAGGAACTAGATGTTGGATGGAATGTTCTCTTTTAAAGTAGTTACACAGAAGACCAAGAAAGAGGCACGTGTAACAAATTTTGTGCCTATAATTGTTTTTTTAAGTAAATATTTGTTCTTTAACACTACAAATTACAGAGAATGCCCTGATATCCTTGAGAAAAGGAAGTTCCTCACTGAGAACTTCCAAGAAAATACAGGTCTGGTTTAAATGAATCAATGAAACCATCAATGAAATCACAGTCTGGGTTTTTAAAAATTAAAATTTAACAAGGCAGTTACAAAAATGCCCTGCTGGTCTGTGTTCCTTTCTGAATCCCTTCCCTCTCACTGCCCCAGTATATTTTGTTGAAATAGTCTTCACAGGGATCAACAGTGTGAAAGAGGCAGGTAGATGACATGGTAGATAGAGTGCTGAACCTGGAGTCAGGAAGACCTGAGTGCAAATCTAACCTCAGACATGTAGTAGTTGTACGACTTTGGGCAGATCACTTAACCTTGGTCTGCCTCAGTTTCCTCATTTATAGAATGGGAATGCAGGACTGTTGTGAGGATAAGCTGAGATAATATTTGTAAAGTCCCTTGCAAACTTTAAAGCACTATAAAAATACTAGCTGTTGGAAGTTTTTTCGAAAAGTCATTTTATCCAACCTTGTTTTTGGTTGATGGGAAACACGAGTTAAAAATGATAATCTGATAGCTAGCATTTGCATAGCATTTTAGGGTTTGAAAAGTACTTTACTCATATTAAGTCATTTGACTGTCACAACAACACTGGGAGTTAGGTGCTGTTATAATACCATAATTTACTGTGGTTTGCCTGGGGTCACATCTAGTAAATATCTGAGATAGAATTTTACTCATTCCTTAGGTGGAAAAATGGATAAAGTTGTGGGCCTGGAGTCCTGAAGACCTGTGGTCAGACTTGTCTCTCAGACAACTAATTGGAAGATCCTGGGCAAGTCACCTGACTTCTGTCTGCCTCAGTTTCCTTGTCTGTAAAATGGAGATGATAATTGCGCCTACATTGTAGAGTTGTTGCAAGGATCAAGCGAGATAATACTTGTAGAACATGTAGCACATGGACTATAGCAAGTGCTATATAAACATTGGCTTTTATCATTATTTTTGGCCCAGTTTTCTAGCCACTATACCCCCTAATCATCCAGAGCTGTATGGGGCAGCTCCCCATTTTGAGTAGAGGAAGGAGAGATAGATAGTTTGCTAATGATCTGGCCATAGATATGGGTGAGGTACTGAAAACTCACCAACAATCATGTGGCTTCCTGATAGGCTGACACTAAGCCTGGGACAGTAGTAGGAATTCTAGTCAAAGGACTCTGGTTTGATGAATTCATAAAAGGTCGAAGTGTAACCCTTCCACAGATTTTTTTTTGTGAAAAACTGGTGCTGTTGAATCTCTTTAAGGTTGCTTTGGAGGAGGAATAAGTAGGATATGGGGGGTATCCAGGGATTTCTTAGCACAGCACCTGGCACATAGTACGCTCTTAATAGATCCTTGTTAAGTGATTGACTAAATCCCTTTTAGACCAGCATGTCCCTAGGAGTTGTTGTTGTTCAGTTGTGACTCCCATCTGCTGTTTTCTTGGCAAACACTGGAGTAATTTGTCATTTCCTTCTCCAGCTCATTTTACAAATGAGTAAAATGAGGCAAAGAGCGTTAAGTGACTTGCCCAGAGTCACCTATCTAGTACACGTCTGAGGCTGGATTTAAACTCAGGAAGAGGAGTCTTCCTGACTCTAAGCTCAGCGCTGGACCACATAGGTGCCCTGGTGGGGTTTTGGTTGGAACTTAAAGGAAGCTGGGAGAAAGATGAGGAAGAAGAACATTCCAGGTATGGGAGGTGGTCAGTGAAAATGACTAGTTTCGATATGGAATAGTTGTTCAAGAAACAGTAAGGAGACCTATGTCAGTGGATCCCACAGGAGGAAGAGGGTTATAAGGCGTAAGACTAGAAAGGTAGGGGAATTTGCAAAGCCCTGTACAAATATTGCCTCATTTTATCCTTATAACATCCCTGAGAGGTCAGTGTTAATTGTTATCTTTATTTTACAGAACAGGAAATTAAGGCAGATGGAATGTAAGTGACATGATCAGGATCACTGATGTATAAAGCCAGATTAATCTGACACCAGATCCAATGCTCTTCTATCCACAGCACCGCCTTAGGAAGCTGAGACCGAGGAGATCGTGTCTTGACCAAACTGACTAAGACGATAAGAAGTGTCCGAGGGACATCTGACTTTAGAGCCAGTGCTCTTCCATTGTACCAGCCTGCCGCTGCCAAGAGGCCCGGGGGAGCTGACCTAGGCTGGACATTGACCACCCCAGCTACTCACCCGGGTCAGTGCTTGCCTGGCCAGCAGCTCAAATGCTTGCTCCACGTTGATGTCATTCTTAGCACTGACTTCGAAGTAGGGTATGTCCTTCTCTTTGCACCAGTCTAGGGCTTTCTCCTGGGACACCTGCACAAGGGGACAAGAACGGACACAATTCTCTGAGACACTGAGACTTCTCCTGGCACAGACTCCTTCCGTAGCCTCTGTTCTCCCTCCCCTGGAACAATGACAATCACAGCTCATATTTCCACAGGGCTTTGGGGCTTACTAAGCAGGAAGTGTGTAATTATAAAGGAAAGGGGGACTTTGAGAGGTTAAATGATTTTGTTCAGTAGTTGTCAGAGTTGAGATTCAAACTGTTTATAGAAATAAAGACAGACCCAAATAAATTGGAAAAAACATTAATTGCTCAGAGGGCAGGATAAATCAATATAATGAAAATGACAATATTACTTGAAATATTTTGTTTATTTAATGTCATAGAAATCAAACTATCAAATGATTACTTTATAGAACTAGAAAAAAAACAAAATTCATATGAGGGGAAAAAAACCACACAGTAATCTTAAGGGAAATAAAGAAAGAAAAAAGTGGGAATGAAGGGAGCTTAGTAGTAGTACCAGACCTCAAAAGAGTCATTCTCAAAACAACTTGATATTAGATAAGAAAAAGAGAGATTAATCAGTGGAACGGTAAGTACACAACACACATAAGTAAATGTGTATGGTACCCTAGCATTCAATAAACAGGAAACTCTCAATTGCTGGGATAAGGACTCATATTGAACAAAAGCTTCTGGGAATATTACTCAGCAGTATGGAAGAAATTACATATAGGCCAACACTTCACACTTTACACCAAGATAAATTCCAAATGGATATGTGACAGAGACATAAAAGTTCATATCATAAACAAATTAAAAAAACACAGAAAAATGCCTATTATATCTATGGAAAGAAGAAAAGTTCATGACCAAATAAGGGATGGAGAGCATCACAAAAAATAAAATAGATCATTTTAATTATATAAAATTTAAAAGTTTTGCATAAATAAATTCACAGATTTAAGATTAAAAAGGAAACAATTAACTGGGGGAAAAAAATCTTTGCAACAAGTTTCTCTGATGAGGGTCTCATTTCCAAGATATTTAAGGAATTGATTCAAAAGTACAAGAATAAGGGCATTTCCCCAATTCAAATATAGTCTAAAGATATGAACAGATAGTTTTCAAGGGAAAAAACCCAGGCTATTTATAGCCATATGAAAAAAATGTTCTAAATCCCTCTTAATTAGAGAAATGCAAATTAAAGCAGTTCTGAGATTCCATCTCACATTCAAAGATGATAAAAGAGGAAGATGATAAATGGAGAAGACTGTGGGGAAAACACAGATTGTTGCATTGTTGGTGGAGCTGTGAATGGGTCCAACCATTCTGGAAAGCAGTTTGGAAATATACACAAAAGATTACCAAACAGTGTGTGGCTAAATCCATACCCAAAAGAGATCAAAGAAGTAGGAAAACGGTATATATGTACATAAATATTTATAGCAACCCTTTTTATTAACCCTGGTAATTCAAGGGATGGCCATCTAATGAGGACTGGCTGAATAAATTGTGGGATACCAATGTGATAGAATACTATGGTATTTATAAGAAATGAGGAAATAGATGAAAAAAAGGCATGCAAAGATTTCAGTGAACTGATAAAGAGTGAGGTAATTACAACTACAAGAACAGTTTATAATATGACACTAAAACTATTTTTTAAAAAAACTTTGAAGATTTTTATGAACTGATGAATCAAATGAGCAGAACAAGGAGAAAAAATACTGTTATGACAAACAACTTTGAAAGCGATAAAAGAACTTTGATCAATAAAATGACGATCCATGATTCAAAAAGACTGATGGGGAAAGATGCTATGTACATTTAAAGTACAGAATGGGAAAATGTGTGTGTGTGTGTGTGTGTGTGTGTGTGTGTGTGTGTGTGTGTACTGCCAATGTGGGAACTGTTTTGTTTAGCTATGTATATTTGTTACAAGGAATTTCTCTCTTCTTCAGTGAGGTTGGGGAAGGAGAGAGAATAGATTTTTGTTAAAAAAAAAATTTTAAGATAGAGATGGAGAATACAGGTATGGAATGTTGCATACATTTTCAGATGAGGGTTAATTTTGCTTAATTGCTTTTCTTTGTTATAAGAAAGCTCTCATTTGTTGCAAAGAGTAGGAGTAATCTGGAAGTGTTTGCAATGTAAAATCAAAATACAATCAATTACACTTTTTAAAAAATTGAACAAATATCTCCCAAACATCTCCCATGCTCTTTTCACTAACTTCAACTTTTCTAACTTAACTGAAGCCAGAAAGGGGAAGAGAGGTAAAAAATAGAGTTGAATAACCTCTCAAGAGCTCTGCAAGTAAAAACCTCCAGGAAGCCATGTTACTGGGCATATACCAATTGCTCAAATAACAGCTTCATCTTTTTTTAATTGATTTTTTGTATTACCTAGATTTCTTCCTGTCTCCTTGTCCCCCTCATTCCTCAGAGAGCTATATCTTATAACAAATATTAAAAAAAAATAAAAAGAGGAAAAAGAGAAAATAATTCAGTATAACTAGTCCATACAATAAACAAATCCAAAATTACATGCAGTGTCCTATAGCCTTATACCCCGATCTCTGTAAAAGAGCCAGGATGGGTATATTTTCATAGATCTTTCTTGGAACTAAGTTTGTTTTTACAATTTCGCAGTCTCATTTTTGATTGCTTTGTGATTGTGGCTCTTTCCATTTACACTGTTGAAGTCATGTGTATATTGTGTTTTTGCCTCAGCTCACTTTGCTTTCATTCATGTAAGTTTTCCCATGCTTCTCTGTATTCATCATGCTTGTCATATCTTACAACACAATAAATATTTCATTATGTTCCCATGCCATAATTTGTTCAGCCATTCCCCAATAGGCCTCTACATTGTTTGCAGTTCTTTGATACTGTGCAAATTGCTGTTATCAGTATTATGCTATATGAGCTTTTCTTTTTGTCAATGACCTCCTTGGGATAGATCTTGAATCTATTTTTTAGTTCATTTTTTTCCTACCATGGCTCAGCAGAAGTTGAACAAACTCTGTGTGGGTCCCCTGATGGCACATGTCTGACTGACTTGGGTGAAATTCCATGATGATGGGGGGGGCAGGGTGTGGGGTGTGGGGTGTGTTTGCTGAAGAATCTGTTCTTTTAATCTTCTTCACTCACTCCACACTCCGTGTGTGTGTGACTGTGTGTGTGTGTGTTTGTGCGTGCTCAAGCATCTGAGCTGGTATTTAGCTCTGCTGTTTTCCTGTCTTCCCCCTAGTTCCCAGGATAGACTGTAGTTTCCCATAGCTAGTGATGGTAGAACCTTGGGAGCCCTGTCAGGAATAGGGGTGAGGAAAGATATCTCTGTAGGGAAACCTGGGATAGTGGAAAGAGATCTAGATTTGGAGTCTGGGGAACTGGGATCAAACCCTAGTTCTGGTGATTGCTGTGTGACCAAAGGCAAATCATTTGGTCTTTCTAAGCTCCATGGGAATGGGGATATTTGCACGGGTACCCCACCGGGTTGTTGTGGGGAAAGCTGTTTCACAAGCCTGAAAGCTGGGAGGCAATCTGAGCGTTCATCCTTCTGGCCAGCAGCCCAACCCTCCCCACCCCATCTGGGCCTGCATCTGGGAGTTGGATCCCTTTCCTACGAGAAAAGGAAGCAGCAGTGGCCCAAGAATCTGGGGAGGTGCCCAGCCTGTTGTGGGGCAGCCCTTCTATCCTTTACAATAGTTCTCTCCCTCAGATTCATGCTTGCAGGAGATAACCCGGTGGGCACGGAGCTGGACTCTGGCCACATTTTTAGTTTTGCCCTATGACAACTGGGAGAATGAGTTGCCTCCTTTCCTTCAGGATATCAACTGCTTTATTTTCCACAAGTTTCAGGGGAGCCAGTCTTGTCTGCGATCAAAGGTACCATCGCACTTCCTTTTCTCTCCTGACTTCAGGGCTCTGGAGGGGCAGGATGGCCCAAATCCCCTCCCCTTGGCCTCTCTGCCCTCCCTCACAAAGTCTGCATTGTTCATCTGAGCCCAAGATGGACAACTGGCTGACACAAACCCAGTGGGTGGGGACTTGTGGACAGATAGTCAGGTCTCTGCCCCATACTTCAGGACCCACAGGGAGCTGAAATACATAACTTCCCTACCTTCTATTCTCCCTCCCCTACCCCCTGCTTCCCCCACCGCCCATCTCAGGATTATCCCCAAATCAGCTCTCTCTCTCTGAGCCTCTTTCACTCTGTCTCTCTCTGTCTCCCATCAGCCTCTCAGTCTCTATCTCTCTGTCTCTCTCTGGGTGCTGGTGAATTCCACTTGCACTGTGACTCAGGTAGCTCCTCATTTCCTTCTCCTGGTAATCCTCCTATCCCTGGGGGTTGGGCCACCAGCTCTGGGGTGGGGGAGTCATACCCCACAGTTCCTTCTCTTGTGCCCTGCTTGGACTACTCACTGTCCCTCTTCCACATCCTGTGCTTTTCCACCTTGGTACACCCTGCTCCCTATTGAGTCCCTGCCCATCCTCTCAGTCCAATTTAAGTATCACTTCCTATATGAAGTCTTTCCATCCCCCCAAGTTCATAATAAATATTCTCTCTCAGATCTCACAAAACATTTGGCTTAATTCATTTATGTATTATTTGTACCATAGCTTAATATAATTCTATATTATTTTGTGCTCAATACAGTATCTTTGTGCAAGAAATAAATTAAACTGTTGAATTAAATGACCAAAGATTTTTGCTGGGGGAACATTGCTTGCTCTCTGATAATAGAGTAGGTTGGCACCCCTGGGCCCTCATCATAACACCTGAAAAGTTATGTAAAGAAAAGACTTGGGGGTGAGGTGCTAGCATCTACCCACTACCCAGCCCAACCCAGCCTATTCCTTACCTCCCGGTCATCCAGGTCAATCTTGTTCCCCAGTACCACCATGGGGAAAACTTGCTCTGCGGGCACTGTTTTCTGGAGTATGTCCCCCCTCCAGGTGTCCAGGGCATGGAAGGAGTCTCGATCAGTGACATCAAAGGCCAGGATGCAGCCATCTGAGCCCTTGTAGAAGGTGGAAACCATGGAGCGGAATCGCTCCTGACCTCCTGTGTCCCATATCTGGAAAGAAAAACTCCAGTATGCACTTAGAAGAAGCAGCTTGAGGAAGGTTCACATGTCAGCTTTCATCCAAACTTTCCTTTCTCTCTCTGGTCATTAGATTGTAAGCT
This sequence comes from Potorous gilbertii, assembly GCA_028658325.1. Taxonomy (NCBI): domain Eukaryota; kingdom Metazoa; phylum Chordata; class Mammalia; order Diprotodontia; family Potoroidae; genus Potorous; species Potorous gilbertii. Next base: position 599,934,724 of record CM053770.1, on the reverse strand, counting down.
CCTTGAAGGCAGGGGCTGTCTTTTGCCTTTTTGATGTCCCCAGTGCTTAGCATAGTGCCTGGCACATAGTAGGTGCTAAATAAATATTGATTGATTGATTGGTTGGCTGGTTTGGTCAAGGAGCCAACACTTTGGTTCAGTCTCAATCCATCCCTTGTCCCCTTCTGATTTGGAACATTTTAATATCTTTGCATTGTTCATTTAACTTTTGGAAAGCACTTTCATATTCATTATGTCATTTTCTCTTCACAGAATGCTTGTGAGGTAGACAGGACAGGGATTATAATCCCACTTGACAGATGAGGAAATTGAGGTCAAATAACCTGCCTAGCATTAGCAGTTAATTTCAAATTCAAATTCCAGAGATGTTTATGAAATATCTAGGAACATTGGATCATGGGATCATAAATCTAGAGCTATAAGGGACCTAGGACAACTAGGTGGCTCAGTGGAAAGAGCTCCAGGCTTGGTGTCAGGAAAACTTCTCTTCCAGAATTCAAACCAAGACTCAGACACTAACTGTGTGACCCTAGGCAAGTCACTTAACCCTGTTTGCCTCAGTTTATTTACCTGTAAAATGAGCTAGGGAGGGAAATGACAAATGAGTATAATTGCCAAGAAAACCCCAAATAGGGTCATGAAGAATAGGACATAACTGAAAACAACTAAACAACTAGGAACATCCAGTTCAACCCTCTCATGAGGACCTAAGGTTCTACTGTGTTTAAGGCTAAGTGCTGGGGGTATAAAGACATAAACAAAATAGTCTCTACCCTCAAGAACTGCCAGAATTAATGGGAGGATAATCAACCAAGCTGGTACTAGAACCCAAACTTACAGATTTCTTATCAGTGCTTTTTCCCTCTAGACCCACTGGTACTTTGATCTGTGTTAGCCCGAGGGACTTGGGAGGATTTGTATCTGTCCAAACACAGAAGGAAGGGGTGGCCTTGCTCACCTGTAACTTCAAGGTTGTGTTGTCTACCATGATGATTTTGGAGAGGATGCTGGCCCCCAGGGTGGTCTGATAATCCTCGTAGAAAGTCTTGTGTACATACTGATTCAAGAGGGAGGTCTTTCCCACTCTGAGGGGACATAGAGATATATACACACACACATCTCAGAATCTTTTCATGGTTCTCAGGGCTCCGTTTCATTCTGTGGAGGCCAGTCCCCAGATCTTGGTCCTGAACCTGAAGGGACAGCTCATTATGCCCAGATATAATTTCTCAGAACTGGAAATCTTTTGGGAACAGATCCCAGAAGAAGGACTAGTCATCCTCAAGGTATTTGGTAAGGAGAATGTTTCAGACCCAGTTAAAGTTGGGAGGGAGGCAGCTACCTTAGGTCATTACCATCATTTTCATCACTCATTAAAGTAGTATGGTCTACTGCAAATCCCTTCAACTCTGTGCATGGGTTTTCTCATCAGTCAAGCAGGAATAATAATACCTGCTCCACCTGTTAGCAGTTAGTATAAGAATCAAACAATTTAATAGATGTGTCATAGGCCACGGATTTAGGGCTGGAAGGGAATTAAGAAATCACCTAATTCGGACAAGGAAACTGACATAGAGAAGGGGAATGACTTGACTGAGCAAGTTAATGAGTTGGGAACTGAATTTGGGATTTGAATTCGGGTTTTCTGATTTCAAAAGTTCATGCTTTGAAAGTATTATACATTTGTAATGTAAGGTGATAGGACTATCTAAATCACTATTATTAAACAATAGTCAATGAGAGGCAGTATGGGGTAGTGTTTACTATTTTGTACTTTCAGCCAGGAAGACCTGAGTTCAAATCTTGACTCTGACACTCACTAGGTAGGTGACTATCAGTAAATAACTTAGCCTCGGCCTTTTCTCCTTGGGGAGATACCCACATCTCTCATATCCATCCCCTTCTCCACACTAAAAGGGTCAATGCCATGCTTCAAACCCTCATCATGTAGACTAATTGATCTCTCTGCCTCTAGCCTGAATCTTCTCTAACTCAGCCCCCACTCAGCTGACAACTGATATTCTTAAAGCCCAGGTATGACTATGTCACTCACCTGCTGGGAAACTCCAGTGGTTTCTTATTGCCTCTAGGAAAAAAATTCAGACTTCTCTGTATGGCTTAAAAACTTCTTTGCAATGTGGCACCCGTCTACCTTAACTGGTTGGTTATCACGGACTATATGTCCTAGATTAATCAATCTACTTTCTTGTCCCCATACACAACATTCCATCACCATATGTATGTTTTTGTCTGGGCTGTCCCCTGTACTCAAGCACCCCCTTCTCACCTTTGCTTCATAGACTTCCTAGCTTCCTTCAAAACTCTGCTCAAGGAAATCTTTCCTGATCCTCCCATTTACAAGAGCCATCTCCTGGAAATTACTTTGTATCTTGGTGTGTATTTAAATGTATTTATTTGGGTATATGTTACTCCTCCCAATAGAATATAACTTTCTTGGGGTCAGAGAAGGTTTAATTTTGTCTTTATATTGCCAGTGCCTTGCATATAGTAGGCATGTAATAAATGCTTAGTGAATGAACGAATGGAATTTCCATACCAAGTGCACCTACACTGGAGAAATTATAGATTCTTGATGTATAAATGTAATAATATTGATATATTATGGTAAGTATGGAGGATTCAAAATGTAAAAAACAATAGAATCCTTGTCAAAGGAGGTCACAATTTAGAGCGTGTGTGTGTGTGTGAATGAATGGCTCACAAGTTATCAATAGTAATAGCCTCATGTTATCATAGCACTTTTAATGTTTTAGAAGCATTTCACATCTATCTTCACACCTGATCCTAAAAACTGCCTTCTAAGGTAAATGAGTCAGGCATTATCATCTCTGTTTGACAAATGTAAGAAGTGAGGCACAGAGCAGTTAAATAACTACGGTCAGCTCGTTAACTGGAAGAATCAAGAGCACAGGTCAGGTCTCTCGACACCTAGCCTCGACCCTTGGACAGGACTGCTTCCTATTACACATATGAGTGGTATGGCCATGGGAAAGACATTTCATTTAGCAATGTAACCCTCAAGTTCAGGGACTCCCAGAAGGTAGAGCTGAGTGGAAGACATCGATCTCATTATCCTTGAGGCAAGGGACTGTTCCCAGTCAGATACAATTCCATTCATTCTGGAACTGAATGTAGAGCAGGATTCGTCTTACCCTAGGGCTCCGATAATGATGAGTTTCAGGTCGACCTTTCTCCTTGGGTCCATAGAGGACCGGGGAACCTGTGGGAAGAGAAAAATAAGCCACACCTTGGTTCCAGTGTCCACTGTGGTCTTCTCACCCAGATTGATTGCCTTCTGATTAGTGTTTCCTCATTTGACATATCCGGGAACAATTTGCTCTTGGCCCAGAATTCAGGTTGACTTGCTTTCCCCTTTACATTTTTTAAACTGGAGAGGGACTCCAGAGTATTACTATCTCTTGATCCAACAAATTCTGGGCTCACTAAGTTGACTCTGTGACATCTAGGAAGGTAAGGCTGGGACCAAACACTGAAGAACCCCTGACAGCCAGGGTTAGGGCCCATGGAGAATGGGATAAAGGTCTGATACAAGGGACCAAGGATGGTTCTGTCTTAGAGGTTTTGGGAGGGATGATATAAGCTACCCAGTGTTTCTGTGTTCAGTATGGAAAACCCCCTTCCTCCTCTTTGTGCATTAATGATGCTCTTTGCAAAATAGAAAGGTTATTTGAAGGTCTATTGTTGGTTTCCAATCTCAAACCCACTCGCATACCATCTCCCAGGGCTGTCCCTTCTTTCATTCCCAGACAGCTCAATGGAATCTGGACTTGAGGATCTCCATGGCCTAGAACTTTTCACCACTGCTATTGCTTGGGGAGGAGCATGAAGCCAGAAGCCCCTGAGATGTTTTAGCATTTGCCTTCTGGTCATTGTACATATGGACACACTGAGACACAGAGAAGTATAAAGAGCAAAGTTATACATATCTATTTGGAGAATCAGCATGGAGGAGTGGGTTTAAACAAGCTTCTAAAATGTACTGTGTATTCTTGGAGGAAATTACTTCATCTTTGTGAGTTTTAGTTGACCACATCTGTAAAATGGAGATAATATACCTCTAGGATCTCTAAGAACTAAAGACTAATAATTGAAATTCATAAAACATTTAAAGATGTGCAAAACACATTGTATAAATAGATAAATGGGAACTTTAAAGCAGTACCATATAAACGTCAGTTATGATACTATAATTCTTATAGACTAATAACATCTAAAAGAGAACTCTATAGGTCTATCTATCCCCCTGTCCCAAGCTGTGATGATACATCTAGGCAGCTGAAATATCTAGTATTTTGAAGATGATGCATGGAACTCTGAGTAGCAGAACCTTCCACTGTCACTATTCTTAAGGGAGCAACCCCTGTGACAATTGGTCTACCAACCTAGCTCTCACCAATACCAACATCTGACCCGGTGCCATGACAAACAGGTGAACTCAGGAGCACTCCATCCCACAATCTCCAGGCCACTGACGCTGTTTCCAGTGTCACTGAAGTGATCGTTCAGGGTAGTAATTCCTATAGCGAAGGGCTAGCCAGACTCACCAAAAGCCTATTAACAGCCACTCACCCATTAGGGTAGGAAAATTAGCCTAATTGCAGTCACAAGGGACTCTAAGGGAGGGGACAGAAGGTGGCATGTGCCAGGCAAGTCAAATGGACCACCACTTCCCCTTAGACTTGGATGGACCCTGAACTGAAGAGCCCTGAGAATGGTGGCTCCCAGATCACAGACCCTCCTTCTAGGCTTATTCCTACAACCATCAGTCAGGACTCAAGCCTTGTGGAGATGCAGCCTGGAAATTGCTTCTATAGATATAATAGCCCTTGACTCATTAGTATCCATGGATCCTGAAGATTTAATCAATCAATAAACATTTATTAAGCACTTACTATGTGCCTGACACTGTTCTAGGCTCTGAGGACATTAAAAGAGGCAAAGGGCTGTCCCTGGCCTCAAGAAACTCATAATCTAATGACTTGGGAAACAAAGTTCTTACAAAATAAAAAAAAAAGTATACAGCAGAGAACAAAGAAAAACTTACAAGGAATCAAAGAAAAGATGGACAGCACTCAACACAATGTGTAATATTTATCATACAGGCTTTCTTGAAATGAAATTCATTGTTACATATTTTAAATCTGCTCTTACGTTCTGCTATGCACATGACATGCTTTCCCCCTTTTTTACTTTGTATTTAGGTTCCAATATTTAAGTTGATGATATGTTTTTGTCACTTTTCTCTATTCTGTATTTGTGTTCTGGTGTTTGAATCTAAAATGAAAGTATTTTAAAAAAAGAAAAGAAAAACTGAAAATACAAAAGACAGAAAAAAGAGAAAGTTCTTGCTACTCAAGTCCTTGGCACTGTCAACATCAGAAATATAGTTTTATTAATGAAAACAATATTAAAGATGCATTACCATCTTTTTTGCCATTGTAACCCAAGGAACATGAGGGTTTTCCATTGACATCTCCTTTACATGTTGTCTCTCCTTATTAGGATGTAAGTTCCTCGAAAACAGGGATTATCTTTTCTATTTTTATCCCCCAGTACTGAACACAGTGCTTTGAACATAGTAAATGCTTAATAAATGCTTTGTTATTCATTCATTCATTTACTTATCATGAATCAAAAGGTATGAGTAGAATGCAGAGCTATAATCTCATCCCTCACCTGAATTGAAAATCCAGCAGTCGACTTCCAGTGTCAAGACAGCAGAGTAAGGAAGGACCCCCCTCTAAATCCCTCCCAAATTCCCCTCCAAAAAACTAGAAAACCACCTCAGAATTGATCTAAGAGAAGGGAAGCAGCTCATCAGCCCAGCAAAAAAGGTCTGCCTCACCTTAGTGGGAGGGGAAAGAGGTTCAAGAGCAGCATCAGCAGCCAGTCTCACAGTAGAGGACCTGAAGCAAGGTTCCAAATCTGGGGTGAGCTGCCAGGGAGGCCCCCCTCCTGCACACCAATAGCCCCCTTGGCAAGTGAGCAGACTGTGCAGCACAGCAAGGACCACCCAGCAACCTACCGCCAGCACAAGCCATTAATTAGGCCTTGACTCTACTGTTGAGGAGAAATGAAGCTCCACCCTGGAGTTGGCCAATAGTAAGATCCTGCCCCTGGGGCCTACCAGCAGAGAGACCCTGTTTCCATAGCAATCCAACAGCAGGGTCCCATCCCTGGAACAGGTGAGCAGCTAAACTCCATACCCAGGGGAAACCAACAAGGAGGCCCCAACCCCAATACAAGCCAGAAGGGAACCCTACCCTCCAGAGGAAGCAAGCAGCTAAGTCTTAAAGCCCAGTGAAATCCAGCAGCAAGACCCAGGGCCCCAGCATAAAAAGCTTGTGACATTACAGGACCAGTGATCAACTTTTACATAAAAACACCAAGTCACAAATAAGGCAGAAAAATGAGCAAAAAAATAAATAAAAGAAGAGCTTGACTATAGAAAGTTACTATGGTGATAGGGAGGACCAAGGCATAAAATTAGAAGAGGACAGTAGTGTCAAAATGGTTACATATGAAGCCTCAGAGAAAAATATAATTTAGTATCAGGCCTAAAAAGAATTTTGGGAAGAGCTTAAAAAGGATTTAAAAAAAGTAAATTAGAGAGGTAGAAGAAAAATTGGGAAAAGGAATGAGAGTAATGAAAGAGAATTATGAAAAATGAGTCAGTAGCATAGCAAAAGATATAGAAAAATTTACCAAGGAAAATAACTCCCTAAAAAAAGTAGAACTGGCCAAATGGAAAAGGAAGTTCACAAAAGCTAACTGAAGAAAATAATTCCTTAAAATTTAAAATTGAACAAGTGGAAACTAATAACTCTGTAAGATACCAAGATATGATAAAATAAAAAAGTAAAAAAAAAAAATAGAAGAAATGTTAAATTTCTCATTGGAAAAACAAGTGACCCACAAAATAGATGTAGGAGAGAAAATATAAGAAGTATGGGCTATCTGAAAGTCATGATAAAAAAAAAAAGCCTGGACAACATCTTTCAAGAAAGTACCAAAAAAAAACCTGCCCTGATATATTAGAAGCAGAGGACAAAATAGAAATTGAAATAATCCACCAATCATTGCCCGAGAGATATCCCAAAATAAAAACTTCCAGGAACATCATAGCCAAATTCCAGAGCTCACAGATCAAGAAGAAGGTACTGCAAACAGCCAAAAAGAAACAATTCAAATATTACTGAGCTATAGTCAGGATTAGGTAGGATTTGGCAGCTTCCACATTAAAGAACCAGAGGGCTTGGAATATGATACATTGAAAGGCAAATGACTTAGGTTTACAACCAAGAATCACCTACCCAGCAAGCTTTGATAGGATGATACCCCAAAAAACAAAATAAAAGCATGAGAAAGAAAATTGCACTGGAAGAAAAAGTGGGGGGGGGGAGATTGAATGGGGTAAATTATCCTAAAAGAGGCATGAGTTATTATAGTGAAGGGGAAGACAGTGGGGGCTAGGGGTGTTGGCAGGCAAAGCTTAAGCCTTACTCTAATCAAAATCAACTTAAAGAAGGAATAACATAGGCACACAGTTGGATATAGAAATTTATCTTACCCTATAAGGAAGTAAGAAGTGGCAGGGGGGACTGGCAAAAGGGAGGGTATATTGGGGAAGGCAGTGATCAGAAGTAAAATACTTGTGAGGAGGGAAAGGATGGGGGAGTAAAAGAGAGAAGGGGATAAACAAGCAAAAAATAGCAATGGAGGGAAATACACAGTTATCACAACTATGAATGTGAATGAGATAAGTTCACCCATAAAACATAGACAGATAGCAGAATGGATTAAAAACCAGAATCCTACAACATGTTATTTACAAGACACATTTGAAGCAGAGAGAAACACACAGGGTAAAGGTAAGAGGCTGGAGCAAAATCTATTACGCTTCAGCTGAAGCAAAGAAAGCAGGGGTAGCAATCTCAGACAAAGCAAAAACAAAAATAGATCTAATTAAAAGAGATAAAGAAGGAAACTATATTTTGCTGAAAGGTACAATAGACAAAGAAGTCATATCAGTACTAAACATATATACACCAAATGGCACAGCATTTAAATTTTTGAAGGAGAAGTTGAATGAGTAATAGGAGGAAATTGATAATAAAACTATACTGGTGGGGAACCTCAACTTTCCCCTCTCAGAACTAGACAAATTTAATTTAAAAAATTAAACAAGGAAGAAGTTAAGGAGGTGAATATAATTCTGGAAAACTTAGATATGATAGATCTCTGGAGAACACTGAATAGGAACAGAAATGAATATACCTCTTTTGAAGCAGTACATGGCAACTGCACTAAAACTGACCATGTGTTAGGATGTAAAAACTTTACAATCAAATGCAGAAAAGCAGAAATAGTAAATGCATCCTTTTAAGATCATAATGCAATAAAAATTACATTTAATAATGGATAATGGAGAGATTAAAAATTAATTGGAAATTAAATAATTTAATCATAAAAACAAGTGGGTCCCAGAACAAATCATAGGAAAAAAAGTAATTTTGTTAAAGAAAATGACAATGATGAGACAATAAAATAGAGAAAAAGCAGATCAATGAATTGGACATACAACTGAAAAAACAGAAAAAGAAGAAATTAAAAGCCCTTAATTAGATGCCAAATTGGAAATCCTGAAAATTAAAGGAAAGCTTAATAAAATTGAAAGCAAGAAAATCATTGAACTAATAAATAAAATTAGATGTTGGTTTTATGGGAAAAAACCCAATAAAATAGATAATTCATTGATTAATTTGATTTTTTAAAAAGGAAAGAAGAAAATCAAATTGCTAGTATCAAAAATGGAAAGGGGGTGACCCATGAAGAGGAAATTAGGACAATTGTAAAGAGCTATTTTGTCCAATTATATGACAATAAATTTGACAATCTAAATTAAATGAATGAATATCTACAAAAATAAGAATTACCCAGATCAACGGAAGAAGAAATAAAATACTTAAAAAATCCAATCCTAGAAAAAGAAATTGGAGAAGCCATCAGGGAACTTCCTAAGAAAAAATCCCCAGGACTAGATGAATTTGTAAGTGAATTCTACCAAATATTTCAAGAAAAATTAATTTCAATACTATATAAATTATTTGGAAATGTACATGCTACAAATATGGTGTTGATACACAAATCACAAAGAGCCAAAACAGAGAAAGAAAATTACAGACCCACTTTCCTAATGCATATTGATACAAAATTTTAAAATAAAATGCTGGGAAAGAGATCACAAGTAATGCATCACAAGGATGATACATTATGACCAAGTAGGAATTATCCCAGGAATACAGGATGAGTTCAATATTAGGAAAACTGTCAGCATAATTGAACATATCATTAATAAAATCATATGATTATCTCAATAGGAGCATAAAAAGCCTTTGACAAAATACAGCTCTCATTCCTATTAAAAACACTAGAGAACGTAGGAATAAGCAGAGCTTACCTTAAAATGATAAGTAATATTTATCTAAAACTATCAGCAAACATTATCTGTAATGGAGATAAGCTAGAAAGAAGTCTTTGCAGTACAATCAGGGGTGAAGCAAGGATGCCCTTTCTCACCTTTGTTATTCAATATCGTTCTAGAACTGTTAGCTACAGCAATAAGAAAACACAAAGAAATTAAAGGAATTAGAACAGGCAACAAAGAAACAAAACTATCGCTCTTTACAGAGGATGTGATGTTATACTTAGAAAATTCTACAGAATCAACTAAAAAACTCCTTGGAATTATTAACCATTTCAGCAAAGTTGCAGGATACAAAATAAACCCATATAAATCCTCAGTATTTCTACTTATTACCAACAGAATCTAGTATCAAGAGATAGAAGGAGAATTTCATTAAAAATAACTGTAGGGGAATATAAAATATTTGGGAGTCTATTTTTCACTTTCATTTTTTTTTATTCGAGTTTTCTTGTACAAAATGACTGAGATGGAAATATTTTACATGATGGTACATGTATAACCTTTATCTGATTGCTTACCCTTTCAGGGAGTGGGGGAGGAGAGGGAGAAAAGGAAGGATAGAATTTGGAACTCAAAACTTTAAGTAAAAATGTTTAAAAATTGGAAGAAAAAAAGGAAAACCCAACAATCCATTGTTTCTATAATTGACCTCTCCCTACTATATCATGTTGCCTTTTAAATACTGTATGTTAACAACAACGATGATGATGATGAAGAAAATAGTAGCAACTTACATTTCTCTTTCTCTTCCAACATCTAATTTGATCCCTACATTATAAGATAACCAGAACTGGTATTATTAACCCTGTTTTGCCAGATGAGGAAACTGAGTCTTGCTTACCTATATTACAGGAAGGATTACACAGAACAGTAGATAATACCCTCATTTCTAGTCTGCTTTACAACACATAGGCTTGGATTTGAGTCTCAGCACAACCACTTATGGTGTGATAACAAGCAACCTCATTAAACCTCAGTTTCCTCTTCTACAGAGCAGGGTTAATAATATCAGTTCTGGTTATTTTCAGACTTGTGAAAATCAAATTAGATCATGAAAGTGAAAATCTTTTCTAACCATGTAAATGTAAGCCATTTTCATTTTTATTATAACCCTATATCATAGGATTTATTATTTTTTAAAAATCAATTTGTTTTCAGTTTTCTACAATCACTTCCCTATATTTTGGATTTTCTCCCCCTCCCTCCCCACTCCTTTCCACCTCCCTCCACCCTCTCACCCTGAGACAACATGAAATCTTATATAGGTTCTACACATACATTCTTATTAAATACATTTTCACCTTAGTCATATTTCATAGAAGTATCATAGGATTTAAAAGGCAATATAGTATAATGGACTGCAGTCCACGATTAGGATCAGAAAGGCTTGAATTTAAGACCTGAGACATATACTAGCCATGTCAGCAAGTCATCCAATTTTTCAGCGTCTCAGGCAACCTTTTATAGCAGCACTTCTCAAAGTGTGGACCACGGACCCCTGGGAGGTCCCAAAATTCTTTCAAAGGTTCTGTAAGGTAAAAACTATTATCTTAATGCTAACAATAATATTTGCCTATTAAAATACTTCTCCTTTTTCCAGCTACGTATCTGTGTGAAGCCAGATTTTCTTTGTATCCTTCGACCAGAAAAACGTAGTGAGATAGACTGTAGAAGCAGATAGGAGAATCCATCTGTCTTCCATTAAATAAGACATTTAAGAGATTTACAAAATATTTAAAGCAGTGCCTCTCTTCTCACTAACTTTTTTTTGAAAATGTAGCTATTTTTCATGAAAGTATTATTTATGTTAACATGTGGGGCAACGAGGTGTTATAGTAGATAGAGCGCCAGGTCTGGAATCAAAGACTCATTTTCCTGAGTTCAAATCTGGCCTCAAACACTTACTAACTGTGTGACCCTGGGCAAGTCAATGAACCCTGTTTGCCTCAGTTTCCTCCTCTGTAAAATGAACTGAAAAAGAAAAAGGCAAACCATTCCAGTGTCTCTGCCAAGAAAACCCCAAAATGGGGCCATGAAGAGTCAGATATGACTGAAAACAACTGAACAATAACATATTAACATGCAATAGGTTTATAATTGTTATTTTTAATGAATTAATAAAGGCCTTAAAATTTTATTAGTTTCAATTTCTAATAGGTAAATATCAATAGGTATAGCACACATAAAAGATCTTTGGGGTCCTCAGTAATTTTTAAGGGTGTAAGGAGACCTCCATGATGGAAAATGCTATCTACCTTCAGAGAGACAACTGATGAACCCTGAGTGCAGACTGAAACATAGTTTTTTCACTTTCTTTCTTTTTCTTTTGTGTATGTGTGTGTGTGTGTGTGTGTGTGTGTGTGTTTTCTTTTGCAATATGGCTAATATGGAAATACGTTTTGCATGACTTCACATGTATAATCACATGTACAATCACATTGTTTGCCTTCTTGATTGGGAAGGAGAGAATTTGGAACTCAAAATTTTAAGAAATGACTGTTAATTTTTTAACACATAATTGGAAATATTTAATGAAATAAAATGTATAGTAAAAAAGAGAAAGTACTGTAATATTTTTACAGAACCATAAGGGATCCTGAGACCAAATGATTTGAAAACTCCAGGTTTCTAACTACTAAGACCATAAAGTAGAGATGAACTTCCATATAGGAGTTTCCTTAATCAAATGAAATCATAGGTTGGGACCAAAAATAAATAATCATAAAATTTAGAGCTAATGGTACTTCAGAGCTCATCTAATCCAGCTCCTGAAATTTATGGATGAAGCAATATTTTTTGTTGGTTTACACATTTATTTGTTTATTGTGGGATAGTTCAGTTAGAGTCAGTGAAGTCAAAAGTATTGGTTTGGTCTTCTTGCATAACTGCTCAGAAAGAGCTCTGTCCCACAGCCAGAGGCTGCACCTTCAACCTAGGTCAAGTTTCTGCTAGGTGTGGGTCCTGGGCCATGAGAAGGACTGGCTAAGCAGGGAAAAATAACCCAATGTTTGTGGAGTGATGGACCTTGAATATCAATGTTGACTTAGGAAAAGGCTCAGGAGTCTCTGTAGACTGTTTCCTAAGGACACTTGCCCAACAGTTTGGGCTGGCCAACAAAGCATTGGGCATCACTGAGAAGGTGTTAGAAACAAAGGAAAATGTTCCCCTGCCTTATGTATAAAGCTATGGGGCAATCTCAACTGAGAACGCTTTGTGAAATTTTGTTTAACTTTGCTTTACTTTTTTGTTTTACTTTAGCTCCCAAAAGATCTGCAGAGTTGGTGGATGTCTAAAGAGGGATATTTAAAATGATCCAGGGAATAGGGGTTGAAAGTAGGGGAGTCCTTGCTATATGGAAGCTTCTCCTTTCTTTGAGGGAAAGGAAGACATTACTTGTTCACCTTTGGATCGTCTCTCATCATAATGTCTTATGTATCAAGCAGTCAGTCAACAGGCACTTGTTTGTTCTTCCTTCTGAAGAGGAGTGAAGTGACGCCATGACATGCATTTGAATTGGATTTAAGTGAGGGAGGGCTGAGCAAAGTCATCAGCCTCACTTTTTCCTCCTGAGTCAGCTGGGTCCAATGAAGAGATATAGATCAGGACAACTAGAGATGACCCAGGATACAGTGGGAGACCTTGGCCTTTTTAAACTAAAGTCTTTGTCTTCTAGGCACTAAGATAAGCAGCAGAGACCCAAAGAAAGGCAAAAACAGGCTTGGCCCTCAGGGAGCTCACATTTTAACAGGGTAGACAACATATAAATAACTATGCATGTTATGTAAATAGAAGGTGATGCCAGGGGAGGTAGGTGGTTGGGTGGAGAGTAAGAACATTGCAGGAGTGGGGGACAGCAAGTACAAATATGTGGAGTGAGGAGATGGATCAGATGTGCGATTTGAACTCAGGTCTTCTGATTCTAAAGCCGATGATTCTTTCCACTGAATCTCACTGCCTCCATGACCATGGGTAAATCAAGGAACCTCTCAGTGTCCCCGGCAACTCTCTTAAGATGATAAGTCACAGATAAATTGCTGATCTGCGTTCTTGAAGGGGAGAGCGTTCTATGCTAAGAAAATCACAGATCCGGAAACTCATCCTCTCCAGGTCCCAAGAGTTTGCATAATGAAAGTGTAATTTTTAAAAAACAATGAAAGTAATAAGACACCTTTATGTAGGTCTTTAGGGTTTAGAAGCCCTTGTACCTTGTGAGGTAGGAAGCGCAAATATTATCCTTATTTTGGGGGAAACTGAGTCTCAGAGAAGCTAAAACTTATTACCCCAAGAATCCAGATTTGAAGTCAGATCTTTCTGACTCTAATGCCATCCACCATGCTACCTTTTTGTTATTCAGTCATTTCAATCATATTGACTCTTCATGACCCCATCCTGGCAGATATAGGAGTGGTTTACCATTTCCTTTTCCAGCTCATTTTACAGATGAGGAAACTGAGTCAAACAGGGTTAAGTGACTTGCCCAGGGTCACACAGTAAGTGTCTGAGGCTAGATTTAAACTCAGAAAGATGAGCCTCCCCGATTCCAAGCCTAGTGCCCTATCCACTGCGCCACCTAGCTGCCCAAGAGGCCATTGTGCTAGAAAGTCTTTAAAATTCTGGCTGTCCCACAATCAAGACACACCATCTCTCAGCTTGAGGCACTCTCTCTGTCTCCCATTCTCTCTAGAATTATCTCCTTCCTCAAGTCCAACTACTGACCTCTCTGGCTTCCTTTAAGTACCAACTAACATCCCATCTTCCACAAGAGCCTTCCTCAACCCCTCTTAATTCCAATGCCTTCCCTCTTTTAATTGCACATTTCTTATTAATCCTGTATATAACTCACTTTGTATGTATTTGTCTGCATGTTGTTCTCCCATTGGATTGTAAGCTCCTTAAGAGTAGGACTGTCTTTTGTCTCTTTTTGTATCCGTAGTGCTTAGCACAGGGCCTGGCACGTGGCAGGTAGCTAATAAATGTCTATTGATTGAATGATAAATGATTCTAAACTGCTGCCCCAAATCAGGCAATGCACACACCAGCATTATTGTGAAGAATGTCAATAATAATCAACTTATATTTTCCCCTTTCCTACCCAAGGTTATTTCCTAAGCACTTTGTGTGTGTGTGTGCGTGTTTACACATATATACATATACATATATATATATATATATATACATGCATAGATACAAACACACACACACACACACACACACACACATATATATACAGAGAGAGGGAGAGAGAGAGATAGAGAGAGAGAAGGGAGAGATGGTTGTTGTTTCTCCCATTAAACTTTAAGCTGCCCGAGGGTGAAGACTTTCATTTTCATCTTTGCTTTCTTTCTACTGCTTAGTTTAGTTGGCTGATATGTCATTTCAAGGTTTGATAAAGTGCTTTCTACGAAACAACCCTATGAGGCAAGTAGTTCAAATCTCCAGTACAACGTGTCCCCAAAGTCCTAGTGCAGTTTCAAGCTTTAATAACTTCAGAAGTATAAATACTACAAAACCTGGGAGAAAAAGCTTTTGAAAGTCTAATGATTTAAATTTCATTTACTTAGTTATTTTTCTGACTTTTGAATGCTAAATTTAAATGTTTTATTTTGAAAAGATGGGGTATCCTGTCATTATTCATTGAGTTTGTGATAGTTTCAGGGTAACAGTTTCTCAGACTCATGGATCAGTAGGGGAGGACCTCTTGCTTGGCCACCTTGGTCACCTGATCTATTCCTACTGGACTGTTTCTTGTGGGGTCACATCAAAACTGTCATGTATGCATAAAAACTTCATTCTTTGAATGATTCTAAGGCTAAGATCACAAATCCTTTCAGTCATTGTTGAAAATCTTACGAAGTTAAAAAAAATTGAATAAAATGATATATAGTAGAAAAAACGATTATGCTAAATTTCAAAGAGAAGTATAACTTTTCAAATGCTGCTTTTTGTAAATTTGTAGCATTTATACTTTTAAAGTTAATAAAGCTTAAAAATGAACTAAGACACTTGGGATACCCTGCATTATTATGCTCAGCAGGGAAAAGAAGAGCAAGTATTTCAATTAAAAATCATTTATTAAGCATTTATTATGTAGGAATTCTATCTAAATAAAAACAAAATAAATACAAGTAATATTTGTAAGAGAGGCATCCTTAACTCCCCATTCTCTTTTATCTCCCTGATGCCAAGGCATGTTGAATTTACCTTCATAACATCTTTCATCTACCTTCCCTTCTCTCCTCTGACACTGCCCCCACCCTCATGACCATTATGTCATGTCTGGATTATTGCAATGGGGGAGATAAGGGATCCCTATCACAGGTCTCTTCCCACTACAATCCAACTCAGTGTTACAGAGATCTTCCTGAAAGTCACTTAACGCTATTTACCTCAGTTTCCCCATCTGCAAAATGGGTCTTCACAGGTCTGACGATGTTGCCCACCTAGTCAATAACTTCCGTTTTTCCCTGTCATCTCCAGGATCAAATATAAAATTCTCTGTTTGACATTCAAAGCTTGTTGTAACCAGCCCCCTTTCCTTTCAAACTTTCTTACTCCTCAAGCAGAAAGCTGGGAAACAGCCAGTGTTTCTGATAAAGGCGCCATTTCTAAATTTCATAGAGAACTGAGTTAAATTTTTAAGAATACAAGTCATTCCCCAATTGATAAATGGTCCAAGGATATGAACAGATAGTTTTCAGATGAAGAAATTAAAGCTATCTATAGTCATATGAAAAAATGTTCTAAATCAGTACTGATTAGAGGAATGCAAATTAAAACAACTCTGAGTTTCTACCTCATACCTATGAGAACGGCTAATGTGAAAGAAAAGGAAAATGTTGGATGTCGGATGTCGGAGGGAATGTGGGAAAACTGGGACACTAATGCACTGTTGGTGGAGTTATGAACTGATCCAACCATTCTGGGAAGCAATTTGGAACTATGCTCAAAGGTTTATAAAACTATACATACCCTTTGATCCAATAATACCAATGCTAGGTCTGTATCCCAAAGAAATCATATAAATATTTTTGTATAAATATTTATAAATAATTTATATTTTATTTAAATTTATAAATAAAAATAAATATTTTTGTATAAAAATATTTACAGCAGTTCTGTTTGTGGCAAAGGGCAGCACTGTGACCGAGCAAATCATTTAACCTCCCTTGGCCTCAATTTCCACATCTATGAAATGGGGGATTTGGATTAGTTGGCCCCTTTTGCCTTTCTTTATATCCCTACTTAGCACAGTGTCAGGTACCTAGTAGGTACTTCATAAATGCTTATTGACTGACGAGCACCAGTAGCTGGGAGATGGCAGGGCAGTGGAACAGGAAAGACTTTGTGTAGGGCAATGTTGTGTATTACAGCTATGTGTTTCTTATCTAAAGAGACAAGTACAGCAGTCTCCATATCACAGGCAAATGAATAAATGTTTGTTGAATGAATAAGTGATGGACTCTTCATTAAAGGATTTGGGTTTAAATTTTGCTTTGTTGCTGTTGTTCAGTCTACTCTGATTCTTCGTGAATCTTGGAAAAGATATTGGAGTGGTTTGTCATTTCCTTCTCTGGCTCATTTTATTTTATTAAATTATTTTATTTGTTTTCAGTGTTCTACAATCACTTTCATATATCTTAGATTTTTCCCCCTCCTTTCCCCCCTCCCTTCTCACTCCCTCTCTGAGACAGCATACAATCTTATATAGGTTCTACACATACATTCCTATTAAATACATTTTCACCTTAGTAATGTTGCAATAGAAGAATTAAAATGAATGGGAGAAATCATAAAACAAAACAAAACATAGTACCAAAGAAAATGGTCTGCTTCATTCTGCAATCAAATTCCATAGTTCTTTCTCTGGATGTGGAAGGCATTTTGCCTTGAGTCCATTGGGAGTTTTTTAAGTCCTTGCATTGCAATGAAGTACTAAATCTACCAGAAAAAATACTTGCACACTGTGGTTGTTGCTGTGTACAAAGTTCTCCTGGTCCTGCTCCTTTCACTCAGCATCAGTTCGTATAAGTCTTTTCAGGCCTCTCTGAAGTCTTCCTGTTCATCATTTCTTATAGCACAATAGTATTCCATTTTACATTCATATACCACAATTTATTCAGCCATTCCCCAATTGATGGGCATCCCCTTGATTTCCAGTTTTTGGCCACCATAAAGAGAGCTGCTATAAATATTTTTGTACATGTAGTCTGGCTCATTTTACGGATGGAGAAACTGAGGTAAACAGAGTTAAGTGACTTGCCTAGGGTCCCAGATCTAGTAAGTGTCTGAGGCCAGATTTGAAGTCAGGAAGTTTAGTCCTTGGGACTCCAGGCCCAGCACTCTATCCACTGTACCACCTAACTGTCCCTTTAAATTCTGCTACCAAAGAATTAAACTATGTTGTGGTAGAGTGAAATTCTACTATAACATATGTGACGTTGGGTACATCACTTAATTCTTCAGGGTTGTGGTTTCCTCATTCCTCTTTTATAAAGTGGAGGAAAGGACTTGGATTGGGTGATATCTAAGCCTCCTTTCAATACTAGGTTCTATGAGGAAACAGGCTCAGAGAGGCTTTGCAACTAAGTATCAGAGTCAGGATTTTAACCCAGATCTCCTGGATCCAAATGCAGCCCTTTCTTATGAGGGAGCCAGCTGTTCATTTGTTTGCTCAGCTCCTTGCCATGAGTCTGGTGACCTTGTAAAACCTTATCCAATCCACATGTCTGAGCATTAGCAGGGCTGACTCAGACACAAAGCGTCTTACCCTAGTGAGGGCCACTGGGTGACTCACCCTGCAGAAGGTCCCCTAGAGCTGGAATTCACAGAGGGCCCTCTTTCAATAACCTCTTCTCTTGTACTTTCCTGTCTAGCCCAAGTCATCAGAGGTAAACTGATGGAGGGATTCTCTCAAGAGCCAGCAGATTCCCTCCCTGTGGAGAGCAGGAATGGTCAAGGGGAGACCACTGTGCCTTGGGAAGGTCACAACATAGACTTGACAGTCAGTGGATCTGTCCTCTTTTATCCTGCCTCCTCCAATGGGAATCATTTCCCTGCATTAACCATCACCTAGGATAGGGACACATTCTCTCTCCCTTAGCCCTGAGCTGCTTTCTCTTCACTGGGAGTTGCCTGAAATTGGACACTATGACAGTCTGAATCTCTTGGGTCTGAAAAGAAACCAAAATAGGTGGTGTCTGCCATTATTTTAAAGAAATCAGTGAAAACCATGGATCACAATGATTATTTCGAAGATTAACCAGTTAAAACACTCAATCTTTCTCTTTTCCTGCTTCCATTTGCAGTTATGGTCAGATAATACCGAGTGGATTAGCATTTAATGTTCTCGGCTTCCTACTTTTAATTTCGTCTTCTCACTTAAAGTGTAAGTTCTTGTGCACAGGGACCATGGGTCATACTTTTAATACTAGAGTCCTAGAATGCTAGAGGCAGAAAGGACTTCACAGATCACATGGTCCACCCTTCTTGAAAGGTATGGTACAGTGCAAAGAGGGCTGGGCTGGCAGGTAGGAGAGCTATGAGTTTGAATCCTGCCACACCCCCTTGCCAGTTGTAAGATACCACCATGGGTAGTATCACTCGATCTTTGTTTTCTAAAATGGGATTATTTAAATATTCTATTTCCTCTTTCATTAATATGGGTGATTTATATTTTTGTAAATATTCATTGATTTTGCTTACATTTTCAGATTTATCACAATCTTTCAGTCTATTTCTTCATCTAGAAAGTGAAAATAGCGATACTGTGAATGATAGTTCTGCGAAGTGTGGATTTAGTCGAAGGGTTGCACTTGAGGACCTAGAGGGCTACCTGTGGCCTGGAGGCTGCAGGTTCCCCACCCTGAACTGGAAGGGACTTTATAAGTCATCTGGTCCATCTGATCCAATCCCCTTGAGAGTCCCCATGCCACAGTGGATTGAGGGTCCACATCTGATAATAACGCCTGGGTAACCTGGAAAAGTTGTTGAACCTTTCATCACGCTAGGTAATTCTCTAAGATTACAGTTCACAGTCAACAAACCAGTGAAGAACGCCTTATATCCATGCAAATGCATATCTGGGTCAAAAAAAATCCCAAAGTTCAACCCTAATACCCTACAGTAATCAATTCACAGTCCTGTTACCATGATCAATTGAAATAATATATGTAAAACACACTGAATACTTTAAAAGGGAAGAAACATAGTGGAGTTAGATGACCTCTGTGAAAATCCTACTGTGTGACCTGGGAAATCATTTAACCTCCCTTGGCCTCAGTTTCCACATCTGTAAAATGAAGAATTTGGATTAGATGGGGCCCATTCCAAGCTCAAAATTTATGATCCTATGAAGATAGTATGTCATTTCCAGCTAATTATTATTTTCTCTAAAATAAGAAGAGTGGGACCCAGAGAGGGAAATTGACTTTCTAGGGGTCTCACAGCTAAAAAGTATGGCGCTGAATATGAGACCAGATCCTTTGACTTCCAAGGTAATACCGAGTGGATTAGTATTTAATGTTCTCTGCTTCCTACTTTTAATTTTGTCTCCTCACTTACAGTGTAAGTTCCTTGTGCGCAGGGACCATGGGTCATACTTTTAGTACTAGAGTCCCAGAATGCTAGAGGAAGAAAGGACTTCGCAGCCTACATGGTCCACTCTTCTTGAAAGGCAGTATGGTACTGCCATACATGAATCTTAGAATATTAGAGCTGTGAAGGCCACTGAGTCCAAAAATTGATCAATTAAGCCAAAGGAATGAATCTCTAACTGTGGAATTTTAGGAACTGTGACAGCACCTGGGAAAGGGGGCTTTTTGGTGACCAGCAGGGCAGGTGACAGCAGAGTATTTGGGGCAGTAGGTGCGCAGCTCCCCACAAGTGTGGTGTCCTTTCTATTATGTACGACTCAAGGTTGAGCCAATGAAAGGGGCTAAAGGAAGAGCAGGGGGCTCAGTGCTTGTGGTCAGATCCCTACGGGCCTTGCTCTGTTAGTTGGCCAGATTCCTGACTCAGCGGTTCTTTCACACCCAACCCTGACTCCTTCAGGAGGGATCAGGCTGTTGCTTCCTGTTTAAGAACCCAGCCCAGCCCAGCTCAAGCTCAAGCCCAGCCCTGGGCTCTCCTTGAAAAGGAGGGAGTTGGGGGTGGGGAGGGGAGAGCTCAGCAGTGCCAAAGCTGTTTCTGAAACATCTGCCCTGGCAACTCCCTTGGGGACCAGGCATTGTTTCTTTAGGGTGGGTATTTTTGCCAGCACCTTTGTAGTTGGATCCAAGCCCCTGAGCACCCAGGTTCACTCTAGTTCCCCTTCGGGAAGTCGGGACACACCAAGACAGACAGACAGACGGACCGAGAGACTGACACACGACCATGAAACTAACATGTTACTCACAGGCAGGCGGTGGCTGTCCAGCAGCTCGGATCAGGGCAGCCGCACTGGCCAGGCAGGGGGTGTGAGGCTCCGAGAGTCCCTCAGGGGATACCAGAGGAGGGAAAGAAACTTGGAAGGAAAGAAGCAAGAAGATAAAATGACAGGCCACCTCCCCCAATAGTTTTTTCCCCTATTCTTCTCATGCACAGACATGGGGAAAATTGCAAAAGAGGCTGAGTCCGATGACATCAACTCCGTGGGCGGAGGGGGGAGAGCCAGTGCTCCGAATTGCTGCGATTCTGTCCCTGGAGAATAATTTCTTTCAAAAGGGAGTCTGGGGGTTTGAGGAAGTGAAGCTTCAACATGGGCAAGGGGGGCACAAGTCTGTGCCTGTTTGGAGTGATGGCAGAAGGGGGAGGGAACGACAGCTATCCTGCGGGCATGGGGTGGAGGTGGGGAGAATGACTTCTCCTTGGGCTTCCACAGAACAGATCCAAAGACTTACTTACAACTTTTGCCTCTGCAGCTGGAACCTATCCAGGAACTTGAAAACGTGTCCTTTCTTGGGGCGGGAGACAGTGAAATCCTGTGTTCATGTGCCCATGAGATGCTGTTAGAAGACTAGGCATGTGAACTCAATGAAGATCAGGCATCCCAAAGGATAGGCAGAGTGGGTGGGAATATTGGGTAGGAATTTAAGGAACCTAATCTCAGATCTCTGGATCCCTCCCTCTGTTAGGCTCTCTTGTCTTCCTTCCTCTCCCCATCCCCCCAACTCCCAGCCCTAACAGACACATGTGAGACATTGGGCAAGTTCTTACAAATTGTTACCACAAGGGTGGGAGGTTTAAAGAGACCAGATGGGTGAGCTGGTTTGGGTTCCTTGGGAAAATGAAGCTGTTTAAGGTTCTGCTCGGATTAGACTAAGAACTGATCATTCTGGGCTTCCTCGAACAAAGGCCCCAGTAATTACTGTCTGTGGAGCAGAGCAGGAAGGAATGTGACCAGAAAATGGCTTCATTCTCACGGCTTCTTCAGGCTGGAAGGGACCTCTAGAGGGCATTTAGTCCACTCTCACCTCTAAAATAATCTCTGGGGTTCCTTGAAGCTCTAAAGTCTTTGAACCTATTTAGTATTTTGCTTCGGGTTTACAGGCTAGATTTCTTGTTCAAAGACCAAGCCTTAAGCCCAATTCACTGCCGAGTTCCTAGATTGGACACCAAGTCCCTGCCTACCTAGCACAGACTGAATATAAATACTATAGTAACTGTTTCTCTTTTACCCATGAGCCCTGAGGGTGTTCCCCCTCCCACTTTGATTTTGTTGTTATTTTTTTCTTTGTTAAAAGAGGCCATCTCGTGAGTAACTACTTAAAGAGACCTATTCATTGAATGGACATATCACTCAAAGTGAGAATCTGATAAGGCCTTAGCTTAAAGTGTCCAAGGTCTCCCATTGAATCCTGAGCCATCTCAGTCATCCTGATGAATATCTGGTCGCTGGATTCAGGTGACTCTGGAGGAGAAGTGAGGTTGGTGACCTGCACAGCCCTCCCTCACTCAAAACCAAGTCAAATACAAGTCATGTCATCATTTCTCTGATGTCATGGTCCTCTTTGACAATGAAGGACATACACAAGAACCGACAACAACAAATTCTTTGATCCTATGACTGTCTTAAAAGGCAGTGGGCTTGCTGTCCCTGGAGGGAGTTGTCAGATGGGTTCTATTTGACCATTTGTCACAGACTTAGTTGACCACTTAAGTACCTCTCTGAATATAAATTTTCTAACCTACAAAATGTCGATGGGCGGTAATGATCCCACAGAACTATTAGGTGGCTCAGATGAGGATAATGTAAGTAAAGTACTTTGCAATCTTTAAGACAGTGTATAAATGTAAGGTATTTATATCATTATTTTTGTTGTATTGCAGGAAAGGATTCCTGTTTCAATTCAGGTTAGATGAAATGGTCTCTGTGGTGCTTTTCCAATTCTCCAGTTCTCCAGTTCCATGATCCTCCAGTCTTTCCAACCTAGCCTCCCTTTACATCCCAGACCATCACCAGTCATCCTGACCTATGTCTTGCCACCAGTGTCTGATGACTTTGGAGGAGAGAGTAAAGCTGATGATTTTGCACAACTCACTTAAATCCAACTCACTTGCAAGTGAAGAGATCACCCTCATGAGGTCATTAGTCCTCCTTAAGAACAAAGGATGAACCACAACCCAACCTGGCCTAGTATAAGGTATAAAGTGTGAGCAAAACCAGTGTACCATTACTTATGCTAACTGATGCCATGGAAACACTAATTAGACATACTTCTCAAGGGGAGCCATCAAACTTTATTAATCAAGTGAGTACAAAGAGTTTATATCATCTCTTGGACAATACAAACATTAACCCCACCATCTGATTTCTTAGAGCTTCTCAGTAAGCCTGTCTCACACATACCCAATGACAAGGTGGCCCTTCTGTCAGCTGGAGCCCAGTTGTCTGCCTCTAGGTAGCTGGCTGGCAAGTCAGTCAGTCTCAGTTAAGCACTTAGCACTGTTCTCTGTGGGGTGCTTGAGTCTCAAGTATGGGAAACAAAGGGGGCGGAGCCAAGATGGCGGAGTAGAAAGACTCACATTTGCCAAACCCACAGCCCATAGATTTCCTCTAAAAAGAACTCCTGACAAATTCTGGAACAGTGGAAGCCATGCAGAAACACAATGAAGGGGATTTCCGTTGCAGAGAGCCCTGAAAAACCAACCGCAAAGGTACCCCAGACGGGAGCGGAGCCCTGCCCTGCGGAGCCCTGCCCTGCCCTGCCCCAGCCACGCGGCACTGAGAGGAGAGAGCAGATCCAAGCCAGCTTCAGGGACAGGAATCTCCAGTGACCACGAAGGTCCCTCCACCCACAGACTCACAGGTCAGTGAGAGAGACGGGCTGAGAGGGGAGCGGGGTATCTCCAGGACTCGGACCCCCTCGGGAGGTGGTGGCCGTGGCAGAGGCAGAGCCAGAGGCTTCCAGAGCAGGCTCCCAGAGCAGGGGCCAGAGGCTCCCAGAGCAGGCAGGAGCTCGGCAGCAGCTCCATTACAAAAGGTCTCTGCATAAACCCCCTGAGGGAACTGAGCCTGAGAGGCGGCCCTGCCTCCACCTGAGCACCAGCAGATAAGCTCCCATTGAATAGTAGTCAGGCCTGCCGCCAAAAGCCCTGAGGCTGGGGAGCAGCATTTGAATCTCAGACCCCAAGCACTAGCTGGGCGGATCTAGGCCA
>CM053770.1:599857690-599910061 GCA_028658325.1 Potorous gilbertii | reverse complement strand
CCCAAAAAAATGCTGAAGAAAATAGCACCTTGAAAAATAGGCTAACTCAATTGGCAAAAGAGGTTCAAAAAGCCAATGAGGAGAAGAATGCTTTCAAAAGCAGAAATAGCCAAGTGGAAAAAGAGGTGCAAAAGCTCACTGAAGAAAAAGTATGGGAAACAAAGGAGCCAGACTTGGTTGTGATGTTAGGTCAGGCTGGGGATATTAGGTGGCACAAATCTGGCTTCAGACACTTACTAGCGGTGTGATCCTGAGCAAATCACCATTTACCTTGGTTTCCTCATCTGTAAAATGAGCTGGAGAAAGAAATGGCAAACCACCCCAGTATCTTTCCCAAGAAAATCCCAAATGGGGTCTTGAAGAGTGGGGCAAGACTGAAACAATTGAACAACATGATCAGTCTGAAGGCTGGGGGTTTCTGGTAGCTCCTTACAGTTTTGACTATGAGTGTTGTTAGTTAGTTACATCCAAATTCTGACTGGTGATTAGTGACTTAATTTGTTTGCCAAATAATTTGATTGGTGCCAGATTACATAAACTAATGAAAAGATTGGGGTTTTTTAAAACCTAATTTTTCCATTGGTATTCTGTCTAATCTAGGGGTCCCAAATATTTATCAGTTCTTTTTGAACACACACATATTGTTTACCAACCTATACCACATATTCTTGTCTTAATACTGAAAACAAGTTATAAAAACCAGCATCAAAATATTTCACAAAATGGTAGCTTAATGCAAGTTGGCGTCACTTATATCAAGACTATAAACAGCTAAGTTTAAGCATATGAGATTTTCTTTAGTTCCACACTCTACTTCCTTGGCCCATCTTTACCTGTATGTCCAGGAAGTTATTCTTTATGTCTTAATGATTCTTCTTGTTGCAATCTTAAGCTAATTTCTCTGTTTCTTCAGGAAGAATCTTGAGGGAGAACTGATTTTCTAAGAAGGTGTAGTCATATTGAATGGCAGACGAAGGCCCTGGAAAAACCCAGGTATCAGGTTCCCCAAATGATACTGTAGTGACTTGGAGAGGATGTGCTGTGGTTACCCTCCCCATTCTGCCCCAGGCAGTCCTGATCTGTAGTTGTTAGTTTCATCTTTTAGTGATACTAGCTAAAACTTAGCCTTTTCTCTGGGGATAGGCTTCATAAAAGGGGTGTTGTTCTAGTCTACTTTAGTAGTTTTGGAATTTCAAGCAAGTTTCCCAAAAGAATCAGACACATAAGAAAGATATAGAGTAATAATTTATTGTGGCATAAATTTATTATGCCATGTTTTACCTCATACAAGGAAAGACTGACAGCCGAAACTGAGATACCTGGGGGTGGAAGTCAAGGGTTGGGGGCTGAGGTGGGAGAGGCTGGGAAACCAAGGTAAAGATAAATGATGGAGATAACCAGACTAGGGGATCTACAATAGTCCTGGAGAAGGACCATTCTTAGACCAGGTGTAAGTATCACCAGCTCTCTGTTATTCCTCCAAAGGCATGAGATATTAGGGCTTCTCCTGTACTAGGTATCTTTAGATTAGGTAGCTTGCTAACACACTGCACCAGGCAGCTTGGTTTTCTATCTCAGAACAAGTTAAGGTGAGATAAATTTAAAAATATCAGCTTCCTTGAAAAAAACCATGATATTTAAAATAAAAGGCCTATTTAAAAAATCATAAATGAAAACTGCCAATACCTCTTAGAACCAGAAGACCAAATACAGAAAGAAGAAAAAAACCCCACTGATTTCTTAAAAGGAATTTCCCCAGTTACATGTTAAAACAATTTTTTAACATAAAAAAATTTTTTTTGAGTTCTAAATTCTACTCCTCCCTCCTGTCTCCCTACTCTCTGAGATAATAAACAATCCAATATAAGTTATACATGTGCAATCATGCAAAACATTTCCATATTAGTCATTTTGTACAAGAAAGCTCAAATAAAAAAATGAAAAAAGAAAGTGAAAAATAGCATGCTTCAGCCTACATTCAGACAATATCAATTCTTTCTCTGGAGGCAGACAGCATCATGAGTCCTTTGAGATTGTTTTGGATCATTGGATTGCTGAGAATAACTGTCATTCACAGTTCTTCATCATACAATCTTGCTGTTATTGTGTATAATATTATCTTGGTCCTACTCACTTCACTTTGATTCAATTCATTTAAATAGTTCCAGGTTTTTTCTGAAGTCATCCTGCTTGTCATTTCTTATAGCATAGTAATATTCCATCACAATCATATACCACAACTTGTTTAGCCATTCTCCATTTGATGGACATTTCTGCAATTTCCAATTTCCAGCCACCACAAAAAGAGCTGCTGTAAATATTTCTGTACAAATAGATCCTTTTCCCTTTTTTCTTTTTTGATGTCTTCTGATATAGACTTATCAGTGGTATTGCCAGATCAAAAGGTATGCATAGTTTTATATCTCTTTGGGTATAATTCCAAATTGCTCTCTGGCATGGTTGGAACACTGATCACTTTTTGAAAGAAATCTTCAAAAGTTTTCTCCCTCTCTGTCATAAGCAGAGAATTATCAGCAATTGACAAGGTAAAGCCCCTATAGTACAAGCATGAGGAATAAATGTTTTCAGAAAATGAAATGGAGTCCATGCCAGTCAGAAATAGAGGTTGTGTCAGGAACCCAGTACAAGAGAAGCCAGGCCCTCCCCCGCAAAACAGAAAGGCTTTTTTAGACTATTCTAGATACGTCTTAATGTATGTACTTAAGTTTATAAAAAGTTTCCTTTATGGTTTTAGCACAATTTCCTTTCTATATGGAGTACATGCAGTATAGATTCAAATGAATATTGCAGAGATTGCCCCTCTTTTTCTGAGTTATGAATTGCATTTGGGAGCAGTTTCTGGGGGCTCTGCCCCATTCCCTTCCCCTTTAAAGATCATGGAGAAGCAACTTGGAGGTAATTAGCATAATCTCGTCCAACTGTCCTAGAAGGTAGACAATCAAATGAGCCAGAAGGGGAATATGAGGTTTTTCTTTTTCTTTCTGAATCCCCAAATCACTCAGTGGCAGGTATTGATGTGAACTAGAAAAACATTGATTAGGCACTGGAGAGAGAGAGGAACAAATGACTTCCGACTTATCATGAGTCAACCCAGAGTGAAAAACAGAGACCCATTTGAGTGGTCCAATAAACAGTTGTCCCCACAGCAATCATTTTGTGGAAGATATAAAAGAGTAGAAAGTTTAAACAGGCGGGAGACACTCTAATCCTGAAACCATAAAAGTCTTGTAACACTGTTACTTAAAGCTCCACTGTGATTATTCCACAAGCAAAATGCTCAAGAGGTGGTGAGAAGGAAAATAGGGCCACTTTCTATAGGAAAACTGAATAAGAGGGGAATATAAATCAGAAGGTTAAATGACACCTGCTTGGATAGGAGGTCAATAGAGGGTAGTGGAGACTTGTATGGAAAGGAGTGATGGAAAGAAAATTACTAGAAAAAGAGTAATGTTGTATGGAATATGATGTTGAGGAGCAAACCCTGGTTTTCCCCTTTACTGAGACCCCACTCAGGACAGTACTACAAGTAAGAGGAACTAAATAGAACCCTATGGGAGGGTCAGTCCCCTGAATACTGGTCTCTCTTTCTGGACTTGCATATGAGTACTTCTTGTGTGTTTTACCGTAGAACTGAAACTTTGCTATGTTTTGAAGCCTTGTGAACCTGTGTACTTATAAGGGAAGCTAGTATCTATAATGGCAGATACTAAAGTTCCCAGGTTCCATGTGGGTGGGGGAAACAAGCCAGAAAAGTGAATTATCTCCAGAATGTATTTTTCCCTTTGTGTCAGGAGGGAGCCTCTGACACAGGGATTATAGAAGCACTGGGGCTTTTTTGAAGTAGGGAAGAGTCCAGTCCTAGGGAGAGTGTGGGGATGTTAAAGAGAATTGTGAGACAACTCCAGCAACTTCCTGGCTAGGTAAGAAACAGAGAGGATAGCAGATCTTTGCATGTATTATCCCTGCTTTCTTTGGAAGCTATGAGTCATCACTCCCTTCTGACTTTCCTGCCTACTTCCTCACAGGTCAGGAGTTATAGGGCTCACCCCTCTCTTGCCCCACATTACAACTCACTATATTGTACCAGCAGTATCTTGACTCCTCTAGTGTCTCTTCTTCCTGTTTCATCCCTGATCCTGGAGACACCATCCATGATAGTATCCGTGATAAAATCACAGCTTCTCAGACTTTTGGAGTTGGGAGGAACCTCAAGGACTATCCAGTTCATTCTATATCTGAACAGAAATATCCTCTACATCATCCCCTAGAAGTAGTCAGCTCTTGTTTAGCCGTTCACTTGTGTCTGACTCTTCATGACCCCATGGAACACAGCATACCAGATCCTTCTGTCCTCCACTATTTCTCAAAGTCTGTCCAAGATCATAATCATTGTTTCTATGACACTATCCATCTCATCCTCTGCCATCTCCCTTTCCTTTTGCCTTCAATCTTTCCCATCGGAGTCTTTTCCGATGAGTCCCATCTTGTCATTATGAGGCCAAAGTACTTAAAATTCATCTTCAGTATTTGACTTTCCAGTGAATAGCCTGAATTAATTTCTTTAAGTATTGACTGATTTGATCTGCTTGCTGTCCAAGGGATTTTCAAGTCTTCACCAGCTCCCCTCTGTTCACCAAATAACTCTAAATGAAAACTTACTGCCTTCTGAGGTAGCCAAGTACTTTTTTGGATAGCTCTCATTGTTTAAAAGTGTTTCTTTTAAACATCTTCCTGAAATTTCTATCCACAGTTCCTTGTTCTTCCTTCTGATACTGTTCTGGACTAGGTTTGACTCAGGCCAGTCTAGTGATTGAGGTCTGGATTTAGAATAAAATGAGACACGTATAGACTATTTAACAGTTAACAAAAGGAGGTTTACTTAACAAAAACATGCAAAAGTTGCACATCAAGGATCCCTGCAGTGATTCAGTTGGGCATACCTTCTCAGCCACCATCACATTTGCCATGAAGCATGTTTCAAGTCTGAGAAGCCCCCAACTCCTCATGCACTGGCTTTTGTAATTAGGCAATTGAGAAGCTACATGAATGTAACTCCTTAGTCTCCTCAATCAATGAAGTCTTGAGAATGAGAATTTTTTTAAAAGAAAAACTAGTCTAACATGTCAGGGACAAATGTTATTCCTATGACATCTCACCCCTTGGTGGCAAGTTTTTAAAGGTTCTCTAGAGGACCTTCCACCACTCAAATGACTCTAGGCCTGTTATTGGACAACCCTGACCTTGGGGATACAAGAACACTGGAATAGGCAGCATTGAAGGAGTATCTTGGTGCAGGTAAATGATGAACAAAAAAAATAGAAAGACTACAAAAAAATGGTAAGCAATGTTAACTCCACCTTCAAGGAGTTAGAACTCCTCTTTCAAGGAGGAGAATGAAAGGTAGAATCCTAGGTTTTCCCTTCTTCAGAATGACTGAATCATGGATCTTAATTGTCTTGTTCATGTGGTGGATGATGCCAAACCTTTGCAATTTGCAGTGGGTCTGCCAATATAAAGTGGAAAAGATGGGCAGGGATAAGCCCAGGAACAGTAAGATTACAGCCCAGATGATGACACTTTCAGCACAGTCATTGGTCAGCATCAAGGTCAGGGCTTCTGTATTAAGGGAGCAAAGATGATTTCAATTCTAATTCTATATAGCCTCTAGTAACCCTTTAGCCCCCACTAAAATGTGCTTTCCTCCCTCAAACTTTACATAAAACTTTGTGTCTCACCTCTCTCCTGGTAAGGTTTAATTTTACATTGTAGTAACTTGTGTATTTATGATATGTAGGTGACCAAGAACAGTGACCTAGCTTGGCGATTTGCACAAAGGAGGAATTTGATAAATGTATGTTGAATGAGATTGAAAAAAGTAAGGTAGTTAAAAAGTTATTGCTCTTTTGCTAGTATGCAATCTGTGTTGGTAGCACACTCAATATTGAGACTTTGCCTATAACACAACTCCCTCAATGTTTCCTGGGACCTTTATATGGGGACAGGGTGGACAGAGCATATCAAATCTTTGTCCCTTTACAGGATCCTGCAAAGAGACAACTTCTCTTTTCTTCAGGAGCTAAGTAGACAGTTTCATCTTATCTCTGTCATTAAAACATTCCATGCCTTGGTCCTTCAAGCTGTTTCAAAACAGAAGTGGTTCCTTAATTCCTGCCTGCTATACTGGCAACAAATATGGAAGAGTCTTAATAGTTCTAAAATACAATAAGGAAAGGGTCATTCTAGGACTACCACCGTCACAGTCAACTCTTTAACCAAGAAGCTGAGTGCTGCTCCCTTACACTGGCGCTCTGTTACCTACTCTTGCTACCTGCAGGCCAGGGCATCTAGCTTGTTTACTACACTTAAATACACACACACACACACACACACACACACACACACTCATTTATTTAATTAATTATTTTCCAATTACATGTAAATTTTTTTAACATTCATTTTTAAAAATTTTGAGTTCCAAATCCTCTACCTTCATCTCCTGCCTTACCCATTGAGAAGGCAAGCAGTATGATATCAATTATACATGTGAAGTCATGCAAAACATATTTTCATATTAGCAATGTTACAAAAGAAAACACACATACAGCCAAGAAAAATAAGCTTAAAAGAGTGTGATTCAATTTGCACTCAGAGTTCATCAGTTCTCTCTGGAGCTGGCTAGCATTTTCTTTCCACAGTTCCTTGTTCTTCCTTCTGATACTGTTCTGGACTAGGCTTGACTCAGGCCAGTCTAGTGATTGAGGTCTGGATGGATCCTTTGGAATGATCTTGGATCAGAGTAGCTAGATCTTTCATAGGTGATCATCCTTACAATACTGTGTACAATAATGTTCTGGTTCTGTTCTCTTCACTTTGCATCAGTTATATAAGTCTTCCCAGGTTTTTCTGAAACTATCTTACTTATTATTTCTTATAGCATAGCATTTTTCTACCATAATCATATAATAACTAGTTCAGCCAATTCAATACCCAATTGAAGGATATATCCTCAATTTCTAATTCTTTGCCACAGCAAAAAAAAGCTGCTATAGATATTTTTGTACAGATAGGTTCTATTCCTTTTCCTTTGATTTCTTTGGGATACACACCTAGTGGTGGTATTGCTGGGTCCAAGGGTGTGCACAATTTCATGGCCCTTTGGGTCTCCTTCCAAATTGTTCTCCAGAATGGTTAGTCTTGTCCACTACATCGATGAGGCCAGGAATAACCACAAAGGATGGCTCAGGGGAATTTAAAAATTCTGGTCATCTAGGTTAGGACATGGATTCTTCTTTTCTCTCAATGGTTGTCCTCTTTAGTACAGAAAATTCCTCCTGTTTCCAGTCAGTTCCAACTGAGGGACTCTGTAAGGCAGGTTCTTGACTTCATGACCTCATAAGGCTGCTGCTAAAGTCAGGATCTCAGAATTGTTGTGCACTCACCTATGCTCAGGTTAACAGCTATAGAACAGAAGAGGCACCTAGAAGCTTACCATGCACATACAGTTACTTTTTCTCCGAGGATGGAGGACAACTACTTTGGGTCCCACACTGCTGGGCCTCTTCACTAGCTATCCTAGCCAGAGAGTTATAGTTTAAAGTTCCAGAGCGGGACAAAAGCCATCTCTCCTTTTCAGCTGAAGCTTTGTCCTCTACAGATCAGTTGGGGCGGCTTTGTCACATGTATCTGGAAATGTCTCGTGGTGTGGCGGGCCTGAAGCTGGCCAGATATCGTGAACTCTTACAAATTAAGGGAGGACAACGTGAGGGTGGGAACTGGAGAAGTGTGTCAGAGGTAGAGAGTAGAGCGGCAGCAGCTGGGCAGTGGGCCAAGTGAAGGTTTGGCCAGAGAAAACTATGAGGAAGAAGGAACTTCCTGAATGGTGGTATTGAGGAACACAAGCTGGCAGCAAATGGTGGCAGAAGCTAACAGAAGACCAAAAAGGAGTTCCCAAGCCACATTGGGAGGCATAGGACCATGTCAAAAGATGATAATGACAGATGACAATCTGGAAAAAAGGCTAGAGAGAAAGAGAGGGCCAACTACTAGCCCAGTTCAGTTGGTGCCATGAGTTTTGTGGGGATTGTGTGACTGAACACTTAGTATTTTTAGTGGAGTGGCCCTAAACAGAAGGTAGTCTAAGATATCAACTGGGTTAAAATATTATCTACATTTCTATTTTTTAAAAATATTTTTTCTTGATTACATGTAAATGAAAAACATTTTTAACATTTGTTTATTAAAATTTTGAGTTCCAAGTTCTCTCCCTCCCTCCTTTTTGAGAAGGCAAGCAGTTTGAGGTAGATTATATGTACCTGCATCTCTTTTCTTTACACATACTTTAATGAACCCTCTTCTATACTTCATGTCTTCTTGTCTTGATTCTGATATTCCCAGGAAGACTTTTAAATAGAGGTAAATGCGCCATTGAGATATTATTGGGATGATTTAGATTGGCCCCAATCCATGTGAGCCCAAAGTTACAGTAAAGACCCAAGAGTTAAAGAACTTTGAATCTGGAAGAGATCTCAGTGACAGTCAAGTTCAATGTCTACATCTTCCCCATGAGGAAACCAAAGACTCATTTAATTCAACAAGTATTTGTTAAACTTCTATTATGTATCTAAGCACCAGGGATACAAAAAAATGAAACAATCTCTACTTGCAATAAACATATTCTAATAGGAGAGATAGAATTAGATAAAAATATATGCAACATAAATATAAAATTATTAATTATATGCATTTATCATGTATGAATATACAGACAAAATAGTTAAACACAAGGTACTTTGTCAGGTACGTGATCCTCAGTTATGAGAATCCGATAAGTCTTCTTGTAGAAGATGGTGTGTATTGCATCTTAAAGGAAGATAAGGACTCTGTGTGGGGGAGATAAGAAGGGAGTGCATCTTAGGCTTGAGGGACAAAGGCACAAGAGATAGTGATGGGAATGTCGTGAGTGAGACCAGTTTTTCAAGATCATAGAGTGTAGGAAAGGGAACAATATTTAATGAAGCTGGAAAGATAGTCTGAGGCCAAGTTGTGAAGGGTATTAAAAATCTAAAATAGGCAATGGTGTTGTCAATATAGTATGTTTCATCTTTGTTGGAAGCCATGGGGGTAGGAGAGTCACATGGTCAGAATGGCCTTTAAGGAAGTATCCTTTGGCAGCAGTATGAGCTGGAAGGATGTAGTAGGATGAGCTGGAAGGGGAAGAAATGAGTCAGAAAGACCAAGAAGGAGGCTGTTGCAATAGTCAGGGTGAGAGATAATGAACTGATGTGGTAGCTGTGTTAGCAGAGAAAAAGGATCAAGCGTGAGACATATTGGGAAGGCAGAAATGGAAGAATCTGGAGACTATGTGGATTGTAGAGTGAGGGACAGTCAGGACTCCCATATAGTTCTGAAGTTACAGATCTGAGACAATGGAAGGATGGTGGTACGTTCATTGGAAATAGGAAAGTTTGGGAGAGTTTTTTTAGGAAGAAAGATAATGAGTTCAATTTAAGACATGTTGAGTTTAAGATGTTTCTTGGATGTCATTCAGTCATTTTTAGTCATGTTTAACTCTTTGTGACCCCACTGAGGGGTTTTCTTGGCAAAGATACTGGAGCAGTTTGCCATTTTCTTCTTCAGCTCTTTCCAGATGAGGGAACTGAGGCAAACAGGGTCGAGTGACTTGCCCAGAGTCACATAGCTAGTAAGTGCCTAAGGTTGGACTTGAATTTAGGTCTTCCTGACTCTTGGCCCAACGCACTATCCACAGAGCCACCTAGCTGCCCAGAACATGAAAAATGCTTACTATTTGCTTGTCGAATGCCTTAAGAGAAACAAGAAAGTTAGCCAGAGAATCAGACAGCAGGAAAAAACCCTTTTGGACATGCTAAGCGAGATACTTATGGGTCATCCAGGGAAAGAGGTCCATCAGTCAGCTGGCAATGCAGGAAACAGTGATCTAAAATCTGCCTTTTTGTAACTCTTACTCCCAGGTAGGTTCCTGTTCTATCCTCAGTCTTCCAAGATCAGTCCAGTTCTTCTACAGGACATCCTTTGGAATATTTGAAGGCAGCTATCACACCCTGCTCATCCTGTTTCCAAGTTAAATGCTCCTGGATCCCTCAACCTAACAACAGCAAATATTATTCTAAGAATTTTACCATCTGTAAAGGAGGCATTAGACTCATTTTTCTTGGTCTCAGAGGACAGAATTAGGAGCATATTGTGAAAGTGGAGGGGAAGCAGATTTAAGTTTCAGGGAGAAACTTTTCTCATAATTAAGATTTTTCAAAGTTAGAATGAGCCACCCAGGAAGGAGTAGGTTCTCATTCACCAGAGGTCTTTTAGAGAAGGCTGGATAACAACTTTTTGGAATGTTATGGAGGACATTCCTGTTCGGGTCCAGACTGGATTAGATAACCTTTGTAGTCTCTCTTAACTTTTAGATTCCACGATATCAAAAAGTTTAATGGAAACAAATATAAAGTTCTTGTCTTGGGTTCAAAAAATCAACTCAACACGTACAGAATGAGACAGATGTTCATGTGAGAGGTTATTGTCTAGAGCCAGTCTGTCATCTAGGGTTTTTGAAACAACTACTACGTGCCAGACACTGAGCAGTGTAGCATTTAGTTCTGGACTCCAGTAGTTTTAGAGGAAAATAGACAAAATGTAAGTAGGATGACAATATATTTGTATAGCCCTTTAATAAAGTTGCAAAATACTTTCCATATCCCTCACCCCTGTGAGGTGGGTAGTCCAATTACTATGGTCCCTGTGTTACAGATGATGAATCAAGTTTAGAGGTTAAGTTGTTACCCCAGTTTACACAGCTTGTGAATATCTGAGCAAAATTTGAACCCAGGTGTCCTGGTACAAAATCTAGTGCTCTTTCCATTTTACCATGATGTCTTTGTACCATGAACCAGCAAAATTCCCATGGTCTTAGCCAGTCACACCTATTTATATAAGGAAGCATTAAGGATTCATTAATCTGGAGCCTTAGAGCCCCATGGCAGGATAAACCTTTGCATGACTTCCTGTAGTGCCTCATGCTAGCAGCATTTTCAGATAAAGATGCCATTAGCAGAGAAATATTTAGATATAACAGCTGGTCAGAGGAAGCTGTCTGGGACCCACCTAGTCAATTGTTTCCATCATTTCCCTCCAGAGCACTTTTTTTCTTTTTTTGAAAAGAGGGAGCGGAGGCAGACTGGTCCACAAGGTATGTATGTTTCCTGAACTTAATATATCTATGAGAAGGAAATACTGAGGTGAGATTCCACGGGCTGGCTGATTGCAGAGGCAAAAGGGCCCCAGGGGCTATTACACTAATTCACTGCAGAAGAAGAATCCTCTTTATAGCATGCTTGGCAAGTGGTCCTCCAGTCTGTGCTTGAAGACCTCCAGATAAGAACTCATTAATTTCCAAAGTAGCCACTTTGTCAAGAAGGTTTTCCTTAAATAAAGTCTAATCGTCTCAATAGCTCCTAACCATGGTTTCTTGTTCTACCTTCTGGAGACAAGGAGAACAAATCTAAAATTCATCTTCTGTGTGACAGCCATTTAAATACACAGAGGTGACTGTGCTTTCCACTGAGTCTTCTTTCCAGGGTAAACATCCTCACTTCTTTCAAGTGATCTCCATATAGCACAATTTTGATGAAAGGAGAGAGAGGAAGGAAGGAAGGAAGGAAGGAAGGAAGGAAGGAAGGAAGGAAGGAAGGAAAGAAACAAGCATTCATGAAGTGCATACTATGTGCCAGGCTCTGTGCTAAAGGATCTCATTGGATCCTTTTAACAAGGTTGGGAGGTAGAAGCTATTGTTATCTCCATTTTACAGATGAAAAAAATTAAGGCAAACAGAGGTGAATGACTTGCCCAGGGTCACATGGTTAGTACGTGGCTGAAGTCAGATTTAAACTCAGATCTTCCTAACTTCGGGCCAGTGCACTACCCACCATCTAGCTGCCAGTTTTGAGGCCCTTTGCCATATGGGTTATTCTCCTTTTGACCTTCTCCACCTTATCAATCTTCTTCTTAAACTCTGGCACCCATAAATAAATGCAGTACTCTAGCTGTAGTCTGACTGGGGGTGAGGGTGGGAAAAGGGAGAATATTACCTGCTAATTCCTTGAATATGTACCCCTTTTAATACACCCTAATGCTATGCTGGCTTTTTTTTTTTTCACTACTACACATTGATAATTCATGTTGGGCTTGTCTGCACTAAAACCTTCGTATCTTTTTTGGACCAATAACTGTATAATGATGGCTCCTATAATCAAGAGATTGATTTTTTGAACCCAAGAGTAATCTTGACATTTATCTCTACTGAATTTCATCTGCCTAGATACAGTTTAATGTTCTAGTCTGCCAAAGACATTTTCAGCTATCCATTCCAGGTCTATATCATCTGCAAATCTGACAAGCATGCCATCTATGCCTCTGTTCAAGTCACTGATAAAAATGTAAAACAATACAGGATTAATCACCAAACCCTGGGGCACTCCCAGAAAGACATTGTGCCATTTATCTTTGAACCATTGAACTATTCTTTGAGTACAGTCATTCAAACAGGTCTAAATCCATCTATTGTCCTATAATCTATTCTAGGTCATGTATCTCTATTTCTTCCTCAAGAATAGTAAGAGATATTTCACTAAATACTTTGTTAGAAACTAACACGGTAAAGTATATCTTCAGCATTACCCAGGCTTACTAGTTTAGTTAACAATCAAACAGACTTAATGATGGGGGGTGGGCAGGAAGGAGGAGGATAGGCTAGTGATTTTCAAATATTCAAGGGACTGTTGTATAACAGAAGACTGGAATTCTGCACAGCCTCAGAGGCTACACATAGGATCAATGAGTTGTAGATACTGGGATTCAGATTTTGATTCAGTAGAAGAAAGAACTTTCTAACAACCAAAGTTGAACAGAAATGTGTCTTATGAGGTAGTGGACAGTACCATGCCTGACACAGCTCATTGACTGTGCCCTCTGAAACCTACCAAAAAATATTTTTTTAAGTGTTGCAGAATTATTGTTCCCCAGTTTTTGCAAAGTCTGATGCAGGCATCATGCCCATTTCTTGTTATTAACTGGCTCCATGAATACACAAATTTAGGTGAAACCACATTACAAAGGGCCCCACTTTTTGTCCCTAATGATCTGACCCAAGCTTTCTTGTTGTTCCTTGAATAGGAGAGTCCTAATCTGCCTTTTCACTGGCTGTTCCTCATGCCTGAAATGTTCTCCATTCACATCACTTCCCGGTTTCTCTGGCTTCCGTTGGCTCTTAGCTGAAATTCTACCTTCTGCAAAAGGACTTTGCTTGTCTCCTTGAATGCTAATGCCTTCCCTTAGAGATGACCTCCAATGTATACTGTACAGATCCAGAATGTATGTCATTGCTTGCATGTTGTCTCTCCCATTAGAATGGAAGGTCCTTGAGGGCAGGGGACACCTTATTTCTGTCTATCTTTGTACGCTCAGCTCTTAGCATATTGAAAATGCTTGATAAATGCTTATTGGCTTGACTCAGGGGCAATGTTATACATTTTCTAATAGGGAGATTAGTTCATTTGATTGATTGATAGTCAGTTTGCTGTTGCTGCTGGTGTGTGAACAGAAGAAGGTGGATGATTTGTTGGGGATGGTGTAAGATAAATTCTTAAATTGGTATTGGATTAGGTAACACAAAACCTCTACTAGTTTGAAAAGTCTATGCTTTTATATACAAAGAAATACACAATGATTCTGTATCTTTTGAATGCTTATTTACTTAGAAAAAACCCCCAACAAATTTACAATTTAATTCTAGGAAATAGAGTTTTTCTTGCTCAGTCTTGTTCTGTCTTAGACTAACTAGCTGGAACTTCCTTTGGAAGAGGGGGAAAAGATCGTTCAAAAACAGCTTGGATGTGGCAGGCCCAAGGGATGTGTAGAAGGTGTCTCAAGGAATAGGAGGCCTCGCTTTAGGGGACAGCAGGGGCCAGTCCCACAAGGTTGTTGCCACGATCAAAGACAGAGTAAAACTGGCCAATGAACACATCTCCGAGGATCCAGAGTGGCCCAGCTGGGGGCTGGATGTTGAGGCCCTGGAAACCACTGGTACAGAACTCCATTCCATCCACAAAATCCTATGGTTGAAAAGAACAGTGCCAGGGATGAACAAGAGGAAGCAGGAACTCTCACTTCCTCAGAGTTTGTCCTTTGTGGGTGGTGGCAGCATCAGCAGCCTAATAGCCCTTACTTCAGCTTAGGGGTATTCATTCTTTCCACTCCCACCCCACACATTAGGGCTCATGGAGATGGGCCATACAGTGGGTTAGGGTTAGAATCATGTTTGAGAAAAGCTGGGAGGAATCTTAGAGATCATTGAATCCTACCCCCTTCATTTTTGGAACAAGGAAATGGAGGGCCAGGGAAACTGTGGGCAGATGGGTTCAGTGTTTACTGATTCTCTTGAGTCAGAGAAGAGAGCTGGAGTGGGGTTACATGGCAGTATGGCAGCTGCTGGAGAAAGGGGGAACAGCAGCCCCATGAGGAAGGACCAATGGTTGGTGAAAGAGGGGAAAACACCTACCTTGAGTGTGTAAGCTTTAGGGGGGAGAGTGTAGGGGATTCCATTGATGATGAAGGTAACATCTGGCATCATGTTGAGGTTGTTACACTCCATGGCATACTAGGAAATGACACGAGGGGAAAAACTGACATGTCTCTCTCTGTTCGGTGGACACAAGATACCATATAAGGAAAATCTCCATTCCCTTTGTACCCACTCCCTCTTCCCCAAGTGGGCACTCACTTCTCCATCTGTAGGCACTGCCCCAATGGCATTCTGCAACTGCTTGATTTTGTCAGGTGGTCCTGTGATGAGGGATGTCCCTGTGTCCACTATGGCTTGGCAGCCCTCTGCGCAGAACATGATAGTGCCTCCCACCTGAATGCTGGAGGGAGAGCAAAGGACCATGGAACATAGGACTATGCAATAGAGTCTGGAGAGATGGCCTTTTGGGAAATGAGTCTGATCCGCACTGTCCTACCAACATAAGAAAGAAGGAAGGAAAGCAAGAGAAAGGAAGAAAGAGAGAAAGAGAGAAAAGGAGAAGGATAGCAAAAATAAAGGGGGGAGAAAGGAAAAAAGAAAGGAAGGTAGGGAGGGAAGAAGGAAGGAAGGAAGGGAAGGAGGGAGGGAGAAAAAGAAAAAGGAAGAGGGGAGAAAATGGGAGAGAAGGAAGAAAGAGAGGAAAGGAGGAAGAAAGGAAAAAAGAAAGAAAGGGAGGAAAGAAGGAAGACAAAGTCAGAGGTAGTAGACCTGGCACATCTTAAAGGGGACACTTGAAAAAAATCACTTTCTTTTAGAGTTTGTTGTTTATAAATCTTGCTAAATGCTAAGGATTCTATGCAAGATTTTATTTATTTCCTGCATCAAAGTTCTCCCTCGATGCCTCATTACTCTGTGGAATTCTCCTTGGATTCTGGAAGATGATAGAAGTAGAATGTAAGTCGTTGCAGGATGAGGCAAGGGCTGAAAAGGCTTGAAGCACTGGCCCAGTTCAAGGATCAATAGCTCAGGATAGGGTCATTATCAGGTTGTTTGGAAGGTGATGGCTTTTTTTTTCCTTTTTGCTTACAATGACTCCCAAAGCCCATCTGTCTTGAAGGACTGCAATCTGCTTTGGTGGAGGGGATAGTCATACTAGTGAATTCAGAAGTAGTATGTGAAGGTGTACTAATTTGCTACTGATAACTATTTTTGGACACGCATCTATTATGTCAAAATATAATGTGTTAATGAAAACAACACCTGGGATTCAAAAACAGAATAGAATCCCAGATCCAGGACTGGAAGGGACCTAGGATGTCATCTAGTCCAACCCCTTTATTTTATGGATAAGGAAAACTAGTTTTAAAGTCAGGATTGGGATTTGAATTCAGATCCTGGACTCCATGGTCAGCATACTTTCCAGTCTATTACACTACCTTCTTAATATTTTTTAAATATATTTATAATCTGCACCCCCCCCATATGTTCATTGCTGTGGTCCAAGTAAGTCAGTCAGTGCCACCCCATGGAAAACACTCACTTGTCCAGTGCTATCTGCCAGTAGCCCTGCTTGGTGACTGGGACCCAGTTCAGGCTTCCTGTGAAATGAGTGTGATCATAACCTCCAAAGATCAGCTCACTGCCAGTGGTGCCATCTGCGTTCCTGAAAGGAAAGTCAGGCAGTCAGTGAGGGGGCAGCGGGGGGGGGGCAAGAATCCTCCAAAAAAAGGTCCGTGTTTCTGCCTGTGTCATTTTCTTGTAGATGCCCCAAGATGCCCCAATATTGCTCTATTTATCCTTACAGTAACTCTAAGAAGTTCTATTCCTATTGTACAGGTGAAGGAACTGAGGCATGGATGGGTGAAATGATTTAGGACTGTTGATTTAGAGCTGGAAACAAGCTTAAAATTTGACCTTTATCTTATCTCTCTCTCTCTCTTTTCTTTTAGAGGAACTAAAGGTTAAGTGACTTGGCCAGGGTCATGCAGCTGGTGTCTGAGACCGGATTTGAACTCAGGTCATCCTGACTCCAAGGCTGCTTCTCTATCTACTTTGCCACTTAGCTGCCTTGATCTCCTTTATTTTAGAGATGGGGAGACTGAGGTTCAGAGGAATTAAGTAACTTGTCCAGGGTCACACTGAGTACAAGGCGCAGAGCTGGCATTGGAATCCAGGTTCTCTGACTCAACATCTAGAAGTCTTTTCACAGTGCCACAGCTAGCTTCCAAAAAACCCCACTGCCACCACCAACAAAGTCACCGCCTCCCCTCCCTAGCTGAGATCAGCCTCACAAGCTCTGGATGACAAACCCTTGTTCTAAGGATTTAGCCAGGGCATCACAAAGCACTTGTTTCATGTCCGATGACTATTCAGGATCAGGATCAGATTCTCTATGCCCAGATCCCAGGGCTTTTTCCTACTCCATCAAGATATTTGAATCTCAGATTCTTCTCTGATATTTTGCTTTATGTATCGAGTCTCTGGCACCAAACTGCTCTAATGGGACCTCAGACCCCATCGCATGAGGCAGGTATACAGGTTACAATAATACAGCTACCATTTGTACATTGCGAAGCACTTCACAAATACTG
The DNA here is from genome assembly GCA_028658325.1 of Potorous gilbertii. Lineage (NCBI taxonomy): Eukaryota > Metazoa > Chordata > Mammalia > Diprotodontia > Potoroidae > Potorous > Potorous gilbertii. Next base: position 599,892,898 of record CM053770.1, on the reverse strand, counting down.
ACTCATCTTATTCTCACAACAGCTCTAGGAGCTAGGTACTATTATTAACCCCATTTTATAGATGGGCAAACTGAGGCAGGCAGAGGTTAAATCACTTGCCCAGGGTCACACCGCTAGGAAGCGTGAGTTTTGAACTCAAATCTTCTGCACTCCAAACTGCTTCTTCTAAGCATTTCTGGAAAGCCATGGTCTCATTTTGCTCTGACTAAATCACATTTGAAGTGTTGTTCTCAGTTACGAGTGGTTCATTTTAAAGAGGACCTTTACAGATAAGCTGGAGGGCATTCTGAGGAAGGTGATGAGGATGCTGAGGGAACTGGAGGCCATGCAGTAGGAGGATCAGTTGAAGGAATTAAACATGTTTAGCCTAGAGAAGAGGAAGCCTTGGGGGAGGTTGTAGCCTCTTCAAGGATGTGAAGGGTTGTTATGGGAAAAGAGGGATTAGACATCTTCTACATAGACTCAAGTTGTAAACAGGCAAGTTGAGGCCTGAAATAAAAAGAAAGTTACTAGCAATTAGAGCTGCCCCACAAAGTGGAATGTTCTGCCTTGGACCAAGGTAGGAAGGTGCCGCTCAATGGGAGTCTTTAGGCAGAGGGGGGTTGACCACCTGTTGGGCTGTTGTAGAGGGAATCTCTCCTATGTGCATCTGGGCTCTGTGACCTATCAGTCACCTTCAGATCCCGGAGAGTCTGTGCTTTGGTGAGTGACTGTCTGAGTTGCATTCTATGAGTCAGTTAACCTCCTGGGCCTCAGAAATAGGAGGTTAAAAAAATCCTGGTTGAACAGGATCTATGTAGGACACAGTAAGTTTATGAACAAAAACAGGGATATGAATTTTTTCTTCTGTTGGAGAAGCAGGTGGAGATTCTTGGTCTAGGAAGGCTATGTACAGGTTTAGATGCCAGGCACCTGCCTGCCCAATGGACGGAGGAAGCCTCTACATGTTGTTGTTCGGTTGTGTCTGACACTTTGTGACCCCATTTGGGGGTTTTCTTGGTAATTATACTGGTTTGCCATTTCCTTCTCCAGCTCATTTTACAGATGAGTAGACTGAAGCAAACAGGATTAAGTGACTTGCTCAGGGTCACACAACTAGTAAAGTGTCTGAACTCATGAAGATGAGTCTTCCTCATTCCAAGCCCAGTGCTCTACCCACTGTGCCGCTTAGCTACTGAACATCTACATAATCACAGAATCCAGTGCTGGAAGCACCTTTGAGATTTTCTAGTCCAAACCTGCTCCCTGATGCAGGAATGCCTTCTAAAATATTCCCATAAATGGTCTTCTAAATAAATTCTGCCTGAATATCTCCGATGATGTAGAACTCACTACTTCATGAGGTAGCCTATTCCATTGTATTGAACAATCATTTATTAAACACCCACTATGTGCCAACCATTGTGGTAGGCACTGGATAGAAGGTAAGATTTATTGATTGCCTACTATGTGCCAGGCACTGTGGTAGACCCTGGAAGGAAGGAAACAAACATTAATTGATTGCCTACTATGTACCATATGCCTACTATTGATTACAAACATTGTCTCATCTCATCTTCAGGATAATCCTGTGAGGCAGGTGCTGTTATGATCCCCATTTTACAGTTGAGAAAATCAAGACAGAGGTTACATGACTTGCCCAGGGTCACATAGTAAGTAGCTGAGGTTAGATTTTAAATCAGGTCCTCCTGACTCAAAGCCCAGAGCTGTAACCACTAGAGATGTCAAAACAAAAAATGAAATACATCCTCTTTTCAAAGAGCTCACATCCTACTAAGGGGAAACAAGATGTAGACAGCTCAGAAAATATAGAGAATATGGAATAAAACAATTTTCTGGAAAGTGGGGAGGCAACTTACAAATAGGTGGGTGGGAGACCAGCAAAGGTCTTTTGTGGGAAATGGCATTTGGGTAGAATCTTCCAGAGCATAACTGGATCAAGACCATATCGGAAGCCCAGCAAAGCCTGAGCCAGTGCATACGGGACCCAGTAAGTTTATCATCCTCATGGACACATGGTTCAGCACCACCAGGGGAACAACAAAAGAGAATGTGTTTTACTCTGAAGCAGGACAGAGTCAGGTTAGCTCTAAGAAAGGACTTCCTGATCGGGAGGGGCTGAGTGAGGAAGGCTATGGAATCTCTTTTGCTGGTCAGAAAATAGGATGACACTTCATTTATTCATCCATTCATTCAACAAAAACCACTTGTTAAGAGTGTGCTTCCATCTTGGATAACTTAAGCGAAGATAAGTTTGGAGGCAGGGAAGTAACCTTCTTCATCCTTAGAGGACCCATTCAGTTCAATTCTTAATGTATTTGACAGGACAGGGGCCAGTTTGTTGATAAGGGAAACAGTAGTATGGTGAAAAGTATACTGAATTTGGAGTCAGAGCACCTGGTTCAAGATCCTCTCCTGACACCTATTTCCCTGTGACCTTGGGCAAATTGTCTCACCTCTAAGTCTGAGTTTTCTCATCCACAAAATAAGCATGATAATTCTTGTGTTTTCCACTTCCCAGAGGTGTTGTGGGAATCAAATAGACCCTAGATGTCATACTTTGGAAACCATAAATTGATAGAGAAATATGAACCATAAATCATTACCTGGTCATGTAGACGGAAAACATAGGTAAATCCACTAAGTTTTGGGCCATCATGTTGTCGAATACTGGAGTGACCCCTCCCACAGCCAACGAGGGATATCCCAGTCCCAGGATCCCATCGAACTCTGCATTCACAAAAGTGCTTCCTGGCTCATTGACACTTTCCCCAAACTGCTGGTTGGCTACTGTAACCCCTTGAACCTGATATGAAAAGAAAATCCCCAATAAAGAGATTGTATGATATCAAAATTCCTGGGTGCTAACTTCAGTGGCCATCTGTTTTGCTAAGTGTCCTGAGGCAATTTCCTCGCCTTCTCTGTTTTTTCTTATGTCAAATTTGCCTAATGATCTTTGCCACCCCCTACACCCACTTTATTATTATTTTTGCGTTTATTTAGTATTTAATTTCCCCCCACCCTCCACCCACTTTAAATGAAGGCTGAGAATTGTTGAGATGTTAATAGTCTGAATTGCTTGAAGGAATATGAACCAGCTAGAGTGAAGAGGCTGTAATCATCATTTTTGTGTGGGAATTTTTTTTTCTCTTCTCCCTCCCCATCCCTCAGCTCTGGGGATGGTTTACTAGCTATAAGAGAAGACATTAGATAGAAATTCACAGAAAGGACTAGGAATAGTTAACATTGATACGTAAATAGAAAACATAGTCACTGTCAAGGCTTTGGATTGAGAGAAGAAACATCTTTTAGAGAAAAGAAAAGTGTTCCATATTTTGTCTTACAGAAACTTGATCTGTTCCAATGATTCCAGTCAAGCTCCCTGTTCCATACTGGATGGAGAAAGAGTTCCCATTCTCGAAATAAGTGCTGGACTGAGAGGGGTGAAATCGATTGTGTTCCTCTGTAATGTAAAAATAATCCTCCCATCACCTGCTGGTCATTCTCAAAGGTGTTCTGTTGATCAATCCAATTAAATCCAATCCAATCCAACAAACACTCATTGAATGCTTCCTATGTGCAAGTCGTTGTGCTGGGTGCTAAGAATATAAAGGAAAAAAAAACCCAGCCCCTTCTCTCAAGGAGCTCACAATTCTACCGAAATCACATGTCACTAGGGAGCTTGTGGGAATCTTCAGAATGGGAAGGCAGCTGGGGCAGAGGGAGAAAGAGTTCTGGTTTTGGAATCCAAGGACCAGGTTTGAATATAGCTCTGTGTGACTTTGGGTCTGTGGCTCTCAGTTTCCTTATCTGTAAAATGAGAGAATCTTAGAGGACCTCTAAGGTCCCTTCTAACTCTCCTTTCTATGAGCCTAGGTGTGGAGTCTCCAGGTCATCTCATCTGTCCCCTCCCTGGGTAAACCACCTTGTCTACAATTGTCCAACATGAGTCATGAGCCACGGTGGCTCATTGGTTTGTGGCCAGATTATGGGCAGCTGCTGCTGAGTCACTGGTTTACAAATGTGATATCATGAGTGTGAGATATTACCACACATATATGTGATGATTTGGACACTTCCTTTTCTAAAATTGCCAGATAAATGGGTTCTTTTCTGATACTTGTGTTCTCGCCTTTGTCATCCTCCTGCTCCTGGCTCTATATGATATGTCACCTCATCAACCTGAGCTAATGGGGTGATCCACAAGTCGCATAGAACCCTAGACTTGAATGACAGCTAATAAGAATCACCATAATATATAGTGCTTTAAGGTTTGATGAATACTTTACCAATTTATCTCATATTTATCCTCACAATAACATATAAATAACATATGAGGAAACTGAGAGTCACAGAGGGGATGACTCACCAAAGGTCTTATAGCAAATTCAGTGTCAAGGCAGGACTTGAACCCTAGTCTCCTTATTTCTGTCTCATGCTCCCTGTACTATACCACACTGGTAAGTGACATTAATCTAATGGGAACAAACGGATGTGCTCCATCCCAGTCAGACAGGAACCTCCTTAGGTATGAGTTATCTGCGAGAGGAGAAAATTCCACAGCCAACCTTGGTCACCCAGATCTCACCTTAATTCTCAGGCCACAGTCAGGCAATTTGAAACAGAAGAGAACATCTCCACTCATCACTGGTGCTGCTTCTGATAATAGCAACCCATATCTACATAGCATTTAACATTTGGAAGGTTTATAGGTGTCAATCTACCTTGGGAGAGGGAAATCCCCACCTGTAAATGAGCAAACCTTTGTCAAGGGTCTACTATGTGCCAAGCACTGTGCTAAGTGCTTTACAATGTGATCCTCAATAACCCTGGGAAGTAACTCCTATTTTACAGTTGAGGAAACTGAGGCACATAGAGTCAGGGTCACAGTGTCAGAGGCTAAATTGGAACTCAGGTTTTCCTGACACCAGTCCCTGTTCTCACATATCCATTGTGTCACTTAACTGCCTTGGCTATCTTTTTATGTTGTTGAAATGATGGATTTGGTTAAAAATAAAGTTTGCAAAGTGCTTTCTTCATAATGCCCTGTGTGCTAAATAGTATAATCAATATTCCCATTTTTTTTTACACATTAGGTAACTGAGGCGCTGTCATATTAAATGACCAACTAAAGCAGTTCAGTTTTTTTCCTATTCAACAAGCAGTCATTAAGTACCTACAATGTACCTGACACCAGGCTAGCTCAGTTGGTAAGTTGCAACAGCTTGGACTCCAACTCAGTCCTTCCCTTAACGCTGAATTCAGGGCTTTTTCCATCCTACCTGCCTATCCATGTGAATTTAGCTGTCTAGACAAGGGATTTAAATGAGACTGACCTCCTCACTGAACAAAATGCTCTGAGAAGTTAATTTGATTCGACTCTTTTTTTTCCCTTAATAACAATAGTGATACTTATAATAAAACTGAAAATGAAATCCCCATTGAAAAAGTTCCATTTCCCAGGGCCCCAGCTCAGCAGAAAGAAGCCACTGATGGGCTTGAAACTGATCATCAAGCTCTATTTTGTTGGCTATCCCTGCCTGCTTACCCAGAAATATTCATTTCCCTCTTAACCCTCCCCATTCTTCCTTAAGCTCAAGTCCATATTATTGCACATTCAAAGGTTTCCGTTTGGAGCTGCTGAGTTTTTCCTCAGTGATTCTCAACAGGATGAAAGAGTTTGCCCTGAGTGTGGCCAGTGTCTAGGGCCTCCCACCCAGCATCATCTACAGGTGATCCTAGCAGAAAGGAGAGACTATGGATGGGTGGAATGGTTAGAATGTGAAGAAGAGACAATTTTTGGAGCTACTACTTCCATGCATTCTCCAGGTGCACATCTGCAAGCACTCACACCCAGTCAAAGACCTCAGGTTCCTTCCCATCTCCCTCCCTCTCCCCAGTTCCACTTACTGCAAGCTGGGCTGGCACAGTACACAGAAGGGACCCAGAGATTGGAAGAACCCGTGTCAAAGATGACAGTGAAATTCTGTGGTGGGGAACCAATGGAGATGACTCCAAAATATTCCATCTGAGAAAATGGGAAAAGTATCCATTGAGTATATGAGCAAAGAGAGGGTATTTTTTCCCCCAAAGGGCTAAATGAGGACAGACAGAGTCAAGTCATATTGAAACACAAGTATTACTCCTCCCCTCTAAAAAAAGTGTATTTCAACCAAAGTCATTTTTCAGTTAATGTCATTACAACATTGTAAAGAGTCCACCACAACATCACGAAATCCTGACGCAAAGTTGTTGACTGTTCATTCATTAGAACATTTGTGGCATAGTTCCTAGGAAGTTAAGGGCCCAAAATGACATCACCTCATTTTGTGGATTCATGGAATAGATTCATGAAACGAGGGGGGCCATAGGCCTGCATCAGACTTTACAAAATCTAGGCAATAAACATGTTGCAAAGCTTAGAAAAATTTTGCATAATCTCAAAAAGACAGAAAAAAGGCCTCCAGGAAACCAAGTAATAATGCCTTTCACTTGTCTGACAGTTTCAGAGAGCGTAAGTGTACATTATCCCATTGACCCTCCCCATCCTCCTATGAGGTAGGCAGGGTGAGCTTGAGAGATGAGGTGATTTACCCAGAGTCCTAAGTCAGTGAGATCAGAACTAGGACTGGAATTGAGGGCTTTTTGTTTGGGGCACCTCTGTGTCTGTTGGCCCTTGTCCTTTACCTCCCTCCCTCCTCTCTGTTGGAATTCAAACCCATCCACTCAATCCTTAGAAACCTTTTATCTAAACTCTAAATAGTTTTGTCAAAGATCTGCTTAACCAGGATAGAGTAGAAAAGGAAGCAATTACACAGGCATTTGGGGCTACTCATCGGGATGGCCCAAGAGTATCAAGTATTCAGGTCCTGAAATTAACTGTCTACACTACCGCCTGGTCCCTAAACCCTTCAGTTCTACCTTCATCTTTTGGTTCTTTCCCCTACCCACCCATCCCTCTTCTCCTTACATCCAGGTAGTTGATGAGAGGCTCATTAGCACTCTGGTCTTGGGAGCAAGAATCAACGTACTGGATCATATCCAACTTGTGGGTCTCCCAGAATTGGGAAAGTTGGCCCCTTTCCCTCAAGGTTTTCCGTAGAGATTTGTGTTTCCTCAAGGGCACCCTGAAGAATAAAGAACCCCACCCCAAACCTTGGGTGAGAAGTGTTGATAGTATTTCATCTCTTATGTCTCCCAGCATTCAACCTCTAGCCTATGCCATCCCAACCATTCTAATTTCTAAGCCAAGGGTTCTTAACTGGAGGTCCACAGAACCCTCCTCCCAACCAAGGGTCTGTGGATAGATTTCAGAGGCCTATGAACTTGGATGAGAAAAAATTGCATCTTTAATTTTGCTAAAACTCCATCTGAAATTTATCATTTCCTTCAGTGATGAATGTAGTATAACAAACAAACTTTTATTTTGAGAAAGAGTCTATAATCTTCACTAGACTTCCAAGGATATCTATGTTGTACAAAAAGGTTAAGAATCTAGACTAAAGAATAACCCAAGAGACAGAGAACCTGACAGAGAAGATTCTTGGTTTCTACTTGACTCATGAGACTTCCTGCTTGCTTCCTTTGCCTCAGTCTCTCCTCCTATAAAAATGAGACTTTTACAGTCAAGGTATATCTATAAAGTTTAGGTAAATTCTTTGAGGGCATTCATTCATTTATTTATTCCCTTCTTTCTTTCCTTCCTTCCTCCTTTCTTTCTTTCTTTTTTCTCTCCCTTCCTGTCTTTCTTCCTCCCTCCCTTCCTCCATTCCTCCATCTATTTCCCCCTTCCTTCCTTATTGCCTTCCCTCCTCCTTTCCTTCCTTCCATCCTTCCTTCCTGTTTTCTTTCTTCTCTCCCTTCTTCCATTGCTCCATTCCTCCTTTCCTTCCTTCCTTTCTCCCTTCCATCTTCCCTTCTATTCTCCTCTGTTCTCTTTTGTTCTGCTCTCTTCTCTCTTTCCCTTCCTTCCTTTTTTAAAAGCTACAATGTGCAAAGCACTATTTTAGGTACTAAGGATACAAAGAAAAAAAACAGTTCCTACCCTCAAGGAGCTTGGGTTCTGCTGGAGATTTTATAACAAAACAAAAGAACTGGAGTGTCTCCAGACTCTCAAGAGCTAAATTCAATTAAACAAACATTTATTAAGTGCTTGCTCTATACTGGAGATACAAAGGCCAAAACAGAAGTAGTCCTGCCCTTGTATTCTACAAAAATGACTAACTGAATTATTCAGAAGTGAAAAGTTGACCCATTTTCTGTATTTAGGGAAGGCAGAGAACTCCCTGGGACAAAAACTGCAGACAAATTGATTTTTAAGATTCTTTGCAGATCAAAATCCCATGAAGCTTCTTGGGGAGGCTGTAAGTGCTTGGACCTAGAAACTGCTGAAGGATTTCAGAGAATATCAGAGTTGGATGACTAAAACAGAAATAGGTTTTACCTGATTGTACATATATAACCTATGTCAAATTGCTGACCCTCTTACATATTGGGGAGAGGAGGGAGGGAAGGAGAACATTTGGAACTTAAGATTTTTAAGTGAATTTGTCTTTACATGTAATTAAAAAAAATAAAATGCTGTTTAAAAAAAGACTCTCAGAGATGGAAGGGGACATTGGAGGTCAAGCATTCAACCTCTACCTGAAGCAGGAATTCCATCTACAATATTTCAACAAGCTGTCTTCTGACCTTTGCCTGAAGATATCCAGTGAGCAGGAACTCACTTCCTCCTGAGGTATTTCCCACCAACTACTTAAGGAAAGGATCATCTTATTTGTCTGAAAGGATAAATCTACAGAAACAGGAGGATGGATAAGTTGACGTTTAGAGAACTCACTGGTTATTTCAGGCCTAGGATGGAAGGGATCTTGGACATCATCTCAGCTGACCTCCTCCCTCCCATTTTGCAGATGAGAAAACTGAGACTTAGAGAAGTCAACTTGACCAAGGTCACATAGATCATATGGTGGCAGATTCAGAATTCAGACTCATTTACTCTGATGTTAAACCCGTTACTCTTTCCACTCATGCTGCCTCCTATTCTACATAACAGGATTTTATGAAAATTTCAAAACCACCATTCCCCTACTAGTCTTCCCCTCTAAGAGAAGTCAGGGGTTTGGGGCCCTCTGATTCCCCTAAATAGAGGGCCAAAGCAGCATGCTCACCTGAGTAGCCCTTGGACCAATCCCAGGCCCAGCAGCAATTGCAGTGAAAGAAGGAAAGTTTTCATCCTGGTCCTATTGACTCTGACTCTACCACTCTCTCAACGGCTTCTTGGAATCCCTCCTTTCTGTTCTCACATGAGGCAGTAAAAAAGCAAGTTGTACCTCTCTCAGGCAAGGCCAACCCAACCCAGATTTGAGGACTGCTGATAAGACCCCCAAAAGTCAATAGTAGTGGATAAAAGGTAAACAGAGGGCATATGTAATAGGGCGGTCCCACTTTCAATCATGGCTCAAGTACTTCCCTGAATAGGGAAGGGCAAGATTGGAATGATAGAGGACTCCATTTACCCAGATTTGGGGTCTATGCATTTTTATATCAGGAAGGCACCATTGGTCCATTTCCAGAGACTGGTAGGGTACTTGAACAAAGTGGGGATTTTGAGTGATGGAAGGAGCAGGGTTCTGGGCACCATCCTACATGGGGCTCACTTGTCCTTGAAGAACTTGTCAGGTTCCAAAAGAAAGGAGACAGAAATATAACCCTTTGCCATTGTTTGTCACAAACACAGGAGAGGAACCCAACAGGTCTACCACCAAAACTGTCCAAGCTGCTGACCTGGGAAGAACACGGTACAGATGTCATTGTCGTTCTTCAAACGTTTCAGTTGTGTCTGACTCTTTGTGACTTCATTTTGGAGTTTTCTTGAGAAACACACTGGAGTGGTTTGCCATCTCCTTCTCCAGCTCATTTTGCATATGAGGAAACTGAGGCAAACAGGATTAAGTGACTCGTCCAGGGTCACACAGCTAGTAAGTGTCTGAGGTCATATTTGAACTCAGGAAGATGAGTCTTCCTGACTCTAGGCCAGGTACTCTATCCACTGGGCCACCTGGACAATATGGTTTAGTGGGGAAAGCACCAAGCTGAGAGCCAGGACATTTGAGTTTGGGTCCTGGTTGTGTTAATAACAATAATTGACACATACACACACACATGCATATATATTTATATATGTGTATGTATATAAAATATAGACTACCTCATTTATCCTTACAACAATCCTGTGAGGTAATAACTACCAGTACTGTTGCTACTATTTTATAGATGAGTAAACTGAAGCTCAAGGGGTTAAGCGACATATTAGTCTATCAATATCCCTCTACCTATATATCAAACATCTATCTATCTACCAATACCTCTCCATCTATCAATATTTATCTACATCACCTATCAATCTATCATCTATCAAAATTACCCATCTCTCACTACTATTATCTCTCTGTCCCTCCATCTATTCATCCATCCATCCATCCATCTATCCATCCATCCACCTATCTCTAACAGTGTTGAGATTTCATTAGTGTAGGTAACTCTTCATGAGGAGTTTAGCATTTCTTCAATTTATATTCTTAGGGAGTTGCCTAGAGCACTTAGGGGTTCAGTGACTTCTCTAGGGCTTGCCAGGATGTATCAAAGGTAGAATTTGATCCCACATATTCCTAATTCTGAGGCCACCTTGCTATCTGGTGTTCCACACTACTTGTCATGCTATATTACTAATTCTTGATTCAATTAAGCTCATTTCAACAAACATTTATTAAATACCTCCTAGTGTAAGACCCATTATAAGGCACTGGAATACAAAGAAAAAAAACAGTCCCAACACTCCAGCAGCTTGTATTCCATGGGGTCATACAAATGGAAAAAATAAGGAAATATAAGATACTTGGAGGAAAGAGAGAACATTTATAACAAAGGGGATCAGTAAAGGTTTCCTGGAGGACAGGAGATCTCAGTTGAACTTTGAAGAAAGCTAAAGATTCTAAAAGGTAGATGTGAGGAGGGAATGCATTCCAGGCAGGGAGGACAGTCTGTGCAAAAGGATGGCAGTGGGAGATGAAAGATTGAATTTGAGAAAAACAAGCAAGCTGGTATGTCTGGACATAGATGTGTGAAGGGAAATAATGTGAAGTAAAGCCAGGTTGTCAAGAGTCAGATTGGGAAGGGCTTTACATGCCAAACCTAGGTGTTTTATTCTGTCTTGTGTTTGTCCTTCACTGCCGAAGAAAACCATGCCATCAGAGAAATGATGACATGACTTGCACTTGACTTTGTTTTGAGTGAGGGAGGGCTGTGCAAGGTAACCAGCCTCACTTCTCCTCCAGAGCCAGTGACCAGATATTCATCAGGATGACTGGAATATCACCTTCAGACAAGGTAGGAGTCATTGAAGATTCTTGAGCAAGGTGGTGACAGGGTCAGACCTGTGCATTAGAAATATCCTGTAAAGTGAGAAGGTCGTACAGGTCCCTTTCCAGTCCCAAATCTATGATCTATGTTTATTCAATTGTTAATGTTTCCTCTGGGGAAAGAGTATTTCTGTGTGATATACTACCTAGTTAACGTGTATGGGGCTAAAACTCTCTCAACACTAAACAAAGGTAGCAGCAGCACCAAGATCTTAGGCTAAAGCTTCAGCTGGACGCCATCCTCAGCTCTTACCTCATGTGGATGTCTCGTTGACTCTTTTCCTTTTGTATCTTGCTAATCAAGACTATGGGATTAGTTGACAGGGATTCATAGTCTCCTTCTGTCTGTCTCTTTCCTTCTGTCTCTCTCTTTTTTTCCTCTCTGTCTCTCTCTGACTCTATGTCTGTCTATCTGTCTCTATCTGTGTGTCTCTGTGTGTGTCTATCTACTGGTTCCTAGGTCTTCTAGTCTCTATGGAAATCTGTTTCCATGAGCTTCCCAATACCCAGGAGAAGGAGTCTAGGACATTGTAATAAACCATTACCTGACTGTAGAACTGGCACCAGTATTGGAGTAAGAAGTCCAGGCTTATGGTCATGACCATGACATTTACCAACCCATGTGACCCTGGGCAAAACCCTTTATGTCTCCATGCCTCAGTTCCCTCATCTGCAGAATAAAGATAATCATGTTCATACGGCTAATGTCACAGGGTTATTGTGAAGAAAATATTTGTAACCCTTTAAAGGCTATGTGAATGTGAGCTACGTTTTTTTAAAGTTAAGGTTCAGGTTTAATTTTTAAAAAATGTTCAATATTCTCATTTCTTTCCATTCAAACACATAGGACATATATGCTAGTTCTGGTCAAACTGGCTCCTTAAGTACTACCTTAGAAAAAACTTGTTCAATTTATGTTTCAATAAAATTGTTAACAGTAACAATGACAAAAGCGTTAGCATATTTGGATTTGGTTCCTTCAGTCAATGTGGTTTACCAGTTGGTTTAGCTAGGTGTGTATCAAAGGAGTCTTTACACATCATTCTTGGGTAAAGTAGACTGGGAAGTCTTTTCTTCTCACTCCACAAGGCAGCATTAGTGGGGTACATGGCTGATCTGTGATGCTTTCCTTTACCTAGTCAACTGTCCTACCATGGATGTTCAGGGAATAAACACAAGTAATTTCAATAATTGCAGCTCAGTGGTGCAGTGAATATAGTGTTGGGACTGGAGTCAGGAAGACTCCTCTGGGTTCAAATCTGACCTCAGACACATATTAGCTGTGTGACCCTGGGCAAGTCATGTAACTCTGTTTGCCTCAGTTTCCTCATCTGTATAGCTGGAGAAGGAAATGACAAATCACTCCAGTATCTCTGCCAAGAAAACCTCAAATGGCATCCTAAAGAGTCAGACACAACTGAAAAATGACTAAACAATAAAAATTTCAATAACCGCACATGGTCGGCATGGGACCCACAGGTGGAAGGAATAGCTTGGGAAGAGATTATGGGAGCTCTGTTCTAATTCATCCTGTAGACCTGAGAGTGGTGCACTATTGAGGTGTTGAAGATGGGATATGTGGAACTGTAAAGTCATGATGACCCAACCTGGTGCTGGGGATCACCACCTGCTTGGAACATGTGGCAGAAAATGTATTTCTGATGACTGGATAAACTTCCATGAGGCCCGAGGGGATGTCAATGTGGAGGTTCACTAGTGCCATCTGCTGGAGAATTATTCACTGAATGACGCCTCTCAGGATGGCAAACTGCAAAAAACCTGTCCTTGCTGCTGGTGGTGTTTGTCCTTTGTTCTCAAAGAGGATCAATTACATCATAAGGGTGAGGTCTTGACTTGCAAGTCAATTGGATTTAAATGAGGCAGAACTGTGCGAAGTTGACAGCCTCACTCTCTCCTCCAGAGACATCAGAGTCCAGGGGTAAGATAAAAGTCAAGACAGCTGGTAGTGGCCCAAGGAAACCTTAAGAGAGAGGTACTGAGGTCTCACACCAAAGGTACTACCTACCCCAACTGAAGATCAACCAATCAGTCAATGAACATTTATTAAGTGCCTACTATGTGCTAGGCACTGTGCTAAGCCCTGGGAATACAAAAATGGCAAAAGACTATCTGCTCTCAAGGAATTTACAAGGAGTATAGATGAGAATACAGGTCACTGGAGAAGAGATCGTGTGATTTCTAGTTCTGCTGTTTTCTCTGGACTACCTACGAATTTGTCCGATCTTGTGAGCCATATACTTGCAAAGGGAATAGGTGACAACACATGGGGGATGGTATAAAATAATGAAATTCCCCCATTATTTAGGTGGGAGAAATAATCTGGGAAGCTGAGAAATATCCTGAACTACATGTATCTCAATGTCACGTGAAAACCTCTGATATTACAGTTACACCAGAATTTTTAGCAAGAGTAGTTTTACCATCTCAGCATGGAAATGTTGCAGCTTCTGACATAAAAAGACTTGTTTTTAGTCCAGAAATGATTAAACAAGGACATTCAAGCCCATTTTGAAATGGCAATGCCATGGTATAGCGGAAAGAAAACTGGTTTTGCATTCAATGTTCCAGTACTGATTCTTCCATTAATTAGCTAATGTCACCTTAAACAATCACTTTTTCCTTTCTGGGCCTCAGTTTTCTTGTCTGCCAAATGAGAAGACTGGCCTGGAATCTAGTAGAATTACAGGTGTCAAACACACAACCCACAACTCCCTCTGAGTGTGGGCCACACTAGATCAAAATGTAGTTTCTATCTGATTTTAATGTGTAGATGTAGTAATAAAAAAAAAAAGAGAAATCTATGAATATGTGATATTCTAAATTGATATGTGGCCTACAGGGATCCTTATGCAGGTTCTAGTGGTTCCGTTTCTATTTGAGTTTGATACCTCTGGACCAGACAATATCCAAAGTCAACCCATTCTTGGAAAGAAATAAGAAAAGCTTCTTGTTATATTGGAGATAGCTCCTGGTACAAGAAGCAGTGTGATTCAGTGGGCAAGCAGTGGTGCGGGATTCAGGAGACCTGGACTTGAGTTCCAGTTATGGAACTTTCTAGGTGGATACTGTAAATCAGCAAACCTCTCAGAAATCTAGCTCCCTCATCTATAAAATGAGAATTGTAAGGTCAACTGCTGCCTACATTAATGAGTAGTTATGTGGGAAGTGTTTTGCAGGCATTTACGAAATACAAGCCATTATATTGGAGGGGGCCTTGGGGATCTCCCTGTGTGTGTCTTGGGTATTTGTTTTTTCCACCTGATTTGGTTCTCTTAGGTTTGGCAGACTCTTCTTTTCCTTCCACAGCATCTGAAACAAGAAGGCTCAGATGTCTCTGCAGCGTTATCTTGCCAAGAAATCTGTCCGCTTGGGTGTGACTTTCCCAAACAAACCTGCAGCAATGTGGGGATCAGGTTAGATGGCCCCTGTGCCTCCTTTCAACTCCTGATAATACATGTTGAAGAATCTTAGGGATCCTTTCATTTTTGAGGGGATCCAACAGCAGAGAGCACCTCATGAAGGCACAATATGACTATGAATCCTGTCCAATGGCACCAGTTAACATGTCTCTTTATTCATGCAGCTCTGTGGTTCTACAAATGGTGAGGTCATTCAGGCACGCATGTGCATGTGTGTATGCATGTGTGTGTATGAGTGTATGAGCAACTAGTTAATTAATAATCAACAAACATTTAGTAAGTACACACCATGTGTTGGGGGCTGGGAAAATGATCATGAAGTTGACCCACGCATTGCCAGAGCTAGCCCAGTGTTTGAGAGTCTTCCAAAGAAAGCTGAGAGAGAAGAGGTATTAGACTGACTACCAAACTGAAGGTCTACAGAGCCGTTGTGATGACCTCATTGTTGTATCCCTGTGAAACATGGACCATACCAGCACCATGCCAGGAAACTGAATTGCTTCCATTTGAACTGTCTTAAGAGGATTTTGAAGATCAGCTGACAGAATAAGGTAGCAGACACTGAGGTCCTTGCTTGAATTAAACTGCCAAGCATTCAAACTATGCTTCAGAGAGTACAACTCCAATGAGCTGGCCACAGTGTTCGAATGCAAAACATACATTTTCCAGAAAAACTATTTTATGGAGAATTCACATGGGGCAGGCAATCATATGATGGTCGGAAGAAGAGATACAAGAACACTGTCAAAGTCTCTTAAGAACTTGGGAAATGATTGTGTGACATGGGAGACATTGGCACAGGACCACTCAGCATGGCATGCCCACATCAGAAAGGGTGCTGCGCTCTATGAGCTAAGCAGAGTTGAAATAGCTCAAAAGAATTGCGAGATGTGCAGATTTAGAGAATCCACCATTAATGTTCACACGGACTATTTGTGCACGACCTGTGGTAGAGCATTCTGAGCTCCTATTGGTCGGATCAGCCACAGTCCGACACATTGAAACTTGACTATAGTATAGTGGTATCATTTCGATCCTCTTCAAGAATGAAGGACAATGACCAACCAGTCAAGGTGCTGAGAGCACTAAATTTTGTTGTTCAATTGTTTCAGTAGTGTCCAACTGTTTTTGACCCCATTTGGAGTTTTCTTGGCAAGGACACTGGAATGGTTTGCCATTTCCTTCTCTAGCTCATTTTACAAATGAGGAACTGAGGCAAATGGGGAGAAGTGACTTGTTCAGGGTCACACAGCTAGGAAGTGTCTGAGACCGGATTTGAACTCAAGAAGATGTCTTCCTGACTCCAGGCCAGGTGCTCTATCCATTGGGTCATCTAGCTGCCAGGGATACAAATTCAAGAAGAAAAAAAGTCAGTACCTGTCCATGAGGAGCTTATATCCTAATGGGGGGAAGGCAACACACAAAAATTCAGCTGAAAGGGGGTTAACTGTTTATCCCCATGCTTGTGAACTGTGCATTTGACCCTGTGTGTAATCACTCTACTGTATATATCTGTGCACGTGTCCATGTAACATTATGGGCTCTTTGTGTGTACAGTCTGGGACCTTGAGTGTGCATCTGTGTCTGGGTATAGTGAGTCACCTTGTCTGTCTACAGTGCATCTGCATGTCTGGTGTGTCTCTTTTGTGTTTATGTCCACACAATTTTTTGTCCTTCTTCCATTGGAGGGGAAAACGTAGAGGATGAGGATTCAGGAGACCTGGGTCTCCATGTCATCTCTGGAATTGTGGGAATCTGTAGTCTCTTGTTCTGCAAAATGGGGCCAATAAATCTAAGACAGCCTGTTTGCTGAGTTGTGGTTTGGGAAATATTTTATAAGCACTTAAGAAACTTAGAAGAAGGCTGGGGCTAATCCTGAATGTGTGTGTATTGGACTATGTTCCTCTGTGTGTGTGTGTGTGTGTGTGTGTGTGTGTGTGTGTGTGTAAGTGCCAGGACAGAAGCCATAATTTACTCCTCTTGGCTCAGAGGGCCTAGGGAGTATACAAATTACCAAAACAAACTCAGGGTGATAAATATTTGTGTTAACAAGTTGCAAAATGTCTAGTTCACTTTGGACTAAGGTGAAAAGGGAAGACTTGAGAAGTTGGCTCTTTTATAACTTTTATTTAGTATTTTATTTTTCCCTGGTTACATGTAAAAACAATTTTTAACATTTGTTTTTAAAACTTTGAGTTCCAAATTCTCTCCCTTCCTCCCTTCTCACCCCACACATCCATTAAGAAGCTAACCAATTCAATATAGGTTAACCCATGAAACAGGGATAACCCAGAAAATAGACAAAAAAACCTCAAGAAAAATAAAGTTTAAAAATAGTTTTTTAAAATACTTTAATCTATATTCAGACAACATCAGTTCTTCCTCTGATGATGGGTAGAATTTTTCATCCTAAGTCTTGGATAATTGTATTGAGAATAGGCTCAGTCATTCACAGCTGATCATCCTAAAATGTTACTGTTACTTTGGACACAGAACATTTCATTTTGCATCAGGCCATATAAGTTTTTCCAGGTTTCTCAGAGAGTATGCCGCTCTTCATTTCTTATAGTACAATAGTATTCCGTCATAATCACTTACCACAACTTCTTCAATTGTTCCCTAACTGATGGGCTTCCCCTTGACTTCTAATTCTTTATTCCCAGAAAAGAGTTGCTACAAATATTTTTGTACATATAAGTCCTTTCTCTTTTTGTTTTTTATTTCTTTTGGGATAGAGACCTAGGAGAGACATCACTAGGTCAAAGGGCATGCGTGGTTTTGTACCACTTTGGACATAGCTCCAAATTGCTCTATGGAATGGCTGAATCAGTTCACAACTCCACCAACAATGCGTTAAAGTCTCATTTTTTCCACATCCCCTTCAACATTTGTCCTTTACCTTTTCTATCTTATTAGCCAATCTAATAGGTATGGAGTAGCACTTCAGAATTGTTTTAATTTGCATTTCTCCAATCAATAGTGAGTTAGAATATTTTTTCATATGGCTGTAGATAGCTTTGATTACTTTATCTGAAAACTGATCATATCTTTTGATCATTTATCAATTAGGGAATGCCTCTTATTTTTATGCATTTGACTCAGTTCTCTATATCTTTGAAAAATGAGGCCTTTGTCAGAGAAACTTGCTTCAGTTTTTTTTCACAGTTACTGTTGCTGACTATATTTCCCTCCATCCTATTCTCCCCTCTCTGTTTATTCCACTCTTTCTCTCCTTTCCCCTTGCCCCTCCCCAAAAATGTTTTGCTTCTGACCACCTTCTCCCCTAATCTGCCCTCCTTTCTATCACTACCCCCTTTTCTTATCTCCTTCCTCTTCTACTTTCCTGTAAGATACGATAGATTTCTAGACCCAATTGAAAGTATGTTATTCCCTCTTTGAACCAATTCTGATGAGAGCAAGGTTCAGTGAATTGGCATTTCAGCCGAACCTTAAATGATGAGGAGGTTTTCAAGAGGCAGAGATATTAGAAGAGAGGCTATCCCAAGCAGGCAATAGATTTAGTAAAAGTGTAAAGATGACAAAGGGCAATTCTCCTATGTCAAATAATGAACAGACCAGTTTGGATGGAGGTATGGTGGAAAATAAAGCAGGTTGGTTGGGGCCACATTGGAGAAGGTCTTGAGGTTAGAGTATATTCAGTAGGCAATGGGGAGCCATGATGGGATCTTATTCAGGGAATGACAGGATCAAAGCTCTGCTGCATGAAGATTAATCAGGCCGAGGTACATAGGCTCAATTGCATCAAGGGGAGATTAGAAGCAAAGAGACAGTCAATAGGCAATTGCAATAATACAGGCAGGCCTTAGTATAGGACTGAACTGGGGACCTGGCAAGAACATACAAAGAGAGAGATCAATGTGACTGATATTGCATGAACTGTTGATGAGTAACAAAAATTGTAAACATTTTGTGTTATATAAAGGGCCATGAAAAAATGCTAAATAACCACAGAAGATAGAAAATTCTTCCTTGGTTCCAATTATATTTTATATTATGGTCTGGGCTTCATTACAGATTATGAGTCTTGGATAAAGTGAACAAGACTGAGAATAAATTGTATGTAATAAAAAAGATTTGTGCTGTCAAATAATAATATATACATTGTAATAATGACAGACATTGATATAGCACTTGTAAGTTTGCCACATGCTTTTGATATGTGATCTTAAGCTAAGGAAGCTGGGTGGTGTAGTGGATAGAGCACTAGGCCTATAGTCAGGGAGACTTGAGTTTATAATCCAGCCTAACCCTTAGCAAGTCACTTAACCTCTGCTTGTCTCAGTTTTCTCATCTGTATAATGGAAATAGTAATAGCACCTACGTCCCCGGTTGTTGGGAGGATCAACTGTGATAATGATCCTAAGTGTTTAGTATAGTGCCTAGCACATAGTAGGTACTATAAAAATGCTAGCTACTATTATAGATCTTAGGGCAGTTAGGGGGATAGAGCATTGGATTTGGCATCAGGGGAACTTGAGTTCAACTTCAGCCTCAAACACTTACTAGCTGTGTGACCGTGAGCAGGTCATTTCACCCTGTTTGCCTCAGTTTCCTCATCTAAGGAACTGGAGAAGGAAATGGTAAACTACTCCAGTATCTTTGCCAAGAAAACCCCAAATAGGGCCATGAAAATCAGACATGACTGAAATGACTCAACTACAGCAAAGAAAACATTGTTATTGTCTTAACCGATTCTTAAAACAACCCTATCAGGAGTTATTATCAGTCAGCAAACAGCATGCCACAGAACCTATGCATGTGTGTTAAATAATCTATAATTATATGCATTTTTTGCGTGTGACTAATCTCATGTGCCCTGCCTCCAACACATCCTGACTTTGTGACTCTAGGGTCTAAGTCACAACTTCTCCACACTCCAAATAACAATCTAACCTATCTACATGGATGGCGGGGAGGGTTTCCTCCTCTGGAGGAGGTCCAGTTAGTATCCTATGCAGACGACCATTAGATCTTTAGAGCCACTTCTCATTTCTCACCTGAGCTCGTTTTGAATCTCATGCCTGTTGGATATCTCAGCATCTGGAGGTTGCTGTAAGTGTCTCAAATTCAACGTCTGAAAAAGAACCCATTATCTTTTTCTGAAACCACATTCCTTCCAAACTTCCCATATATTATTAAGGGCACCACCATATTTTTTGCCCCGTGGGCTCACAACATCACTCTCATCCTTCATTTTTTGTTCTTTCACCCCTCGCAGTCAGTTACCAAATCTTGTCACTTCTATTTCCACCTCTGTCCTGTATTTCTCCATCTCTCCATTCACATGACCACCCTCCTCACCATCTTTCACCTAAACACAAAAGAGATTTTCTTAAAAACAGGTCTGATCATGTCACCCCCTTCTTAATAAAGTCTGCCATTAGGATCAGCTGTAAATTCTGTTTCCTACCTTTTCAGTCTTCTTGCACACACATTGCTGTGGGTAGCAAGATGACACAGTGCCAGGCCTGGAGCCAGGAAGATGAGTCTTCCTGAGTTCAAATATGACTTCAGCGACTACTAGCACCTGGACAATTCACTTACCTCTGTTTGCCTCAGTTTCCTTATTTGTCAAATGAGTTGTCAAATGGCAAACTATTCCAGTATCTCTGCCAAGAAAAGCCTAAATGGGGTCATGAAGAGTTGGACATGACTGAAATGCCTGAACAATACCACGCATACACACACATACACACACACTACTGTAGACTTACCAGCCTAATTTTTGTTCCAACACTCTCACTATGTCTTTGTATTGGCTCTACTTTATTCCTAGAAGGCCTCCTCTCCTCACTTCTGCTTCTCAGATTCCCTGGCTTCCTTCAAGATTTACCTCAAGTCCTTCCCTGACCCTCAAATTTGAGCGTCTTCCAAACTTTTATTAATTTTTATTATACTAACACATATTTGTGTATATATACAACACAGGTATAAATTAACTTTATGTGTGTACATATACGTATATGCACATGTGTGCTCACATATATGCATATACACAAAATTTAATATATACCTGTATTGCCTATATATATATATATATATAAAATCTATGTATATATGCATATATATATTATACATATATGTTAAGAGCACTAGGTTGAAAGCCAGGACAAATAATTTCTAAGACCTTTCCAGTTTTATGTCACACTACTCCCCTTCAAAAACTTTCTGTTCCACTGCCATTGACCCACTAGTTCCCTGTAAGGTGGCATTACTTCTCTCCTCCAAGCCGGAATGCCCATTGTACTTACCACTGCCCAGTTAGAATCCTAGCTTCCTTTTAGGGACAGTTCAAGGACGACCTTCTCAATGAGACTTTTCCTAATTTTTCTTCCCTCTTTAGATCATTTTGCATGACTTTGGGTAAGTATACTTTACATTTATTTATCTGTGTATGTCTCCATCCTTTTCTTAAGTCTAGATGATCAACAAAACAAGCCTTGCTTTCTAGGATATACTCTTTGCTCAGGTATAAGTATTTATGCCGAAAATTCAACCATCAGCTTTCTCCAACCAGTAGGAGCTGGTTCTAGCTCACCTCTGGGCCTAGAATAGCCCAGAGGGTCAGAATAGCTTGTTTTTTGCTTTCTTGTCCTGGGCATCTATGCCTTGTGCAAAGTAACTGCTTAATTGATGTTTGTTGAATCAAACTGAATTTGTGGTCCAAGCTCTGCTCTCAAGCAAACTACATCCTTTCTCTGTGCCTCAGTTTATTCATTTATAAAATGAGAAGAATTGGACTGTGAGAAGAGTTGGACTGTATAATTTCCAAAGTCCCTTCAAGATCTAGAATTCTAGCCCACTCTATGACTTGAAAAAGTCCCAGTTATACCCTGGGGTCAAACCAACCAGTTTAAGATGATTAGAAGGATTGGTTGTATGGGGAACTGATACATGTACAAATTCATATGTCCTGTTTTTTAATCTCTATTTGATTTTCTTTCCCAGATTACTGGCATTTTAGCTCTGTGATGCCTATTCACTCTAATGGTTTATTTAAAGTAAAGTGACCTGATGGGCCCTCTGACTCAGTCTTCAACTCAAGCCTTTTTCAAGCGTTCTCCCATATAGGATCGTGCCTGGTATACAAAAGGAAAAAGGAGAAATTTACGCTTTCATAGAATTTTTGAAGTGAATTTTCTTCTGTTTTTGATGTTTTTTTTTGTCCTGGGCTCTTGTCAATAGCCAAACTCACTTAAATGTTGTACAAATTAATAATAAGAAGAAACATATGAAGAGAGAGAATTGAAATTATTTCTCATTCCCAAACACTGCCTTCCTTGACTAGCCTTGTTTGCAGGATGAAAATGGAAAGAGAAGTAAAAAAAAACCATCCAGTCCAATGCCTTCATTTTGCAGAGGAAGAAACCAAGGCTCAGGGAGTTGTAAGTCCTATGGCCCTGCCATTTGAGCAGCCTGGAGATGGTTCTCCCACAAGTCCCATTAAGCGGTAGATTTTCATTTGAGTCTGCATGTCTCACTCTGGGTGAGAGGCTGGCTTCAGTAGCAAAGGAAATGAAGATGTTCTGCACAGAGAGGGAGGGGCATGAGAAAGACACAAGGGAGGGGCGATGGGGAGAGAATCCATCACAGCACAAATTGAAGTGAAGCTCCTTCTCTGGAACAGACTTGGCCTCCTGAAGGTGATGGCCCTGCTGCTCCTGATGCTGGTGGCAGGTAACACCCTTCCCCTCACCCCCTCCTCACCCAGTTAAGTTTCTTTTATTTGAGGTACTACTCATTTGGGATTTGGGAATCTTTCAATCTAAGCTAGATGGGGTCATCAAATCTCTCTCCCTCTGCTGAACTCTAAGGGCCCTGACAGGAGAAAAAACTGAGTTTCAAGTCTGGGGACATCTTATGAGATGGGGGGATCATGGTAACAACATATTGCTTCTCTTTTTAACTTCTATGTCCTGCCTCTTCTCCTTCGTTGTAAGATCTGTAAGTTCAGGGCGCTGCTTTCACAGTCTCTCTCTTCCCTTAGTGTCTGTTTAGCCTAGCTAGCATAGTTTTTTTTAATAAAAAATGAATTTTTATTAAGAACATGTACTTTTTCAATCCTTTACTACTCCTCCACCCTGAATGAGAAGGACAAGGAAACCCTTATAATAAAGAGTGTGGAGTCTCTGAGTGGGAAGGAATAATCTCAGTAGGTACTTTGTACATGCTGGCTGATTAACTCTCAAAAATAAAAAACAGAAGCAAACTGGATGAAGGAAAAGTTTAAGCCTTTGAGAAGAGAGCAAGTTATTTTAAAGGGCTCTTGCAGGTTACATTAAATTTCAAATGAACTTCCATTCGTTAGTGCAGTGTCACCAAGACCTCTATTTTGCAATATTTATTGGCATTTATGGGGCAGCTAGGTGTTGAAGGAGATAGAGCCTGGAGTCAGAAAGACATCTTCCTGAGTTCAAATGTGACCTCAGACACTTACTGGTTGTGTGACCCCAGGCAAGTCCCTTCACCCTGTTTGCCTCAGTCCAATGATCTGGAGAAGTAAATGGCAAACCACTCCAGGATCTTTGCCAAGAAAACACCAAACGGGGTCACAAAGAGTCAAACATGACTGAAGCAACTAAACAAAAACAGCATCAGCATTTGGAGAGTTGTTACGTGTCTTTATGGAATCATAGAAAGTCAGAGCTGAAAGGCAATAGATCTACCCCTTGTCTTGTTATACAAGTGGAGCAACTGAGACCCGGAAAGAGGAATTGACTTTCTAGGACCACTCAGGTACTTATTGGCAGTTAGGAAGTTGCTTTGTATTTTTATAGAATCAGAAAGTCAGGGCTCTAAGGGATCTTAAAGAACACCTACACTGACCCTCTAGTTTTATGGATAGAGAAACTGAGATCCAGAAAGAAAGAATGACCTTCTGCTACATAAGAGAACTGGGACTCAGATCCAATGAAGATTGCATTATCTTGCACATTGATGAAATAGGAAATGTACTTGACGTCATTTGTCTTCAAAGGATTCTATCCTTTGTAATTATTGATAATAATTAAATAATCATTGCCAAATAAATAATTGTTTGGAATGATTACAAATTAGATCCTTCAGACAGTTTACTAGCTTTTACTAACTGTCTGGCTTGATTTCACATAATGTCAGGAGTGACCAGAATTCCAGATGTGGAATATGTGCTGAATCAGAAAAATGTGCCGGGTTTTTTCCTGTGTATTACTTAGTGATTCCTGGCAACCAGTAGACTATACAGTGGGCAAGATGATCACCCAAGGACTCGGGAGCTGTGGTTCTGGTCCTGCTTGGTGACTTTGGCCAAATTACCAGGCTTCTCTGAACATCCGTTTTCGCTTCTGTAAGAGGAGTTGAATTAAATGACTCCTCTGACCTTTTCCAGCTCTAAGATGCCTGGATTCCAAGACTGCTGGAGTATTTGACCCTCTTCCTCTAGGCCCCAGGGGTATTGAGCCGAGCAGTTGTACAGTGAAACCTTGTTTAGCAACTCCATCTTGTCCCAGGGGATGAACTGAGAATCAGTCAATCAATCAATCAACAAGCATGCGGTAAGCACCTACAATGTGCCAGGTACTATGCTGGATGCTGGGGATAGGAAAGGACCAGTGATTTCACTGGTATAGGGAATTTCCAATGAGAAACCTCCCCCTACCAAGACAAATCAGTAATCTATTGTTTTGCCTAGTTCAATAGAGCACCAGCATGTCCAGGTTTGCTCAATCAACATTAGGCAAAATGAGACTTGGACCCAAGTCTCCCTACCTTCAAGATCAGCCCTCACTGCAAAGGCAAAAATCAGACAAAAAGAGCTTTCCCATCAGGAGTTTATTATATGTTTGTATGTATGTATATTTATATTTTAGGGGCAGCTGGGTGGTGCAGTGGAGAGAGCATCAGTGCATGAGTCAGGAGGATTTGAGTTCAAATTTCACCTCAGACATTTGACACTCAGCTGTGTGACCTTGGGCAAGTTATTTAATCCCAAGTACCTCATCCTGGGTCATCCAGTTATCCTGATGAATATCTGGTCACTGGATTCAGATGGCTCTGGAGGAGAAGTGAGGCTGGTGACCTGCACAGTCCTCCCTCACTCAAAACAAAGTCAAGTGCAAGTCATGTCATTATTTCTCTGATGGTGTGGTCCTCTTCGGCAACAAAGGATGAATACACACATTTTTATTGTACATATATTATATACGGATGGAGAAACTGAGAGGGCTTCAAGTGTATTGTGTATATATGTAAACATAGATACCTCTGTGTGTATACACATGTATATATATCTATATCTATGTGTATATATATGCACACACACATACACATACATACACACACATACACATATATATATATATGTATACCCATGTGTGTGTATTTAGTTGTTCAGTCATTTCAGGCAAGCCCACCTCTTCATGATCCTATGGACCTCTATCCATAGGGTATTCTTGGCAAAGATAATGGAGTGGTTTGCCACTGGGGATACAAAAAGAAGTAAAGGGCAGTCCCTGTCCTCAAGGTCTTCACATTTCAATGGGAGAGACATGCAAGCTCTATAGAGGATACATAGGAAGTCATTAGAGGAGGGAAGGCACTAGAATTTAGAGGGGGTTAGAAAAGGCTTCCTGTACAAGATGGGATTTCAGTAGGGGCTTAAAGGAAGCTGAGGAAGTCGAGGCAGAGATGAAGAGGGAGAGCATTCTGGACCTGGAGGATAGACAGAAAATACTTGGAGCTGAAAGACAGACATCTTGTTTGTGGGCCAGCCAAGAGGCCAGGGCCAATGAGCACTTGGTGGGAAAAAAGGTATAAAAAGACAGGAAAATTTGATGGGGGCATGGTATGTTATGAAGGGTTTTTAATAACAAAGAGAAGAGTTTATATTTGATCCTGGACACAATTGGGAGATTGCTGAGGAGGTCGGTGGTGACATGGTCTGACCTTTGCTTTAGTTAAAATCTCTGGTGACTGAATGGAGGATGACTGAAGTAGGGAGAACTTTGAAGCTGGCAGACCTTCCAGCAGGCTACTGCAATGGTCCAGATGGGAGGTGAAGAAAGCCTGTACCCGAGGAGTGGCAGGATCAGAGGAGAGAAGGGGCCATGTTGGAGAGATGTTGCAGAGATGAAAACAATAAATCTTGACAATGGTTTGGATGTGGGGGGTAAAAGTGAGAAATCCAGGACAAGTCCTGGGCCATGAGCCTGAGGACTGGGAGGATTATGCTGCCTTCTACAGTAATAGGGAAGAGAGGAGGGGGAGAGGATTTAGGGAGAAAGATAATGAATTTTGCCTTGGACATACTGAGTTTAAGATGTCTACTGGACATCTACTTTGAGATGGCTGAAAGGCGGTTGGAAATGTGAGATTGGAGGTCAACAGATTAAGGCAGGACAGATGAGGAGGGAGAGCACTCCAAACATGGAAGAGAGCCATTGCAAAGTCAAGCAACAGATGGAATGCTATTTATAGGGGAACCTGGGTTCAAACCCCATCTCTGCCTTGTGCTATCCATGTGGCCATGGACAAGATGTTTAATGTCTCAGATTCTCATGTCCCTCATGCCTGCCATGGAGGAGCAGAGCCAGGAAAACCTGGGTTCAGTCCTGCCTTGGGCCAACTAGCTGTGTTGTTACTTAGTCTTTCTCAGACTGTTTCCATGTCTGTAAAATGGGATAGTAATAAATAATAATACCCAGCATGCCCGCCGATGGTAGGGTTATTGTTGGGGCTCGAATGAGGTAATGCATGGAAAGCAATTTGCTGACCTTAAAGCATTACGTAAATGTCAGTTGTTATTAGTAAATGATTTCTCAGGTCTCTTCCCACTCCGTATTCTACGGTCTTTGACAGATTTGTGCTAACAACACTAAAGCCTAGATGCTTTTCCTTGAGGCTTTGGAGGGCTCTCTGGGGAAAAACAGCTTGCTAAAAGCCTTACAAAAGGAGACCCCTTCATAAGCTCACTTCTTAGGCCTTTAACTAATAGTTTTTATCTTACTTTGAGCCGAAACTCCAGAATAAATAGAACTCCATTCAGCCTGGAGGGCTGTTGAGATCCCTTACACATTTCACAGTAGCTAGTCTCTGATTAGCCTAAGCTGAATCACCCCCCTCTCTCTCTTCCCACTCTTCCCCTCTCTTCAGGCCTCCCCAGGCTCTGCTCAAAACCATTCACTCCCATCTGCTGATAGCCATTTGCTTTCTCTGTATCACAGAGTAAGCCTATGAAGATTAATTTTCCAAATGAGTTGCTCCCCGGATCTCTGGAGAGTAAATCTAAGTGTCCTGTGGTAAATGAATTATTTTGAATGAATAATGTGTTTTTCTTTATCATCCTTCAGAGACACACATGAATTAGAAGATGGTCTTTGAAGGCCCCATATTAAACAGGGGTCAGCAAATAGCTCGTAATCTAGGAGACTTTTCTCCTCCTTCTCCACTTCCTTCTCCTTCTTTTTCTCCTCCTCTTTTTCCTTCTCCTTTTTCTTCATCTTCCATTTCTTCTTTTCCTCCTTCTCCTCCTCCTTCTCCTCCTCCTCCTTCTTTTTCTTATTCTTCCATTTCTTCTTCTTCTCCTCCTCCTCCTCCTCATTCTTGTTGTTCTTGTTCTTCCATCTGTGGGGGTAGGGGCCAGTAAGTGGAAGAAATTAAGGATTTTCTCTCCACTAGCTACAGAGAAGTCAGTGCTATGTACAGTCAGGCTTCCCTTCCAAAGATAAAGCAATGAATAAGGTTAGTATTATGCTGCTGTAATCAGAGATGAAAAGCCTTCTATATTTACAAGAATCCAGCTGAGCCTTCAATGATAACTCCACTCCCGTCCCCCCTCCCCTGAATTTATAGAACTTTCAATGGGAGGACAAATGGAAAAAGAGCAGGCACTTAGCCTTTGAATCCATTCTCTCTGTGGAAATTTACAAAGATAACTGGGGAACAGCTGAAAGTGTCAGTGAATAGTTTTGACAATAAATGATTCCAGGAACTCAAATGATAATATTTCCCATCTCCAAAACAAATTACTCACTCCTTTCTAAAAGCGCACAGGCCCTCAGAGACAAGAGCTGAGCTGGCATTACAATGGGGGAAATGCAACATTTTAGGATAGATTGTTAACCTCATCCAGAGAACAGAATTCCTGGGCAGCTAACAGGGTAGGTTTGATATTTGATCATAATGGACACTTAAAAAAAAAAGTGAGGCACAAACCACCACCACCTCTTTTCCAAATCTTCTTCCTTTCCCCTCCCCCACCCCATTTTTCTTAAATCTGTCCTCCCCTCTTCATGCGTTAAGTGACTTGCCTAGGGTCAACACAACTAGTGTCTGAAGCTGTACTTGAACTCAGGTACTCTTGACTGCAGAGCTGATACTCCATCCACCACATCACCGAGCTACACTTTCTCACCTTTCTTTCAAAGAAATGCAATCTTATCAGTCAACAATGTGTATCAGGAGCACCATGCCAGGTGATGGAGTATATGCAATAATCACAGGGTTGCAGGATTTAGAGTTGGAAGGGATCTCAGAGCTCATCGTTTTACAGATGAATAAATGCCCACCCTCTGGGAGATTACAATCTAGTCACATTATATAGTGGCTTTGGCTTTCCTCACCAGAGTACTGGGAGATGGGAAATGTAAGCATCATCAGAACCATTTTATAGATGAGGTCTCTAAGGCACAAATTAATCAATCAATCAGAAACATTTATTTAACACCTCCTATGTTAGATGCTGGGGATATAAAGACAAAAATAAAACAATGCCTGCCCTCAAAGACCTTACATTCTTTCAGGGGAGACAACATGTTTATAAACATACACACACACATACTATACATATATATATATATATACACACATACACATATATGTATATATAAAATGTGTGTTATATATGTATATACAAACACATATATGTATATGTATAGACACACATATATGTGTATCTGTAGATGTATGTGTATGAATAAGTATACAAAAATATATATGACAGAAGGTAAAGTAATTTTGAGTTTTAAAATGATGCCCAAAGAATGCAGAGATACATTAGCCCAAAGTAATGCAAACAAGCAAACTTAACGGGGGAAAAGGGGAATTAGAGGGGAATTGGGGTGCATACTTAACTGAGCGGCCCCTGTGAATTCTTTAAAACCTTAGCTGACCTTTTTGTGGGATGTAGGGATGGAGTTGAGCCACTTGGGGAGCTCAGCATTTACATTTATTAGGTCACTTATCTGGATTGTCACTTAGCCTAACTAAGACATTTGCTGTTCAATCATTTTTTTTTTCACATCTGACTCTTTGTGAACTCATTTGGGGTTTTCTTGGCAAAGATACTGGAGTAATTTACCATTGCCTTTTCTAGTTCATTTGACAGATGAGGAAACTGAGGCTAACAGGGTTAAGTAACTTGCCAAGGGTCACACAGTTAATAAGTTTCAGAGACCAGATTTAAATACAGGAAGATGAGTCTTCCTGACTCCAGGCCCTGTACTCTATCCACTGCACCACCTACTTGCTCTAACTAGGGTAAAAATTTGAACTAATCCAGTTGTTAATGACTCATGATGGTCCCTTGGTGCTTTTAAGAGTTAAATCATAACAAAATCCTTGGAAGTTCTTGTTGTAACCATCTAGAGGGTCTCTATACCCTAGGTCACCCTCTATACTGGGTCACATAACTAGTAAGTTTTGGAGCCAGGATTGAAATTAAGAAATTTAATAGAGTTAAATATAAGGTCACAGACTTGGGTACAACTGTACTAATATGGATGCTAGAGGTGTGGCATTGCTAAATAGTGCTTGATGTGAAAATGGTCTTGATTTTAATAGATGCCAAGTTCAGTATGAGTAGATAGTACATCATGGCTGCCACTAGAGGTAACATTGATAAAGAAACATGGTGTCTAAAATAATGGTGAGGAGGATCGTTCCTCTCCACTCTGCTCTATTGGACCACATCTGGATTGCTATATTAGGCCCTTTTTGCAAGATCAATTTGAGTTCACAGTGTGACATGGTAACCACAAAAAGTCCAACATTATCTTAGGGTTACATCGATAGAGCTCTTGGGTTCAGAGTGAGGGATGTAAGGAATAGTCCTCTTACACTCTGCCAACATTTATTTAGTTCTATAAATCATATCTTAGGAAGGATGCTGCCATACTAGAGTTCATTAGAGGAAGTGCATTACTTGATGAGGAAACAGAAGATGTATAGAGGGTAAAGAAACAGAGGGTCTTTAGCCTGAAGAATATTTAATCAGTAAACATTTATTAAGCACCTACTATGTGTGATCAAATCAAAATCTAACTATAGCTCATTATCTTAGAGATTAGCCTGAGGTTTAGAGAAGTTAAATGACTTGCCTAAAGTCACACAGTAGGTATGAAAGTTGGGATATAATAGATAATATATTATATTATGTTATATGATACAAAATAACAATATTGAATAGTAGATAGTTTCAAAGTCTCAGACAGATACTGGCTGTGTAACATTTGGTAATCATTTAACCTCTTAGTGCTCTAGACTTTTTTTTTCTTTCAATAACCTCTAAATAAGATTTAGCCTTTGCTCTGGTTGTGAATATAAAAAAATATATTATTTTGAAAAGAAGTCCTAGAGGTTTCACCAAACTACCAGAGAAGACCATGACATAAAAAAAGCTTAAGAACCCCTGAACTTAGTGGTACATTCTTCCATTTTCTTGGAGATTTTCAGCTAGCAAACTATTGTTGTCCATAACCCTTTAATGTTTACAAGCTCTATACGGGTGAGTATTTTCTTTACCCTCTAGCCTTTGAATATACTTCAGTATCTAATCTTGTTGGTGTGAATGCTAATGCTGATGGTGCAGGTTGCCACCTTTTTGTACCTCATTTTGTATGATATTTGATTTTGGTCATGTCTCCATATATCCTCTACAGTCAATCTTGTAAGTAGACACAGTTGCCTGAATGGGGACTCAGCTACCTGGGTAACTCAGCTCCTCCTCTCCTATCTGTCTCCTCCTCCCTTTCCTTTCCTTTTTCCTTGTCCTTCTCCTCCTTTTCTTTCCCCTTTCCCTTCCCTTTCTCAAAACTTTAAATGTACTGCACTCTGAAGCTAACACACTGGAGAACACTAGACCCCTGCATTAAGAGTGCTCTTCTGAACCCTCTGGGCTTAAGAGTGATTACCAATAGTAACTGTTGCTGTTTCCCTCCCAGCATGATGTAGTTATTTTTCTTTGCTTCATTAAAGATGTCATCCCCTAGCTACTTCTCAAAGAGGCCTATTCAATGAATGGGCGTTCCCTCACCCTAAATAAGTTCCTGAATACACCTTGACCTAAAGGGGCTAAGGTCTCCCATTTCATCCTGGGTCATCTCCAGTCCTCCTGATGAATATCTGGTTGCTGGATTCATACGGCTCAGAAGGAGAAGTGACGCTGGTGACCTTGCACAGCCCTCCCTCACTCAAAACAAAGTTAAGTGCAAGTCATGTCTTTGATGGCATGGTCTTCTTCAGTAACAAAGAACAAACACAACAACAACAACAACAACAACAACCATGTGTGATGGAAGTTAGGTGACACAGTGGATAGAGTGCCTGGCCTGGGGTCAGGAAGACTTCTCTTCCTGAGTTCAAATCTAGTCTCAGACACTTACTAGCTGTGTAAACCTGGGAAAGTCTCTTAACCTTGTTTGCCTCAGTTCCTCATCTGTAAAATGATCTAGAGAAGAAAATGGCAAGCTATTCCGGAATCTTTGCCAAGAAAACGCCAATTGGAGTCACAAAGTGAACAATAGCTAGGATCAGGAGTCCCTGCTCTCATCTTGGGGTTTTTTCTAGATGATCATGAAATCTTCAGAGGCCTTTCATTTTCAACCTCCAATAGCCATTAAGAACAGGAACCGGAGTTATTGAGTGCCAACAGTGGGCAAGGCCCCACAGAGGAATCAGTCAATCAAAAAGGACTTATTAAGTATTTACTATCTGCCAGGTGCTGTAGTAGGTGCTGGGGATTCAGAAACAACACTGAAAATAGTCCTTGCCCTCCAGGAGCTTATGATCCGGCCAGGGAAGACGTTATGTACAGATCCTAGTCTCAGTGCTTTCAAAATCTTCAAACAGCCATAAACTATTAAAAGTTAGAATTAAAACCAAACCAATCCTTAGGTTCAAATCTTTGTTCTGCTACTTACACACCACTTTTGTAACTTTGGGGGAGTTTCTTCATCTCTATGGATCTCAGTTTCCTTTTCTGTAAAATGAGAGGTTTGGACTACCTGACTTCCAAGGTTTCCTACGGCTCTAGTCTGGGAGTCCGTGAATCTGGGGACTTTGCCATAGAGATTTTTTGACATTATCCCAATGGAAATGTGCTTCCTTTCAGGTCTGTTTGCTTTGTGTATCCTGCCAAACGACAGCAATACTTCTCAATTCAGGCTTATTTTCAGTTAAATTATCCATCTGCTGAGGCTATTTCTCCTTCCCCAGAGGCAGCAGGAGAAAGGTGACTCTCTGCAGACCTCTTGGAGTAATGGGATTTTGCTTTCTGCTGGAAGACAAATCCTAAAGCAATTGCCTGGGGTCTGGGGAAATAAGTTCAGAAATAGTCTAGACAAATAATGCCTTCCTAGCCAACCTTGCTAGCACACAGGGTTTGCCATTTTAAGGGAGAAAAATTCGCAGGGGAAGGAGGTCCCCAATCATGTAGAAATCTTTCTTTTTAAGTTCTAGAAACGCTGAGTGTGTGCACTTTACAGGAAGTTCAGATACTGGCTTGTCTGAAGCTCTCCCCACCTCTCACATCCCCTGCTAAGGAAATCACATCTGGCTGAGCTAGCACTGGGGAGTAGTCCGTGAGCCAGATGTCCACAGCTCTGGGCTGCTCCTGGGAAAATCATGAAGTCTTTGAGGTTTACCTTATTCGCCTCTCACTAGCTACTTCCCCTTTTATTTCTCATCTCTTCCCTCCTGGACCCTCCCTCTCCCTTTCTAGGTGGCCCCCTTTTACTGAATTCAGAGTCAGAGAAGCTAGGTTCAGATCCTGACACTGTCATTTATATTACCTTGGGCAAGTCACTTACACTCTCTCAGCCTCAGTATCCTCATCTTTATGCAACATTTACATGGATTATGTAACAAAGACCTAGTGTCCTGAGTTTAATATGTATAATAATTATGGTAACCAGTATTTGCATAGCACTTAAAGTTTTGTAAAGCATTTTACAAATATGATCTTGTATAATCCTTACTACAACCCTGGGAGGTAGGGGCTATTATCACCCCCATTTTGCAGATAAGGAAATAGGTAGACTGAGGTTAGGGGATTTGCTTAGTTAGCAAGTAGCTTAGTAGCTGACGAGCTTGTAAATGTTTGAGGTTGCCCAGAGCTCAG
Organism: Potorous gilbertii; assembly: GCA_028658325.1. Taxonomy (NCBI): domain Eukaryota; kingdom Metazoa; phylum Chordata; class Mammalia; order Diprotodontia; family Potoroidae; genus Potorous; species Potorous gilbertii. The sequence goes on along the minus strand of CM053770.1, from coordinate 599,859,644 downwards.
ATCATCCTGACTCAAATACAGAGCTCTGTCCACTGAGCCACCCATTCATCACGAAATAAAACTAAAAGGAAATGGCCCATGTCATATATCTGGAGAGAATGGCATTCCATCTTTTTGGGGAGGTGGAAAATTGCAGTGACTGGGGGAACTCACTTCCTTGGTCTCCTGTCTTCAAGGGGTGTACCCAGCTAAAATTGTATCTAAATAAGAAAACTAGGGGTATGATTATTTGAAGCCTTCTGCATATAAAATCCACCCTCTCTGATCGCTGGGGCAAGGGATAGTAGTTCCCATCCAGACTTGGAGGGTGACATTTAAATTCATCTCCAATAGATTTAGCTTCCCCTCTCATCAAATTCACAGATAACAAGTAAACGCAATAATTAAAGCAAACAATGGAGAAGTAATGGGGAAGCATATAGATAAGTTAGGCAGAAGAAGACAAAAGTTAGGGGATGCTGGAACCTCAGAACAAGGTGAACTCTCAACTTAACTGAGGAGCAATCTTACCCAGAGGCCATTTAAATGAAAGGGTCTGGACTAGCTGACTTCTAAGGGGTCTTTTAGCTCTAGATCCCATGATTTTCAGTTATTGTGGATGAAATGGTGCTGACTAGGACCACTACAAATTTGTGTTATCTAATTTTATTGCAGCAAGACAATCCTTTTAGTCCTCCCAGAGTGATTTACCTACTGGCTAGGTGGTACAATGGATAGAGCTCTAGAGCTGGAGTCAGGAAGACCTGAGTTCCAGTCTAGCCTCAGACTCTTCCTTGCTGCATGACCCTCCAGGGCCAGTCATTTAACTTCTACTTTTCCTAGTTTTTATCTGTAAAATGGGGATAATACCTAACTCCCAGGGTGGTTGTGAGGTAATTGTGGTTTGCTTTGCAAACCTTGAAGCACTATATAAATGCTTTTGTTATTAGTAGTATCCTTTATCATGCTCCCTACTGATGCTGTCCCAACGCTTCTTTCTCTTCTCAAACTTCCCATACGCCACCTGTTCCCACCCTCTCAGTTAAGGACCTAGTCTCATACTTCATGGAAATAACCGAGGCCATTTGCTTCTTGCTTCCTCTTCTTTCTTTCACCTCATCGATGATGATGATGATGATAAGCATTTGTATATTGCTTTAAGGATTTCAAATATTATCTTATTTGACCCTCAAAATAACCCTGGGAGGTAAGTGCTATTACTATTCCCATTTTACTGATGAGTAAACTAAAGCACAGAGAGGTCAAGTGACTTCCCTGTGGTCACACAGCTAGTAAATATTTGAATTCAGGTCTTCCTGACTCCAAGTCCAGCACTGTGCCACCTAACTGCCTCAATACCCTGTAAAAACAAGTACCCCGACATAACCTAACTGGGAGGGCCTGCTACCAGAGGTTCTTAGATTTGCATTTCTAAAAGGAAAGCAACTTTTGAGAGTTCAACGATCACTTTAATCAAGCACACACTCAGTTCAAGGGGAAAAATCAGTACCCTGAACTTCAGAGAAAATTCAGAGAAATAAAGATCAACAGACAGGACTTCCAGCTGCCTGACACAAGCAGTACAAACATCACAGATCAACGGACAGATAACTGTCTGACCATACATACATAGTTACCAGAGAGAGAAGCACCAACTTCTGGGTTCTCAAAGCTGGGGGCCCCTTAGAGGCTGCCCAGAAGCTCTCTTCTGGCCAAACACATGCAAAGAGTAAGCCCCAAAGCAAAACCTCACCTCAGAGCATTTATACTTTTTTTCAGTCAGAGGGCATCCTAACCCTTGAGAACCAGTGCATTAGAAATTAGCAAAAGGTGCACGCTCACAGAGACAGAGCACAGAGTGAATTGAATAGGATGGGATCATATCTTAAAAGAAATCAAGGTAAACGGTGAGAGAGAAATGGAGTGGGAGGAGAGAGGGTGAAATGGAATGGGATAAATTATCTCTCATAGATGA
>CM053770.1:599764190-599857190 GCA_028658325.1 Potorous gilbertii | reverse complement strand
AAACATGGATAACTATAATGCACAATAATATATGCTAAATTATAATATATAATTATATATACTAATATTAATGTACTATCATTATATATATATATATATATATATATATATATATAGTTATTGTTCAGTCATTTCAGTCATGTCCTCATTTGAGATTTTCTTGACAAAGATACTAGAGTGGTTTGCCATTTCTTTCTGCAGCTCATTTTTTCAGATGAAGAAACTGAGGCAAAGAGGGTTAAATGATTTGCCCAGGGTCACACAAGTAGTAAGTATCTGAGATCAGATTTGAACTCAGGTCTTCTTGACTCCAGGTCAGGCACTCTATCCACTGCATCACCCATCTGTCCATATATATTTTATATACAATATGTTTTATATGTAGCATTATAATATATAATTACAATATGCAAAAGTATGTGATATGCTAATATTAGAGAGAGAAAAAATGCTATGTGAAGTTCAGGGTAGGAGTGACAATCAGGGTAGGCATCACAGAGGAGGTAGCATTTGAACAATTAATTTAAAGGATGGGTAGCAGTTTAGGAGTGGAAAGGGAAGCAGAGGACATTCTAGGAATACAAGTGAGCAGTGACCTGGAGAGGAAATTGTATGAGGTGTGTTTGGGGGGATAAACCAGTCTGTCAAGAATGTGGAGTAAAGAGGGGAGAATATGGAGGGAAGAAAGACAAGAAGACATTGGAAAGGAAGGATGGTGTCAGATTGTGGAAGGTCATGAATGTCGAGCAAAAGACTTTGAGTTTTGTAGACAATGGGAAATGTGCAGATATTTGAGCTGAGGAGTGAATGACATTAGAGCTATAACTAGGATGAGGGTATCAGGATGTCAACACACTCTCTCCCCACATAACCCCCATCTCTGTCCTTTGCCTCATGATCTTCTGCTGGCCCACTTTGCCACCTAATACCACCACCCAGAGATACCCTCATAGTACTGTCCTCCCTGGGTTTGCCTTCTCACCAAACTCCTGAAGGATTTTGGACCCAACTCTCTGGGCAACAAACTCCTCTCTCTTCTGCCTGATTTCATAGTCTAATTATTGTTTACCAATTAAATTAGGACTCCATTCTGTGACCACAGGAAAAGAGGAATCAATCCGATTATCCTGTGCATATTACATTTTCCATTTAACAGCAACTACCTCCAAACAAATGATTATGTGATAAACTAAACCTCACGCCCAAGGAGGAAAGACAGGCCACATCCTGAGAAATAACACAACCACATTAGCTGTATTGAAAGATATATGTTAAAATGAGTGCTCCATAAGAGATTTACAGTTTCCCCTCCTTTTCTACAACGCATATGGAAATATTTATTTTTAGTGTTTGTTAAATCAGATTAAAGAATTTAAAAAAAAAAAGATATTCTTTGTAGCCAGCCAGTATCTGGAGGCACTGGTCATGAGCAAAGTGTAGAAATGGGACTGAACTGCTTCGGACTCCTTCAGGTCTCAAGGTGGGTCTCTCTAATGTAGTCTCTGATATGCTGGGGTATGTGCATGGGAGGGTGGAGAAAGGTGACCGTTCCCCTGAAGGCTGGTGGAGGACTATGACCCCAAAGATGGAGCAGAAGTGTTCTAGCTAAGGTTCCAGGATCAGAGCTCTTTGGATACCAGCACCAGGGTTCCCTCTTCATGTGGAAAAGACCCCATCTCAGACACACATCAGTGATGATCCTGTTGCATTGTAGGGCAGTGATTGGATGGTGATCTAGACTCAGAAGGCAGAAAGCTGTTGTGTAGAGTCCCAGGAATTAATGTGCTTCAATTGGGCTAAAGTGTGTATGACCATAATTTCAGAAATACACAGAGATCTTTCCAGGGGCTTAGTCTCATAAGGCAAGATAATAATAGACAACAGACAGTGCAGGTAAGCGGGTTAAACCATGGTAGGAACCCAATGGCTAATAGAGTTCTTTTATGCTACATAACTTAGCCACTGCCAAGGGGAGTGGCCTGGTGGTAGAGAAGAAATTCTTGCAGAGAAGAAAGAATAAAGCCTTTACTTTAAGAACTTAATAGTACCATAGATTTAGAGCTAGAAATAACCTTAGAGGCCAGATGGCTCAGAAAGTGTCAGGCTTGGGAATCAGGAAGAATCCCACTTCCAATTCAGTACTAGTTGTATGACCTTGGGCAAGTTGCTGAATCTCTCTCAACCTTGGTTTTCCCATCTGTAAAATGAGGGGATTGGATCTTGGATCACAGATGTATAGCTGTAAGGGAACTTAGAGGTCACTGAGTCCAATATCTTGATTTTAAAATTGAAGAAACTGAGGCAGACATTCAATGACTTGTCTAGGGTCACATAGCTTGTAAATTATCTGAAGTAGAATTTGACCTCAGGTCTTTCTGACTTTGAAGTCCAATACTTTATCCCAGCGGTGGGGAACTGGCGACTTCAAGGCCACATCTGACCCTCTAGATCTCAAGTTCACAGAAAGGTTGGATTCAGTCAAAGGACTGCACTTGAGGACCTAGAGAGTCACCTGTGGCCTTGAGGCTGCAGGTTCCCCACCCCTGCTCTATCCATTAGGCTAACTAGCTGCCTCCTAATATACAACTTGCCCGTGATAAAGAAATGGCATTTACACAATGCTTTAAGGTTTGCAAAGAGTTTCTACCACTGGCTTTTTTCATCCTCAAACCTCATTTCAACCCCATGAGGTTGAGGCTGTTATCTGTTCAGTTTTATAGATGAAGAAACCGAGGTTCACAGAAAAACAGCAATGACAATAGCAGGTAATATTTACATAGTACTTACTATGTACCAGGCAAGGTGGGAAGTGTGAAGTGTTTTACAAATATTATCTGATTTTATTTTCACAATAACCCTGAGAGGTAGATGCTAGTGTTACCTCCAATTTACAGATGAAGAAACTGATGTAGACAGAGAGAGGTTAAGTGATGTGCCAAAGATCGGACAATTAATGAGTGTGAAGGTCACATTTGAACTCAGGTCTTCCTGACTCCAGGTCTGGTGCTACAATGACTTGCCCAAGGTCATACAGAAAATAATTTTCTGGGTCAGGATTCAAACTCAGGTCTTCCTGACTCCAGGCCACTATGCCATCTAATTACTATGTCTCCAGGAAGCAATTTCAATTCATTTACTAAAAAACAAGAATATCATTTGCAGTTAATAAATGCCTTTCATTCATGTTTTTAAAGTCCTATTAACCAACATACTCATTGTATATATTTTAGTCAGAACCATACAAACCAGACATAAAATATATTTTTAAATAACATTTTATTTTTTCTCCAATTTCACGTAAAAACAATTTTAATATATTTTTTTAAAATTTGAGTTCTAAATTCTCTCCCTCCCTCTCTTCTCTTCTCCCTACCTGAGATGGCAAGCAAGTTGATATAAGTTATACATGAGCAGTCATGCAAAATACATTTCCATATTAGTCACAGACATGCGATATATTGTAACAGTCAGTTCTGTTGGTACCAAAGCATTGGCAAAACTCTACCTGCGATCAGACTGTCCCCCACCCTGCTGCTCTCTCTCAATTGAATTGGCCTCAGGCACAAGAATTCCTAGTCATATCTCTGAGTGGCATGACCAGATCTATCCATAATTGATGCTTAACAACTACTGGCTGATTCCTTGATTAATTCTGGCTTGGGGTGGCCAGTTGGACTGCCCCTAAGCTCTGAGGGTCTACGTTTCTCTCTGTTCCAGCAGGTGCCCTTGGATCATTGGGAGCCATGGAAGAGAAGGGAATGGAAGATTCCCCTGTGTGGTGTATCTGCTACCAAATACTCAACACTTCAGAGCACCTACTCTGTAGGATGGAGGGGACTGACTGTCTTCAGAGCCTTGACATCTGGGAAAAGACCACAGCTGGCAGGGAAAAGAATTGTACACACAGTGTTAAGGCTCAGGACTTCCAAACCAACAACGCTTCACTGAAGAATGACGTCGCAACATGTGGTGGTAAGACAGGCTGAGCACAGGACCAGCCTTGGCAGTTTAGCAGTGTAGACAAAGCAACAGATATGGAGTTGGAGAACCTAGGTTTGACTCTTGAGTCTACTAAGACTAATTATGACTCCTATCACTAGTATGACCATGGGAAAGTTACATCCTCTCTCTGTCTCAGTTTCCCCATTTATAAATCCAGGGAGTTTGATTAGACCAGGGGTGGGGAACCTTCACTCTCAAGGTCACACATGGCCCTCTAGGTCCTCAAGTTCAGAACTTTGACTGAATCCAAACTTCACAAAACAAATCCCCTTAATAAAAGGATTTATTCTGTAAAATTTGGATTCAGTCAGAAGACCACACCCATGGACCTAGAATGTCATGTGTGGCCTGGAGGTCACAGGTTCCCTACCCCTGGATTAGATTATCTCAACGTTCTCTTTAACCTTTAAATCTCGTCATAAATATGGTTCCCTGGGCTCATCATTCAATTCTCTCTCAGTGATCTTATCAACAACTTCTGTAATCAGGTTAAGTGACTTGCCCAGGATCACACAGCTAGTAAGCATCTGAGGTCACATTTGAACTCAGGTCCTCTTGACTCCAGGCCTGGCCTTGTATCTACTGAGTCACCTAGCTGCCCTTTTCTTATAAACTTCTTTTTTTTCTTTTTTTATTTATTGTTATTATTTTATTTGTTTTCAGTGTTCTACAATCTCTTCCATATAACTTCGATTTTTCCCTCTCTCTCCCCCTCTTTTACCCCCTCCTTCCTTGAGACAGCATACAATTTTATATAGGTTCTACTCATATATTCCTATTAAATACATTTTCATCTTAGTCATATTGCATAGAAGAGTTAAAATGAATGGGAGAAATCATAAAACAAACCAAAATGTAATACAAAAGAAAATCATCTGCTACATTCTATGATTGAATTCCACAGTTTTCTCTGGATGTGGAAGGCATTTTGCCTTAAGAGACCATTGAGAATTTTTTAAGTCCTTGCATTGCAATGAAGGTCTAAGTCTACCAGAAAAAATCCTCACGAACTGTGGCTGTTGCTGTGTACAAAGTTCTCCTGGCTCTGCTCCTTTCTCTCAGCATCAGATCATATAAGTCTTTCCAGGCCTCTCTGAAGTCTTCCTGTTCATTGTTTCTCATAGCACAATAGTATTCCATTGCATTTATATACCACAGTTTATTCAGCCTTTCCCCAGTTGATGGGCATCCCCTTGATTTCCAGTTTTGGCCACCACAAAGAGGACTGCTATAAATATTTTTGTACATGTGGAACTCTTTCCCATTTTTATGATCTCTTGGGCATACAGTCCTAGAAGGGATATTGCTGTGTCAAAAGATATGCACATTTTTGTAGCCCTTTGGGCATAGTTCCAAATTGCTCTCCAGAATGACTGGATCAGCCCAAAGCTCCACCAACAATGGATTAGTGTTCCAACTCTCCCATATCCTCTCCAACATTTATCATCTTCCTGTTCTGTCATGTTTGCCAATCTGATAGGTGTTATGTGGTATCTCAGAGTTATTTTGATTTGCATCTCTCTAATCAATAGTGATTTAGAGCATTTTTTCATATGACTATAGATAGCTTTAATTTCTTCCTCTGAAAACTGCCTGTTCATATCAATTGGGAAATGACTTGTATTCTTGTACTTTGACTCAGTTCTCTATATATTTTAGAAATGAGGCCTTTATCCCAGACACTAGTTGCAAAAATTCTTTCCCAGTTTTCTGCTTTCCTCCTAATTTTGGTTGCACTGGGTTATCTTACAAACTTCTAATGACAATATAGTGTAATAGAAAGCACACTAGCTTTGTAGTCAGGAACCTCTGGTGGTTACTAGACAAGGGTTGATCATAGTCCTCAGTTTCCTCTTGTGTAAAATGAGAGGTTGAACTCAATGGCCTTTGAGATCTTATGGTACACTTATCCTTTCTCTGCAGATAGCTCCTAAACCTATTTCTATCATATGAATCTTGCTCTATATCTTTAGTCTGCTTGCTAGACATTTCTGCTTAGATGTCTCACAGGTATCTCAAACTTAGCATGTCTGTAACAGGACTCATTATTTCCTCTCTCTAAACCTTCCTCTTTATGCTGAGGGAGTCACTACCCTTTCAGTCATCCAGAATCATGCTACATAATCATCTCTAACTTATTGACTTCAAGTATTATAGGTCAAAGTAGTCTAGAAGCTGTTCCCTAAATGCAGCTTTCCAGTTTACACATCCGGCTTTTGGACAGGCTGAACTCAATGCTTGGAAGGATCTACTCACCTCTGCCTCCAAGAATCCCTCAGCTTCTCTCATGATCAGGAGCCACCTACATTGGAACTGAAGGTACCACCTTTTTGGACCCCTCAGTTGTCAATGATCTTTGCCTCTTAGGATTATCTTATATACATCTGTATCCATGCTCTGTCTCTCAAGGGAATGTGAGCCCTTTAAGAAAAGGGGCTCTTGGACTCTCCACATTGGAGATACTTGTTGAATTAAATTGAATCCAAATTAATCTACTAAATATTTGCTAAGCACAAATTAAGATAAAAACACAGTCATTTTTTAAGGGGCTGACAGTCTTGTGGCCAGAACACAAATAGGGCCCTGCTAGCTTCATGCTGGGATGATTTCCCCTCCCATCCAGCCATTCAGTTCAGTTAAACAAGCATTAATTAAGCTCCCACTCTGTGCAAGGCATGGCAGCTAGGTGGCGCAGTAGATAGAGTACAAGGCTTGGAATCAGACTGTGTGACCCTGGGCAAGTCATTTCACCCTGTTTACCTCAGTTTCTTCATCCGTAAAATGATCTGGAGAAGGAAGTGGCAAACCATTCCAGTATCTTTGCCAAGAAAACTCCAAATGGGGTCATGAAGAGACATGACTGAAAAATGGCTAACAACTATGCAGTCACTGAGAATACAGACAAAACACTGATTCAAGGAAGTAATTGGAAAAAAAAGTCAGGAAAGATAGGCTTGAACTGCAACATGAAGGACTGTGAATGTCGTGCATAGGAGTTTTATATTTGGCTCCGGAGGCAATAGGCAGTGGCCAAAGCTTGTGACCAGGGCAGTGACATATTTTATCACCTCAGTATGGCCTTAGGAATATCACTTTGGTTACTATGGGGAAGATGGATGGCAGAGGGTAAGAGATTGAAAGCAGGGAGACTAACTAAAAGGCTATTGCCATATGACATCATTAAAAAATTAGTAATCAGTTTTGCTGACTCTTTTTCTTTTTTCCAAAACGTGTGTGTGTGTGTGTGTGTGTGTGTGTGTGTGTGTGTGTGTGTGTGTAAAATAAAGGATGGCTCTCTGGAGGGTGGGGGAGGGGGGACGAATTCAGGCTGAGATAAAGTCATTGGGATCCTTCTTTGAAGCTCTATAAAGTATTCCTTCCTTTGCTAATTTGATTGGTATGCCACTGATTCGGTAAATTAGTTTAGGAAGGACTATCTGGCTTCCTCTCCTCTCTCTACTCACAGAAATGTATGCGTCACTGGGCAGTTGTCTCAGCAGGGAGGCAGGAAAATGGCCAAGGGGAAGTATGGGAAACAGCACTTTCAAAGTTGGTAAGGAAACAAAAGGCCCCAGTTCACCTGAGGCCTGGAGACAGGTATTTATCTTCTGATGTCATTATTTCCTGATCGATCTTAGATAGCTTCTTCCTTTCCCAGCAACTTCTCCATTGCACTCCACTATGGCAAAGGCCTTTGAACTAACTCATGTCTCCAAGGACCCTATTCCAAGGACCAGAAATCTTGCCTTTCCTTCTTTCTGGAAAGGAGCTCCCAACTGCAAGGGTTACAATTGCTCACCTCTGCTTTATAAAGGGGGAGAAAAGGAAATTAGATTGCTGTTAAGGGAAGCTTTTTTGCTGTATGCACTCCCAGAGGTCTCGGGGTAAATACTATTGCTGTGTTAACAACCTGTCCCAGTGAGTTATGGTCTTGGTACTGACCTGGTGGCAGATCAGACTCTCACCTCTGACTCTCCATCTTCGGACTTTCCTACACAATAATAACCAGGAGCAGGCATCATCTCTTGCTGGAGATGTACTAGGGTACAGTAATCAGGGCTTTTCCTCAGGGCATCAAAATTTAGAGGGCAAAAAAAAATCGAACATACACTTTCATTCAGCACTGAAGAAATCACTATAATAACTAATTCTCCCTCCTGCACAGCTAAATTTATCATAATTACATCCTGTATTTTTTTGATGTCTTGTATCACAAAATTGATCCGACGGCACTTCTCCAAGTGGCTTGCCCCACCTTGCTTGTTGTAGTTCTGCCTCCCACATACCTTTCTTCCTACTCTTGTCAACTTTAAATCTTTATGTGCTTCCAAACCTCCCAATCAATGCAACAAGCATTTAGTAAGCACCTACTGTGTGTAGTGTACCATGTTGAATGCTGAGAGAAATCTAAAAATTAGCTAAAATAGGACACTTCTCGTAGAGCTTATGACTTAATTGGAGGGCATGTTGCATACACAAATTTATTTCAATTCAATTCAAAGTCATTTATTAAGCAATTTATTTTATGCAAAGTATGATGCAATCCTTTTCCCACTGCTCTGCTAAAGCCCTTTCACACCCTACCTAAATCATAGTCATCCTTCTATACCTTCTAATTGTTGTCATCTTTCTAGTTGTACCTTACATCCTTCTAATTGTACCATCTTAGAGACTCTTTGTCATTGGTGACACTAACCCCCTCTCAGTACCTCTGTCCCTAGTGAAAAGGGTGCTCTATTTGGAGCCAGAAATCTTGAGATCTGATCCTGGCTCTTCCCCTTACTAATTGTGTGAACTTAGCTAAGTTATTTTATGTCTGAGTCTCAGTTTTCACATCTGAAAATGGCGAGTGATGATACTTGTACTAGAAACTTTAGTGGACAATCTAGATGAAGCTTCCTATGTGGCGGGCAATGAATATACATTTCCCTTAAAATAATTAGAAGAATCCTAGGGTTTTAGACCTCAGGAAAGATTTAGACACTGTCTATGCTTATTTGGGAGGTAAATGGGCTTCCACCTTCTTTTCTTTTTCCTTCTAGGAGACAACAATACCACCGTGAGTCTAATGCCTAATGGAAACTTCAGGTAGATAAGAAAGCAGCATGTAAGATTGGGGATGCTAGGGAATAACCACGGAAGAGGGGAGGATCCTAAGGGATTAACCATGGAAGAAGGGGCTATCTGATGTCCATAGACTGAAGGCAGTTGGGCTTTGGGGACTGGAGCAGAGTTAGACTGAAGACACTGAAATAGGTCAATATAGAGGCTGGGCAGGGTCCCTGCATGGAGTGTTTACTGGGTCTAAATGAGGAGGCTTTACTCATTTTTTCTCTTTGTCTCTCTCCAGCTTTATCATAGTTACCACCATTGTTAGCTCTTCTGCCGGTATGCTCATGCTTATCCTGCTCTGTGTTGGTATCATGTCTATGATACTGAAGAAATGGAGAAATGAGAGTGAGTTTCCTTGACATTTGTCAGTTGTTTATTAAATGCCCATTATGGTCAAGGGGTGGTGAGTTAGATCAGCCTACCTGGGAAGAAGGGAGGGCAAGATTTGCTTAATTGGAGTGGTATGGAGTGGTATACAAGGGACAATAGACAAGTGAGTGGACTCCTGGGCATGAATACCTGACACCCTATTCTTCAGGGTCCTTGGGCACAGTGCAAACTGGTTGTACAAACTGGTTTAGTGCAAACACTAAACAGATGTACAGTCCAGAGTCAATATTTTTAGGGCTTGAATTTTTATTATCTAGACTTAAGAAAATGATGAAGAAAATGTTAATAATGCAGGTTAAATTTAGAAATGTGTTTTGGTTTTCAGAGATCTGGTTGTTAAATATTTAGCAACACACATAGTTTTTTCTTTTTGTGAAAAAAATACATTTTTATTTCTGTTTTAAAACTTTCCCAATTAAATGTAAATTTAAAAAAACCACATTATTTGTTTACAACTTTAAGTTCTGAGTTTTTCCTCCTTTTCCCAACCCTCTCCCACCTCTTAAGAAGCTAAGCGTTATGGTACCCATTGCGCTATGAAGTCATCCAAAACATATTTCCATGTTATTAGGACCAATTATTTGTATTGAAAACCACATATATGTATAACTATTTACCTGAATACATTGAGGCCCTCTGATTTCATGAAGGCTTTGTAACTACCAAGGCCACAGGTAATTAGTCAGTAAATTTTTATTAAGCCCTTGTTATGAGTCTGACTTGGGGGAGCTAGATGGCTTAGTAAATGGAGTACTGGGCTTGGAATCAGGAAAACCTGAGTTCAAATGCAGCCTCAGACACTGACTAGCTGTGTGACCCTGAACAAGTCACTTAACCTCTGCTTATCTTCCTCCACTGAAGAAGGAAATGGCAAACCACTCCACTATCTTTACCAAGAAAATCCCATGGACAGTATGATTCCTGGAGTCATGAAGAGTCAGACAGGACGAAACAATCAAACAGCATCAATGAGTCAGGCACTGTGACTGGGGGGGCAAAGAAAGACAAAAAACAGATCTAACTCTCAAGGGGCTCACAGTCTAATGGGGAGACAATATGCCAACAACTAGGTACAACCAAGCATTTATTGTTGTTGAGTTGTTTCACTTGTGACCAACTCTCCAAAACTCCATCATGGCAAAGACACTGAAGTGGTTTGCCATTTCCTTCTCCAGCTCATTTTACAGATGAGGAAACTGAGGCAAACTAGATGAAATGACCTGCTCAGGGTCACACAGCTAGTAAGCATCTCAGACTGGATTTGAACTCAGGATTAGATGAGTCAGTCTGACTCCAATCCCAGAACTCTATCCACTGTACCACCTAGCTATGGACAAGCTAAATTGGAGGCAATCAGTTCAGATGGTTCAATGAGATTCTACAGTCAAAAATATTGTTGCCTGGGGGTTAGATATCTCTGCGGATGAATTTTCCTACCTTAACATCTCAGCAACTTGCCAGGGTTGAATGGACAGTGTCTGTCAGAGAACAGATTTGAATCTGTCTTTTCAGTTCCAAGGCTGGCTCTCTAACCACTACACCCTAATGCATCTCTGTACATAACAGACACTTAATAAGTACTTATTGGATTGGATTGAATTTAAACTTCCCCTCATTGCTCCTGGTTCTGCCCCCTGGGGCCAAGCAGAACAAGAATCCTCTCATCCATATAAGAGCCCTTCAAATGCCTGAAGATAACTATTATGTCTCTCCTAAGTCGTTTCTTGTCCAGGTTAGGCACACCAAGTTCCTTCAACCAAAGGGATGCCATGATCTGGAGAACTTTCCCTATGTTGGCTGTCCTTTCCTGGAGACTCTCTACCTTATCCACATTCTTCCTAAAATGTAGTAGCCAGACATGATGAACCATTAGAAAAGGACTTTGGTGGAGGACATATACTGCATACATCAATGACAATGGTAACATTGGAACCAACTCTTAGTAACTTTAAATATTTTGTTAACAATATATCCATGATTACATTATTATTACATTATTTTATATTATAACCTTTTTATTATCTCTCCCATGCACATAGAACAGATGGAAACCACCCCATCTCATATCATCTCATTTACTTTTCACGTCTTTCTATAACAGATGCCCAGAGGCTTTCCTTGGTTAGTTGGGTTTTTTCCCAGTGTTTCCAAATGATAGTGTAGGATCCAGTCTATCCTGAGCATTTTAAATGCAACACAAAATGAAAAAACAATTTATTAAGCACTTGCTATGTAGCAAGCCAAATGATTCCATCCTATAGTCTCCCCCTAACACCTTGGGAGTCGAGCGAGATATATACATGGATGTTAAGTAGCTAGTGCAGCAGTTAGAATGTCCACATATCAAAGAGAAAGCAGAGAGAAGGCACAATGGGTAGAATGCTTTATTTGGGGTCACAACATCCTTGGAAATTTACTAGTGACACTAGGCAAGTCCCTTACTCTTTGTGCCTCAGTTTCCTCATCTTCAAAGTAGTGCCATGAATAGAATACTTGGCCTTGTATCAAAAAGTTGTTTAGTAATTTTTCAGTCATATACAACTCTCGATGACCCCATTTGGGCTTTCTTGGCAGAGATACTGAAGTGGTTTGCCATTTTCTTCTCCAGCTCCTTTTACAGATGAGGAAACTGAGGCGATCAGGGTTATGTGACTTGCCCAGAGTTATACAGGTGGGAAGTACCTGAAGTATGATTTGAACTCAGGTCTTCTTGACTCTAGGCTTAACGTTCTATCCACTGTGCCACCTAGGAACTCAATAAGAGCTGAATAAAATCCAACCTCAGACACATAAGTCATTTAATCTCTGCCTCAGTTTCCTCAACTGTATGGGGATATTCCTAGGGTTGTGATGAAGATCAAATGAGATAAGATTTGTAAAGTACTCAGCACAGTTCCTGACACATAGCAAATACTATCTAAATGCTAGTAGTAGTAGTAGTAGCAGTAGCAGCAGTAGTAGTAGTAGTAGCAGTAGCAGCAGTAGTAGTAGTAGTAGCAGTAGCAGCAGTAGTAGCAGTAGTAGCAGTAGCAGTAGTAGTAGTACTAGTAGTAGTAGCAGTAGTGGCAGAACAATAATAGTGATGATGATAAATCCAAGCCTTTTGTTTTCATAATAATACTTTTTTCACATAATGGAGGGATTAGACTCAATGGCCTCCACAGCACTTGTTCTGTGATGCCAGGAGTCACCTTAGAATCCAACCCCAAACCCAATCTCTGACCAGAGAGCTACCTTTCCTTCTAAGAATACAGAATGAAGATGGAAAGTTCCAAATCGGTCACACCAATGGGGTGGACCAACCCATTTAAGGGATGAACTTGCCCATTTTTGTCTGACTCTGGACGTTGTTTATTTTCTAGGGATATTAAAAAAACAGAGGAGATGGGACAACTTTCTCTTCAACTCCAAGGTAAGAAATCCAAAGAGTAAAACCAAGCAGCATTCCCTGAATGTCCATGTCAAACAATGTTGCTATTTCTTAGATTGACTCAGACACAGATAGTGGGCAAATATTGACTAATCTCTCCTAAAACCTTACCTTGTTCTTTAGAAAAAAGACATTGGCAAGCAATTCTATAGGAACTCTTTTACAAAAACATACTAGTGACTGAACAATGGTCACTTGAGGTTTGGGTATTTTTATAGTAGAGTAGTTGTTATTTTTTGGGGTCTAGAGCTATCAGTGTTGGAAACTCTTGGTATGGAAACTCCCTCATCTATAACTTATAGTTTCAGTTGCTTAGGGCAATAGAAAATTAGATGACTTGTTAATGGTCACACAGATAGTATAGAAGCACAATGATATAATAGAAAGAGCATTGGATTTAGAGTCAGAGAACTTGGGTTCACATTCTACCTTTGTTACTTACTGTATGTGTGACCACTGATGAGTCACTTAGTTTAACCTTCCTTGATCTCACTTTACTGATAAAATGAGGTGTGGGTGTGCATTATATGGCCTCTGGAGATCATTTCTAGCTCTAAACCTTTTATCCTATGTATCAGAGTCAGAACTTGAACCCAGGTCTTTTGATTCCAAGGCTAGCCCTTCATCCACTACACCAGTGGATGACTATGATGTATGAATGATTTGATCATGAAGTGACATGGGAGCTACCTGAATATCATCAAGTACAACTGGACATCCTGGAAACAAAAGGAAAATGATTAATTCCCTCTGACCAATCAAATTCACCAACCTTTCCCTTGCTCTTTCCCCTCACCCCCGAAGTTAGCCTCTTCCCTCATGATCTCTCAGTGAGAACTCAGTATTTCATTTATCAAACAGAAACATCAATGAGTCTTTGGGAAACCAGAAGTTTCCAATGATCTATCTAACCAGATGTTCTCTCTTGGAAGGCTATAGATTGCCAGCATGATGCAATATATTCCAATGTGATCAATCTGGTTGCCCAGAAGGAAGATGATTTTGCCATTTATGCCAACGTACCACACTTCCAGTGCCCCAGGAAAACTTCACCTGTTGTCACCTATGCTCCTGGAAAAATGGAACATGTTTCCAGTGTATTCCTCTGATGGGGAACCAGAAGACTAACCTGGAATGAGAGGATGCAGAGATGAATGAATACAAAGAAAGTAGAGGAAGAGGGTTGCCAAGCTTATTATGATTAGATTTATGTATTTTTTTAACTGTCCATCTAATGCTTATAGGGACAGAGATGAGAGCATGAATTTTTAAAAAGTAGCTTGGAAATATAAGGTACATCCTTTAAATAGGACAGACAGCTCAAGTCTAACAGAGTTATCAGTCGCATATGAGAGGAGTGGGCATAGGAGCACACTATCACCTATGCAGCCCCATAATGCCCAAGCAAAACGTTGTTCTGTATCCAAGCTGAAAGTAAAAAATCAGTGACTGGAGAGTTGATGTGATTGCTATCCCAAGGCAAGGGGTGAAGAATTGGGGCCATGGGAAGCAGCAGAGTATAGTAGGAAGAGAGTTAGATTTAGAATCAGTCTTCAAATCCTCAGGTATTCCTATAACTTCGGTCAATTCACCTCTCTGGGACTCAGTTTTCTCATCTGTAAAATGAAGGCCCTGGGCTAGATCTGGAGTTCTTAATCTTTATATTAATATGTCTCAGATCACTTTGGGCAGTGTGACAGAGCCAACGGAAGCTGATGAAACCAATCTCAGAATAAGGGTTCTAACTACATAAAAATATTTTAGACATATATAGATATATAAAATAAAATACTTGGGATTACAAAGGAAACTAACACCATTGAAATAAAGCTTTTTGTTTGCTGGTTTTTTGCCATCCAATTTCACAGATCCCCTGAAATCTATCTGCAAACCTCAGGTTAAGAATCCTTAGATTAGGTCAGAGGTATCCTGAACCAGATTAAAATGTCATTGGGAAATATTTAACAAAATAAATGAAAATAAAATAAAATGTAGCCAACATTATATTTTAAAATTAAGCCAACGTGCTACCTGCTGGGATCCTTATGTACAGTGCTGGTAAATGGCAGATACTTAATAAATGTTTATGGATACATTGATTAGTGCTTCCCATTTCTATCTGAGGATGATACCACTGGACTAGAGGATTTCCACGGACCCCGCTAGTTCTAGAATAAAGAGTCTATGTTCCCCATAGCCCTGCTTCTCCCTCCTGACTCTAATACCTATTTCCTGCTATTGCCTAATGAAATAAAGCAAAACCACAATAAACTGCAAACAATAATGTCCCTAGCAAGAAATGAAAGCCTTCGAATCAGCCAAACTATCCTTCTTGAGATCGTCTTAACTTCTTTCATAAGTCAAACCCCAGGGCTGTTGGGGCGATGGCCCCCTTTGCTCGACTGCTGCTACTAGGACTTCCTTGTCCTTTAGAGAGAAGGAAAACAACACTCATGAAATACCTACTCTGTGCTATATGCTTGACCATTTGATCCTTATAACAACCCAGGGAGGGAAGTACTATCATTACCCTATTTTACAGTTGGAGAAACTGAGGCAGGCAGAAGTTAAGTGACTTGCCCAAGGTCACATAGCCAGGAACTATCTCAGGCTAGCTTTCAACTCAGATCTTCCTGACGCTAGGCCCAGTTTTCTGTCCGCTGTGTCAGTATTGCCCTACACTCCCTTGGCCTTGGTGGGGCAAAGCCCTTTAATTCCCTTAATTCACCAGAGAGGAAGAAAATACCTGGATTTTTCCTTTTTAAAAATTTAGTGATATATTTTATTTTTATATAACTTTCTTTTTTTAATATATTGCTCCTCCTTACTACCAGTAAGCCATCTCTTATAATAAAGAATTTTTTTAAAAGAGAGAAAATAGTTCAGCAAAATCAATTAACATATCAACTTCATCTGACAGTATACACACATCCTTATACATATATACACCATATATACATACATATACATACTACAGTTTGTTCAGCCATTCGCCAATTGATGGGCATCTACCTTCTTGGCTGCCACAAGGACAGCTTCTGTAAATTTCTTTCTGTCTTGGCTCTCATGCTTCTTTTTTTTTTTTTTGTTTCACTCTAAACACTTGATTTTATTTGTTGATGAACTTTCATGAAAGTGTTGAAACTGAAAACAAATAAATTAATAAATTGGGGGAGGAAATTAACTTTCAACTATTAGGAAGCATTTTAATCAATTTTCCAGAAGAAGTCACAAAAATATGAGAAGGATAAATAAACGTAATAATGAGACTAAATAATGAAATCAGTGTCCTCAGGGTATCAGAGCAAGCTAAAGGTGTTTTTTTAAAGAGAAACCTCTAGTCTTCATCCCTCGGCTTTTATGTCAAAAATTTATTAATTTATCTGTTTTCAGTTTTCAACAATCACTTCCATAAATTCCAAATATTTTCCCCTTCCCTCCCCACTCTGCCCTCAAGATAACATGCAATCTTATATGAGTTCTACAATACATTCCTAATAAACACATTTCCACAATAGTCATGTTGCAAAAAAGGATTAAAATGGGTGGGAGAAACCATGAGAAAAACAAAACAAAACAAAGCATAACAAAGGAGAAAATAGTGGCTTCATTCTGTATTCCGACTCCATAGTTCTTTCTCTGGATGTGGATGGCATTGTGCATCATGAGTCCTTTGGAAATGTTTTAAGTCCTTGCATTGCTGTGAAGGGCTAAGTCTATGAGAAACAGTCCTCACACACTGTGGCTGTTACTGTGTATAATATTCTCCAGGTTCTGCTCACTTCACTCAGCATCAGTTCATATAAGTCCAGGTTTTTCTGAAGTCTGCTTTTATTCATTTCCTCAAACACTGTGGCTCTTACTGTATATGATGTTCTTCTGGTTCTGCTCATTTTATTCAGCATCATTTCACATAAATCTTTCCAGGTTTTTCTGAAATCGGCCTGTTCATCATTTCTTATAGCACAATAGTATTCCATTACATTCATATACCATAACTTGTTCAGCCATTCCCCAACTGATGAGCATCCCCATGATTTCCAGTTCTTGGCTACCACAAAAAGAGCTGCTACAAATATTTTTATACATGTGGGTTGTTTTCCCATTTTTATGATCTCTTTGAGATACAGCCCTAGAAGTGGTATTACTGGGTCAAAGTGTATGCACATTTTTGTAGCCCTTTGGGTCATTCCTCTAACAAGTAAACAACAAGCAGTTATTAAGTTACTACTGTGTGCCAAGTTCTGGGGGGTTCAAGGTAGAAGTGAAACAGACTTTAAACTTAAGAAATTTATTTTCTATTAGGGAAGAGAACATCTACATATAGAAATATATGTAAAAATATGTACAAAATTAGTACAATCTGAGAAGGAAGACATACAAATTTGGAGGTATTAGGAAAGAATGCATGCACAAGGTGGTTCTTGAGTCAGCCTTTGGGGTATATGCCTGTTATATACAGTGGACACACAAAAACAATTATTTGCAATAACTAGTGCAACAGAAACATTAATTAGACTTACTCTCCTCAACACTAGCAATCCAACTTTATTAATCAAATGTATGTAAACATTAGTTTATATTATCTATCAGATAATACAAATATTAACCCCACCAGGAACAAGTCACTAATCAGATTTCTTAGGGCTTCTCATTCTGGTGCTCAGTGACAAAGGTCCCTCTCTGCCTGGCCAGAGGCCATGTGTCTCCTTGCTTTGCCTAGCAAGCCTGCAAATCTTGACTGGTCAATTAGTACTTTTTTTTTTTTCTGAATATAGGGGATACTTGAGTCTCAAATTCAGGGAATGCAAGAGCCAGTCTCAGTGGCAACTCAAGATCAGTCTGAAGAATGGGGATCTTCATGGGTTACTTATAGTTCTGGATATGGGAATTAGCTAGTTATACCTGAATTTTGATTGGTGATTGATTATCTAAGTTTATGATGAAAAGAGCTACTAATAAAAGCTAATGTCATTAGCAAGTGTATACCAGTTCTTTACCAGATTTGAGGGATACACACATCATTGCCAAATTATACCACTCAAATCTTTGTTTTATTGCAGAAAAACAACTTATACGACAACTACTGAAACAAAAAAAAAATCCCACAAATACCAAGTAGTAGAACTGGGCATTGAACCCATATCCTTTAAATCCCAACCCATCACCCTTTCAGGTACCACAGAAGCTTTGTTATTTAGCACATTGAGAATCTAATCTTCTATTTGTCACCATTTTTTAAAACCTTGAGTCTCTATATAATATTTCACAAATAATTAGGCTTCTCTACACAACTGAGAATCTTGAATATTTGTATTCCTTGCTGAGACAGAAACTAAGAAAGTTGAAAAGATAGAGAGGTAAGAAAATAAATTGACATAGTAGGTCTGATGGCATGCTTCTGTTGAGAGGAAGTGAAGAGCATTTGACCAGTTTACATGTTTAACTCTTAAGGGAGAAGAGAAGGAAAGAAGCATTTATTAAGCTCCTACTATGTGCCAGGCACTGTGCTAAGCACTTGACAAATATTGTCTCCTTTGATACTCACCACTACCTTTAGAGGCAGGTGCTATTAAGGTCCCATTTTATAGTTAAGGAAACTGCAAGTGCAAGTCAAGTGCAAGTCATGTCATCATTTCTCTAATGACATAGTCTTCTTCGGCAATGAAGGATGAACACACACCACACACACACACACACACACACACAATTGTATGTGTCTAAGGTTAGATTTGAACTTAGATCTTTCTGACTCCAGGACCTTATCCATTTCACCACCTGTGTGTGTATGTGTGTGTATTTGTATGTGTGTTCGTCCTTCATTGCTGAAGACCATACCATCAGAGAAATAATGACATGACTTGCATTTGACTTTGCTTTGAGTGAGGGAGGGTTGTGTAGGTCACCAGCCTCACTTTTCCTCCATCTGGATATTCATCAGGATGACTAGAGATGACCAAGGATGAGGAAATTGGAGTTAAGTGACTTGCCCAAGGTCATACAGCTAGTGAGTGTCGAGTGTCTGAGGTGAGATTTGAACTCAGGTCCTCCTGACTCCTGCACTGATGCTCTGTCCACTGCACCACCTAACTGGAAGGGAAAAGAGCATGATAAAAAAATGAGTACTGGAATTTGAGTCAGAGGGACAGGATTCAAGTTCTAATTATCTGATCCTCAGTTACCTCATCTGTAAAATGGCTGTAATGATAATAAGCACCAAATTAAAAGAAATTATTGATCTCTAGAGCAAGAATGTGAGGTATTACATGTAAAAGAAACTACCTTCCCCCGAGCTGTTCTGAAGAAGCTGCTTTGTAAACCTTAAAGTCTTTTGGAAATATGGATTATCATTGTCAATGAATGTGAGGGGGCACAGCACATGTAAGAAAGAGGCAAGAAAGTATGACCTTAAAGTTTTAACAGAGAAAATGAGTGGCCCCCTCCCCCAACTAAGTGATGAGCTATCAGTGGGTACTTCCTGTGGATGCTACACTCACATTTATCTTCTCTCAGATCTCCCCCTTACTGATCCCCCATACTAATCTTACCACAACGGGGTTTGTTTGTGTTAGCTGAACTAGATAACTCTTTAAAACACAGTTATGGGGATAGAATGACATACCATTCAAACACCATCTAGAGACAGCACAATGTGAGCCATTTGATCAATCAATCAATAAACATTTATTTATTTTTTAATTAATTAATTTTATTTATTTTCAGTGTTCTACAATCACTACCATATAACTTATTTTTCCCACCCTATCCTTACCTTCCTGCTCCTTCCCCGAGACAGCATACAATTTTGTATAGGTTCTATACATACATTCATATTAGATACATTTTCACTATAGTCATGCTGTGTTGAAGAACTGAAATGAGTGGGAGAAATCATCTAACAAACCAAAATGCAATACACACACACACACACACACACACACACACACAAATGATCTGTTACATTCTGCAATCGAATTCCATAGTTCTTTCTCTGGATGTGGAAGGCATTTTGCTTTAGAAGATCGATGGGAATCAATAAGCATTTATTAAGCAACTACTATGATCCAGACACTGTAAAAAAAAAAAATCCTGCCCTCAAAGAGCTTATGATCTAATGGGAGAAGACAATACACAAAAGACAGTTGAAAAGGGGATGTGTATGTGGGGGGGTGGCATACGGACCTGGTGGCATGGTGGAAAGATTGAACAAGTCCCAACTGAGTGCAACTAGGTAAGGAATGAGATGTCTATCCTGCGCTCTTCCTTGAAAGGAGATTGAGAAGTTCATGGCTCTGCCTTTAATCAGAGGGGGTCCTCAGATGGGGTCTGAATACCAAGACTGATAAAGATGATGAGATTTCCCAGTGACAGTTTCCTTGAGACTTGATGGAGAAGTTGAATAAGTCAAATGAATATCATTTCCCAGTGGGAAATATACTCAATAAGAAGAATGGAGCCCTGATTTATGTAACCACTCACTTGTGAGTCTCTGTGAGTGAAGACATTTAGGACCCTTACCCATATGCCTGAGTCAAAGGAAATTTGTGTGATACATGGATATATGTGTGTTAAAGACCTCAAATATTCAATTGGAAATTACACATGACTTGCCAAGCAAAATAATACTGAATTGTATTCATTCATTCATTATATAGTTTTATTGATCTGACTTATGCGTCAGGAAGACCTAGGCTCCAGTACTACCTCAGATCTAGTCTGGTTGTATGATTTTGGAAAAGTTCTTTAACCACTCAGGTCCTCAGGCAATCCTCTTAAGACCGAAGTTGTCTTTATAGGAGTTACCTCATTGAGAGTTTCCTATGCTAATGAAATCACAGGTTTAGTTCCCCCTGTCAATTTCCATCCATCCCATTAATGCCTTTCATCATTATATCACATTCGGTTCCAAATATGCTTCCTTTCTCTCCCTTACCCAAGGAGCCTTACTTCATAACAATAATAAAGAAAGTAAACAACTCAGCAAAACCAAATGGTCCATCAACCAAGTCTGATGGCATATCCTGTTAACTTCCATAGAGCAGAAAAATTATTTCCTCACCCTAGCCCATCCCCTACCCATGATTCCATTAGTATGAGGAATTTATGAGGAGAAAGCTCCCTCTGTTGATACAGATTGACTCTCTGAAATTTAAAATCTTAGAGATTTACTTAACTAAGAGATGCAGCTAGGCAGCGTAGCTGATAGAGTGCTAGGTGGGAAGTCAGGAAGACATCTTCCTGAGTTCAAATCCAGCCTCAGATGCATAGAACTGGTATGATCCTGGACAAGTCACTTCACCCTGTTTACCTCAATTTCCCCATTTATAAAATGAGCTGAAGAAGGAAATGGCAAACTACTTCAGAATCTTTGCCAAGAAAACCCCAAATGAAGTCATAGAGAGTCGGACATGGCTAAACAACCACAAAAAAGTTGAATGGTTTGTCCAGTGTAACACGGCCAATGTGTATCAGAAGTGAGACCTGAACTCATATCTCCCTGGAAGACTTTCCAGTCATTACCCACCATGTTGTCTCTTCCACATAGAAGACAGTAAATCACAAAATGTCACAATTACAAGATCCCTTGGAGATCATAGTTCATACCATTTTATGTTGTCAGAGCACGATCAGGGGCTCTGCCTGCTACCACTCCATGGGAAAAGAGGAGATATACGGAGCGAAGGGAAAAGGCCACTGAGGCATAGTGGTCAAGTTAGGAGAATTTCATCTTGGTGTTATAGTTTCTCCTTATGTAAAATGAAGTGATTGGATAAAATGATTTCCAGGGATCCTTCTACTTCTAACATTCTATATTTCTGTGGGAATTATGGTCTGGGGTTTCTCTACCCAGAAGCATAAAGTAATCTAAGGGAAGTGATGCTTTGGATACATAGGAAGCCATGACAAGATCTTTTACATGATTAGTGAACATATCAAGTTGGGAATCATTAAGCAGAGTTTAACAAAATCTGGAAATTTCAAACTGACTTCTTTATTAGTCAGCCTATAGAAAAATTATCAATTACAAAGGAGTCTATTCCTTGGATAAAAAGTCTGTGCCTTAAGCCTACCATCTATTAGCTGTCATTATAGTTAAGCCACTCAACCTTTTAAACCCCTGTTTACGTATCTATAAAGTGAATATAAGAATATCTGCTTTACCAAACTATTGGGAGACTCAAAAAAGATAATATACATGAAAGGAAATACTCAAAGATATACAATTTTGTAATCAAAGGGAACTCCAGGTGTGGAACACCCTCAGGATAGGAACTTCCTCCAAGATTACATACTGCATATGATTTAGTATTATGTCCTAAAGGGTTGTTTGACCTGCATAGGGGCTAAATGACTTGGCCAGAGACAAACAGCTGGTGTTTGAAGTGAGTTTGAACTGAGGTCTCCTTGGAACCCAGAGCCAGAGCCTTAAAGCACTACACTATATGCTTTTGTATTCAAAAGCATTCATAAGTAAATGTTAAATGAATGAGAGGATATTGTAGAGAAAGCTCTTTCTAATTGTAAAATGCTATATAAAACTGTGAGATGTTATATCTTTTCATTTTCATTCACACTAGAATAAATTCTTTAGGTCTCAGTGTCCTACTCTATAAAATGGGGATGGGGTATTAAGTTTAAATATCTTCCAGTCCCGAGAATCCTTGTCCAAAATATAAATGTGAATTAAATCACAATCTGAAAAGGAATGGTGGTGTAAGAATAGGCATTTTTTTTTATCAGAATGTAACATGGGACCCTTGTCTTCCTCTCTGAACCCTTCTCAGGTTATTTCTAACCCTGCTTATTAGCTAAAAGTTATGTGCAACAGTTGAAAAACATGTCAGCAGGTTTTCAGAAATTATCTCCCAATCTGGTCTACGTATATTTTTAGCATCGGAAGCTAAAACCTCAAAACTTTTCATTTGACTTTTCAAATCAGGGCTCCTTGGGACCAACGTGTGACTTAGGGCCAATGATTTTCATGCCCTGGGCTTTCCACCGTAAAGCGAGGAACTGAACTGGAAAAAAATCCTGCAGGGCTGAACGTTCCGTTGTTCAGTCCTAGGAAGTAGGTAGAAAGGAGGAAGTTGGAGGCAGGCATTAAATATGAGCCACCATTAAATATGGTGTTTACTTATAGTCACCCTACTTGACAATGTTGATCTCTATCTACACAGAGAGAGCCCAATAAAATATGGAGGGACAAGGGGAACAATTAACCTTTTAGAAGACCTCTCTGTCAACCAGAAATGGTAGAGCTGAATAGGGTCTTTAGTAATAACAACTGCCGCTAAAATAACAACATTTATGTAATTAGGGGTTGAATCAGAATATTTCCCTGACATCCGGGCAAGTGCTAGGGTCACTTCCAATGACACATGCTCTAGACCTTGGCTAAAGATCACATACGACCAAAGGCTCTTGGTTCATCACTTGATCCCCATAATAGGGGGAAGGGAAGGAGAAGGGGAGACTGAGCAAAAGAGGGCTGTTGGCTGAGCCAAGAAGAGTCACCTCCTCTGTGGGCCCTAGGATGTAAGGAGAGATAGACTCAACTAAGGCAAGTTTTTTGGGGGACGCTGGCAACACCAGATCTCCTTTAGCCTTCCAGTAAGGTGGGAAAGGGAATTTCTCTCCCCACATTGGCAGTCATGGCAGCTGCCTGCACATAATATGAACTTTGACCTGTCTTGGCAAGCCTGGAACTGGAATTCAAACCTTCCACTCCCTCTTCTAATTTGTGGTTCTTTTCTTTTTTTTTAATATCATATTTTTTTCTAATTACATGAAAAATTTTTTTACATTCATTGTTTTAAATTTTGAATTCAAATTCTTTTTCTTTTCTTTTTTATTAATTGATTTAATTTAGTTTTAGCTTTCAACATTCATTTTAATAAGATTTTGAGTTCTACATTCCCTCCCAAGACAGCATGCAATCTGAAATAAGCCATACATGTACAATTACATTAAACATATTTTGTGGTTCTTAATTTGAGCACAGCTGATCCACGAGTGATACTGAAAGAGGACTATTTCTAGCCCTGGCAGTAAGCTAGTGAACCCAAGTGGTCAGGAGTTAACTGGGTGTTGACTGGCAGCAAGAGATGCGTCTGGTAACAACACTCACAGGAGACAACTTGATTATTGTCAGGAAGATGAGTTGCCACACCTGGCCTGAAGTTCTAGCTCTTGAGTTGCTGCCTAGACAAGATGAAATGAGAGAAAGTGAAACTTGTTCAGTAGAGCCAGAAGTTTCCTGGGAAGCTTCTCTACCTGCTAGGAGAGCATAACAGATGTGAGAGGTGATGGTCAATGTTTTAAGCATGTATGAAGATGTGTTTATGAGTCTTTTGATTTTGCTTATGCACTGGATAGAGCACCGAGTCTGGAGTCAGGAAGACCTAAGTTCATATATGATCTGAGATAAATACTGTGTGACCCTGAGCAAGCTGCTCAACTTATTTTGCCTCCGTTTCCTAAGACGGAATAAATAAGGGGATATATATATGTATATATACATATATATGTAAAATAAGGATGATAGCACCTACCTCTCAGGTTGCTAATAAGATCAAATGAGATAATATTTGTAAAGTGTTTGGCATATAGTAGGTAATATCTACATATCTATATGTGTGTGTGTTTACTCCCTTCCCCTTCCCTTTTGTGTTTTATAACCCTCTTAATCCCTTTGGGGGTACCCTAAACATGAGCAATCCACAAGCTTTAATAAAGAGATTTTTCATTGGGGGTCTGGAGTAGAGACATAAGCCAGAGATTGCAAAATAAAAGATTGAATATCTTTTCATAGTGGTCAGATCTCCCACAACTGAAGTAGTCCATGTATATCAAGGCCAGAGTTCCTTATGAGAGGGAGTGTCCTTTTAGGAGGCAGGTGACATTTATTTAAGTATCTTTATACATATTATTATATGTGAGCCTGATTACAACGCAGTGAAGATAAGCAATTCCCATTTTATTGCTGAGAAAAGAGATACCAACTGACATATAAACAAGGAAGCATTATAGATGAGATTAAAAGTCAGGTCTTTCTGACTTCAAGTCGAGAAAATTTTCCATTATACCACACTGCTACTTAGATGCAGTGAAATAACATCTTCATTTATCTATCTTTCTATCTAGCTATCTATCTACCTATCTACCTAACATATATATGAAATGATTAATATATATTCATTTTTATAATATATTATGAATAAAATAGAAATTTCTGAGAAAACTGTCCAAGAAAAAAAATCATTAAAATATTTTCTGGTAATCTCAACTCTATTTCTTACTGAAAACTATGGACCATCCTATTACAATAGAGAAGGAGCATCTGGCTTCAAGGAAATATATCCAGTGAAGTGTAGTTTTGCACTGAAGTTGAGGTACAATTTAACAACGTGATCAGGAAAACCCATGTTACCTCTGAGATACGTGTGCTGAATACTTATAGAGCAATGAGACTGCTTTCCAGAAACCATGGGGGGACATTGGTCCTTTTATGTGATGGCCATAGCATATACAGAATCCTAAATTATTACAGCCTATAGTCTCTGCACAGAGGAGGACCTTAGATCCAGGGAAAAGGATCGATCTGGCCAAGGTCATGCATCAAGTTAATAATCAAAGAGAATGGAACCCAAACACTCTAAATCCTAAGGTAGATGAAGAGTTACACGGTTTTTACTACATCGTGCTGAATATCTTTTGTAACTACAAAGTTACAGAGCAGAGGCAGCTTGCTAATCTCTGCTATCTACCCAAATTGTACATAAGGGAACCCTGTCGCATATGAAGAGTTAAACAGATGGGAGTTTTCGGCTGTTATCTCTTCTTGCTCCACTAGACTGAAGCCTTCCAATTACTGTCTTCTCAAACTGCAGCAGCATCCTTGCCTCTAGGAAACTACGAAACACCTCGTGGAGGGAGAAGCTCACTCCAGGTAGGCCTCCAAGGAGGGAGATGGAGGTACATCCAGGAAGCAGAAGCCAAAATGCAGAAATGGAGCAAGTTAGGGTGGAGTGATTCTGGCCTCTGGAGGTGTTTCTTTAACGGAGAGTGAGTGAGCAGATGTCTAAGTGAGACTCAGGGGGATCCCAAATGTCTCTTGCCACTTAAGTATAAGAGAGGAGATTCTTTATATCTGAGCCTCAAATTTGCAGTGGGATGCTGAATTTGGGGGAAAAAAACTACTATTCATTGACTGTATCCTCCCTGACCCTCAGTTTCCTCATCTGGGGAAGACAGCATGGTGTAGTAGACAGAGAATTGGACCTGGGCTCAAAGCCAAGCTCTGATATTTGCTTGCTGTGTGAACTCAGGTAAGTGACTTAACTTCTCCTAGACTGGAGTCTTCACCTGTAAAATAAGACTAATAATACTTGTACTACTTATCAAGAGAGCTAGTGAACGTATATAACGGTACACGGCAAACTGAAAAATGCCATATGAGTGACAGCTATTAGTATAAGGCAATCCAGTGAGTCTTCCAAAAATCTCCCACAGGCTGCCCTTTCCCACCATATGGTAGCTTTATTATGTGAGAGAGGAAACCTTGGCTCTGAATGGAGAACCTCAGCCTGGGTAGGAATCAGGAGACCACATTAGGCTCAAAGTAGTATTCAATATTCAGGTATTCAATAACTCTTTCTTGGTTGGTTCTTGTCCTTTCTCCACCATGGACATGGCTGACCTGGTTAATTATTTAACCTTTCTGAGACTTAGTTTTCCCTTTTATAAAATAAGAATAATCTCTGCCACTTTCAACCAGTATTGTAAGGACTGACTTATGAAACTAATCAGACAAAAAGGACAAAGGAATAAGCTTCTTTCAGTTTTTCCTGATGTTTTCTCCAGCTCTTTGGCAAAAAAACACCTTCCCAAAAGTCACTTAAGTGGAGGCAT
This sequence comes from Potorous gilbertii, assembly GCA_028658325.1. Classification (NCBI taxonomy): domain Eukaryota; kingdom Metazoa; phylum Chordata; class Mammalia; order Diprotodontia; family Potoroidae; genus Potorous; species Potorous gilbertii. Next base: position 599,830,345 of record CM053770.1, on the reverse strand, counting down.
TTTGGACTTTTTTCTTTTTCTATCCAAAGTAAATTGATTCAACACTATTTGTTAAAACACCTGCTTCGTGCAAGATATTATGTCTGGCACAGAGAATACAAAGATAGAAATGATATAGATCATGACCCTCAAGGAGCTTATGATCAATTGAATAAAGGAAGAGGAGAAGGGAGGATAAATATATGGATGACAAAGGTACAAAAAGAGAATGAGATAAATGTGAAATAAAATACAAAAGAAAAGGTCCAGGGAAAGTGTTCAGATAAAATTGAGAAAAAAGATCCACTTTTTGCTGGAGGAAGGGGTAAACTTCATGGAGGTAGCACCTGAATTAGGTTTTTTCTAAAATATAAATAAAGCTCAAGCTAGTAATGATGTTAAAAGATTGGAAAACTCATTGCTAGAAGGGCTGTGCGAAGACCAGCACAGTAATTCACCACCTATGAAGCTGTGATTTAGTCAACTATTCTGGAATACAGTTTTGTATTAAAAAAAATCAAGTTGATTATAATTTTTTGCCCCAGAAATTCCCCTGCTAGAATTATAGTTTAAGGAAGTTGTTGATAGTAGGAGAAGACCTGTATTCACAAACATGTCATAGCATTTTCATATTTGTAATACCAAAAAGGGGAAATAAAACATCAGTCCAATGATAGGGGACAGGCTGAACAAATTATGGTATATGAATGTACGGGGTTATTAAGGCTCCATAATGAATGGCAAGTATGAAGAATTCAGAGAAACACAACAAAAACAAAAAAAACAAAGCTCAAAGAAAAATATCAAAATGACTATAATCTGTAAATGAAGTCAACATCGAGAAGCAATGAAACTGACCAAATAAAATGGGCATTTTAGTGCTTTACTCTCAAAGTGAAAGGCACAAATCTCTTTTCTGTCAACAACAGACAAGTTATGCACGGGGGGGATGCACTTCGTAATGGGCTTTGTTTGTTGGAAAGTGTCAGTCATGTCCAAATAAAATATATCCACAAAGAAAAGATTGCATTAAAAAAAAAGATGATATATACTATTGGGCAAATCAGATGACCCTTTCTGGGCTTTGGTTTCCTCATCTTTTAAAGAAGGGAGTTGAACTAAATGATCTCTAAGCATCCTTCATGGAATTTGGGGAGTTGGGAGGTATTGTGGCAGCAATCTATGTCAACTCTTATGGTGCCCATCTATGGGCATCCCATCCCATGTAGGTCTGAAAATGTACAATGTAGACAAACTCACTGCTCCCTCCCAAACAGGCCATTCTATTTTTGAGTAGCTCATTGTTAAAAAAAATTTTCTTACATCAAGACTAAATTTATTTTTTGGAAATCAATCCATTTCTGATGCTACTAAGATCAGAGAACTGACCTTACACATATCAAATACCTAATAAAGTTGATTTCCAATTCCTTTATGATACTTTTCAGGCAGAAGACTCAAACACTGGGTCCCAGCTGAACCAGATGAAAATGTTAATTGGGAAATACTTACAAAATGAATAAAAATACAATGCAAGATGAATAATATTACATTTTAAAAACTAAATCAATATGCAGCAACAAAGATCCTTACGTACAGATTAGTGAGCTCCATTTCTATCTGTTTGCTTTATAGCAAGAGGTGCCAGAGATAGAACCTCATTACAGATTGGTTTGCAAGGATAACTTATTAACTGACTGACTCTCTATGTCTGTCCCAAGCCCAACTATAGTTGCTTGCATTGAATTATTAAGTTGAATTGAAGTACCTAATTCTTTTTGAGTCTTAACATTTGTGTGCCTCACTCAAGATGACTCTGGTGATTCCCTCAATTGTTAGAGCCTTTGAAATTACTTTGTATTTATTTTGCATAAATCTTGCATTTACTTATTTGTATGAAGTGTGATATGTTCCTGTGTCTATGTTTCACTGAATTCTTCAATATTTGCCATTACTTATGTAGCAGTAATATACTTGCAATCAATGGACTTATGTCCTGTTTTTCTGTGTCTTATATTCCCCATGTAGATTATAGCTTCTTGAGGATACAGATTGTCTTATTTTTGTCTTTGTTTCCATAGAGCCCAGCATAGTGCTTGACACATAGTAGGTACATTGAATAGAATTAAATTAAATTTTCATAAGAACACTTTCCATTTTTATTAGACCTTACAGACAGGGTGGAGTATCTGCCAGTGGTAACCAGAATGGAAGTTAGTTTGGGGGATAGCTCCCTTATGATTTATATGGACAGGTATTCCCTAATTTGTGAGGTTTTGTTACCATGTACCTTTTGTTTGGTCTCTACTGCGATTGACAAAGGATCATGACTGACCAAGAATCATAGGATGTAGAGAATATATGTAGATCTAGAAGGGGGCAGCTTTTAAGAATAAGGAAATGGAGCCCCAGAGAAGTCATGACTTATCTAGGGTCATACAGTAAGTAAATAGCTGAGCTAGGATTAGAATCCCTGCTTTCTGATCTCAAGTTCAGTGCTCTTTCCATTATACCATAGTATCACTATGCATCAAGGGCAAAACTTGTGTATTTTACATTCAGGGCCTTTGCCACTCATCCCCTAAGTCTCTCTTCATTTGGCTGGACACTTACATATTTCTTTGTGTCTCCTACTGTGTGGGCTCAGGGGTGGATTCAAGCATGGTGTGGGATTGCTTGGGGATACTTGGGGCTGATGGAGGCATGAAGTGTAATGGAAAGGGTATTGAGCTTGAAATTGGAAAGACTGAGGTATATTCCTACCTCTGCTACTTTAGCAGTGGTAAGAAAATGGAGATCACCATGACTTAGCTTAGCAGATTCCTTAGCTTAGCAGATATTTATTAAGTATTCACTATGTGTAAGGCATTGAGCGAGACTTTGGGGATACATACACAAACCATCCCTGCCCTCAGTGGGGCTTATGTTCTAGAGAAGAGTGGAGGAGAAGGAGGAAAAAACAGGAGATGGGGCATGGGACCCACACAACATGTGAACAAATCAGTATAGCCCAAGGAAAGCTGAGGAGGGAGGAGAGCAGCTGGGAGATCAGGGACAACTTCACAAAGGAGGCGGCATCAAACAGATTCATGAAGGAAGATGAGTGTCCTGTGAGGTGCTCAGGAGGTGGGAGTGTATTCCAGGCAGAGAGAATAGATGAGCGAATGAATATAAGGAGGTGTGGACGGCGAGGCAAGTTCCGGTAACATCTAGCCCTCCAAGTTGGCTGGGACCTTGAGTCTATGAAGAGGAGAAATATACTATCAGCCTTGAAAGGTAGGTCAGAGCCAGAGGTCTTACATCCTAGGCTAGGAAGGTTCCATTTTATTTCATGTGCAATGGATAGCCAATGAAAGCTTTTGAAGAAAGGAGAAATCTGATTAGACCTATTAGGGAGCATTGATTTGGCATCAAACATTTATTAAGTACCTACTATGTGCCAGGCACTATGTTAAGAAGTACTAAGGAACTGGGAGAAATTGGAAGTAAGGAGTTCAACCAGGAGTCTGCTGGGATAATCCATAAGAGACATGATGAAGGTCTGATCTAGGGTTGGTAGCCATGTGAGTGAAGAGAAGGAGACAGATAGCAAAAATGTTGTGAAGTTAGAAACAACAAAGAGAATCTTCATCTGGAAAATGCATATAGTAATATCTACAGTTCATCTGTAAAATGGGGAAAATAATAGCACTTACCTCCCAGAGCTGTTGTGAGGATCTAATAAGGTATTTGTCATGAGTTTGGTACAAATAATGCCTGGCCCACAATAGGTGCTGTATACATGTTGTTATTTTCATTGGCTTGTTTTAAGAATAAAAGAATATTGTAGGTAAGGGGCTTTACAAACCCTAGAATAGTCTATAAATGGGAGTTTTATATATATATATATATATATATATATATATATATATATGATAAATTATTTTGCATTTTATTTATATATTATAATATATTATTAAATATACTTATATATATAATATGTTGTATTATTTTATTTCACCATCATCCAAGTGATCCCTCTCATTTCAGGAAAGAGTATATTTTTAGTGTTAAATACCTTAAAATACTCTATAAATGGCAGTTATATACATGTTATATTATTTTATACATTTATATATTATTACATGATAATATATATTTTATGTGTGTGTGTATATATATATATATTTAAAATATGTTATTTTATTTCACCATCATCTAGGTGATTCCTCTCATTTGAGGAAAGGATATGTTTTTAGTGTTCTTGGGCTCATATGGTTTCATGCCCATTGAAGTATCATTGATTAGTTTCATTTTGGAAAGAGTATATGGGATCTTTTCTTCTATGCCCTTAAACCAAATGAATCCAATCGTATCCTTATATGTGATACAGACAAGTCATATAATTTCTTTAAATGCCAGTTTCTTCATTTATAAAAGAGGAATAATGATATTTTTACTACATGCCTCACAGGTAGGATAACCTAGATTACCTAGAACATAAACTGCTCCGGAAATGTGAGCTATTATTTTTGGTCCAAACCTTTGATTTTAGCAGTTTGAGAAGCTCCCAGTGTAGAAACTCCCTCCACGGATGCAGACATGTCTGTAGTTTATTGTTCTAGAGAACTGCCTGGGGCATTGAAATTTTAAGTGATCTGCCAGTGGTTATAGTTACGGGTTCAAAACAAGGTTGGAACCCAAGTCTCTAGATTTCTCTAGAGTAGGTATTCTTAACCTGGGATCTGTGAACTTATTTTAAATATTTTTATTAAGATATTTTAAAGAATTTTAAAATTAATATTTGAAAATGATTTCACTATAATAAATTTTCTTTGTAATCCTATGTATTTATTTTATGCATTTAGAAACATTATTTTGAGAAGGGGTCTATAGATTTCACAAGATTGTTAACGGAGTTAGTGACTGACAGCTCTAGAATTATCATTGTCATTATTTCATATCTTGAGCAAAAATGCTGAATATGCCACCCATATCAGCCCATATTTATCCCTCAATACTCCCCAGCACTGCCCAAACTAGATTAAAATATAATTGGTAAATATTTAACAAAGAAATAAAAACATAATACAAGATAGACATTACATTTTACTACTAAGTCGATAAGTAGTCACAGGGATCCTAATGTAGGGATTAGTGGTCTCTACTTCTATTTAAGTTTGACATCACTGATTTTTAAATAGATTTGATAGTCAAAAACCCTGACTTGGTCTGAAGTCATCAAGTGGAAACTAGACGAAAACATCTAATCTCTTACTTTTATCACTGATAAGACTTCCTCTGGGGTCAAATTGACTGTTCCCTGAATAGACCTCCATTGAATGTCCTCTCACACAAACCCCAACATGACTCCTTCCCCAACCTGCTCAATTTTCACCTCCTTCATGACATTATCTTCAATAGGATGGGGCAGATCATAAAAATTAGAACTTGCCTTAGAGATCATCTATTCTAATCTATATTTTTTCCAGTTGAGGAAACTAGGACCAAGACAGGGGCAGTGACTTGCCTAAGACCCCCTAAACAGTAAGTAGCAGAGCTCACATCCTCTGACCCCAAAGCCAGTCATCTTGCCACTACACTATATACCATACTTCCCTTTCCCCTAATTCTTTAATAACTGCTTTTAAATGTTAGGAACCCATACTGTGTTTCACTTTTAGTTAGCTTGCTTCTGAAAAGAGTGGCTTAAAATTGAGGTCAGAATAGAACGTTGAAAGGGACTAGGATGGGGCAGGGGAGAGAGAGGAGAAGTCTAATGAGAGTTGAAGACTTGAAAAACAAATTATCTAGGTTTCACAGCCCCTGACAAGTATCTTGATCTTCACAACCACCTTGTGCAGGAGGACCATAAGACAAGATTGAGGTCTGTTTTGCAGATGTGGAAACTGACACTCTAAAAGGTAAAGTGACTCAAGGTTATAGATGAGGCAATTGTTGAGTTAGGGCATCTTCTCACTGATTCCAGCAGACTTTCTGCTGTATACACTATGATTCTGCCTTTCCCTGAATTCACACATCTACTCCGGCATACTAGATTATGAGATCTCTGGGATTAGAGATTATTATGTCAGTCTTTTATCTATCATCCTCATAATAAAGAAAGGAAGGAAGGAAGGAAATATTTATTAAGTACCTACGATGTGCCAGACAATGCATCAGATAGAGTGCCAAGCCTGGAGGCAGGAAGATGAACCTTCTTGAGTTCAAATTTGATCTCAGACACTTACTAGCTATGTGACCCTAGGCAAGTCACTTAACTCTGTTTGCCTTAGTTTCCTTGTCTAAAAAATGAGCTAGAAACAGAAATGGCAAAGCACTCCAGCATCTTTGTCAGGAAAACCTCAGATAGGGTCGTGAAGAATCTGACGCAACTGACAATGACTCAATAGCAGCAAACAGCAACACATAAGATGGATACTGTGCTGAGCACTTTAGAAATACTTTCTCATTTGATCTTTATAAAAACACTAGGAGGTGGGTGCTAATATTATCCCCATTTATAGTTGAAGAAACTGACATTCAGAGGTCAAGTGTCTTGTCCACTGTCAGTGTCTGAGGTCATATTTGAACTCAGATATTCCTAACGCTAGTCTGTAAACCCCAAGATATCTTCTTGTGAGGTTTCAGCAATCAAAATTTGTATTTTGGGAAGAATACCCACAGGTAAGGGTTGGATTCCCTATATGAACAGAGGGAGAGAGGAAGGAAGGAAGGGAGGGAGGAAGGAAAGGGAAGGAGACAGGGAGGAAGGAAGGAAGAAAAGAAGAAAGGGAAGGAGGAAGGAGCTGTGTTGCCCAACTGGAACTAGGCAGTTTTGTCCCCAGTGGTACAGATCTACTCCTGGATTGTTGTTTGTACTTCATTCTCAAAGGGACCATGATATTGGGAAGGTGATGTCATGACTTGCAAGTGAATTAGACTGAAGTGAGGCAGGGCTGTTATAAGGTAAGATTAGAATGTAAGATTAGCATATGGAAGGACCCAAGAAAGACCCCTGCATATGCTGGTCCTTGAGAGGAGTCCAAAAGGAAGCCAGGGCTTCTGAAAGGTAGTAGTAAGAAAGGAGAGCCTTTCAGGTATGAGGGACAACATCAATCAAGTAATCAAAATTTATGAAGCACCTACTATGAGCCAGGAACTGTGCTAAACTCTGGGGATACAAAAAGGCATCCATCCTGAAACCTAAACTCTTCTATATTTTGTTTCAAGTACAGCAAAACGCTTCTATTTTCATTCAGGGCACATACGATTGCAGACACAGCAGTCTCTGTGCTCCGTCATTCTGCTGCTGCTCTAGAGATCAGATTTTTCTCGCCATTTGTCTACAAGGCTGATAGTTCTTTACAACTTCACACAGTCACTTCCTGCCTGGTTTTGGTCCCTCTCACCCTTCTCTGCACCCTCAGCTCCTGCTTCATTAGGGTGAGGATCAGACTTGTGATATAATTGAAAAGGAAAAAGGATGGATCAAGATAGAGAGTTCTAGATAGGAAGAAAGGGGAAAAGAGAAGAGGAGAAGAGAGAAGAGGACAGGGAAAGAAAGAAGGGAAGGCAGAGCAAAGCTGGTCTTCCAGGGGAGAGGAAGAACAACCTCTCTGCCTGCATTATTAGCACAAGGGTGCTGCATTATTAGAACAAGGGTGCTGCATTATTAGAACAAGGGTGGAAAACCTGCAGCCTCGGGGCCACATGTGGCCTTCTAGGTCCTTGGGTACAGTCTTTTGACTGAGTCCAAGTTTTGCAAAACAAATCCTTTTATTAAGGGGATTTGTTCTGTGAAGTTTAGATTCAGTCAAAGGGCCACACCAGGACCCATACTAGTTCCCCACCCTTGACCTAGAACAAGAGTTCTTAATCTGGGGTTCTTAGATTTCAGTGGAGTTGTAAATGTCCTTAAAATATTTTTCTATTTCAATGTAAGTGGTTTCCTTTGTAATCTTATGTATTTTATTTTTTTAGAAACATTATTCTGAGAAGGGGGTCATAGGTTTCATCAGATTGCCACAAGAGTTCATGATACGAAGAAGGTTAAGAACCACTCACCACTCAAACCACTCACTGGTTTGCTTCTGGTAATGCTTCTGAACTATTGTTCAGGCATCTCTCAGGATTCATGTCTTCCAAAGCATTCTCTACTCAAAAATCCTGTGAGGTAGTATTATCACGTCCATTTTACAGATGAAGCATCCGAGACTCGGAAAAGTGAACTGAATTACTTAAGGTGCCATAGCTAGTTTGTGGCAGAGCTAGAATTCCAACCTCTGTGTCTTAGATTCTCTATCTTCAAGACTCAGTTCAAATACTATCCTGTGTAGGAGACTGAACTGATCATTAATTTATGAAATTATGAAGCAAATTGATAATTAGTTTATGAAATTATGAAATAGGGGTACTTTGGGAATTTGTTTTGCCGTGGAAAATGGGGTGGCATTATACTTTAACACTTGGCACAGAGACAAGTGGTGAAAAGTGGGGAAAGATACAAAGGCAGACAGTGTGGGGACAGGGCATGGGATGGTGGAGGAAGGTAGGAAACATGGAGAAAAGGTTAGGGAGGTGGAGACGCAGAAAGTCTCACTTATGAAACCATGGATTAAAACTGGGAGCACTTGGCAGCATGGACCCGGCGGAGACAGAGGTCTCAGGGGCAGGAACTTGTGGTCTCATTTTTACAGAGTTTATTGGGGAAATTCTGTGCCACCTGGGGCACAGAATATGTTCATTAACATATCCAAATCATCTCAAAGTCATTATCCCAAAAAAATCATCTTTTTGATGTCCTGTTGGTCTAGAGCAGGGGAAGTCTGGATTTTTGTCTGGAATTTGTTTGGAATCAGTATCTCTCTGATTTCCTCTGATTCAGCACATAATAACAGGCTGTGAATATTACTTACTATATGATGCAATTTGTAAATTATGCTCTTCTGATCTTTGGAATGTTCTGTGTGTAACTTCCAGGTTCTTCTTTGCCATCTTGTTCTTGTTGCTATTTCCCACTAAGTTCTGTGATATTGACTTGAAGAGAAAGGAGGGTACAGGAACCAGACCAGAGCAAGACACAATTTTAAGACAGAGACCTTTCCAGATTGTCTCACACCCAACTCCCTCCCAATGCTTTCCCTCTGAGATAGCCTTCCACCTATTTTTCTCTGTTCTTATTTCACAGTAGAGAAAGGTGGTAGAGTGAAGCCCTGGGTCCAAAACTATTTCCAGTTCCTTTTCTGGGAAAATTGACTCAGACTTTTAGCTCAAGGAGTGTAAGTGTGATATAAGTTGAAATACACACACATTCCTTTGGGTAGGCATCCTCATGATATGGAAAGTGCACTGAACTTGAAGTGAGGGCACTAGTATTCAAAGCTGCGCTCTGCCACCAGATAAAATTAACCTTATTCTCTTTGGATCTAGGTAAGCTAACATGGTGGGACATGATGGCCTCTAATATCCCTTTTGACTCTATATGAAGGATCATATCAACATTTGGAAATACACTAATTCCAAGGAATAGAAATTGTTTTTTGATCAATCGATGATTCTTTAGAAGTAACAGCTTTGCTTTGGGATGGTGGATGCTTGGAGAGTCAGCAAGGTCAAATAGAAATGCCAAGATCTGGAGTCAGAGCCTATGTGGTTCATCATGGTTTTGCTAATTACTAGCTACGTGATCCTGAACATGTTTGTTTCCCTTCTCAGGGGGTCTCAGTTTTCTTACTTGTAAAATGAAGACTTTGGAGAAGATCTCTCCAGGCTCCTGTCTAACTCTAACTGCTATGAGTTCTTCCATGTTGGCGCTGAGTAGACACCATTTCAAAAGGACAGTTCTATTTTTGTCTTAGAATGATGCTAGGCAGGGAAACTGCAGTCCTAGACTTGACACTAGAGTTCCAGGATTTTGAGTAAAGAAAACACTAGTGGGAAGGAAAAAAAATTCTGTTCTTCCTACTCCCTATGAATGAGCTTCCTTGCACTTAAAGACCTTCTGAGACTCAACTGTTTTACACAAATATTTGTAGTTTGCAACTATTTATAGCTAATAAATGTAGAACTGTTTTTAACCTGCTCCGTCTTATTCTTCATGAGATTACTTTCTTTACTAATTCATTCTCTTTTACCTTGCCTAGTTTATGTTCATAGTTAGTGTGTCCTATTCTGGTTTTTCTATTTTCATTTTGCATTATTTTCAGATTTCTTGACAGTCTTCATGCTTGTCAATCTTAATTTATGGAAGTATTGGGCAATTTTGTAAACAACCACTCGTCAACAAACCAGGTCAGGGTAAGGTGTATTCTGTCTGGCTAATGGACTTGGCTGCTAGTGGGGTTTTTTTTGTACTAGTGGGGATTCTTTTTCCATTTTGCAGACTGACTTTTAATCCACAGAGCCAGATAAAATGACATCCCTTAGAATGAGACCAGGAGATTAGATTCTGGGTGTAAGCACTGCCATCAATGGGGATCAATGAATGAAATGTTCTCCCATATCCTTGGTCACTGTCACCATTATTTGAGTGGGACTGTCACCCAATAGCATGATGACATCCTACACATATTAGGGATAAATGCAAGAGACCACTGAGGATCCTGTAAATCTGGTTTTTCTGAGCTTAAGGAAAGCAAATTGGCCAGAACTGGTCATTCTTGATGGAAAGAACATCACCGACTCTGTCACTGACATCACTATGACTTCTGAGGTACTCAGTTCTTGAATCAGGGGGACCTGGTAAAATTACAAAACATCAAATACTGTGGCAGCATCTGGATTAGACAAGCTATAGAGTATGCAATAACTCATTGATTGTGGGGGTTCTGGGAGGTTGAGATCTGGGCAGCAACTGTTATTCAAACTAAAAATCAGCCAGCAGTATGGACATCTCATGAGAAAATTAGTGGCTCGGGATGCAATCAGGTGGATACACACAAGCACATGTATACTGTACTGTGTACTGTGTAAAACAGTACACAGAATAAATATAAATAGAGATGGATAAATTTCTTTTTTACTCTTTTAGGAGGATATAATTGTTTTGTCCTATTACATTATTTGCCAAGGAGCTGTGGCTTCCTTAGTGCAGGCAATTCCTGGTGTGGGAACTCACTCTACCAATCTAGGGTCAACTTGTTTTGGAGTAACTCCTAGAAAGTTGTCCAAGAAGTTGACTTGCCTGAGCTTACACAGCCAGTACTGTACAAATGATTTGACTGACTCACATCTTCCTGAGCCTAGCTTATTCCATTATATACCACTTTCAGTCATTACTTCCATTATATCCATCACATTAATGTACCATAATTTATTTAACCATTCCATTGTTATTGGATATTTAATTTGCTTTCAGTTTTAAAAAATTACGAATAAATATTTTAAAATGTTTAAATGAATAAATATACAAATAAAATATTTTGATAGCTTTTTAAAAAAATTACATTCTCAGGGTATATTACCTAAAGTATAATTAAGTCAAAAGCCATGATTGTGTTTGTAACTTTTACTTCATATTGCTTTCCAAAAAAAAAAATCTGCTACTCTGCAATTCTACTAACAATGAATGAGTATTGTTTTTCTACCAACCTTGAATGTCATTGCTTTTAATTATTTATTTTGCCATTTTGGTAGGTAAGAGGTATTATCTTAAAGTTGCTCTACTTTTTATCTCTTGTTTATTAGTAAGGCTAAGCATTTTTAAGTAATTATTAACAATTTGATTTTCCTCTTTTAAAAGTAATCTCTTAAGATCTTTTGACCATTGTGGACTGAATGTTACCTTTTTGAGCGATCAATGGTTTGAGACCATTGATTTTGTGTTTATCTTTTTATCCATCACATTTGTCATGCCTATTTTCTCAATCCATTTTTTTCTTAATTACATTGCTTTTTTGGAGGACAGAATTTATTTTAATGTAGCTAAGAACATGTCTTGTCTTTAATGATTTCCTCTTACTATTTAATAAGAAAAAGTCCTCTCCTCTCCATAACTGAGGCAAATTCCTCATTCCATTTCTTCAATTATATTTATTATACATTTTTGATGTTTGAGTCTATCCTCTGGCAGAAATTGACTGTTTCATTTTTGCCTTTTTTTGTATTCTCAGTGCTTAGCCTGGTGCCTGCCCAGTAAGTGCTTAGTAAAAGTTTGTTGACTGGACTCCTGACCGAGGTATGTGCCTGAATCAGTTTCCTATCAAATTACTGACTTTCCTAATACCTTTATTAAATAATGAATTCTTTCATTAATTTTTACTTACTATAGGTTTATCAAACACCCATCTTACATATTTGATATCTCAATTCTGCCTCAACCTTTTTATTTCAGGATACCCCTTGATATTCTTGCCAATTTGTTTTTCACATAAATTTCATTATGATTTGACTAAATTTCATGACATAATTCTTGGCTTGGTGTTTTGATTAGTATTAAATCAGATATGTAAATTAATTTGGGAGAACATTATCATTTTTATACACATATTAAAACATTAACATTGACTGTCAGAAACTTAAGTTCAGCACCTAGCACTATTTATTTTTAAGAATAGGAATGATTTTATCTTCTTTAAAATAATTTTAATACATTTTTATTACTGTCATTTGTTCTCTTTCATTATAATTTTCCTCAGTTCCTTCCCTTCTTCTCCAAGAGAATAATTCCATAAACAAATAGCATTTTTATATGGCAAAAACAAGGGGAAAAGAGGAAAAAATAATCATAACAGATTAATACATCAAAAAAAATCTGAAAGTATATATAATATATACTTTTAGACATCCCACCTCTATAAAGGGGTGGGATTGGGGTGCCTTCTCATCTCTCAACTTATTCTTTGCAACATTCATTAAGTTTTTTAAAAATTATTTTTATTTTAGTTTCAAATTCTCTTTCTTCCTCCACTCCCTTCCCCATCCATTGAGAAGGCAAGAAATATGATATTCATCATATATAAGATGTCATACAAAACATATTTATGCGTTAACCATATTCCAAACCAGAGTCTTAACTCTGATGCTTTGCCTCCTGCAGATCTACCAGAAGGAGGGTCCCAGCAGCAGCTGGAAGTCTTCCTATCCACTCATTCTTTTCTCAGAGAAGCCTGAGTTTCAGTGAGGATGGCTGATGACTGCACTGAGGCATCCATGGGGACACCAGATAACTTAAGGCTAGTACTGGAAATCACAAGCCCTATGAAAACCTCCCCACACTCCCTTACACACCTGGGTCTGATTTCTGACCACAGATTGAATGAGACAGGACTCTGGGCTAGTGGGCAGCCAGTTCCTCAGCCTCCCTATGATTATCCCTCCCTCCTGCTAGTCTCTGTCATACATGAAGGGGAAACAAATTCACATATGTTAGATAACTTTTCAGAGCTACAAAAATGAATTAAATCCTTAAACTTGCGTATCTTATTAAGTTGCTCAGTATATTGGCAGTCAGGGTCCAGAAGAATTGATGTAGCAGCCACAGCATCCTTAAAGGTTCTAATTCTGGTCATCTTCCCCTGTCCCCTCTTTTTTTTCCAGCCACAAACCAGTTGAACTCTGGCACATCATACTGACTGAAGTGATTGCCTTCCTCCTTCAGGCCACTCTCCTCTTAATATTATACATTTTGCTCCACAGGCAAATAGGTAATTTTCAACAAAAACAACCTAGGTGTCCCTGTGCCCAGATACTTGGTATCCAGCAATCCCAACCTTGCTTTGAACTCTTGCTAAGTCAGGACCAGAGTCCCCGAGGGTGCCAACACCTAGGAACCATATACATTGACCACACCCTCCAAAGGCCCCTCAGAACAAAGACCTTGCACCATTGCAGGGCCCTGACATAATTTCTCCTATTCCCACAAGTTAGAAGTAAATTCAGCTGGAGGGGTGGGGTGAGCACAGAGACCAGTCCCAACAGAGACAGAGTTCGTAACATTTTCCAAAGAGTGCCATGGAGGCAGTTACAGCTCACATCTCTGGAAGATATTAAGGTGAGGTTCAGTGAGGGATGGTTTTAATAAGAGGGGATCATGGAAGGACACTCTCCTGGGGAAGAGATGACCTGGACAAAGCCCTGTTTGCCCTATACTAACTAGTTACAGCTCTCTCTTATAATTAGGACACTCTCTCTGAATGCTTTATCTCCTTACCTTGGCTACATTCTTCATCCAAAATATTGCCATTCTATGTCTTTCTACCATTCAGACTCTCTTCCTGGGGTCAAATAATCACAAGGAACCACAATAGTACCTATGAAAATCAGAAATTCCTTTACTGACCACAACACAATAAGAATTATAATCATTAAGGGGAGTATGAAAAAAAGGATTCATATTTAAATACCAACTAAATAATGTAAGTCTAAAGTATGTGTGGGCCGAACAACTAATCATCAAACTAATAGCTAAGTTTTATCAAAGAAAATGGTAACTACAAGCATTGTCAAAGCTTGTGAGTCACAGCCTTAGGAGTCCTTAGGGAAAAACCTATCTCTGGACACATTCCATCAATAAAAGAGAGAGGCAAGAGATCAGTGAATTGGGCCTGCAACTAAAAAAACCCAGATGAATACACACACATACACACACGATATAGAGGATTCAAAAGAATCCAATCTCAGAAAAAAGAACTTTAAAGCCCAATGAACTCCCAAAGAAAATAGTGCCTATGAGGAAAGAATGAAGGAGTTGCCTTCTGCTGATGTATTTTTCTCATCTCCTGATTGGACTAAATGTTAGCTAAGAAATGGATTTGAACTGAAAAAAAGAGTATTATGTGTCACCATAAAGAATACAGGTATCTTATACGCTCCTACAGGAGATTGTAGAGACATCAATAGAATAAATCTGCGTAACGGGTTTGGTATCTATTTGCTTGAGGGTAGGGGCTGAGATGATATGACCTCTTGAGAATGCTCCCAGCTCTAGATAACCAAAGTTTTTAGGACTTCAATGAAAGCATTTGGAAAGATATTGCATAGAAACAGGAAAAGTCTAAAGTTAGATCTTAATCACCAAACATTCCCTCTTTAGCCAACCACTACATGCAAATGATGAAAGCTGCAAGCACTCAGGCCCAGGCCCAGGACCCAAAGAAGCCAGAAGGCAGTTATAATCCACCTGCCTTGGAAAAGAGAGAGTCTAAAAGGGATGTTCCAGGTCCTGCCCTGGCTTATAGGGGTGAGTCATCTTTTTTGCTTTGAGATCATTAGAGGGGCTGCTACTCCCCCTGGAGACCTTGGAAGGGGGAGCCACGTGTTTATCCTCCCTGAATTAGCCCTTTCACTTCAGAAGAAGAGTTCTCACCAGTACTTTATACTTTCTCTGAAGCTGAGCCATGATTTCATTTATTTCATCTTGCCTTATGTGTTACAGTAGTGTACCCGTGTCTGTCTTTGTTTCTTTGTTTTTTCCTTCCTTCCTTCTTTCCTTCCTTCTTTCCTTCCTCCCTTTCTCCCTTCCTTCCTTTCTTTATTTCCCTTCATTCCTACCTTCTTTCATTCCTTCCTTTCTCTTTCTTCCTCCCCTCCCTCCCTTTTTCTCTTTTCCTTCCTCCCTCCCTCCCTCATTCTTTCTTTCTTTCTTTCTTCCTTTCTTTCTTTTACTTTGTTTAACTCCAAAGAAAGCATAGGACACAAAGGACTCCAATGCAAGCTCACAGACAATCAAAACAACTCTCCTCCCTCTCTGTCCTTACAGTGCTATCCTTCTATCTTCTCCAACAGATAGCCTCCCACTGTTGTCCTCCCTACGCTAATCTTCAATTTATCCCTATTTATTGCGTCCTCCTTCCTTCCTTGCTGCCTACTAAGGCTCTGTCTCCTGTATTATTTTTTAAAGTACTTTATTTTTTCCAATTACATATAAAAATAATTTAAAGTTTATTTTTTAAACATTTGAGTTCCAAATTCTCTCTCTCCTCTTCCTGCCCTCTCCATTGAGAAGGCAAGCTGTGTGACAGAGGCTATACCTGCGCAGTCGTGAAAAACATCTTTATATATTAGTCATGTTGTGAAAGAGAAAAAGTACAGACCAAAACAATGACAATAAATCAAGAAAAATTGAGAAAGATTTTAATAAGTCTGCTTCAATCTGCGTTCAGATATCATCAGTTCTTCCATTGAGGACGGATAGTGTTTTTCACCCTAAGTCTCTCAGAATTGTCTTGGATCACTATATTGCTGAGAATAGCTAAGTCATTCATAGCTGGAAAAGATGGAAAGATGATCTAGAAGATAAGGCTTCAGAATTGGCTGAGTGGTTGGATTCAAAGAAGAGTCCTTGTTAGTTTCTATACCAGTTTGGCAAGAGGTCTCTCCAACGGAGTGTTTCAGGGAAGTGTTTGGCCTTTGGGTCTTTTACATTCTTGATAAAGAACCCAGACACAAAGCTGAGGACAGCTCCCACCCTGGGTGATAACAGGATCTAAAAAGATCTTGATACATTAGAACAGGGGGCAGAATTGAATGTGATGAAATTGACTAAAATTCTATTACTCTTTGGCTTAGTCTCTTGACTGCCTGGTACGTTTCATTAGTCGAGGATGCTGTCTTCTATTTTTATTGCTCTAGGGATGATCTATCTGGTGGCATGACAGGGAAATTCAGGAACCATCTGCGTATCTCAAGGAGCTATAAACCCTACAGATGGATGATCACCTAGCGTTCTCTCACCAAACACTCACTCCAGTCAGCTCCTGAGGTGCTGATGAGTATGCCGGACACTTGTCAAGTTAACTTTTCAGTTTCCCCATAAGAGAAATCTGGTTATCAAAATTATTTAGCACTGAGCTGCCTCTTAAATCTACTTACTGGTTCATGAGGCTTTGCTTTGGGTAGGTGAGGTGAAGAATGATCTTGGGGCAGATGAGATAAGAGGATTCTTCTGAGAGACATTTCATCCAGGGGGAGTATAGGTCCAGAGGCAAAAAGGAACTCAGAGGCTATGGAGTCCAACTGCCTTGTATTATAGATGAAGAAACTGAGGTCCAGGAGAAGTTCAGTGACTTGTGCAATGTCATCCAGGATAGTAATCATAGCAGAAGGGAACTCCCTCCCTCTCCTTCTCCCTCTCCCTCTCTCTTTCTCCCTCCCTCTCTCCCTCTCTCTCTCTCTCTCTGTCTCTCCCCATCTCTCTGTCTCGCCCCCTCTCTATTCTCTCTCTCTGTCTGTCTCTGTCTCTCTGTCTGTCTCTATCTCTCTCTCTCTCCATCTCTCTCCCCCAAGCCTCTCTGGTTTCCTTCAAGTGTTAGCTGAAGTCTTACCTTCTACAAGAAGTCTTTCCTAATCCTCACTCATCTTACTGTACTCTCTCTAACAAATATCTCCAACTTACCCTGTATATATCTTCTTCATATATAGTTTGTCTGTTGTCTTCCTGCTTAGACTGTGAGCTCTTTGAGAGCAGGGACTCGTTTTTGCATTTCTTTGAATCCTGAGAGCTTAGCACACAGTGGGCACTTAATAAACGCTTGGTGGACTCTAAAGTCAGACCTCTTCACATGTTCTCTCCTCCAGCTTTCCAAAGCAAGGCACATCTAAATGTTTGTCAGTAATCTCCAGGAACAGGACAAAATAGAACTAATTCATCTTTCACTATCTCTTAAAGATTTACAAAACAATTTCCTTACATACTCTTATGAAGTGGAGGCATGAGGGACTGAGAGGTAAGGAACTGGAGGCTGGAGATGGGAAGTGTTTTATCCAAGATCACAGAGTGAATCAGTGGCCAACCAGACTCAACCCTAGGCCCTGAGCTTGGGTTTTTCTATCTGTGAAAAGAGATTAATCATAGTCGCCCTGCTAACTTTTCAGTTTTTCGAAAAAAGCCCTCTGTATCAAGGGGAGTGCTAAAGCAAGCTTGAGCTGATTGTTAACTCTTCAGTAGGAGCCTTAAAACCTCAGAAATTACACTTGAAAATCAGGCCTTATTTATCATTTTGTCCATTGACTGGATTTAAGAAAGTGATAGAGAAAATGCAAATATGCAGATTAAATTTAAAATTGTGTAGTGTGTACATCTTTCCCTCCAGAGTCAGTTGTTAAATATTCACCAGCATTTTCCTGTTTGTAAACCTTAAAGAGGGGTAGCTAGGTGGTGCCATAGGGCATGGAGCACTAGGTCCTGGAGTCAGGAAGACCTGAGTTCAAATCTGACCTCAGACGTTTACTAGCTGTGTTATCCTGGACAAGTTACTTAACTCCATTGCCTCCATCAAAAAAACACTCCAAAACAAATGAACAACCCTTAAAGAGCCTATAAAGTAAGCTGTTATGATTATGATGGTTTTTATGCCTATAGGATTAAGTCAGTCATTTGACCCATGGCCCAGGTGGCATATAATTGGAACTTTTGACTCTCTTAAGACAGAAGGGAATGTCTGTGAGCAGACCCTGAGAACCTGAATTAGAATACTTGTTTTAACACTTCTTATGTGACCTTGGGCAGATAATTTCCCCACTGTGCCTCAGTTCCCCCTTTCTTAGTGGAGGGGATTGGACTAGATGATGTCTAGCCCAAAATGGGATCCCAATTTTGAATCCAGTGTCCAACTTGATCTGTTGTCCTCTCTCCCCGCTTTCTCCCTCTGTTCTTGTCTCTTTTGTCATTCTCCCTCTTGCTCTCTTTGCTTCTATGACCCTGTCTGTCTATGTCTTTGTCTATCTAATTCACCCTCTATCCTTCACTGTCATTGCTTCCAAGTCATCACCCTCCATTCCCTCCCATTCGGATTATGTTTTTGCCTTTCATTTTATCACCAGCACTTGGGACACAGGAAGTGTTTAATCAATATGTGTTGACAGACTGTTTCCCCAGGAAGAAGAATGGTTTATGAAGTCCTCTGTAAACTGAGGGGGTTGTCCCAAATGACGTCTAAGCCCCTTTCCGATTCTGATGTGCTCTAATCCTACAACATTCTTCTCTCCACTAGATAACAGTGGCAGTGACAGTGACAGTGATTCCTCCTCAGACAGCTCTGACAGTTCAGAGAGCTATCCTCCGACTTCTACCAACAAGGTAAGAGGGGTACCCTGTGGCCAAAGTAGCTACTGGAAAGTGAGCCCTAGTAGGGTGGGCAAAGTCATCCAGGCTGCGGGGAGCTGGCATGGGAAATAGACATCTCAGGATGAAATGGTCAAGGAAGTAGGAATAGGAGGCAGGAAAGAAACGAATAAATCATCCAACTTCCTGTTGGATATAAGTGGTCCAAACCCACAGGTTTGAACAGAAAGAGATAGGAAGCAAAGTGAGGTCTGAGCTATCAAAATGATTATGCTAACGAAGAGGCCACAGTCCTACTCTCCTGGGTATAATCAAGCCTGCAATCCTGGTACTGTAGGGAGATGAGTCCCTGGCTTCTGGCTCAGTGAACCACCATCACTGTCCACTGTCCACCCCTGCCTACACATCACTTAAATGAAGCACATTGCAACTTTCCCCATGGAGGTTCAGCAAAAGAAATTAAATGGGAATTTGGGGGGAGTTTTGTGAAAGCCACAGAGAACATGCAAAGACCAACAGAAGACACAGAGTCTATGACCAAATACTTAAGCCAAATTTTACAATAAGGTACTGTAAGCATCCAATAAAAAAAAAGAAAAAATTCATACTTCTTCTCTGGTACTTCTCCTAACACATATGTTGTAGAACTGTGATGTGGGTTTCAGCATCTTTTTCTCTGAATAATCATCCCATTGCCCCTACCCTGAATATAGTAAGAAACAAATATTTTGTGCTCAAGTGTACCCATTTGCCCTATCCACAATGGAAAATGGATTTTGATTCCTGATTTTCTGCCTTCTTTCTGGTATTCCTAGGCACCCAAGGATGTGAATTACAGCACCCTGGTCTTTCCAGCCACTGTTTCCCAAAAGACTTTGTCTCCTGGGGACTATGAGAACATGAAGGCAGCTGGTGATTACGTCAACGTGAACCCTAAGAATCCTAAGAGTAATGCCTGGAATTTCAATTGCTCCCTCTCCTCTGAGCCAGTGGAGTACACAGAAGTGGCTATGTGAATTCTGACAACCAAGTGGGGCGCCCTTCTCTACAAATTCTTGGATTTAAGTTGGAAGGGGTCTCTTAATAAATATAAGGAAACAACTTAGAGCAAGAAGGTTTCAAGTTAGAGGCCAGGTAGACTTGTTAAGATGCTGACATGGAACGTTTTATTAAAGGTGTTAGAATTCATTCTATTCAAGGAGCATTTATTAAGTGCCTACTATGTACAGAAAACCACACTAGGTACTGGGATTTCATGGTCCTTAGTAAACCTAAGCTCTAATAGGGGGATATAGTGCATGCTTGACAATAATCCTGCTTGTCAAGTCAAGTTGAGGAAAAAAGAGAGAAAGACAAAGGAAAAAAAAATAAGAGAAGACCACTGAGGGTTTTTTTAATGCAAAAAAGGGAGCAGAAGGAAGGCCAGAAAGGAGCACAGACAAGCAAGACAGTTTTGAAAGCTGCAGGATAAATTTATTGTATGTGGAAAAAAGAAAATGAGTTCTGCAGAGTAGAGATTCACAGTTCTGTGTCCAATCTTCTTTTTCTATTCTAATATACATATATATGTATATGTCTATATCTATACATATACACACATATACAATGAAAGTACCTGTTTTATTTTTTGTTTCCTAAGTTCAAAATAAAAATAAATACATAATGCTTTTGATGCTACATAAGTGTTTTTACCATATATTTTTAAAAATGGAACAGTGTATAGAGTGTTGGTGCTGACATCAGGGAGAGTTAAGTTCAAAAATGGCCTCAGACATTTACTAGCTGTCTCCCTCAGTTTTCTCATCTGTAGAATGGGGTAACAGTAGCACCAACATCCCAAGGTTGCTTCAAGGATCAAATGAGATCCTATCAATGAAGTCCTTAGCACAGCACCTGCCACATAGTAGGAATATCTAGATGGTTGCTGCCATTATTACTTACGCACTTTTTTTTGGCTTTTGGCACAGGCATGTGTTGTGTGCTTTGTCAGAGGGCTTTTTTGCTATGTCTATTGATACAGTCTTGTGGCTTTGGATGTTTTTGTTTTTAATGTGTGTGAACTGTTGAACCATTCTTACATCCTTGAAATGACTCCAACTAGATCATAGTGCATGTTTTTGGGGGGGGGGGAGTTGCTGTAATATTTTTGTGAGGATTTTGCAAGTTTGTAATTTTTGCTATAATATTTATTAATGATTTTAAAAAGAAATCAACCAAAAGTTAGAGTTCTGGGGATAACTCACACACAAAATGTATGGTCCCCATATGTGTCACAGGGACTTGAAAATATCTGATCACAATGATTTACCAAATGTCCCTGATGATACAAAGTAGGTGAATAAAGAGCAAATCTTCTGGGGAGAATGGGCTAATGAGACTCTGGAATGGATAGCAAAGGATGTGAAACAATTGGCAGTGGCTAGAAAGCTGACCTAAGTGAAGTAGTGAGATACCTTGGGAAAACCTTGGAATTGAAGTCAGGAGAGATCCAGGTTTGAATCTTGCCTTTGTCCCTTATTAGTCATGCATCTGCCCAGGGGAAAGACTCAACCTCACCAAACCTCAGTTTCCTTTTTTAAAAATGGGGACAAAGTGCTTTGTAAACCCTACAGCCCATTATAAATGTGAGCTATTATTCACAATAAATAAATTCCTCTCCAAGAACTCAGTTTTCTCAGAATGTCTGTAATGAGTATTGCATTAGGAAGGACTGATGTGACTTTCCTGAGGAAACAGAAATTATAAATAGCTAGAGCTACTAATTAATCATTTATTAGCTAAAAATATTAACAATGAAAAAATCATACACTTTATTAATTGGTAAATACTAATAATTCATTAATGAATAAACATTAGTATTTTATTTTTTAAAAGCCTAATTGATTAATTTCATAAATCAAGTAATATTATTTATTAATTAGTAAATAGCTAATGGTTATTTATTAGGCATTAATAAATGTCAGTAATGAATTAACATTGATTATTGATTAATTAATAAATAGGGATAGGACCCTAAATGTCAAATGAATAAATGGGTAGGTAGATGGTACAGTGAATAAAGTGCCTGGCTTGAAATCAGAAAGACCTAAATTCAAATTCTGCCTTGGCTATTCCTCTGTGTGACCCTGGGTAAGTCATTTCACCTCAGCTTCAGTTTTCTCTGTAAAATGAGCAAATTGAGTATGCAGCGTAATAGACACACTCTGTTCTGAGAAATAAGAGCACATGTTAAGTACTCATAAAAAGCTTTCCTCAAGATAACCTTTTGAAGCAGCTAGCACTTATTATGATTTCTGGATTATTGTTGCCTGTGGAGGTGGCAGAATGATGGGGAATCCCAAAGGAACAAACATTGACCAGTTCGTAAATGGCAAAGCACTTTCAGAGCTATGCCGCCATCTGGTGGTTGCAAGCAGTACTCCCGGCTCCAAAGTTACTCCCCCTGGTTTGCCCTTCCTTCTCAAAGAGGACCCTGAATCAGGGAGGTGATGCCATGACTTGCAAGTCGGCTGCATTACAGTGAGGGAGGGCTGTGCACAACCACCAACCTCACACTCTCCTCCAGAACCATCTGGGTCCAGAGGCCAGATATAGATCAGGACCTTGGAGTGGGTTGAGAGGAGGAGGAGGAGGAGAATGAATGAGACATCTCAAGAAAATGTGCTCTAATCTCTCAGAACCTCTATCCCATATTATCATTCATGCTATTTCAGTATTTTTAAGGTCAGACTAGTCTCACACCTGGTTATAAGAGTATGAAAACTGGGGGTGGGGTAGGACCTTGGGTGGAAGGAAAGATGAAGCCTTCTCTGCCTACCCATCCTTTCCCCAGCAAAAATCTTCCATAACTGCATGGTGACAACCTAAAATTCCTCTAAATGGATTAAGCAGAATTAATCAAGCACAAAGTCTTCTCTCTGCAGAGAGTTGAGGTTTAAAATGCAAATATTCCTGGGAGCTGTAATACCCTTGTTTGGTATATATCACTTAGAGGTGGGCCTTTGTAAACTTTGAAGAGGACAGACAGAAAGAAGAAGACCACCCACAGATCAGAGGTAAAACAGTGGGGAAAAGGACGATGGGAGTCACAAAATAACCTATTATAGGTTATTCCAGAACTGGAAGATCATCTAATTGGCAGCATCTGTAAATCTCAAAGTTATAAGGGACCTCAGAAGTCATCTAGTACAACCTATGCACCATCAGGAACCCCCTCTATTCTATCCCTAACAAGAACTCATCTGGAAGTCATCACTGCAGAAGACTTCTGGTGAAGGAGGACTTACTAGCCCCATAGGCATCCTACTGCACTTTTCAGAAGCTCAAATTGCTTGTGAATCGTTCTTTACATCTTTACATCAAGACTCCACATCTTGTAACCACTGTTGCTAATCCTGGCCTCTAGGATCAAGCAAAGCAAATCTAGGCCCTATATCTCTCCTGGCCTCCAGCTCTTTAAGCATTTAAAGACAGCATTGCTTCTTTTTCACTTTCCTTTCTTGGCTATCAGGACCTTATTATCTTAAAGAAGAACTATGCCTTTTGTCTCTATTTTTGTAAATTCATCAAGTAATCAAATCAACAAGTATTTATTAATTAATTTCTATGTGCAAAGCACTGTACTATGAACAGAACACACAAAGAAAGGCAAAAACAGCCCCTGCCCCCAAGGTGCTTACCATCTAATAATAGAGGAAACGTAGATAAGTAGGTACATAACACATATACTGAGAAAAATTGGAAGACACTCAGTTTAGGTAACAAGAGTAAATCGGTTTTTGGGACATTTGATAGAATTCACTTTATTTTTTTTTCAAATGAGCATTTTCATATGCAACAGTAAAACAGAAAGCTAGATCTATACATGAAACTTCAGATCTCTTTATTGTAAATAGAAGTCACCTGTAAATCCATCCAGGCCCGAGTTTCTCTCTCTCTCTCTCTCTCTCTCTCTTCTCTCTCCCTTCTCTCTCCTTTTCTCTCTCTCTTACCCTCCCCACCCCATTGGGAGTTAATTTATGGCTTAATGGTTTCTTTTTCTGAGACCATGTTTGACAGAAGCCTAATAAAGCTGCACTTAGACTCAATATACGCTGCCCCTAGTTAGACACTGTTCTCAGATCAGATTCAAATTTTCTATTTCATATTTTGTTCATCAGGATATTTTTCATTTCTTTAAGTAGTCATCCACTTAATGTAACAGTTTTGTTGGCATATAATTGGTGAAGTTGCTTCTAACAATTTCCTCATCATATGTTGTGAATTCTTCTTTTTCTTGTTTTTTAATTTTGATAACTTGGTTTTCTCCTTTAAAAAAATCATTTCTTTTTTCTTAAACCTTTCTTAACCCTCACCCTGCCAAGGCTAAATAAACATCCCCAGTTCTTCCATATCCTTGTCTGGCAGGTACCTCATTTGACAGATAAAGAAACTGAGGCCCAGAGAGGAAAAGACATTCTGCCTCTCTACCCTCATACAGGTCTGACGCAATGCTATGTAAAGCGACCTTCTCTGACTCCAAATCCAGTGTTCTTTCAATACCACAACATTACCATTCCTAACTCTGCTGAGGAGCCATGCTAATTCTGGGACTTCCCCTGTTCCTCTGTACCTGAGTTAGGTGCCTACCAGGTCCTGACTGGGGCGTCCTCCTCAGTAATCATGGTGTCATAGGAAGAGCACTGAGTTTGGAATCAAAGGATGTGAGTTGGAATCTTGACCTTTATTTTTGTCTTTTTTTTCTCTCTAAAAAATTTATTATTATTAATTTATTTTTTATTATTATATTATTTATTTTTATTATTTATTATCACTAGCATTATTTATTTATTATTCTCATTTATTTATTTACTAATTTATTATTTATTATCATTATTGTTTATTTTAGTATTTATTTTTATTTATATAATTTATTTATTATTTATTTTATTATTTTTATTATTTTTTTTTAATCATTTTCATCTCCAAAGCCTCCCTCCTCCCTTTCCTACTCATCCAACTATATATATTCTTTCAGCAAAGAATGAAAGAGAAAAAACAGTTCAGGAAAACATCAGCAATGTTGGACAGAATGTTTGAGACTGCACAAATGCAATGCATGGTTCATTTTCTCAGCTTCTCTTGGGGAAAGCTTCTGACCGCTCCTTGTTGCCTCTCTGTGTTGCTGGACCAGTCACTTAACTTTTCTACACTTCAGCTTCTTCATCTGAATGCAACCCCCCTGACACTCCTTAGTTCATTTAAGCCTAGGAACCATATAATTCCTCTTAAGGTCTACGTGGTTTCCCACCTACAGGAACTTTATAAGAAAAAAAAGTTTACCAGTTGCTCTAAGTTCCCAACTAGAAAAATTTCTAACCGTTAGGCAGAAGTTGGACTTCTTAACTGCCTCTGCTGCTTAATTGCCTCTACTAGAGTCTTTGTGTTAGAGGGAAATTTTAGTTTACTGGAAAGGGTTTGCTTTACCCTTTCCAATGAAAGGAATTTAGCTAAACTCCTAAGAAGGAATTTCTTTCAGGGAAATGACAGCGTTAATTCCAGCATTGGTTTCCTTCACAACACACACATACTGGTCATAAAAGGAGGTGAGAGAGACAGGATATAAATGTAGAGCTCCACAAAAGAACTCAGGAAAGAAAAGAAAATACATCTGTGGGGAGCTTTTTCCTGTGAGCGGGATATGTGAATTATCCTTTTGTCATATGCCCACTTTTCCCTGGATTCTATGTGTATTCATGAGAGAGTCTGTCACAGACTTTGGGGGGGATGTTTTGTACCTTTTTTTAATGAAAAGTACCCCATTCTAAAAGCTGCTTAGAAATGACTGACTAAACGATCATCAACTAATAATCTTAGCATGACACATAGCAGTGGGGGCTTGGGTCAACGGCTTTTGAGAATCACCTTCTATCCCTGAGGGATAACTACCCCAGAGTCCTGAGGGTGAGATGTCACCTTGCTCTGGAACCCAAGACTCCTCTGTGAGAGTGGGAACTGAGACAAGAGCTAACCCAGACTACATGTGAAATGCAAGAGAAGTCAAGCAAGATCAGTAGTTTAAAACTCAAATAGAAACAAATCACTGGAGGTAGTATATGAGCTTAGAAAGAAATAAATTAATATTGTCTATATTATATAGGACATCTAAGTGGCATGGTAGATAGAGCATTGGGCTTGGAACCAGGGAGATTCATCTTCATGAGCTCAAATCCAACCTCAGATACTTGTTAGCTGTGTGACCCTGGGCAAGTCACTTAACCATTTGCCTCTGTTTTCTTACCTATAAAGTGAGCTGGAGAAGAATATAGCAGAACACTGTGAGCACCGATGGCCAGTAGTCTCTATTATTCCAGTTCTAGAGCAATTCTAATATGCCTCTTGGGAATGAGACCCACCTACCTGAAGTCATTCAATTTAGGGATTTTTAATCAATAGGAAGGAAAAGAAGGCCTGGGCTCAAGGGGCTCAATTAAATATGTTCAGAGACAAGAGATGAGAGACCCAATATGACTGGAAGGGGAAGGAGATTACATATTAGTGAGCAAATGTGAAAACTATCACCAATCAAGATTACAGGAGCCACAGGACTGATGCAGATCCCTGGAGACAACGGGCCATCGGTGCTCATAGTATCCTCAGATAAAGATGCTGGGATATATAGGGTCATACAATGTCTGCACTGGGAGAGACTTTAGAGGTCATACAGTACAATCCTTTATTTTACAGATGAGAAAAATGAAAGAGAGAGTGATTTGACCAATCCCCCAGTCTTTCTATCAGGTCTTCTGTCTCTAAACACATGGATCTTTCCACTACCCCATAAAATGAATTCAACCTTTTTTAAAAAAACATAAAGCCTGAGGTGGTACTGGTAGTAAACTCATTAATTTTATTTACAAAGCAATACCATTGGTAATCAAAATCTTATTGGAGACCGATGGGAGGGAGCTTGAGGGAGAGGATTCTATCTAAAGAGACAGGAGCTTCTAATTGAATTTATATAGGCAGAATGGCTGATTCTTCTTTAATATTAAATTCACAGCAGCCATCAGCAGTGAAAGGGCAGAGACATCCTCTATGGTGGCCTGCGAAGGATATCAGTTCTCCATAAACTTGATTTCTTCAAAAATAGATTCTGATAACTATAGCTCAACATAAGTGATTTCCTTTGTAGTCCTATGTTTTTGATTTTATACATCTAAAAATGGTATTCTAAGAAGAGGTTCAAAGGCTTTACTAGACTTCCAGAGAGGTCCAGGTTAAGGACCCCTGCTCTAAGGCAAGGGTGGTCAATCCGACCATGGTAGGAGCCAGAATTTATCAGTGCAGCTGACAGGGCCAGGATCACTATTTCACTTCATAAAGAATTACTATGAAAACATTTTTATCTATTGCAGGCTAGTTGGAGCATCCTAGTAAATCCCTACTTTGTATTACCATTGTTGACCTTTCAAAGGTCACACCTATCTCTAATCACATCAATGTAATTCACAGTATCTTCTTTTTTTTCCCCTTTCATGATTGCTTCAAGAACCATGACATTCTGCAGTTTCCCAGGATTCTGGGGCGAAGATCCCTGCTTTAAGGTTAAGGAGATCACTCCAGGTAGACCCAAAGGATTCGGTGACCCAGGTCTCATCAGGTACAACATAAGACCGGTAGATAAGGTTCAACTCAAAACTCCTTTGACCCATGCTGAAGAAACTCCTCTCGTTCTCTCTTGTGTTTATGAAGTGCCCCCTCAACAGGGACATAGCTCCCGAAGCTAAATCATCATTTCTTCCTCCTCACTGCTCCCCAAAGAATCTAGAGCAGTGGTCTCTGAATCACCACTTGGAATTCACTGGAAGGGACCTCTGAGGTCAGTTACTCAAACTACCTCATTTTACAAATGATTCTCAGAGAAGGGGATGATTTGTCCGTGGTCACATGGGCACAGTTGTAAATAGCAGAATTGGGGTTTGGACCCAGGTGTACTGGTTCCAAAGCCAGGGCTCTTGCCATAATATGACCTTCTTGACCCCTTCATTTTCCCTTCTTCATCAGGCCCCCAGGCCCCCATGATCTTCTTTCCCTGAATGGCTCTAGTCCCTGCCCCCTCTTCTAAGGAGGGACTCATACCAGGTTCCTCATTCCCAACTCAGTGCAGTATAGTAAAAAGATTGGGTTTGGATAGGAGACAGTAGTGTTCAAATGACACATGAGCCATATGATCTTAGGCAAACCTAAAGCTCTTTGGGCTCATTTTGTTTCCACTGCAGAACAAGAGCATTAGACTGTGGTCTTTAGTGTCTCTTTCAATTCTAATTCCTGTTGTTAAAAGGTTCAAGCAAGCCCCTTCCTGCTTCACAGTGAGCTGACTACTGCTTCACTCTACTCACTCCAAGAGTACAGAACAGTGGTGAGGGAAGCTAGACTTGAATTCAGCAAATCCTACATTCAGCCTCTCTGTGACTCAGTTTTCTCATGCAAAAGAAGAAGCCTTAGACTTGATGGCATCTAAATCTCATTCCAGATCTAAAATACCCTATAACCTTTCTAGCTTTATAAGTATAATCCTCATAGTGCCAACCAAGAGCTGACACCCCTGAGTTTCTGGTACTTTGGCCACTTGTCAAATTTGACATTCCTCTGAAAATGTGGTCATGCCAACTTTGGATCTGAGACAATGGGATCTCCCATTACCATTGAAACTTGGGGCTGATGAAAGGCGCATTAACATCCTCCTCTACTGGCATCTCCAAATGGGTCAGGGGTGAAATCTATACAAGCTCTGGCAGGGTCTACCAGGATTGTTGTCATTCATCTTCCATTTTTGAAGAGGGCCAAACAATGGCATCATGGGTAATGCCTTAATTCCTGCATGAATTGGATTTAAAGGAGGCAGAATTGCAGTCCTCAGTCTCACTCTCTCTTCTAGAGTCATCAATGTCCAGCAGCACAGGACAAAGGTCAAGATGACTGGTGATGGCCCAGAATGCAATGGATGACCTTAGCATCTTTTATGTCTAACTACGCTCCAAGCACTCCATAAGGTCAGTTTCAGTTGTTTTCATGGCGCTAGAACAAACTGTTTTCATACACCCATTCCACTGGGAAAGACTTCAAATGCTTGGGACAGCTACCCCTCTAAATCACTAATGGGTTTGGGATTGAGGCTTGTCAGTTACCCTCAACCCAACTTTGTCTGCTGAGGTGGTTTACTAGGGTATGGTCACTGAGCAAGCTACATGCTACATGGCTTTTTGGAGCTACAGGTGAGAAATGAGTGCCAGATGGACACCCCATAGGCCAGGGTACAAAGATTTTGAATACAGTCCTAATGATATGGATGAAGTTTGGAGAAGTACATCTTCAGATTGATCAACCTAAGTACACTTGTGATCTGTTGAGGAAGGAGCTATATCAGTCAAACCAGAGATTCTTGAAGTTTTGAAATATCAGTGAAGGAGAGGGCAGACTGTGCTCTACAGAACTGAATTTTGAGCTTCCAGGATGGGTCAATGGGAGCCAGCAGGAGCTGGATATCTTAGACCAAAGAGACACAGAGACATAATGGTCATCTGAAATGTGGATGTGTTTGAAACACCCTAAGAGGACATAGGATCCCTGAATGTCTCTACATTAGGGACCAGGATCACCCTGCCAATATTTCCATCTTCAAGAGGGGTCACTCTAAACTCTTCCCTGTCCCTCTTCCCATTTCTACTAAGATAGACAGAAATCTATCCCCACCCCATCCCCTCATGCTAAAGGATGCTCTCTGTATCTCCAGGGATTCTCCTAGAGGTCTCTGGTCTCAGTGACGGCATCCTCGTTGGGTGCAAAGGAATCCTTCAGGTTTTTCTCTGACTGGAGGCTCCCACTGAGGCTGAGTTGGGGAAGATGGCTGACCCGGGTGAGGAGGGTGGTCCGACGGCTGGAGAGGCTGCCATTGGAAAGCTGTCTCTTTAGGTTGGTTCGGGGCCGCCCGCAGCAGGAGAGGTCACGCATTGGGGCTGGCAGCAGGTAGCTGCTAAAACACATGTAAATCCAGGGGTTACAGCAGCTGCTGAGATTACCCAAGAGCATGGTGATGGTGAAAGCCACATTGGTGGAGTCTGCCAATGGAGAAACACATTAAGTCAACCAGGGGCAATGAGGGGTCATGGTCCATGGAGTCAGGGAGGCCTGAGGTCAAATCCTACCTTAGATGCTTACAAGCTGTCTTACAGCTTACAAGCTGAGCAAGTCTCTTGATCATTCTCAGCCTCAGTTTCTTCATCTGTAAATGGGAATAATAGTATCACCTACCTATAAGGTAGTTATGAGTATGAAATGGGATACCATATATAAAGTGCTTCATAAACCCTGAAATCAGTCAGGCATCATGTGCGCATACTATGGGCTGGGGACACAAAGAAGGATGTGCTCATTATCACCATCAGAGGAGGAAGAAGAGAAGCCATAACTGCTATGGTCCGGGGCAGTGCATACAAGAAAAATGACTACAACAAAAAAATAAACAATTCCTATTTATACAGGGCATTCCCAAGTCTCAGTACAGCTATCTGCTTTAGACTTGGGGAACACCCTCTATATGGCTTTATGGTTTACAAAGCACTTTCCTTACAACATCTCTATGGTATATGAAGAGCAAATATTAGTATTCCCATTTTAAAGATGAGGAAACTGAGGTTACCCTAGTTAATAAGGGCTGAAGTCCAGATTCACAACCTGGTCTAGGACCACAGGAGAATGGAGCTAGAATAGAAAGAGACTCCAGAGGTCACCTAACCCTCATTTTACCAGTGAGGATACCATCTTATCCACTGTCATACAGGAACCAAAAAGCATAGCTGGCTTGTGACTCCAGGTCCAACGCTCTTTGCACTACAGTGAAATATAAAGTAAAGTCAAATAAAATTATTTAATAATAGCAATACTAATATATGTATATATACACATATGTATGAATTATATGTGTGTATACAGATATATAGTTTATATATAAGCACATACAGTTTCGTATATAAATATATAGTTTATATATGTATCCATAATATATTTATATGTATAAAATATATATCATTTTTATATGGTGGTGAAGATAAGACTTCCTAAATCCAAGCCCATCGCTCTTTCCACTGTGCCACCAATTGCTAATTTTGCTGGCAGTGCCAAACTCACCATTTGCCAAACCAAACACTCTCACTTGACAAGTAGAATCTGGCTTCGGACCAATCAAATTATATTAAAGAGAGAGATATGAGAAGAGACTGATGTGTTCCTTAAAAGCTGATGGGAATTGGCAGCCCTGTGCCTGATCGGTAGGAAACTTTAAGGCCTATTCTCCTGTCCTCTCTCCCCATACCTACTATCTAGTTTAAAAAATCTCTTAATCTCCCTCAATCTCAGTGTCTTCATCTGTAAAATGATGGAGCTGGATTAGATGGCCTCTGAAGTCCTTCCTAGATTTAGATCTGTGATCACATGATCCTTTGACCTCTCCAACCACCAGCTTCCTCACTTTTAAAAACGAGGATAATGCCTATAGGACCTACCTCACAAGAATGTTATGAGAAAATATAAAATGAGATAATATACAGAAAATGCTTTGTGAATACTAAAGTGCGTGGTCAATATCAGTTCCAGTATTTTTGCCATTCTGATTGATAAAGGGCCTTGAAAAGTTCTCAGGAGGTTCCTCTCCCAAGGCCTCTTTAGAACAACTGCTGAATCCTGTATGTACAAGTATATATAGAGGGATGTACCATACTGTATTATGCTGACACAAAAGTGGGTGAAATTTCAGGTGTAGCAGATAGGACACTGAACTCAGAGTCAAAAAATCCTGGGTTCCACTCCCTTCTCAAACACTTACAAGCTGTATGAATGTATCCAAGTCATTTAGCTTCTCTGAATCTGTATCCTCATCTGTAAAATGGGAATGAAGATGGGACCTCTCTCACAGCTGGTAAGAAGCCAATGAGATATAAGAAAGGGGCCATGATATATAAATGTTAGATTTTATTATCAATATTCATCCAAGCCAATTCTGACCAGATTTCATAACCCCCCAGAATGATATACCGCCACTTCTCTCCAGAGAAGCAGAAATGCTTTTGAATATTGTTCTCAGCATCCCCCACATATAGCTGCAACTTTTCTTTTCCCATTCCTTACCTCCCCCAGACCACAAAGCTCAGGAGAGAGCTGTGTTCTCAGGGGTCTTGGGTGACATAAGAGGCTCTTAGAGCTCAGACCACAACCAGTCCCTCCCTGACCCCCTCTCTTAAATGGCAGAAACAATGTAGGTTCTCTCACAAACCATGCAGTAAAACCTTGGTTGCTTCTTGGAGAGGCCTATCATTGGTTTGACCTTGGAAAAAAGCTTTTCCTTTAAGGAAAGGCTAGGAGAGGACATGGTGTCCAAGCCTCTAACTTCCCCCGCAACAACACACATACCCACTTGCCTTCATCAGGAGCATTCTCATCCCACACTGACCACATCTGGACACTGAAGAAGGGCGCCCAGCAGGCAATGTAAGACAACACAATGACAAAGGTCATCTTCACAGTTCGGATCTTTGCTCGGGAGATGGTGCTGATGCTGCTGACTCGAGATGGCAAACCCCTGCTGGCCCCAGTAAGAGCCTGGAGCGCAGTACCCCCTCCCTGTACAGCCCCCTGGCCTCTTTCTCCTACTCCCCAACCTTGAGTCTTGCCTTTCAAGTTTTTGCATATCTCATAGCAGATGAGGCTATAACAGGCTATGAGTATGACCACAGGAAGGACAAAGATGGCCAGTGTGGTCCATGTGATATAGGCCTGAAGTCCCCAGGAGAAGTGGAAGTCAGCCCAGCAGTCTAGCACTCCAGTACCTTGGCTCACCTCCCTTAGTGAGAAGATGAAGACCTGGGGGAGGCTGAGGCCAGCGGCAAGTAGCCAGGTGGCAATAATGACAGGATAGGCAGATCTGCTGGGCTGATGGAGGGTCCAAAGTGGGTGGCAGACAGCCAGGTATCTGTCCAAGGTCATGACCAGCAACATGTAGGTGGAGGCAAACATGCTCAGGGCCTGTAGGTACTTGACCACCCGGCAAAGGAGGTCAGACCCCTGGAAACGGTAGGTGATGTCCCACAGCAGTTGGGGCAACACTTGGAAGAGTGCCACACCCAGATCAGTCAGGGCTAGGTGCATCACAAACAGGTGCATCCGGGAACGCTTGCGGCCTGGCCTGCCCAGGGTCAAGAGCACCACCGAATTGCCCCCGGTTGCCAACACCAGGATGGTAGCAAGCACAGCAATCTCCACTTTGGCCAGCTCCTCATCCCGACCCAGCCAGGGCATGGTGGCATTTGGGGGTGAAAAGGAGCTTCCTGGGGTGGTGTTCACAGTCCAGAGAGGGAAGTTATCCATAGGATGGTGCACAGGAGGATGAATGAAAGGATGGAGAGGAGGGAGATGGAGGTAAGGAAGGTGAAGATGTTGGGGAAGAAGATGGAGGTAAGGAAGGTGAAGATGTTGAGGAAGAGAGAGGCGATAGAGGATGGAAAGAAAGGATGGGAGGTTAGATGGGACAAAAGTGTTTCGAAATAAAAGACTGGTAAAGTGGGGAAGAGGAAGAAAAGAAATTAGGGAGAGGAAGAAGAGTTTGTGGAAGCAGAGGAAAGACTACAAAAGGGAAGTAGATGGAGGTGGAAATAGGAAGGGAGAACTGGGTTTGAGCTTGGAGATTCACGGAAAGATATAGAAGGACGACAACACTCAGTGGATGAGCCAGGTGCTTCCTAAGCAAGCTGGGGTCAGACAAAGCCAACCGCACCCCTAAATTCCACTTTCCCCAACTTTCCTTGGGAAGCTGTTCTACCAATGCCCAGCTTCAACTTCCTGCCTCCCGAAGGGGGTATCCTCACACTTCTCTCGGCCTAGTGGGTCTTACACCCAGGTACCCACTGCTGCAATCCGCTCTCTGTGCTACCTGGCAGCGTCTCGTGCTCCAGTTCTGCCGGGCTTCTTGGGGCGGGGCTGGCCTGGACTGGCAGGGGCTGGTTTATTTATATATGGTCTTGGAGCAGCCCCTCCTCCTTCAGGTGGCAAGAGGCGGGGGCGAGGCTGACAACTCTTTGAAGGGAGAAGGATCGGAAAGTGAAGCGGTCGGGGGGTCACAATGAATGGGGACACACGGATTGGGGCGTGGGGGGGAGGGGGACAGTACAGACACATCAGCCATCTCCTTAAGCGCAACGCCAGACGCGCTCACGCGTTTTGAAAACCAGACGAATGGAGTTGTCATAGGTCACCTATGCGCCCTGGAACCCCCTACTCTCCAGCAGGCAGGGATACCAGGCTTCTGGCAGACCGAGGCACGGGCCCGGGAAAATCGACAGTGAATTTGGAAGCTGCTTGGAAGGGGAGGCCGCTCAGTTCAATAAAGTTTCTTCTGCCCTTTGGAGAAATGCTTAACATTCTTAGCAACCTCTCCAGGTGGCAGAGGTGGGACGGGGTGGGGAGTTGCTGTTCTAATACGCCCCTACAGAAACTGAGGGAGTGAACCATGAGATGTGGAGGGAGAGGAGCAAAGAGTGGGCAAGGGGTGATGGTGTGGAAAGTAAGACTTGGGAGAAGACTGGAAGGGCAGAAAAGGCTAAAAGCATGCGGAGGTGGACTGGAAAGATACAGAGGCACAGTGACCCAACAGGGTAAGGACCGGGAAGAACGTGTGCGAATATTGGGGGAGGGGCAGGCACAGAAAATGCGCTAGCGAGTAAGTCTGGGAACATGGAAACTTCAATATATTTGAGTCTGGATCTTATATTTACTAGCTATGTGACTGGCTAAAGTTCTTTGCGACTCAGTTTCCTCAGATGTAAATGGAGGAAATAATACTTGCACTTTCTCTCCTTGGCTTGTTTTGAGGAAGGAGCTTTGAAAGCCTTCAGGAGCTATAGAAGGAGGAGCTAATATTCCAAGAATCCATGATGCATCCTGTGAGTTACTTTAGTTGGGGGAGTGTTTGGAGTTGTCGGAGCCAAGGTTCAGATGATTTCTGCATTCTTGTCCTTTACATACTCTCACAGTCAGAAGGAACCTCTGGGATCATTGAGTCCAACCAGAAGCCGAATAAGAATCCCCTCTGGAACACGTCTGACCGGTCTTGTCTAGACTAATGCCTCCCTGGGGAGGGAGGGCCCTCCCCACCCCACCCTACCCTATCCTACCCTACCCCACCCCACCCTGCTTTAGAACAGCAGTGTTTGTTATGCAGTTTTCCTTATATCAAGCCTAAATCTGCTTCTTTGGAGCATTTTCCCCCGAGCTCAGAGGTCTGTCTTCTGGGATTAAGCAGAGCAAGACTCATCCTTCCTCCGCACACTCCAATTTTGAAAGCCTGCCATTCAGCTCCGATTGTTCCTTCTCCTTGATGAAGGACCCCAGTTCCTTTGAACAGTCCTCTTAAGGCCTTCTGGGGCTCTTATCTTAATAAAGAGTATTATTTTTGTATAAATGTTTATTGCCTGACAACCTGGGGAGAGTATTTTTTTGCTTTTACTAACTCCTAATTAAATTTAGTATTTCTTTCAATTATGAATTTAAAAATGCAAAACATTATTCTCACTGGCCCTGAGAAATCAGGAGGACCTGAGTTCAAATGTGATCTCAGACACTTACTAGCTATGTGACTCTGGGCAAGTCATTTAGCCCTAGTTGCCTCCAAAGAACCACAACAGAACACATTATTCCTAGAAAAGGTCTATAGGCCTCAACAGACTGCTAGAGGGGTCCATGAGATCAAAAAAATTAGGGACCCCTACTTTAGATGTGCTCTATTTTATCAATATCCTCCTTCAAATGGATCACAACCACAGGAATTGTGTCTCTGTTATGTAAGGTAAAATTTTCTTTGACCTTGAGCCGATCAGATCATATATATTTTCTGTCTCCTTTAGGGGTTATTGAGACCAAAATATTGTATTCCCTAGTGGCCAGTCTTCTCGCCATGAGACTCTATACACGTGGATAGCCTGGTTCTTAGAAGGCATACAGTCTGTCACTGACTCATATAAAAGCTTGGGAGAACCTTCAAGAGTTTTTAAGAGAAAGGAAGGAGAAAGGAACAAGTATTTATTAAGCACCTACTATGTGCCAGGCACTTTGCTAAGTGCTTTGTAAATATTGTCTCATTTGATCCCCACTGTAGTGGACGGTCTTCGTCCCCCACACGACTCGATGATGTGGTGAAGAAAGACCAACTCCATTTATTGATCTGAGGGTCAGGGTATTTATAGACAGAAACTGCAAACCTACAAGACCTTCGGCTTGTCTCCTTCCCTCGTGATTTAATCAGTCTTATCTTAAAGACTGTGAGCCTAGAAGGCATCTATTTTACATATCCCTTGTTTTCCGTAATTCTCTTGTTTGTCTCACAGAGACAACAACCTCTGGAGGGCATGGAGAGCCATTCCAGATGATAATAAGCACAGTCGCTAAGAACAGTTTCCCCAAAGGTCTATCCTGATCGTGTCCACTGCACTCCACCCCGGCCCTAAACACCCCATAACTACCCTGGGAAGTAGTTGCCATTTTATAGTTGAGGAAACTGAGATAGACAGAGGTTAAGTGACTTGCCCAGGGTCACCCAGCTGTAAGTGTCTAAGGCCAGATTTGAATTTGAGTCTTCCTGATTCCTGACCCAGTTCTCTATCCACTGCATCACCCAGATGGCCAAATATTGGAAAGCTAAAGGTGTGTGTGTGTGTGTTTGTGTAAACTCAGCAGCAGGAGGGGAGAGACAGACAGACAGATGCTCTGCAACTTGTCAAATCTCATCTTTCCTGACATTGACACTTGATAGGGTTGTTATATTATTTTTGACAAAACCTCAGATTGCACAAGAGATCATTAAGAATCTGCCTAGGGCATGATTGGAGCCAGGTAGATTGTCTTGTCGGTAACTACAGATGTGCCTGTCTGAATAAAATCCACAACTAAAACTCATATTTCCAAAATAACGAGGAAAAAATGCCTGACACATAGTGCCTTGTGATGGGGTTCAGACTCTAGGAGCCTCCTTGAGCTCCCCTTGAATCTTCCCACTTAATCTGGCCTTTCTTACTCAAATCTAATCTTCCCATTTGTTCTGGCAGTCTCAGGAAGCCCATGGGCTTTTCATTATCATTTCCGGTCTCTATTGCACTCCCTACCCTTGATCCCATCAAAACCCCATTCCCCAGGCTTTCATCAAGATCTGTATACATTCCCATATGGCCCCTATCAAGATCTCTGGATTGCCCCACCTGCTTCCCACCCAAACCCCTCCATTGTCTGGTATCTCCTGATGGCCTCCAGCTGTTTCCAGCCTTTGACCCTCCCTGGACTTCTCCTCCAGACCCTTCCTAAACCCCTCCTCCCATCACCCTGGACTACCAGACCACCTCCCTGCCCCCCATACTCTTTTCTGTATTTAAGTTCCACCTTGCCTCCATGAAGGCGCTCAGATTCAATCCAGCTCAGACTCTGCTGTCCAGCTGTGATTCTATCTGGCCCGCTTGTGAATACAAACGTTACAAATGCTTAGGTTTCTTAAGAGGGAACCCAATTTGGCGAATCCTTAGTAAACTTTGTTTTCTTTGGCTTTAAGAAGGCTTGAGTCGAATTCATTGGAGCACGACCCGGACTGTCGGCATTTTGGGGTCCTGATCACCCATAAACCTCTTCACCTTGTCATTAGAGTCTTTATACACATTATGTCAATTAATCTTTACCCTTCCCAGGCATTATTATCTCCATTTTACAGATGACAAACTGAGGTTCATGTAGCTTAAATGAGTGATGCAATATCATATAGTTAGGAATTCAAGTCTTTGGATTACAGAGAAATTCCACCAATCAATCAAAAAATGGATTGTTGGGCTCTTTTTAGCATCTACTGTAGGCCCAGTACTGTACTAAGTCCTATAGGAAGTTCAGAAAAAGTCTAAGACATAAATCCAACCCTTAATTGGTTTACAGCTATGATTTGAGGAGTACCAAAGAAGCCTCCACTCTGCCTCCAAGCATCTCATAGCAATAGATCACAGAATTCTAGAGCTGAAAGAGACTTTGGAGATCACCTCCCTGTTACAGGACAAAAGATATACCTGTAAAAACAATGGTGAACACTACAAGTGCTACAGACTCTAAATGCTGAGAGGACAGAGGAAGGAAATTGTTTTTCATTCTTTGCTCTCAAAGAGGACCCATTTGGAGGGTGATGCCTTGACTTGGAAGTGAGTTTGACTTAAGGGAGGCAGGGCTGTGTCACATCATCTGCCTCACTTTCTCCTCCAGAGCCATCTGCGTGCAGTGCCAAGGTATAGGTGGAGCTTGCCTCAGATACAGTGGAAGACATTGGCCTTCAAGCACTGAAGGAGTCGAGAGAGGCTTCCCTGAGGAGGTAAGTAGTTGTCCCCCACAGAAAAATAGCTCTTTGACAAAGAGGCTTAGGAGGGGAAGGCTGAGAAATTGAAAGCTAAATCCATAGGTGTCACTTCAAGTTGGAGAACAAGTGTAATTGGGGAAATAACAAATGAAATGGGAAAGAAGATTTAATTTCCACAAATTCAATTAGCATGCCTCTAGTCTAGGAACAGATCTATTTCATAAATCAAGGTCTATCTGTATAGAACACATACCAGCTTGCCCACCTGTTTTTAATATAACTGCTCATACTCACGCTGGCCTTGGAGCCAGGAAGACCTGGGTCCAAGTCCAGTCTCTGACATACCCTAGCTATGTGACCCAAAACAAGTTATTTAACCTCTTAGTGCTCCCACCCAAGACCTAGGGACTATAAATTGCAAAACAAGTGTCCGTCTGAGTCAAATGGGAGTTATCTTCCCAGGAGTTACTCACAGCGATGAAATCACAAATATGGTTTCCTTCCCTTCTCTCCCTAAAAAAAAATTCATATTCATATCACACTTTACTCCCTGTGAGCTGGTAGCACAGATTTTACTATCGCCATTTCACAGATGAGAAAAATGAGTCTCAGAGGTTGTGTTGTCTGGCCCATAGTCAGATGGTTTAGTAAGTGTCAGAACTATAATCCAAACTCAGGTCTCCTGGCTCCCAAATTCAAGGCACTTTTCTCTCTAACTTGCTTTTCTTTTTTTCCAGCCTCTCATCATTTGGAGTGAAGTGAATGATCTCAGCATTCTTTCCCATATTACAACTGGCCTAGGCTGAGTTCCAGTGGAGAAACTGGATGATCAATTCCCAGAAAGATCATGTTCTCCAAGAAAGAAAGTTGGCGACGTTTCCCTCTTGCAGTCTTTCCTGGGAGTCATAAATTGAGAATGTGTTTCTCTGTCTAGCTTTCTACCTGCAGTAAGCCTGCTCTTGCCTCAGAACTCTGAATAACTTTATGTGTTGCCTCCTCCAATTAGAGTGTAAGTTTCTTGAGGGCAAGATCTGTCTTTATTTTTGTTAATTGCTTGCTCAGTTCTTAGCACAGTGTCAGGCATCTTTTGTTAAGTTCGATTTAGTTGCGTTCAACTCTTCATGTTTGGAATCTTTTTGGCAGAGATACTGGAATGATTTGCCATTTGCTTCTGTAGCTCATTTTACAGATTGAGGAACTGAGGCAAACAGGATTAAGCGACCTGCCCAGTATCACACAGCTAGTCATTTGAATTCATGAAGATGAGTCTTCCTGATTCCAAGTCCAGTACTCTATCTGCTGCATCACCTAGCTGCCTCCTGGCACACCGTAGATGCTTAATAAATGTTTATTGGGTTACTGGATTGTATTGTTCTGATTAGATCTCTGGTCATCAGAATCAGCATTTGCTACAAACTCTGAGATAACTTCTAAATAAATGCATGGTTTATTTATCCAACCTGCAGTTCCTTTGTCTGCCCAGAAATGGTAACCTCGGATTCACATCCCTATAAAAATCCAGAAGGAAGTAGAGTTGTTGGCATTGGGGACATTATAGGAACTAATGTACCTTTTACTGCCCAGAGCATACATTACTGTCGCCAGTATCTTTGCATTCATGACAACACCAAGAAGAAAGGGAGTCTATCTAAAGGAATAGGGTGAAAGGGGTAGGTGGAGGAAAGAGAAAGGAGAAAGGGAATGGTGGTTTCCTAAGGAGGCAGCTGAAAATAGGGGGATACCAAAGAAACCCCTCCATTTCTGTCCCAAAATATCCAGTAATGTCTTTCACCGCTGGTGTCTTTGGTCTCTGAATTTACCCTCCATCTCTTATCTTTTCTCCGTCTCTTTTATGTACGGAGTTCTTTTCATTAGGTTCATTATATTCTCTACAATCTTGACATTCGTTCTTTATATTCTCCCCTATTAGAGACAATGTGAGCTTCTTGAGAGCTATTTTTATCCATCCTTCCCCCACCCCTTTTTAAAAAAAAATTCCGAGGACTGGCACAGAATGAGTACTTAATAAAAACTTGTAGACTGATTGATTGCCATTAGAGCTGGAAGTGACCTTAGAGAGCATACTCCTTCATTGTTCAACTGAGGAAACTGAGGTCCAGAAGTTAAATGATTGTTTTATATTGCCCTATTTTAATTTTTCAAACACATAATATAGCCAAGACTTTTAAAGAAAAAAAAAAGAAGCAAGATCCAGAAAATTATAATATAGTGAAATTAGCCATGGAGATGATATCTGGAGACCTGGATTTGAGTGCTGAACCCTATTATTATATATTATATTATTATATGACTTGTTATCTGTGTGAGCCTGGGCAAGTCACTTTATCTATGAGATTCTATTTCCTTATTTGGATAGTAGGGATAGAATTGTAGTATTTTAGAGATCATCTAATTCAACTTCCTCATATTACAGATAAGGAAACTGAGTCACAGAGAAGCAAAGTGTTTTAAAAGAAGCTCACAATAAGCAGCATAGCTGAAATTAAAATCCAGGTCTTCTGATTCTTAATCTAAAACATTCTCCATAACAACATACTAGACTACAGACCCCACAGCCTTGTGATGAGGAAAATGGTATAAACCATGAAGCTTTAAATAAGTGTGAGGTTTTTTACTTTTGTTTTTTTCCACCAAACCCAATGATTTCACTGTTGCAGGGAAATCATGATGAAGAAATCCCCTCTAGCAATGTAGATTGGTAACTGCATCTAGTATCTTAGAGAGTTGTTTAAAGGCACTGGGAGAAAAACTGACTTGTCTGGAGATCATGCAGCCAGTACATGTCAGAGGAAAAACTGGAACTTAGATTCTCATAACTCCAAGGTAAGCTTTTATCCATTAAGACACATTGTATCTCAAATATGAGCTATTAGCATTAAGATACAAAAACTTCATTGATTGTAAATTGAATAAAACTAACATATAAAATTTAAAAATTAAAGAAGTTGATACTCAAATGAAATTGAAAACTTGGAGGAATAATGTTATGGGTTCCCCCCCCCCCAACACATGTTTTATGAGGAAGCTCATTGTTAACAGTGAATAGAGCACTGGGTCTGGAGTCAGAAAGACCTGAGTGACTCATATGTGCCTCACCAAGTTTTTTTTTTTTACTTGTCTTTCCCTTTCTCGATGTTTTTGTCAGGCAATAATTCTTATAGCCTGACCACCATCCTCTTCTATAAGATTTTACAAATGTGTTTATTTTTTTAACTGGCATTGCCATTGACTGGCCTATCTACTGGCAAGGAAATTAAGCATTTGACACCTAGGATAGTTCTGTAACAATTTATTTATATCAGTTAAATCTCCTCTGGAAATGATAATAGTCTAAGTTACTGTCTAATCATGTATCTAGTTCACATTTCCCATCTCCAAAGGTTGTTTAAATAGGTCAGTTTAACATTGCCACAACTGCACACCATATGTTTGCCTTCACTTTATTTGTAGACTTAGATATTCATTTTAATCGTTACTCTAACAGATTGGAAGTCTGATTGTCCATAGATAACTGATTTAGGAATAATACACACATCAGTAATCAATCATTTTCTGACTGTTAAAATAAAACCAATTTCATTTTAATGATAATATTTGGTGCTTTCTATATCCAAAGCATCCTGACTCTAGTTTTAAAGAAAGTACGCATAATATATATTAACTCCATCAATAAGCATATTAAGAGTCTATTACATTCCAGGCACTGTACCAAGGGCTGAATATGTGAGCCTTCTGCATAATTTAAAAGTTTTTGATTGCTCACATTTGTTACTCCTGAACCATATTTCCCAATATGTTTCCACTTTTCTCCCCTATTCACACCTTTGCATTGAAGTCACCAAGTATAAAAGTATATATTAATTTAATTTGGAGCATTGTACTAAGCCCTTCACAAAATGTCTCGACCTTCTCATTTTCTGCAACAGATGTTGTAACATTAGTTGCAGGATCTTTTTTTCGTGGTGGTCTTGCAAATGCTTATCCTGAACACTGAAATTTAAAATGACCCATAAAATGGCATTTCTTATTGCCCTTGGATGCACAATAAAACTAACCTCATCAACTTTTTTATTTGCCTCTCCAAAGAGAACTTTGGACCATCCCTTCACTTAAATGCTTAGAAACTATCTTTTGCATTCTGGTTTCAGTCATTTATAATAAAAATGTCAAGTTTGATACATTTCAGTTCCTTCAAGTTCAGTTCCTTGTCTAATACTGGACAAGTATTGTTACTGGACAAAGATCTCCTATT
The DNA here is from genome assembly GCA_028658325.1 of Potorous gilbertii. Classification (NCBI taxonomy): domain Eukaryota; kingdom Metazoa; phylum Chordata; class Mammalia; order Diprotodontia; family Potoroidae; genus Potorous; species Potorous gilbertii. The sequence continues at coordinate 599,787,709 of CM053770.1, read as the reverse complement.
TAGGGGACCAACAGATAAATTTATATCCATAGATCATCCAAAAACTGTGAAACCCTCTGCCCCTCTTTCTTACTATACTGCTGCTGCCACACAAGGTGGGTACATAGAACCAAGGACTGCTTGGTGCATTTCTTTGTTTTGTGATTACCTACTGGATAGGTAGACTTGGATAAATCACTTAAACTTTTTAAACTTCAATGATTTCATCTTTTATATCACGTTACTTATTTGTATTATTGAATTCACTGAGATCCCCAGATTTTTTTAAAATGGGAATTGTTATTTAGTGACATCTCCCCCATCCTGTATTTGTGTGAAATGGATTTTTTTCAAATTTCATTGCTCTTTTGTTTTCACATGACCTACACATTTCTAATACATTTGCTCCAGCGTACGATGCCTATGAAATGAAAAATGAATTAAAAAAAAAATACCAGTTCAACAAAACTAACCAGTCTGTCAGCCAAGTCTGATGTTATATGATGCATTCCTTAGCCATAATTTCCTATTTTTGTAAATAAATGGAGTTGGGGCATACTCTCATAGCCCTTCTTTGAAGTTAAGTTGCCCATTATAATTTTGTAGCCTTCTATTTCAACTGTTTTGTTGTTGTTTTTTCCATTTACGTTGTTGCATATTGTTGCCCTGGTTCTGCAGACCTCACTCTGTATCAGTTCATAGAAATCCTCCCATGCTGATCTGTTTTCACCTCTTCGAATAGTACCTTTCATTCATGTACTACAACTTGTTCAGTGATTCCCCAACGAATGGGCATCTGTTTTGTTTCTAGTTCTTTGCTGCCTCAAAAAAGTGCTACTCTTAGTAATGACATATGTGGTACCATTATTTTTTTTTTATCGTCGACTTCTTAAAGTGTGAACATGGTTTTTTGAGGCCTGATTACCCTGTCAACAAAGAAAATGAGGTAAGTTCTGCAAAATTCATTCTTAATAAAGCCATGATGTGTTAGTGGTGAGTGTTTCCCTTTAAAAATGTTCATAAACTACCCTTTTAACTATATAGTCTAGAATTTGGCAAGAATAGAAGAAAAATCCATAGCCTATAGATTCTATGCTTTTCTTTTAATGAAAGATAAAATATTTGTCCTTCTCAGGCCTGCAGCACCTTTGCTTTTCTCTATAATATTCAGAGATCACTGAAAGAATCTCAGTAATCATGTTTGCCAGGGTTCTTATATTTCTCTGTAATGTAGTTCATCTGGACTTCTATACATGATCTCATAAAGAACAGCTAAATGATTTGATACCGTGTCACATTTTTGGATTTTTACTTCCTTTTAAACCATGTTGTTGCATTCTTTCCAATCCACAAACTCTTCTCCTTGAAAAAGGGGAAAAATCAGAAGCAAAATTGGTTAAAAGAGTTCTTAATATGATTTCTTACCATTGTCTGTTAACTCCTATCTATCTACGCAGTGGTTTCAGCCTTTCTTTGATCTCCTTGCCTTCCAAATAGATTTTAAAATCCTTTTTGGGTATCAGCATTCTGTCAGTCAAAAATCATTTTTTAAATAAAATATTTATCTATATCTTTTTTTTTACCTTTCCAACTTTCCCTTTGTATCCTTCCCCATTCCCCCTCCCAGAGAACCATTCCACATAACAAAGATTTTTTTAAAGAAGACAAAAATCAGCAAAATTAATAAATAAGTTGAAAGTATATGACATTTTCTATACTTGTGGACCCTTCTCCAACCTTTGCAAAAGAATAACGGGAAGGTATGTCTTCTCATATCCCTTTTGGGGGGCAAGCTTGTACTTTGTAATTTCACAGTGTTCGTTTTTTATTTCTTTGTGGTGGTTGTTCTTTCAATTTATGTTGTTACAATCATAGTTGTAAGGTAGATTTTAGTGTAAGATGGGTTTTGTTGTGTGTGAATTGGATTTTTATTATTTTTTATATTATATTCTACATTATAAATATAATCAATTATATTTATTATTTTTATTATTCCTTCTTAGAGTTTCATTTCCCAGGATCCATAACCATAACAATCTCCTGTTCCCAGGTATTCAATAAGAGTTCTCATGATTGTGGCTCAAAACATCTCCACCATGCTTATACAGTGTTATATAATGATAAATAATATAAACGCTTGTGCTTAAATTGTAAATATCTACTGTGACTGTGTAGTGAGATATAGGGATGGGGTGATGTAAACTTGTGAGACTACTATTGACAATATGCCTTCTTTGACTGTTACCCTATAAAGCAGGTGGGTACTGATGAAGGAGTGGGGAATCCTTAGGGTTGAATGCACAAGCTCGAGTGCTGTGTGTGCCTTGCGGGGAAATCTCTGTTTGCCTCAGCTGGTCCCTATTGAGGCTTGGGGGGGAGATTTAGGGGGGAAGCACAAGCTGTGCCTATCTCGACTGACCTCATCGAGAGGTAGAGGTAGTTGCCCCCGCTTCTCATTGGCCCCTGCAAGAAGGGTGATTAGGGAATCTTGTAGGAGTTGGAGCTCCTATAGTTAGCAATTCTCTTGTGAGAACACTAGACTAGAATAAAGCAAGATTATTAACCCCTTCAAAGACATCTTCTTGTCTGACCAGATCTAGAGTGAACCTGTGCTACCAGCCCTCCTGTGTGCCAGTGTTATCTGTCTTATAATTATGTATATTGGGTTTTTTTGGTTCTGATTGCTTCACTTTTCATCAGTTCATATAAGTCTTTCCATGATTTTCTGCATTCGTCATGTGTCATTTCTTACAGTACAATAATATCCTATTCTGTGACATCTCGTGATTTTTCTTTTTTTGGCTATATCTCACTGGATGTTTCCAGTTCTTTGCTACTGCAAAAAATGCCTCAGCTCAATCTTGACTTGAGCACTTCTAACACAATTTTTACAAGAATTTGCTTGGGCAATGGGTACTTCTTCCTCATATTCTTCCTCACCTCTGCCTCAAACTCAGTTTAAACATGAGAACATGAAGTCTTTTCTGAACCCCTAAAGACTCTAAGAACCTTTCCAGTCCTCAGCCTATGATGGTTGAGGAAATTCTTGATTAAAATGCTGAGGAGTTGACCTTGAGCATCTGATGTTGTTTTTGTGTGTGTTTGTTTTCCTTCTCCAGGTGCTTTATTTGCCTGATGATGGACCTAATGGGAATCAGCTGGTGAAACCTAGGCAAGCTTTCATGCCAACCTGTTAATCTCCCATCAGCTGAATGGGATCTATGCAAGAATGGTGGCTTATTCAACACCACTGCTGTTTTAATTTTCCTCCAAAAAAATAAAATTCTTGGCTCTATTTAATATATAGACAAATGGAACTCAGGTGGGATATTAGCCTTCCTTGTCCAAAAATATCTTCTCTAAATGGCTGATGGCTGAAATTTCTCTATTATAAATTTGTTTTAAAAAATCAACATTACCCCCTTATGCTAAAGCAAATGTCTCTATGGTAGTTAGTAGACTATGTCACTACCTCCTCTGACAGCATCTCTTGGGTAACAGGGTCCTGGGACTAGGAGAGAGCCTCAGCTGTTGCAGGTAAGGCTCTAATGAAGTCTGAAAAAAGCCAAAAAAGTTGGAGTAGTAAACACTTTCCTTGTCCTTGGCTACCTGAGTAGGGTTATTTTTCTCCAAGGCATCACTCTCACAGCTTTCCCATCTGGCCTGAAAGTTATTTACAAGCTGTTCCCCTCTCCCAACACTTCTCAAGCCAGTTCAGAATTAATCAGTCAACTCCTGTTCTGTACCTGTTCTGTAAAGACCTGCACAAGAATGCTATAGATGACATAGGGAAAAATAATCTGCTTTTGGGGTTGGGGGCAGAATCTTAAAGGAGACCCCCCCAGAAAATGATGGTCAATCGTAGATTTAGATATGGAAAGAACCTCCTTTAGATGGAAAGAAGCTATCTCCTCCAAATGCTTCATTTTATAGGTGAGAAAACTGAGAAGGGAAAAATGGTTTGCCTAAAGTCATATAAGTTGTTATCCTTCAGCCATTTTTCAGCTGCATCAGACTCTTTGTGACCACATTTAGGGTTTTCTAGGCATTTCCTTTTGCCATTTCCTTCTCATTTTACAGATTAGGAAACTGAAGCAAAAAGGGCTAAATGACTTGCTCAGGGTCACACAGCTAGTAAACATCTGATGCTGAATTCAGATTTGGGAAGATGAGTCTTCCTGATTCCAGGCCCAGTGCTCTATCCACTGAGCCAAGTATCAAGGATCAAAGGCAGGATCTGAACCCCAGTCCTCTAATTTCAGGATAAGTCACCTTTCCACTAAATCATACCTGGTGATAGTGGGGGAAAAAATGACTGTAACCTTTCAGTAAAGAAGAGAAAACAGTAAAAATGGAAGAGATTTCTGAATACTGGTGCACTGAACATTTTTCAGTTGGTGGGGGGAAAAGAGCAGGAAGACATTTTCTGCTGAACTCTAGACCAGAGCAGAATTGCTCAAACAAAGACAAAGTTCCATGTTTTACATATATGTCTAGGTCTAGCAGAATTGGCAGAGGTAGAATCTCTTTTTAAATAATGCATTACTTCTGTCTGAAGTTTCTTTAGGGTGAATATCTAGTTCAGAACTCCAAATTTTGGGGGCTTTAGGAGGGAGCCTTTAAACTTTATTTTTCTCCCCAGAAATAGCAAGTTTCTGCCGAAGGCAGATGCCAAAGACAACACAAACTACATTAATTTCAATTAATGTAGCAGACAGAGTTTAATATTATTTAATGGTTTTGAAATAAATGGTTTCAAGTATAAATATATTAGGATATGGAATTGGAGGTAGAGCTGGCTTAGTAACTCAGCACTTTTTAGTAAAATATAAACTAAGACTAAGAGTGTTGTCTTACTGATTTACAAGCAAAATACAGAATATATTTGTGGGTAGAGTGATCGCTGAAGTAGAGGATTTGGGTTGGAGAGTAGGTTTGGAGGAATTTAAGATGGTGGACCTACTCTTAAGCATTTGTTGCTGTTGCTCACCTCCTATCAGAGGCTTTTACTTCCCTTGGCCTCTGAGACACCACAACCTTCTGATTTCCTTATTTCTATACACATATATACATGTATATAAATATGTCCTTTTCTCTCACATTTCCTGCAGTTCCTCTGTATCCTTCTCCCTCATCCTTCTAGAAATTCATCCTTTACAATGAAGAATTTTTTGCAAAGAAAAAGAGAATAAAATTCAGTAAAACTAGTCTATACAATGTTCTAGACCTGTGGACTCTGCATCTCTGCAAAACCTTGTAGAAATATCTTCCCATATCTTCTTTTGAGCTAACTTGACATTTATAATTTCACATGTGTCATTTTGGAGTGGTTATTCTGTTCACTTTAACTTCTTTATTTTCCAATAGCTCTTCTTCTCCTTCACTGGTTCTTCATTATTTCCCTGATTTTTAAAGATAGGTATTTTCCCAAAATTTTGTCCCTAGCCTTCTTCTTGTTTCTCTCTCCCCTCTCCCAAGTGACAATCTCACGTACTCATACTACTCATACGTTGATCTCTGCATAGCTGATACTACATGTCTTTAGTCCTGATCTCTCTCTCCCTCCCTCTCTCTCTCTCTCTCTCTCTCTCTTTCTCTCTCTCTCTCTCTCTCTCTCTCTCTCTCTCTCTCTCTCTCTCTCTCTCTCTCTCTCTTTCTCTCTCTCTCCCTGTGTCTTTTGATCCCTAATTTTAACTGCCTATATAGGACATCTTGACCAGTCAGTATCTCAAACCCAACATGACTAAAACAAAGCTTATTACCTGGCCCCCTAAGTTTGCTCTCTATATCTGACTACTATTTCTGTGGGTGCAGTACTATGAATGTAATATCCCATATTTGAAAGTTGGGTGTTACCTTTCACTCTTCTCTGTTTCAGTTGGTGAGGGTAGGAGTGCAGACTTACCTAACTAACTATATTGAGCTGGCCCCAAACCAGACCCATTGACTCCAGACACCTTGCCTTGTAATCATGCTCATACTTCTTACCTGTCCATTTTCAACTATGCACCTTATTACTTTGGGAGAAGTAAGCAAATCTTAATACTACCCCTGCTTCTGGGAAAGAGCATGATAAGTCTCTATTCACTATTCCTGTACCTCCTCAGACCAAAAAAGGCTTCTGTAGTTACCACTGCCCTATGTGTATTATGTGCTCCTGTTGGAATGTAAGGTCCTCGAGGGCAGAGACTGTCTCACTTTTCTATTTACATCCCTATCACCCAGCTCAGTGCCTGGCATTTAGTAGGAGCTTAATAAATGCTTCATTCATCCATCCATCCATCCCTTCATTTATTCATTGTTGCCCTTTCCGTACAAGGCTCTGTCCATTCTACATCTACAACTTTTATCCTTGCCATAACTCTTGCATTGATTCCCTAATCCCATTACTCACACCCTGGCATACAAGTTCCCATTGCAATAACCTCCTATTTCCATATTCCAGCGGTCCCTACTGGGCATTCCCTATTAAAATCCTTCAGAGGCTCTCTTTGGCCCATCCAGCACCAGAATGAAGACCGTTCTCAGCAACCAGACCATTGGCATCCCAGAAAATGTTGACATCTCTCTTAAGGGTTGGACAGTTATTGTGAAGAGGCCCAGAGGAATCTCCGTAGGGATTTCAACCATATCAATGTTGAGCTCAGCTTCCTTGGAAAGAAGAAAAAAAGGCTCCAGGTGGACAATGGTGGGGAAATCAAAAAGAACTTGCCACCGTGTGCACAAACTGTAGTCATGTACAAAACATGATCAATAGTGTTACGCTGGGTTTTTGTTACAAGATGAGGTCCGTGTATGCTCACTTCCCCATCAATGTTGTTATTCAAGAGAATGGCTCACTTGATGAAATCAGACATTTCTTGGGTGAAAAATACATCTGAAGAGTGAACATGAGACCAGGTGTTGCTTGTGCTGTTTCTCAAGCCAAAAAGGATGAGTAAATTCTTGAAGGAAATGATACTGAACTTGTTTCAAACTCAGCTGGCCTGATCCAACAGGCTACCCCAGTAAAAAACAAGGATATCAGAAAATTTTTGGATGGCATCTATGTTTCTGAGAAAGGCATAGTGCAACAAGCCGATGAATAAGTTGAAAAAGATGCCAAAGGCTGTGAGCTAAGAAGTCAACACTTATTCAGATGTCAAAAATAAAAATATTTTTTGTCAAAAAAAAAACAAAAACCCTTCAGAGGCTCCCTTTTGTTTACTGAGTAAAGGTCAAACTCCTCAGATGGGAATTGGGCCTCCAGCTCCTTGGAACCACACCATTTCCCAACCATATCTCATATTACTTCTCTTCTTATTCTCTAGGGTCCTCTCCTCTCACTATCTTTTCTTACTTTGTTATTTGTATGTCAGTGTATCATATCTTTCTATTGGATTATGAGCTCCATAAGAACACAGATCATATCTTAGCTAAATGTATCTCCTCCATCCTTTAGGACAGCATTTAATAAGTACTTGTGAAATGAATTGAACTAAATTTGAATTGTGTAGCTTGAATGCTAAGCTAAGGATTTAACACTTTATTCTGTAGGCAATGGGGATTCATTACAGATTTAGGAGGGGATGGACATGATTCAAAAGAGATAGGAGGACAGAAAGAGACAGAGGGAGAGAGAGAAAGAGAGTGAGAGGAGAGAGGCGAGGGAGAGAGAAAGAGAGACAAAGAGAGGAGGAGATAGAGAGAAGGGAGAAAGAGAGAGAGAAGGGAGAGAGAGAAATTAAGAGAAAGAGAGAGGGAGGAGATTTTTGTTGTTTTCTTTTTAGAGTTCAGTTTGCTAGACTCAGGCTAAATTGTGAAAATCTGAAGGCTCAATCTACTTTGAATCCCAGCAGTTCACAGCTGTGCTGAATTATGTAGGTTGTGATGCCTTCTGGCTCCGAGCCTATTAGCCTATTAGTTGAAAACTATACATATATATACTGGGAGGTTGGTTCATATATATATGTGTGTGTGTGTGTATATATATATATAGGACTTTGAGTAGCCATTTGTTAAGAGGTTCCCTTCCCCAACTACTCAGATGTTGTTGGTTCTTCTCCCATCTGGTGGTGTATGTAGGTGATTGTATTACTTTGTCAGACAGTTGGAGCCCTGTCTGTTGATCTTTGTGCTAATTTCTCTGCTTGTATTTTTTCCAAGTTCAGGGTGATGACCTTTTCCCTATTAAATGTAAAATGCTTTTTGAGCAGTCTTTCCTTTAAAAACAGATCAAAGAACCTGTGCTAGCAGGCCATTCTGAGTGTGCTAGGGTGCCTGCTACTACAGAGAGGCACAGAAAGAGAAAAAGACAGATGGAGACAGAGACAGACAGAAAACAGACAGAGAAAAGTGAAGCAGAAATGGACAGAGAAATTTAGTGAAAAATGGAACACTGAGAGCTCCTTCAGAATAACATCACCACAAGATACTGGTGGTCCTGAAGTTTTAGAGGAATGTGTTTCTCTTTTGTATGTAGTCTTTGACCAAATATTCTCCCAATACTTATACTTTCCATGGATATGCCTTGGCATTTGACACCTATATGTGTTCCTCCACACATTCTCTAAATGTGTTCATTCTTCCCATTGATGGGTGTGTGTGTGTGTGTGTGTGTGTGTGTGTGTGTTTATGGGAGAGGATGCTGTTGGATAATGGAGATGTTTTATGGTTACTTTCCTTACTAGTCTATTGTATGAAATCTCCTTCTTTAATCTAGTGTGTCTTCAGGCTGACTAGTGAAAGTAAATACATCTGTGGGGGCTTATAGGCCATGATTTTGCGTGAACACTGATCAAAAAGAACCTTATACTCAGAGGACCTTTTTTGCGGGACCTGTGTTTGACTTAGGATATCTCCAAGTGAAGATTCAAATGCATAATCATTAAACTAAATTCCCAAGTGTTGAAGGGAGGTAGAAATAGAACAGGATGAATCACCCATAGGCAGCATGGTAAAGCAGAAGGATTGTGGACTCAGTCAGAAGGCCTAAGCTCAGTCCTGGTTGCTGTATCTTCAGGTGTGTGATTATGAACAAGTCTCTTTATTTCTCTGACCTTCACTGAATCCTAGATTTAGAGCCTGAAGTGATCTGAGAAGGGGCGTATTCTAACCCCCTCACTTCACAGGCCAGGAACTTAAAACCTAGAGGAGGTTTGCCTGGGATCACCCAAACATTTAGTATAAAAGGAAAGATTCTCTAAAATGGGGAATAATATTTTCACTATTTGGCTAGATCATTGTGGGGAAAGTGCTATGTAAAATTTGATGCATTTTATTGACATTATTAAGAATGTTTTCTAGAAGGTGATGTTTGGAGGTGATATATATAGATTGGCAGAGACAAAGTCCCAGTCATTTGGAAGGGTAGGGGTTAGAGGGGTACTTTAATTCTGTTTTGGAACCGAATGAGTAAGTTGCACAGAGAGTGTGAGTTCCTTTGAAGGGTGATGATTTGGCAGGCATGTCTATTGTCTCCCATCCCATAGCAATTACAGGCTGTCTCTATTCCCCTCAGTCAATAGATTGAAGCATGAAGAGGTATCAGTGCTGAATTCTTGGGTTCCTTGAGTCCAGTATTTCCGTGGACCCTGAACTCCATTTGAGTTCTGGGCTCTTAGGCTGTCCTTTTCACATATATTAATGTGTTGCCATATAAAGCAGTGAGTGCCCTGGTCAGTCGCTAGAAATGTTTGAACAGATGCTGAACAAATGATCAATCCCCTGTTACAGGTATTCTTTCATTGGGTGGTTGTGGGGTGAACTAGATGACCCTTCCACCTTAGAGATTCTCAGAAGTGAAAAGACCATATCTCTCTGGCCCTATGGCTTTCCTTAGTAACAAGTCTCCTAGAATACCTGGGTACTTGGAGGGAGGAGAGACAAATCAGGCTGCTCTCTGCACACCTACCACCCAAAGACAGGTCACTGTATCCAGATGCATTATTCACAGTGTAAGCTGTGCTTTTTCCCCTTCTCTCCAAAATAAATTCAATAAAATTTGAGTATGGCCTACAATTGGCATTATTAGATTTCATTGTCTAGTTATCTCTTTTTTTTCCTTTCAAAGAAAACTCATTTTGGGAAGGAGGGTGGTGACCTATATTATAATTAATATGGTAAATCAATGAAGAAAACAAAACTGAGCAGAATCTTTTCAACTCTAGAGACTGGGTCAATCCCAGGCAAAATTGTAAAAGATGTTTGTAGTTGGGCACTGTCCTACGTGTTGGGATCATACAAGTTACTGCAGTGAGATTGCCATGAATAGAGAGCTAGATCTGGAGTCAGGGTAGACCCAAGCTCAGACGCAGCCTCAAACATTTACTAGGGTTGTGACCTCGTGTCCATCTAACCCTCTGTGGAGCCTCAGTTTATTCATCTGTAAAATGGAGATAATAACGACTCAGGTGCAGTTTTGGTGATAAAAGGAGATTACTATTTCTGAAGCATTTTGCAAACTTTAAAGCGCTATATAAATATCAGCCGTTCTTTTCATGATCAAGACCAACAAAAATATCTAACAGATACAGCCTAGTATAGTAGAAGTTGCATGGGCTGAGAAGTCAGAGGTCCTAGATTCAAATCCTGCTTGTCAGTAAATTATTTTTGTGTTGGACAATCTATTAATAAACATATATTAAATTCTTACCATGTGCTGACCTCTTTGAGCCTCAGTTTCCTCATTTGCAAAACGAGATGATTGGCCAAGATGACGTCTAAGCTTCCTTTGGCTTTAGACCTAAGATTTACAAAGAGCTCTATGTTTTACGAAGTATTTTGTAAATATTTTTCCAAAGTATTATCTCGTTTATGCCGCATAACAACCCTGTGAGGTGGGTCCTTCGGTTATCCCCATTTTACAGATGAGGAATCTGAAGTTGAAGGAAGTTACGTAACTGCCCATGGAGGGTCACACAGCTATTAAGGCACCATTTGGACTCACTTCTGCCCGATTCCAGGTCCAGTACTTTATCTAACCTCTATGCTACTCAGCTGCCTATCAGGAGCATAACTAGGCAGGTGCCATGAGTATGTCTTTCCCTATTGGGATATTAGAGACTTGAAGGCAGTTTGGTTGAAAGGTTTCCATACAGGTAGAGGACAGAATCATCCTGAGAACTGGATCAGTAACTGAGAACAGCAATCAGAGAGATGGGATGGGCCAAAGCAATAATTAATGTCTGAAACAAAAACAAGGGCAAAACCGAACAACCAAGTCAAAGGGAGAGGAGAGATTCATGGTCAGGAGCTGGGCTGCAGAAGGTCAGTACTGACACAGGCAACAGGGTGCCAGCCAAGCCAATCAAAGGGTTCTTTCAATTTGTCCCACACCCTCAATCATTCTGTGAGCACGTGAACATTTTCTGCTTTGCTGGATTCCATGAGCCCACTAGCATCTGCTAAATTTACTTCAGCTGGCAAACTGCCACCAGAGCTGCCTTCATTTTTCTCTATGGCTTAACCAGTTCTGATCCATGGCAGACCCTGCCTTCCCTAGGCAACCCAGCATCCCATATCCCTCTGCAGTTCCCCTTCCCTGAGCAATGCCCCAGGATCCCAAATTACCCTTTTCTCCTTCACGTTAAAACCCTCACTGATTAAGCATCCAGCTCTCAGCCACCTGTCACTGAAGAATGCTCATCTGGACAACCTATTCACATTAAGGTGGAGGGGCCTGGACCTGTAATTGGGAAGACCTGGGTTTGAATCCCACCTAAGACACTTACTAGCTATATACCCTGCTGTCAAATGAGGAGATGCCATCTGACCTCAAATGTCCCTTCTAAATCCAATTCTATGATCCTATGATCATTGATACTAGCATAAACTGGAATAGGAAATGGAAACAGGAGTCAGGAGAATTGGGTTCTACTTCAGCTTCTGCCATTAAATAGCTGTGTGACCTCTCTGGACCCCACTGCTCAACTCTACTTCCTGGATTTCCTGGTTTCTTTCAAGCATCTATGCCAAGGAAATCACAACAGAAATAACAGAAGAAATCACTGATAACAAAAATAAAAACATACAGAATCATCAGAGATGTCAGAGGTGATCTCATCCAACTTGTACTTGAACCACCTCGCCCACATCCTTAATGACATTCCTTCAGCCCTGGTTTGGAGATGGCGTTGACCGAGGAATCTGCTCTCTCATAAGGCAGCCCATTTGACTGGTGAGTAATTCTGATCATTAGCAAGTTTTGCCTGTGTCATTCTGATATCTGGCTGCCTCTCTCTGACTTCAGCCCACTGTTGCTATCTCTGTCCTCAGGGGCCAAGAAGAGCAAGCTTAGTCTTTCTTCAATTTAACATCCCCCTTCAGATACTCTTTTCCCCGCTAAATCTTTTCTTCTCCCACTTATTCTCCTTAATTCCTTCAACTGAGCTTCAGATGAATCATAGGATCATAGACTTGGAGCTCAAGTGAAATTCAGAGTTCACTTGTTCCAAATACTTCACTATACAGGTACTATACTATAATATGGTATACTATAGTTTCTCCTCTCCCCTTCCCTCCCCTCCTCTCCTCTCCTCTCCTCTCTTGCCTGGGGTGTTCTACCCAGGGGAAACACTGCCATGGCCAAAAGCTGCCTTTTTTCCTTTGAGTTTACTGGCTAGATTTCTTGCTCAAAGACCAAACCTTAAGCCCAGTTCACTCTGCAGTTCATACCTTGGACAATAGGTCCCTGCCCACCTGGCACAGAGTGCGTGTAAACACTAAATAGTAACTATTTCTCTTATACCCAGGAGCTCTGATGGTCTTCCCCTCTCAGTTTGATTTTTTTTTTTAATTAAAGGGGCCATTCCTTGAGTAATTACTTAAAGAGGCCTTTTCATTGAATGGGCTTTATCTCAAAGTGAGAATCTGATAAGACCTTAGCCTAAATGGGCCAGGGTCTCCCATTGCATCCTGGGCCATCTCCAGTCATCCTGATGATATCGGGCCACTGAATCCAGGTGACTCTAGAGGAGAAAGTGAGGCTGGTGGCCTTGCACAGCCCTCCCTCACTCAAATCAAAGTCAATTGCAAGTCATGTCATCATCTTGATGTCACTGTGTACAATGTTCTCCTGGTTCTGCTCCTTTCACTCAGCATCAGTTCATATAAGTCCTTCCATGTCTCTCTGAAGTCTTCCTGTACATCATTTCTTATAGCCAAATAGTATTCCATTACATTCATATATCACAAGTTGTTCAACCATTCCCAATTGATGGGCATCCCCTTGATTTCCAGTTCTTGGCCACCACAAAGAGAGCTGCTATAAATATTTTTGTACATGTGGGACCCTTTCCCATTTTTATGATCTCTTTGGGATATAGTCCTAGAAGCGATATTGCTGGGTCAAAGCATATGCACATTTTTGTAGTCCTTTGGACATAGTTCCAAATAGTTCTCCAGAATGGTTGGATCAGCTCACAGCTCCACCCATTCTAGCTCTCCCACATCTTCTCCAACATTTTTCATCTTCCTATTTGGTCATGTTAACCTATCTTATAGGTGTGATGTGGTATCTCAGAATTGTTTTGAATTGTATTTCTCTAATCAATAGTGATTTAGAGCATTTTTTCATATGACTTTGGATAGCTTTAATTTCTTCCTTTGAAAACTGCCTGTTCATATCCTTTGACCATTTATCAATTGGGGAATGACTTGTATTCTTGTAAATTGTACACAATAACAACCACAGTAGGTGACAAATTTTTCTGCTAAACTTAGCCCTTCACAGCAATGCAAGGACCTAAAACATTCCCAAAGGATTCTTGAGACAAAATGCCATCCACATCCAGAGAAAGAACTATGGAACTGGAACACAGAATGAAACAGAATGTTTTCTCTTGTTCTGTGTTTTGATTTGTTTTTCTCATGGTTTCCCTCATTCATTTTAATTCCTCTATGCAACATGACTCATGTGAAAATGTGCTTAATAAGAATGTATGTATAGAAATCATATAAGATTGCATGCTGTCTCGGGGAGGGAGGGGGAGAAAATCTACAACTTATGGAAGTGATTGTAGAAAACTGAAAACAAATTTAAAAAAAACAACAAAAAAACCCCCATCATCTTGATGTCATTGTTCTCTTTGAAGGACAAACACACAACAACTATACTATACTATACTATACTACACTACACTATACTATACTATACTATACTATGCTATACTATTCTATGCTACACTATGGTATGCTATGGTATACTACACTATACTATGCTATACTATACTAGCCAATGACCTAAATGGTCTCTAGAGTCCCTTCTGGATCTAACATTCTATGGTTAAGTAGAAAATAAATGGTAAGCAATGTGCAATCTAAAGGATATGGCTACAATTGTTGCAAGTGGTTTGTTTTTCTCTTTTCAATGGGGGTGGAAAGGAGAGAAGGAAGGTTTTTTTTTATTGGAAAATAAAATTTAATTTAAAAACTCAAGAGTATAAGTAGAAGAGAGAAGAACAGTGTGTGGTATGGTGGACAAAGAACTGAATTTGGAATCAGTGGATCTGATCAGAGGTTCTAATCTTAGCACTTTTTAAAAATAGCAATTATTAAGCCTCTATTATGTCTCTTCCTCATTCCTCCCTTCTTTCCAAAGAAAACACAGGTAATGAAATGGAAAATGCACTGATCTGAGAGCCAGGATACGTGAATTCTAGTCTTGTTATTTTCACTCACGATGTGACCATTGACAACGGGACTGCTAGGTGGAGCACTGGGCTTGGAATCAGGAAGATCCATCCTCATGAGTTTAAATCCAGTCGCAGAGACTAGCTGTGTGACCCTGGGCAAGTCACTTAACTCTGCCTCAGTTCCTCATCGATAAAACAAACTGGAGAAGCAAATGGCAAACCACTCCAGTACGTTTTGCCAAGAAAACCCCAAATAGGGTCATGAAGAGTTGGACACAACTAAAAATGACTGAACAACGACAACTGTTAATGGGTAAGTCTAATGCCCAGGCTTCCTACTGACATGAAGGTCCTGAGTGTAGTTAGAGGGAAAAGTGATATATTTGGAGTCAGAAGATTAGGATTTAAATTCTTCATCTGCACAACTTTGGGCAAAGGACCCAGCCTTTCTGTGACTCACTTTCCTTTCCTATAAAATGAGTGGGTTGGACCATATTAGTTCTAATTCCTTCTCTAAATCTAGGATCCTATAATCCCTGACTCATTTGACCTCATCCAGCTAGAACTTGGTAATGTCAATATCTGGAGTTCTTTCAATGCTAAAACTAATTCCCCTTACAAGCACTCAAACTCACAAGTCATCAAATCTAGAATAGGTTTTATTTACACAGTGAAAGATGCAGAAAATACCCAAGATCACACGGGGTCAAAAGCCTCCTATGGTTTCCAGTGGACTGTTGCCTCCTCCAGGAACCTAGGCAGTTCTCAGGACTCACAATATCATCCTGGATTGGGTCTCAGCGAAGGAAAGGGATTTGGATTTGAGTCAACGGAGGATCGAAGGCAAGAGATCTTCCTTTCCACTGGACCCTTCCCTTCCCTCAGAGGCTTATACAGTCCCGGTGACTTAAAGCAGAATAGTGCTTTCCACTACCTTGTTACCCTGTGAGCACTCCACTACTTTGCTACCACTATCATGTACTCTAAGGGGAGTCATGAGTCTGCTGGGCTCAGGTTCCCTCACTGATTTATCAGGTATGGATAGGCACAAGGATTCAAATGAGAGCCTGGAAGATTATTGTGTCCCCAAGTCTGAGAACAGGAGGAAGGAAAAAATTTCCTATTATGTTCCAGGCTCTGTGCTAAGCACTTTACAGATATTATTTCATTTAATCCCCACAACAATCCTGGGAAGTAGGGGCTATTATGAGTCCCATTTATCACTGAGGAAACTGAGGCAGACAGAGATTAAATGACTTGCCAACTCATACAGCTAGTAAGTATCTGAGGCAGGATTTGAATTCAGGTCTTTCTGACTTTAAAACCAGTATTCTATTCACTGTGCCACCTATGGTACTTTGATAGCATAGTACAAGAATGAGCATGTTCAATGAACTACCATGCATATGGCAATTTCACAGCACTCAGGACATGTGGTTTATTGATTCCCAAAGAATCTCAGGCAAAAACTACAGTTTGAAGAGCAAGAAGGAGAGGAGGAACATTTTTGTAAAGAATAAATCATTTCAAGTTTTTGTACAAACAAAACCAATGCAGCCAAAATTAGGAGGAAAGCAGAAAACTGGGAGAAAAATTTACAGCAACTTTCTCTGATAAAGACTTCATTTCTCAAGTAGAACTGAGTCAAATTTATAAGAATGTAAATCGTTCCTCGGTTGATAAATGGTCAAAGGCTAGGAATAGGCAGTTCAAAGAAAAAGCTATATATAGCTATATATAGTCATATAAAATGCTCTAAATCATTGTTGATTAGAGAAATGCAGATTAAAACCACTCTGAGCTACCTATCGCACCTATCAGATTGGCTAATATGATGGAAAAGGATAACAACAATGTTGGAGATGATGTGAGAAAATTGGGATACTAATGCATTGTTGGTAGAGTTGTGAACTGATCCAACCATTCTGGAGAGCAATTTGGAATTATACCCGAAAGGCTACAAAACTGTGCATACCTTTTGACCCAGCAATACAGTTACTAGGTCTGAATCCCGAAGAGATTAAAAAAAGAAGGATAAGGACTTATATGTACAAAAACGTTTATAGTAGCTCTTTTTGTGGTAGTAAAGAATTGAATATTGAGGGGATTTCCATCAGTTGGGGAATGACTGAACAAGTTCTGGCTTATGATTGTGAGGGAATACTATCAAGCTACAAGAAATGACAAGCAGAAAAACCTGGACTTACATGAATTAATACAAGGTAAAATGAGCAGAATCAGGAGAACATTGTATACAGTAACGCACCATTGTGTGATGACCAACTGTAAATGACAGCTATCCTCAGCAACTACAATGATCCAAGACAGGGGAGGGAAACCTGCAGTTTTGAGGCCACATGTGACTTTCTAGGTCCTTGAGTGTGGCCGTTAGACTAAGTCCAGGTTTTACAGGACAAATCTTTTAAGGGGATTTGTTCTGTGAAGTTTGGATTCAGTAAAAGAGCCACACTTGGGGACCTAGAGCACCACATGTGGCCTTGGGGCCGTAGGTTCCCCACACTCATCCAAGATAATTCTGAAGGAATTTTGATGAAAAATGCTATTCATCTCCCAAGAAAGAACTGATGGAGCCTCTATGCCGATTGAAGCATCCTTTTAAAATATCTTTCTTTTTCTTTTCTCTTTTTTTTGGTCTATGTTTTTTTACAACATAAATAATATGGAAATATGCTTGCATGACTGCACATTGTATAACCTATATAAAAGGAAGGGAGAGAGGAAGAAAATTTGGAACTCATAATTTTTTTTAAAAAAAGAATTAAAAAATTTTACATGTAATTTTAACAATATTTTTAAATTAAGCCTCCACCCTCAAAGAATAAATCATTTCCTACCATAGATTGAACAGACAAATGAACAATTAAGAAAAGAAGTAGCAATTATGCTACCTGGCCTTTTGGAAACTGAAAATATAGATGACTGCCTGGAAAAGAAACAGCAACGATTATGGCCTTATTAGTTGACATGAACAGTTCTGATTCAAAAGAACTCTGTTCAGAAATTCCTTTTGAAACTGAGGATGAGAACAATTTAACAGTTGTTACCATGCATAGCATTAAGCCATTTCAAACCAAAAAGGGAAAAACTAGACAAGATTAAAAACTCAGTATAATGAGCAAATAGGACAATGAGAGAAGACATTTTTATAGGTCTTGTGGCACTTGATATTTTCCCCTGATGTCTTATGAAATTCAAGTTTTCATATATCTTCCAAACCATAAAAATGGTGTCATTTACTGTTGTCCATATCAACTGATATTTGTGCTGCTTTTGTATATGTCTTATGTTTTGCTAAAGATTGTATCTAAAAAGGGGCTCTTATTGCACTTGACCCCTGACCTGTTCTTGCTGAATCGACACTTTTAGGATCAGATTTGTTGGCATTCTCCTGCCACATAAAAAAGTAATGTTCTGTTCAAATTCCAACTTAAGAGATATTCAGATTTTTTTTTTTTAAAGTTAGTTTCCAAGTTTTGCTGAGGATTCCACAGCTAAGTACCAGATCCAGAGTCAGGAAGATTCATTTTTCTGAGTTCAAATCTGGCCTCAAATACTAGCTGTGTGACCCCAGGCAAGTCACTTAACCCTGTTTTCCTCAGTTTCCTCATCTGTAAAATGAGATGGAGATGGAAATGGCAAATTACACTCATATCTTTGACCAGAAAACCCCAAATGGGGTCACAGAGCCAGATGAATGATCAATATGACAACAGATGATCTGAGGTAGGATTTTGAAGTCATACCTTCTTGACTCCAAGACCAACATTCTATCTACTATGCCAGCTAGTTATTTTTTGTACTGTTTTTGTACGTCACATTACATACATATGTGTATACATATATATGTCATATATATGCATTAATGTGTATATGTACAAGTCTATAGATATATGTGTAAGTATATGCATGTGTGTATACATACATATACATGCACATATAAAGCATTGTAAGTAATCATAAGTAATAATCCACAGATGTAGCTATCTATCGAAAGATTATCATCTAAAATGATAAAATAGAAAGAAATAGCTATACTTTCTCAGAGGCAATTAGGTGGAACAGTGGTTAGAGTGCTGGTCCTACAGTCAATAAAATCTGAGAAGGCCCTCTGTCAAGAGGTTCAAGGTCAAGCACCTCCGTCTGCCTCAGTTTCATTATCTACAACATGGAAATAATAACAGAGTTGTTGTCTAAACCTCGAGAGGGAGCTGCAGGGAACCAAGGAAGACCAGGATCAATACGAGACCGTAACTGTCCCATCTAGCTCTAACCCAAAGTTCCAATCAGAGAAGCAGACCCAGGCAAATGAATAAACAAACGAAAATCTATTATGATACCTATGTCCTAGCACCTGTCTCCCAGGCTTGCTGTTAAGGATTAAATGAGATAATAAATGTAAAGTGCTTAGTACAGTGCACATAGTAAGCGCTGTATAAATGTTAGCTACCGTGATGACAATGCCAGATGATGGCACACTCCGTGAACCCAAGGGGAGAAAAACTCCAGCCATAAGCAAAAATTCAAAGAACAACACAGGGTTAGCTACAAGCAGAGCAGGATCATCAAGGTGGAGAAAGTGGAAAGGTCACCTAAAGAGGTAGTGGTTTCCCCTTCCCAGAGACCTTCAGAAATGTCATGTGGATGCTTGTGGGGGATGTGGTAGATTTTTGTTCAGGCAGAGGTTTGATTAGATGGCCCAGGAAACTCTTTCAAAGTCTACTCTATGGAATGGTGGCTCTAGGAAGAGATTGCAGGGGGGGCCATATTGATCAGGGTGCCAGGCTTTGTAGAACTCACGAAGCCATGAGAGTCATTGAGATAAATGAAAATCAGAGAGTCATGGAGAGAACCTCAAGGGACCCCACATTTCAGGGGCAGAAGGAGGACCAGAGGCCATACCAAATAGGGGACTGGCTGTAGGATGGTTTCTCTAAGCCTCTGTCTCTGCTCTGCTTGAGCTAATTCACAAGATATTAGTTTACATGTAGCAGCTTAGCTTCTGGGTCACCCCCATGTGGGACTCAGAGCTGGAGGCTGTTCTAATGAGGGCCCAGATTTACAGCTGTGTGTCAGGTAGGAGGAAAGTGTTTATTCTGCCAGGCAAAGGTGCAGGTTAATAAGCATGGACGTCCAAAACCTGTCCTCAGGTTTCAGGGTCCTGGGAGACTCAGGCACATGGTTATCACCAGGTGCCATTGGAAACTTTCATTATGTGTCTTGGGGGACTTTCACCTATTTGTCAGTCCCTGACTCAGCCTAACTTTACCTGACAGGTAACTAGAGACCTGAGGAATAAGAGAGTCCAACAGATACAGGACATACAGATAAGGTCTGTCCTGGGCAGCAGGTGCTGATTCTCTCAGGACAGGGAAAGGAACATATCTCGTATTCCATAAGTGATCTCCATGTCACCATGAACAATGACTATAGAATATATTTGAGTAGAAACCAAAGCCTCCTAAATAGTGGTGTTGCTCTAAGAACTTTCTCTGTCCTTTAACCACTTCCTTGTGAAAAGGGAAGCATCTGTTTCTTGATTTTACAAAATGGAAGTGAGATCAAGAAAGAAGAAAAGATTTGTCAGGGGTAGAGCTGTCTTCATGGTCCAAGATTTTCCCATCTGGTCTGTCCTGTATCTCTGGCACTAAATGAAGTTCTTGCTTCCTTTCTCCTCTCCCATTCATGATTTTTTTAAACTAACTTATTTGTTTTCAGTTTTCTACAATCATGTTCATATATCTTAGATTTTTCTCCCCCTCCCTTCCCCATCCCTCCCGAGATGGCATGCAATCTCATATAGGTTCTACACATCCATTCTTATTAAATACATTTTCACCTTAGTCATGTTGCATTGAAGAATCAAAATGTCTTCCATTCATGTTTCACACTCCCTTCATGCATATCTCATTTATCCTTTTCTACACTAACAGGAGTCCTCTGGTGTAGAAGGTGGAGGGAGGGGCTCAGGAAGGGAAAAAAAGGACACAGGAGTTTCCTAGGATGTGATGGGTCCTTTCTTTGTCTTTAAGCAGGATCACAAAGTATTAGGAAAAATGGCTGGAGTGGAAGGAAGTAGTGGGGAGTGGGAATGGAGAGCAAGAAGGGATGTTAAACTCATAATCCTCCTTTATTGCTCCGAGGGGAGAGAGATAATTCTATCTTCAAATGCACCTGGGACCTCAGGAATTCTCTCCAACAATATATATCCCAGTCCAATCTCTTCCAGCCCATCCTAGAGGATTCTTGTCCATATCCTCCATAAGTGGGCCACAGAGGTATAACCGATATGTTAGAAGCCTTCCTCAGCTTGGACAAACATTTAGGACACTGGAGATTTTTGCCTCTCCATCTGTCATCATTTGCCCTAACTGCTTGACTAGCTTTTCTTCTTTTCCTGTGCTCTCAGACCAATGTGATAATTTGATTTACCTGGCCAGGAGATCTGGCTAGTACCTTTTGTGCTAAGAAATACAGTGTATCACAGTTAGGGATGTGCTGGATCCAGACCTTAAGGGCTCATGAGAGCTGGTTGTTAAATCTTCAGTGTAAACATTTATTCCTTAGAAACTGGCAAATGCTACAAATCTGGGCTTGATTTATTGTTTTGTTGATTGTGTAGACATAATAACAGAGAAAATATTAATGTAAAGATTAATCTTAAAAGTGTGTGACTTTGGAGCAGGGGAGCTAGGTGTTAAATATTTGCCAGCACATCCCTGATCATAGTAGAAAAACACAAGCTTTAGAATCAGAGGACCTCGGTTTGCCGTCAGGGGGTCCCAGCACTTCTACTTGCCACCTATATAATTTTAGATAAATCATTAACTCTTTCTAGACTTTGGATTCATCTATGGAAGGAGTGGGTTGGACAGTCAGGGGTGGGGAACCTTTAGGTTCTCAGGTGTAGCCTTTTGACTGAGTCCAAGTTTTACAGAACAAATCCTTTATTAAGGGGATTTGTTCTGTGAAAGTTTAGAGTCAGTCAAAGGGCTGTACTTGAGGACCTAGAAGACCTCATGTGGCCTCAAGGTTCCCCACTCCTGGGGTCTCCAAGACAATGTTCAGCTCTAAATCGTATAATCTACAGTCTCTGGCTCAAAAGAACCTGTCAAGTGTCAGGTGTTGTAGCCTTTTACGAAGGTCAAAGGTGGTGGTGCAGAAAGGGAAACTTGGAGGCAAATTATAATGTCCTAACACATACACCTTGAAATTAAAAGACATGTTCTGAGTCCATATCTACTATTCACTAGTTGGGTTCACAGAGGCATAGCTCAAGAGCTGACAGCTACCTCAGAGGTCATTGAATCCAACCTATTCATCTGAAGACTGAGGAACTAAAGTGAGAAATTAAGTGACTTGCCCAAGGTCACACAGTTAATAAGTAGCAATGGCGGGGTTTGCACCAGCTGCTCTAATTCCAAATCCAGTACACTGTCCTCTGTGTCATACCACCTCTCTGAGACGATAGGCAATTTGCTTTAACCTCTCTGAGCCTCAATTTCTTTATCTGTAAAATGGGGCAATAGTAATTGTGTATCTATATTAGTAGATTGTCATGAGGAGAGTATTCTGAAAATTATAATGTGCCACATGTTTTATGATGCTGATGATCATCATTTAATAAATGGACAGAGATCAACCCCATTTTTAAAAAAAAAGTTATGAGCTAGAAAATCACCAATAAGCATAATTTTTCTACTCAGAAGAAAGCCAGAAAAAGGATTGTATATGAATCTGAGAATCTATTATATACAGCTTGTTTTTTAAAAAAACATATATTTAATGTGGTAAAGCAACGTTGTCCTGCCTGCTCTATCCTTTTCCATTCCTTTCTATGTATTTCTTTAAAATGTTTCATTAAGGCTCCTTCCGTTGTTTTCTTCTTTTTTTATACCATCACAGTCCCTTCTCTACCCCACCAGTACTCCATACCCCCCAAAATAAAAGTCGTTTCTTATATCAAATTATTGGTCATATATATCTTATTCTGCAACTACAGACCATCATGTCTCCTTTAGGAGGTAAGAGGCCTGCTTCATCACAAGTCTTTTGGAATGAAAATTGGTCATTGTGCTGATTAAAGTTCTAAGTCTTTCAAAATTGGTTTCCTTTATGGTAGTGTGATCATTGCATAAATAGTCCTCCTGGTTCTGCTCTCTTCATTCTCCATCAGTTATTTCTTTTCCCAGATGTCTCTGAATCATTCCCTTCAGCCATTTCTTATGGAGCAAGAATATTCCATTACTTTCACATACCATCATTTGTTCAGTCATTTCTCAACTATCAGGAATTCATTTGATCCCAGTTCTTTGCCCCAGCAAAGAGTGTTGCTATAAATATTTTTACACATATGGGTCCTTTCCCCTCTGTCTTTGATCTCTTTGGGGGAAATGCCAGTATTCCTAGGTCAAATGGTAGGCATCATCAAGTGTCTTTGGGTATGTTCTAAATTGCTTTTCAGAATGGTTGGTTGGACCAGTTCATGCCTCCACCAATCCGGCATTAGTGTTCCTGTCCTCTCACAACCCCTCTTGAAATTACCATTTTTCCCTTTTGTCATCTCGGCCTATCTGATGGGTGTGAGATAGAATCTGGAGCTCTTGATCACTCAGCTCTCTTCCTTTGGAAACTATCTGTTCATATGATCTGAATGAGGGCGGCCGCTCCCAAAGCCTTGTTTCATGTCCATGATGGCTTTACTAGTGCTCCTTTGTACCGGACAACAGAGCCAAATGACAACCTCAGAGCATTCATATAACTATAGTTATTCTAGTGAACCTCTGTCACCCCCGACCTCCTTCCCATACCCTAGAGAAGTGATGTTCCATACAGGATGACAAGATCCCTGACAGAGGGGACAAAAGTGACCAGAAATGCATCTCAAGCTTACCTTTGGTAGCTTGGAGG
>CM053770.1:599713482-599763690 GCA_028658325.1 Potorous gilbertii | reverse complement strand
CTTCACTGTGTTTCTGCGCGGCTTCCACTGTTCCAGAATTTGTCAGGAGTTCTTTTTACAGGAAATCTATGGGCTGTGGGTTCGGACCTAGCATAGGTGAGTCTTTCTACTCCGCCATCTTGGCTCCGCCCCCCCATTTAGTTTTAATTGTCTTGTTATAGTTTCCATTGACATAATTTTAGTCATTGTATAAATTGTTTTCCTAATTCTGCTATGATAGGATCATAAATTCAGACCTCAAAGATCATTTAGTACAACTCTATCATTTTCCAGATGAGGTAACTGAGATACAAAGAGATTTCCAAGAGATTATCATACAGATAAAGGCCACATTCAAACCCTGGTCCTCTGATTCCACAGCTGGCAACACAGGGTTGAGAATATAAAGCGAATGAATGAAAAAATGAAGTGAGAAGGCAGACTAGCAGTACCAGATCTCAAAGTGTACAACAACTCCATAATCATCAAAACTACTTGTAGAGGTAAAAAAATAGAGAGGTTGATCAGTGGAACAGAGATGCAAATAAGCACAATAACTTAGTGCTTGATCAATCCAAAGATCCCAGTTTTTATGACAGAAACTCACTATTTAACAAAAATTACTGAGAAAATTCGAAAAGTCTGGTAGAAACTAGGAACAGAATATCTCACTTTATATACAATGACAAGCTCCAAATAATTACATACTTAGCCATAAAGGGTGACATCATAAATAAATTCCAGAAGCATGAGAGAAACTACCTGTCTAATCTATGGATAGGAGGGTGGAAAGGAAGGGAATAGAATTTATTAAGTACCTCCTAAGTGTCAGGCACTATACTAAGCACTTTACAAATATCTTATTTGATTCTCATAATAACCTTGGGAGAGAGTGTGTGACAGCAAGCACCCTGACACACTCAAGATAACCTGCTAGGACAGGTTCTTGGGTATGCTTTTCTTAAAGGAAAGCACCTTTTAAGGTGTTGTATGTATGGTGAATTTTAGTGTAAGTAAGGTAGATTTTAGTGTGTGTGAAGTGACATTTTGTTATTATTTCTCAGCGTTTCCTAGGATCCATAGCCATAACAATCAACAGTTCCCAAGTACAAGATATGAGTTCCCTCAGTTTTGGTTCAAAACATCTCCACCACCTTTGCACATAGTTATATAATGATAAATAACATAAACATCCACTGCAGCTGCACAGTGAGATACAGGGATGGGGTGATATAAACTTGTGAGGCTGTTGCTGGCAATATGCCTTCTTTGTCTGATGGCCTATAAAACAAATGGTCACTAGACAGTGAACGGGGAACCCTTAGGGTTGACTGCACAAATGCTGTGTGTGCCTCAACTGGCCCCCATTGAGGTTTGAAGGGACTTAGGAGAAGCACAAATTGTGCCTGTCTCGATTGACCCCATTGCAGATCCCTGTGAGAGGGGTGATTAGGGAATGCCGCAGAAGTGTGTAGTCCCGTTATCAGCAATCCTCTTCTGAGAAAACTAGACTAGACTAAAGTAAGATTTTTACCCCCTTTTTAAAGTATCTTTCCTGTCTGACCAAATCAAGAGTGAACCTGGGCTAGCAGCTCTCAAGTGTGCTGTGTTTATCTGTCTTACAGGTGTCAACAATCTTCTTTCATTACATTCACTAGTTCAGGGGAACAGCACCCTGAACATTAGAGAAAATACAGACAGAGAAATTAACATAAAGACCAACAAATAGGGCTCTGACTACCTGAATCAAAGCAATATTGCTATATACTTTACATGCATTCCTAGATAGAGATCCTTTACTTGGAGGGGAGGGGATCTGAACTTACAGCTATTCAGAGTCTCAACCAGAGAATCACAAGGTTCTTCCCATAAGCCAGCCCCCAAAGCAAAATACCAACTTAGAATATATATGCACTTCTCAGAGCCAGAAGGCATCCCAACCCTCTTGACTCAGTGCCAAATTAGAAATTAGCAAAAGGTGTGAAAGCCTTCCTACAAGCAAGCCTCTCCTTAGCAAGATTCCCTTACCGGGCTCTACCTGAGGCTTATTAATGGGCTGGAAGATCTTAAATCCCATTAACATTACAAGGTGCTAGTACAAGCTCCAATTACAGACAGTGGATCTTAAGAAGACAGAGGTAAAATGACTTACCTAGGGTCACACATTTAGTTAAGTGTCCAAAGTTGAATTTTAACTCAGATCTTTCTGACTCCTAGCCCCTACCCTATCCACTGTTGCACCTAGCTAAAGGAAGAGTTCATGACCAAATTAAGAGAGAGGTTCACAAGAGGTAAGATGAACAATTTTGTTTGCATAAAGGTAGAAAGGATTTTTTTTTTATACAGACAAAACCATTGCTGCCAAAATTAGAATAGAAAGAGGAAATTGGGGGATATCTTTGCAACAAGTTTCTCTAATAAAGGTCTCATTTTAAAAATATATAGAGAACTGGTTCAGATTTATAAGAATAATAATCATTCCCCAAATGAAAAAGAGTCAAAGGATATGACTAGTAGTTTTCAGAGGAAGATATCCAAGCTATTAATAAATGAAATTTTAAAAATGTTCTACATCACTAATATTTAGACAAATGCAAATTAAAACAACTCAGAGATATCATCTCACACATATCAGAATGGCAAAATAAGCAAAAAAAAAGATAATAGCTCATACTGGAGGGGCTGTGGGAAGACAAGCACATTAATACACTGTTGGTGGAGCTGTGAAGTGTTCCAGTCATTCTGGAAAATAATGAAACTATTCCTAAAAAAAAGGTATTAAACTATGTATATACTGTTTGACTCAGCAATACCATTACAAGATCAAAGAGATCAAAGAAAGAAGAAAACTACACACACATACACACATACAAAAATATTTATAGTAGCTCTTTTTGTGCTGGCCAAAACACTGGAGAGTGAGGGGATGCCCATCAATTAGGAAATGACGGAACAAGTTATGGGTGAAATTATTATGCTGTAAGAACTGCTGAAGGCAATAATTTCAGAGAAATCTAAGAAGACTTGTTTGAGCTTATGTAAAGTGAAGTAAGCAGAACCAGCAGAACAATTTACATAATATAATGATGGATATATCTAAATATATGCCTGTCATATGGTATTCTCTTTCTCCCCCCTTCTTTCTCTTCTCTTTCTTCTTCTCCTTCTCTCTCTCTCTCTCCTTCTCTCTCTCTCTGTCTCTCTCTTCCCGCCCTCCCCCCCCCCATTTTACAGGAATCATGTTAGAAAGAGAATTGCTTTTGGAATCTGCAGATCTGAGGAAGTATGGCATTATGTACATACTACTATACTCATAGTCAAGAAGTTTCAGTTTGATTTCTGACTTTGTTACCAGATGGGTAACCCTTGGCAAGCTAGCTAACTTTTCTGGTTCCCATTTTTTTATCTGAAAAATGTGGTTAAAAAAATTTGTGCTCCCTACATCACAAGGTTGTTGTGATAAGAAGTGTTTTGGAAACTGTTAATTGCTATATAAATGTGAGCTCTTAGTATTATCTGGATTTGGTTATTTACTAGCTATGTATAATCTTAGGCAAAATACCTCCTATACCTGGGCATCATCTCAGAAATGAAGGAATTGGATTAAAGATCTCCAAGGTCTCATCCATCCCAATTTCCCTTCTGGGTACTGGATATAAATAGGCTGCTGTTCAGAGTATTAGGGTAGGATAACCTTAGAACAGGTGCCAAGATACTTCTTGAATGGATGTAGTTGAATGCCGAAGCCCAGAATTAATATCCTGGGGAAGATTTGACTTCCTAGAGAGTGGTGCCTTCTGGAAGAAGGCATAATAGTGTTTCCCAATGGACCACCTTCTCCTGCTCTTTTTGTCCTTGGCTTGTTCTCTTGCTTGGTTCATCAGTGTTAGATCTGACTATTATAGTTTCCACTAGTTTCTCTTCTTTCCTCAGGGCTGCCATCTACAAACGAGAGAGAGTGTGATTTGCCAGAGGTTCTTCTGATAAATAGCTAACATCTGACAGATTTAGATGACTTCGTTTGTCAACTGTCTCAAAGAAACTGGGCTTAACTTAATAGCTCAAGTGAATAATTTAAAAATCACACTTCTGCTAGTTTCTCCCTTTCTCTTGATCCTATCATCTCCTTGAAGCATTCACAATTCTAAGAAACAATGAATGATTCTGGAGCATTCTTTTTAGGATCACAGAATCAAAGAAGCAGCCCCTCTAAGGGTTTGCCCAAGACAATATTTAGGTGGGTGGCACAGAGAGTGGCACACAGAGCTCTTGACTTGGAGTCAGGAAGACCTGAGTTCAAATCTCAACTAGACATTTACTAGCAATGGGACCAAATCACTTGATCTCTCTCTGCCTCAGATTCCTCCTCTGTAAAAAGGATAGAAACAATAGTGGGGCAGCTAAGTGATGCAGTGGATAGAGCACCGGTGCAGGAGTCAGAAGGACCTGAGTTCAAATCTCATCTCAGACACTTGACACTCACTAGCTGTGTGACCTTGGGCAAGTCACTTAACCCCAACTGCCTCATCCTGGGTTACCTCCAGTCATCCTGATGATTATCTGGTCACTGGATTCAGATGGCTCTGGAGGAGAAGTGAGGTTGGTGACCTGCACAGCCCTCCCTCATTCAAAACAAAAGTCAAGTGCAAGTCCTGTCATTAGTTCTCTGATGGCGTGGTCTTCTTCGGCAACAAAGGACAAACACGCACAGTAATAATAGCACCTCCTTCACAGGGTTGTTGTAAGGGTCAAATGTATGGCACTTTCCAAATCTATACAAAACCTATATAACCCTATTATGACCCCCTCTCCCCCAACTTTGACCCCTTGTTGTCTTCTACTAGTGGCAAATAGGTGGTGCCATAGTGCACAGAGTGCTGGGCCTGGAGTCAGGAAGATTCATCTTTCTGAATTCAGATCCAAAATTAAACACTAGCTATGTAATGCCAGGCAAGTCACTTCACTCAGTTTGCCTCAGTTTTCCCATCTGTAAAATGAGCTGGAGAAGAAAATGGCAAACTCTTCCATTTATGAAGGAAAAAAAACCCAAATGAGATCACAAAGACTTGGATATGACTTAATAACAATAACAAATCTCTTCCACTATCACTTATACTTAAAACAAATATGCTTTTCCTCTTGTGAACTCTCCAGATCAGTGGAGGAGAGGAGTTCATTGCTGAAGAAGACCATGCCATCAGAGAAATGATGACATGACTTGCACTTGACTTTGTTTTGAGTGAGGGAGGGCTGTGCAAAGTCACCAACCTCACTTCTCCTCCAGAGCCACCTGAATCCAGTGACCAGGTGTTCATCAGGATGACTGGAGATGACCCAGGATGTACTGGGAGATCTTGGCGGCTTTAAGCTAAGGTCTTTTTGGGTACTCACTAGAACAGGTCTGGAGCCCTGGTTGGTCTCCCTTTTTCCCCACCTTCTACCTCTGCCCTCAGTTCCTGGTTTGCTGTGCATGATCCTAGGGTAATAATTATAGTTATACAAATATGGCTCAAGCCCCATCCAGCATATCCTCTATAAACATCTGGGGAGTATAAATCATGGCAAAGTGTTTCATTAGAACAGCACAGCACAGCAAAGTAAAAGGCACAGGGAAAGCCCATAGGAGTACAATCTCCTACAGATTCCCACGCCACTGTGGGCTGATGGAACAATTCTGGGACAGTTCAGCATCGAGAGCTGAATCCCAGCGGGAAAACTTTGCATGGAACATTCATTTCTTACAGCTCCATCTCCCAGTAGGCAAGGGCTCCTCCAGGTGTGCTCCGAGTTATGTCAATGGCTGTCATTCCTCTCTGCCTCCAAACTTGTCACCTCTATTGCCTTACTTTTCTTAAATTTTCTTTAAAAATTTTAAATTGAAACACCAAAAAAACCACACCTTCATATACGTAATAGAACACAAAAAAGCATTACATATGAAACTGTGAATTTCAAATATTTCAAATATCTTGTTTTTTAATATATGTATAACAAATTCTATGTATAACTTTCACAACTGTAGTGTTTGTCAGTGCTCCCTTCTGAACTCCTTCCTGTTCTCTTCTGTGTATTTTTGATATCAGTATTTCTTCCCATCTGCACCCTCAAAAAAGAGAAAGAAAAAATCCTTGTAATAAATAATCATAGTCAAGGAAAACAAATCTACATAGTGACCATATCCAAAAATATATCTCTCTTTCTGCACCTTGAGTCTATCAGCTTTGTGTAAGAAGGCGGGGAGCATGTTTTATCGCAGGGTCCTCAGGAGCCATAGTTGATCAGTTCTTAATATAACCTGGGCTTCTCTGGACTGCCCAGATCACCTAATGTGGAGAAACTCTTCCCTCTACCAAGTTGACATGGCCTCCTTTCATTGGCTTTGTTACCTGAACAGGCTACCCCTTTAAAACTGGTGCGATTGAGGAGGTTGCTTTCTTTTCTGACACTCTTTCTGGCTTCCACTTTTTTTCTGCTGTGTCCAGAGGGTGGAGATCACAGTTCACCCAAAGTACAGGCACCATGAACTGAGCCAGTGAGAGGGAAAGG
Source organism: Potorous gilbertii (assembly GCA_028658325.1). Lineage (NCBI taxonomy): Eukaryota > Metazoa > Chordata > Mammalia > Diprotodontia > Potoroidae > Potorous > Potorous gilbertii. Next base: position 599,757,165 of record CM053770.1, on the reverse strand, counting down.
ACTTTTCTTCTGCTCTCCCTCTTTCAACCAGGCTCAGAGAAATGGGGTATTTGGTTTTTATAATAAGTTGTTTATCATTCGTCCTTTTTAGTTGGGGATACTGATGGCAGCCTGCACTGGACACAGGAGTTCAAGCCATGGTGACCTTGAAATCAGGATTCCAGGAGGGCTGGTACAGTCAGCCAACCCTTAAGGGAAGCCCGGAGAAGCAAGGATCCCTGGGACTTGAGCCAGAAGAGGATTTTGAACATGGAACTTTGGACTGTGCTCTTTTGGAACTGAGCTAAACTTATTAACCTAACCTCCTCCTACCCAGTGATTAAGGTAATATAAGGGAAGATTGTATTGGGGATTGATTTTATGTAATTGTGAGATACTTCCTGGAGTAAATATTCCTTTGTAAAAGCTAATCTGACATCAATTAAATGAAACTGGGGTGCAAGAGACCCACCTGTGCACCAGAGGGGCACCATCTGTGGTGACTAGCATCATTTGCAGAGCCGAAATATCCCCCAAATCCAGCCTGCCTGGCCCTTCAGACAGTGAGGGCAACATTGGTCAGTATTACATCTTCTTTCAGAGTTGTTTTTATTTATTTTATTTTATTTATTTATTTAATTTATTTTTATTTATGTCCTTGTACAAGCTCTTTCCCTGATTCTGTTCACTCCATTCTGCATCAGTTCGTGCAACCTAGAATTCTCTGGGATAGGGTTCTTCATAATTTCTTATGGATTATGTCAGGAAAGAACAAACAAACAAAAAACTCAAGTTTCATCTAGGGTAGACAAATGATTTGCTATATATGGGGCTGGACTCTTAGCGCCAAGGACCCAGAAGCTTGGTTTCTAACTGTTAACAATTTGGAGCATACAGGGATTAAGATACCTGGTTTCTTACTGGTGCAAGGGATTAGGAGACACTCAAGTGAGGGGTAGCGCTATATTCTTGTGGTCAGCTGATGATGGGGAGGGGGAGTAAACTTGTACAATTTCCAAAATCAAGTGACTGACGTGGAGTTTGAAACTTAACTTCACAAAATGATGGATAAAAGACAAAATGGACTCACTAATGCTAATTTTTAAAGTAACGTATGACATAATAATATTCCATTTTCTTCATATACTACAGCTAAGTAGTGCAGAGGATAGAGCACTAGACTTAGAGACAGGAAAACCCGAGTTCAAATGCAATCTCAGACCTTTACTAACCATATGACCCTGGCAAGTCATTTAGCTCCCAACTGTCTCAATTTCCTCAACCATTAAAGTGGACAATAACAGCATCTACCTCCAGCTGTTATTGTAAAGACCAAATGAAATAATAAATGTAAAGTGATTAGCACAGTGCCTGGCACAGAGTAGACACATAATAAAAGCTTATTCCCTTACTTTCCTCAACAATAGGTTCAGTCATTCTCCAATTGACGAGCATCTCCTTAGAGTCTAGTTCTTTGCTTCTCTCTCTCTCTCTCCCTCTCTCTCTCTGTCTTTGTCTCTGTCTCTCTCTCTCTCTCCCTCTGTGTGTGTGTGTGTGTGTGTGTGTGTGTGTGTGTGTGTGTTCACATCTCTGTCTCTCTCTCTAAGTTTGGGTGAAGGCTTTTTTTTTCCAATGACCATTACAGCCCTACTCACTAATACTGAAACCCTGCAAATTACCCAGGAGTGACAACAAGCTTCATGGAGGCATGCAGAAATGCTTCAAGGGGCGAGGAAGCTTCATACAGCCTATCTGCAACTACATCCAGGTTACCATGATCCTCACATATTTTAGCACTGGGAATTAGTAAGAATAAATCCAACTTCCTTTCTTGCTTCTCTCCCCTATCTCTTACAGTTGAACAAGGTGCAAATTTAACCCCAAATCATATTATTAATAATAAGAACCATTGGTGTTGGGGGAAGGGGGGTGGGGGGGAGACAGGCTTCTCTTACCCAGAAACTGAAACTCAATATCACTTTCTTTTCCTCTGACAGCGTCTGACTTTGGGTCTCCAAGATGTGAATGAGGAACTGTGACTAGTCTTCAGCAAACAATCCCCAATCAGTGAGTCCTTCCATTGATAGGAAGCTTGTCTGGGGCATAATACTGAGCAGCACCATGTCTGAATGCACAGGAAGACAAAGCATCCAGTAACCCAACAATGGAGCCAAAAGCCTGGGAAGGAGATGAGGTCAGCTGGGTAGGGTGCAGTCTTTTGTGCCTTAAAATAAAGCCTTGATTGGGTCCCTTGCACCTGCTTTAGTGAAAGTTTAAGAGCAAAAAAAGGCCTGCCACAGTAGAAAGGAGTGTCCACATCTGGGGGCCTTTAAGGAGCTTTGTTTTAAATAGTAATTAGGTTGATGTCAGAGCCTTTGTATGGGTATGACCTCACGGAAGGGAATATTATTTGATCCAAACCTAGGGTCCTTTGGCTGTAAAAGTCCTGCCACAAATTCTACTTGCTACCCATGAGAGCAGAGAGGAAATGAGCTACGGGGGAGAGAACACTGGTCACAGATAAATCCTGCCTCTGAAGCTGACTCCCTATGTTGCCGTGGGCCATTGATCCTCTCTGGAGCTCAGTTTCCTCATCTGTATGACAACAGATGTAGACTACATGGCCTCTGAGGTCCTTTCCAGCCCTAAATCTATTATAAAAATGCCAGATTGAAGGGAAATAATGCAGAGGGAGGTGTGCTCTAGGGGTTTAGAAATCTTGTCAGGTTCAGCAAATCTCCATTCATCCATATGTTGGGCTTCTGTTGCATGTTAATGGGCATGGAATGGAATGAGTGCCTTCAAACCACTTACGCAAACTCCATTTCCCTATATGTGTTCTAAACTCCTCAGAGGGCTATAGAGGAAAGACAGGGGTTCCAGACATTTGTTGGATTTGCATCTGGGCACCAAGTCTTTCTCTCTAATAACTGGTCCCTTGCTCCACCTAGTGGATTTGAGGGTAGGAGAAGGTGCGCAGGAGGTGGTGGGGTGTGTGTGTGTGTGTGTGTGTGTGTGTGTGTGTGTGTGTGTGTGTGTCTGACCCTTATACTTCCTTATTAGAGTTACTGGAATTCCCACCCGAGCCTCTGTTCTCACTGTGTAGGCTTGCTCATTTATTTCAATTAGACCCCAAAGTGTAGCTATGAGCCATTTCTACTACATTCTTGCCTCTCTGGCTAATATAAAAAATTATATTATATGAGCAAGAGACCAATATTGGCCAGAGGGAGGCATATTCTAAAAGGCAATTATACCTTTTGATAGCCAAATCCTATCAACTCAAGACCAGGTCATTTGACTAAAAATAACTCTACCCTAATGGCCTGCCTACTGTTCAATACTTTGGGGGTTCCTCCGAACAATAATTGGTTGGATGGAGTCATACGACTCCTTCCTGGGGAGTTGGATTGTGTTTCATGTTGAAAGTTACAAGGCCATTGGAGCTGATGCAATAACAAAGTGAAAAACAGCAAGGTAACCCAGGAACTAAAGGAATTTAGCAAAAGCCTTTTGAAAAAAAAACAACCAAGATTCCATATGTGAGGGATAAAAGCATGTATCTGCATAGGACCAAGTCAATCTTGCAAAGAAGTCTAAGGAAACTCCCCAGGCTATATTTATTTGCCTATCTCCAGCAGGTGTAACAAAAATTTGTATAGTACTTTAAGACTTACAAAGTACTTTCCCCCCAATATCCCTGGGAGGCAAGGATTTTGAAAACTATTAGCCCATTTTATAGAGGAGGCTCAGAGAATTGAAGAGATTCATTTAAAGTCACACTGCTAATAAGTGTTAGTGTCAGAATTTGAACCCAGAAGCTCTCCTAAACCCACATCCAATAATACTTTCCACCGAATCAAGGATGGTAGGCAATAAACCAAGAGAATTTTCCAACACGATGAAGAGGGCCTGCCCATGAGAGTGATGAGCCTAAAATTGTATTGTAAAGAATCACAGACAACTGAGCTTATTGTTGGGTAACTAATGGAGCAGTGTACAGTTACCCAGTTGAACAGCAAGATGGTAACCTGACCTGGGTATGGGCAGATAGGATTCATCATCCTTCTAGAAAGGCTCTTGATTTGCTGTAAGAGATTTGGCAGGAGGAATGCAGCTCATCCCCTGGGGATGACTTCATTGGATTGACTTAATGATTAGTGGGTCAGATGCTCAGATTCATGTAAGCAGCAAAATAAAACAGAGCCTAAGCAATGATTACAAGGCGGGATTTTTTTTTTGGTTGCAGTAATGGTAAGTGTATTGCTGATTAACGTGCATGAGACGTAATCGCTAGAGCTCCCAGACCAGCCATTAGACCTGGATTATCTAGCCTTGATCGAGGGCCCGATGTCAGCCACACAGCAGAGGTCTTTGAGAGTTTTCCAGAGCTAACTGTCATTTAATCAATGCAATGATTATTATCACACCTAGTTCCTATAGCTACAGGGTAGGACAGTTTTCATCAGCTCAGCTCCACCAATGAGAACTTTAAAACAACAGAAAGACTATAATTCCAATCTTATTGCCTTAGCATTGGTCCTAGGTTGGGTTGGGGTAAAAAAAGATCTTTTCAAATTTATACATTTAAACTGGGTATGGTGATACATACCTGTAATCAAAGATACCAGGGAGGCTGAGGCTTATGGACCTCTTGAGATTAGAAGTTCTGAACTGGAGTAGACTATGCTGGTTGGGTGCCTATACTTGGTCCAGTATCAATATGGTAAGCCCCAGCAAGACAGAGGGGACCACCAAATTGCCTAAGGTAGGCATTGAATTGGTCCAAGTTGGAAATGGAACAACTCCCATGTCAAAGCATATTGATCAGTATGGGGATTGGGGCTGTGGGTAGACCCACAGGCTTCTAGCCTGTGAGGGAGACCTGGTCTTTAAAAAAAAAAGAAACAATTTTTTAAAAAAATGTATCTCAAGTCATACCCTTTAACTGGAGGTGTTCCACAGGGTTCTGTCCTGGGCCCTTCCCTCTTCTCCCTCTGTAGCCCTTCCCTTGGTGAGCTCGTCAGCCCCCGCAGATTTGATCACCATCTCTGTGATGATCATTCTCTCTCTCTCTCTCTCTCTCCCTCTCTTTCTCTCTCTCTCTAACCTAATTTTATTCATATTAGTTTTGGGATGGGGAATAGATAATTTAGTAAAAATGTACAGTAAAAATAAAATATATCTTGCCATATACAACTTTTAACCTACAATAATGATGTACCTTAATTATGTCCATTTTCAAATCTATTTGTCCTGCCCTAACTTCTCTGCTGAACTCCAGTCTTACATCTCCAAATGCCTTTCAGACATCTGGAACTGGATGTCCAGTAGACATCTTAAAATCAGTATATCCATACCATAGCTCATTATCTTTCCCCCTAAAACCTCCCCACCTTTTACCTTCCCTACTGAGAGGAACACCATCCTCTTAGACCTTCAGGCTCACAACCTGGGTCTCACCCTTAACCCCTTACAATCTTTCATCCCCTATGTCCAATCTGGTATGTATTTCACTTTTGTAGCATCTCTCAAATGCATTCCTTCTCTCCTAGACACTGCCATCACCCTGATTCATGTGGTCATCACCTCACATTTGGACTCTTGCAATAGTCTGCTGGTGGGACTGCTTGCCTCGAATATCTCCCCATTTTAGTGCAATCTCCATTCAGCCACCATAGGCATCTTCCTAAAGTGTAGGTTCAACCAAGTCACTCCCCTGTGGCTCCAGAGAAATCCAGTGGCTCCCAATTGCTTCCAGGATCAAACATGAAATCCTCTGTTTGGCATCCAAAGCCCTTCTAGTCTTTTCAGTTTGCTTACACTTTGATCTCTGCTATGGACTCTTTGATCCGGGGACCCTGGCCTCTTCTACAAACGTGACACTCATTTCTCAGTTCTGGGCAATTTCTCTGGCAGTCCTCCATGCATTATTTCTGCCTGTTGGTTTCCCTAGCTTCCTTAAAGGTTTATCTTCTATAAGAAGCCTTTTCAACCCCTCTTCTTTCTAGTGCCTTCCTTTTTAAGATTTTTTGTTCAGTTCATATGTTGCTTGTTTGTACATATCTATTTACTTGCTGCTTCCCCATTTGAGCTCCTTGAAGGCAGGAACAATCTTTTGCTTCTTTTCATATTCTCAGCATTTATCACAGTGCCTGGCATATAGTAGAATTTTAATAAATGTTTATTGATTGCCTTTCATCTTTTTAAGGGGCCAAAACTCCAATTTTGACTCTGGATTTTCTGTTCACAAAGGTCCTATAGCGGAACACCCATCTCAGAGTTTAAAGGAGAAAAGGATTCTGCTAGAGGGCAGGTAATTGCCAGCCTTTTATCAAGAAAGCCCTGAATCACAGAACTTCAGAATTGGAAGGAACCCTAGCAACCATCTCTTCTATTCCATTCAATAGGATGGATCTATTCAACCAGGGTAGGAATTGCCTTTAAAATATTCCCAAAAAGTAGTCAGCAAGCATTAGCTTGAAGGCCTCTAGTGAGGGGAAAACCCACCACTTTCAGGAAGTTGCCCATTCATTCCACTTTTGGACAGTTCTAGTTATTAGAAGGTTTTTACTTAAACTGAACCTAAATTAGCCTCTGCCACTTTCACACAATACTCCTAGCTTTGCCCTTTGGGCAGTATTTAGAGCTTTCTGCTTTGTCTTTAATGAAAAAAATAGTTGACTTTTTTTAAAAAATAGCTCAGCCTTCCCTTCAGTCCCAGAACATTATATGAAGGACCTTTAAACATAATTGGAAAAAAAGAAGAGATAAATATTTCCTACTAAATGAAAATAAACTGTCTAAGGTAGAAATCTATGATTAGCAGTATGTATGAAATGTGGGGAACAAAGGCACCAGATCTTTTCTCCAGTGCTTGTTCCTTAAAAGGGTAGTCACATACTGAGGTGTATATACTCCCTGGTCTAGAGGTTGGGTTTGCAGCTACTTAAAACAAAGCTGTTTATTCATTCATTCAAAAGACTTTGTTTAAGGCAATCAAAACCACCCTTCCAGAACATACACTGAGGTAGAAAGAGACAAAGAACAGAACTGTATCAGCTCAGTATTTGCTGATTTTTCCTATGACTGCACAGCTAACCCAGGCTGAACATGTTTGGCCTGTGGTTTGTAATAATTTCCCATTAGTTTTGAGTTTAGAATTGGGGTGGGGAGAAGGTGCTAACGACTGAGCTCTGCGAAGCTTTCATACTTCCTTTTCCTCTGGCTGCCATTTCTCTTTGAGGGAGTTGTTTTTCTTCAGGATACTGACAGCTTGAGTCCTCCGGGTAGCATCACGAGAGGGAAATTAGCTCAGTATGTCTCCTACTGCCTTCCATCTGTAGCACGGTGTTTTTAGGTATTTGTGAGCAAGCCCACAGAGCAGTTTTGATAAGATGGGGCAACACTCCAGTCTCTGAAACAGGAAAAGATCATTTCCTCTAAAGAGCATGTTTTAAAATACTTCCAAACAGCCTGCAGATTCACCCACGCATGTGTAATCTCCTTGCAATATACAGGAAGCTTTTTGGGTGTCAAAGTTATAATAGCAGGTGGTCCATCCGTGCAGCAAAATTATGTCCAGGGGGATAGAGAGAGCAGGCTGCAATTAGATATTTTGAGGATATTTCAAAAAATGAGTCATGCTCATGTGCCTGCTACTTTAGCCTCATACTGGGGACAGGTAGGCATTTGTGGGGGGGCAACTTCAACTGTAGCTATATCGGGTAGATCCAAATAGTCTTTAAATACTTGCTCATCTCCTCTTCTACAAGTCTCAATATTTTTGAGACATGAGAAAATGACTTTGATGGTTCTTTTCCCTCCCTCACAGAGACTCATCACAGTGGAGGAGTCCCTCCCTCTAAGGCAAGGCTGCTTTTCAGCTCCCATGTGTAGTAGGATATGAGTATAAGCTCCAAGAAAATGGACACCTTCCTACGTTCTGTAGAGCACTTGGAAAAAGCTAGACACTTAAGATCAAACATGTTCTGCTTAAGTCAAGTTAAAAAACAAAACCATCCCAGACTAACCAAAAGTGTTTTATTTCTAGAATGTATTAGTAAATTTACATTGGATTAATAAAATTATTGATTAGTACAATTTACAATGCTATCTCTCTTCCCTACTACATGCCTGGTGTTCTAGTCCTTCTGATGAACACTAACATATCCCTTATGCAAAGTGACAGAGAAGTTCATATTTTAGGAAAGTCACTGTCACGCTGGAGGAATGCAAAAGAAGGTGACCTTGAAGGTGAGAGAACTAAAAATTACACCATATGAGCATCAGCTGAAAAAACAGGGAAGAAGAGAGGGTGCGATTGCTTTCTTTGTAATTCTCTTTTCAAATATTTTAAAGGACTGTCATGAAGAAAACAGTTTGTCTGACTGAGAGGGCAAATCTGCCACCAGTGGGCAAAATAGCTGGCGTTAAGGTAGGGAACTGTTATAGAGAGGTAGAGTTGAATTTGTTCAGTGATTTTAGTCGTGTCTGACTTTGTGACCCTTTGTGGCATTTTCTTGGCAGAGCTACTGGAGAGGTTTGCCATTTCCTTCTCCAGCTCATCTTACAGAGGAGGAAACTAAGGCAAATAGTGACTCTCTCAGGGTCACAGTGCTTGTAAGTGTCTGAGGCCGGATTTGATAAGTCTTTACATATATTCTTCTGGTATAAGTATGCCTTACATATATTATCTAATTGGATCTTTACAACCATTGAGGTAAGGACTTTTATTATGTCCACATTACAGATGAGGAAATGGAGGTGGGGGTTAAGCGGCTTGTTCAAAGTCACACAGCTCATGTCTAAGGCAAGATTTGAACTCAGGTCTTCCTGACTCAAGCTCAACACTCGCAGTCCACTGTGCCACCTGACTGTCCAATATAGGGAAAGATTTCTTGATGGACTACCTTTGTAGGTATCCTGGAAATCTTTAAATGGAGACTGAATGACCACTTGTTAAAGATATCATAGGGGAAATACTTTCTCATGTATAGAAGGATGGGTTAGAAGTCCTGTTCAACTCAGGCTTCTATTATCTTGTGTTCTTCCTAATTTAATAGTAAATTAAGCAGAAAAGTAAGTATTCTCAAAAATGTGCCATATAAAGGAAGCCAGGGCAACTAAGATGTGGGGGTGGCAGGCAACTATTGAAGAGAAGCATGATCAGTCTTAGAGGGAAGTGACATAGTTTTCAGGATGAAAATCGGATTTTTCACAGACTCTCAGGTTGGTGAAAATAGGTCTCAGGGTGATTCTCTGTTCTGTGTATTTGCATTAATTTTGTAAAACAAAAATTTAGGATCATAGGATCCTAAATTCAGAGTTGGAAAGGACCTCAGAAATCATTGAGAGATCATTTTGTTTTATAGAAGAGGTTAATGGGTCCAGAGTGATAGAATCATTTGTTCAACATGATATAAGCAGGAAATCTGAGGAAGGATTTGAAGCTAAGCCTTTGGACTCCACATTCTAAACCTTTTCACTGTACCATGATGCAGCCTCCTCAAAATGAGACTATTTAGCAAAAGTGATTGCATATTAACATATGTACTGAAACTCACAAAGATTTGTCAACAGAATTCTAGAGGTAACATCTGGAGCCTGGATTTTGCCTGGCTTTAATTTTGGGAGGTACATCACTCTTTTGTCCCTTGGTTTCTTCATTAGCAATCAAGGATATTTCTATTTATACAGAAAATATTATTTAAAAGCACAATTAAAAAGGTATAGAGAAGTAGTCATTTTTAAGTAACTATTTGTATCTCCAACATATTCAATATTCCTAGTTGTACCACAGGGAGGGATTTTTCCTTCTACAGATTTGACAAGCAGTTCTAGGAAAGAACATGAACATGAGTTAAATCTCCATCTGAGGCAAGAAAATAGGGGATGCTTTTCTTTCATTCACATAAAAATAAAGCTACCAAAGCCTGCTTCAGTGAATTCACCATTGATACGAAAATGTTCCACTATGTCATTTATGCTTTTATGCTCCTTGCAAATCTACTAGTTTACTAAAAGTTTTTAAAATTTCCGTCATTTCCTAGTCACTAAAACAGGGCAGCACAGGTTCTTCATTATGTAAATTGCTGACCTTAAGAACTGCTCTCTCTATATTAAATTAGTAATTCTGAAGGCCTATCTAACATGACGAAGTAGTATTCATAATATTAGACCTTTGAAACGAAGCAGTAGCAGAAGAGATTGGAAATTGGGCAATTGAGGAAAAAAAATACTGAGATATCAAAACAGGTCGGTAAGCTGATGATTCACTATCTCTCGATCCTCAGAAATGACAATCTGGAATAGGAAATAAAGGGCAGAGCCCCACTACCAACCAGCTGTTATATTGGAGGCAAAGGGCAGAAAAGAGAAGGGAAAGCAGGTAGAGTTTTCCACCAGGCTAAAGGAAATAAATACAACTTCCACAGTAGTTCAATATATGGCAGTGCTCAACAGATCACAGTAAAATCCCCGTCAATAAGAAAACTAGAAAATACAATTTTAGAATAGGGTCAGAAGAGAGCTAGATATTCTGGAGTAAATAATAATGTACCAAATTATTGAAGCCCATGACTTCGCCAGTGAACTAATTAAGGAATGCTGTGTGCCTGACACGATGCTAGGCACTGAAGTTACCCTTTGAGTGATATTATATGGTTGTGAATCCATGAAAGATTACAGTCTCAGAAGAATCTGATTTGAAGGTGACCTAAAGGGCAGTGGAAAGACCTGTAGTGGTTGTAAGTGAAAAGACACCATCAAAGATTTATATGACTGTATAAATAGATGGCTAGTTCATGGATAAAAATTGCTGACACTTACATGGTACTTCAAAGTTTGTAAAGCTTTTTACATATATTTTGTTTGATACAATAATTGCATGAGGTAGGTGCTACAGATATTACTCTCATTTTACGGATGAAGAAACTGAGGTTGAGAGAGATTAAGTCATTCAGGGTCATGCAGTTAGTACATAGCTGAGGCTGGATTAAACTTCAGTTCTCCCTAGTCCTGAGAGCAGGCCTCTCTATTCACTATGATGGTTGGCCTGAGTGCTTCACTGTTACCCATGAAATACTGAAAGACCTGGAGGGTGTTATCCAGTGCATTGATTATAACTTCTGAGGAGGATTTGTGGAAAGGCATAGATAAGAACCACACCAAATGAGATTGCATGGATAGGTTGTATTTATACTAGTAGACAAAGTGGCCATATTGGTGAGTCCATGCATCTGGTCACATATAAGAACTTTGTATAAAACTTTTAGCTCTGGCTTCCTTAAAAAGGGAGTTGGGCACTGGAGCTCTTCACGAAAGAGAAAAAGGGTCATATCTCCCCTGATAACATCTTCCTGAAAGTTACCTGTTCTAGAATCTTGTCAAGCTAGCACCTTTCTGCTAGTTCTGCTTTGGTGGCTATCAAATGATTATTTTCTTTTCACAAATACTCCTCACTGAAACTGCATTTAACCAAAGGCCTAATGAGTAGCTCACTCGGGTTGAAGTGGAATGGCCTTTGGGTCTTGGTTTAATCACTACTGCCTTGGCCTTGCTTTTTCTCTTACAAGAGTCAGCCAACCGTTGCCTTTAAGCAGGACAGAAAGCAGAGGCACTTTTCATTGAGTTAGGCCCTTGCCACACTCTCTACTTCTACACTGAACTTTTTATCTCCTGTAATTGAATCGGTAAGGAGTGTGTAAAGAAGTAGCTCCATAGACACTCCTTCATCCCTCTTATCTTCCTGGTGACACCTTGTCAAGTGCTGTAGTTCAGCATGAAAGCTTTCATTCCCTTCTAACCCCTCTCCCCCGTCTTCTAGGCTGAACTTAGTCTTTTGGAGAAGAGACTTTGACACTATTAGGTAACATATTTTAGGGAAAAAACCCCAAAATTATTCTGCTACTTGTACTATTATTTTAAAAACATCCTACAGCTTAGCTTGAGGCCAGTGATTATGCCCATCATTATGGATAAGGTTTATACTTTGGGTTCAATTCTCACACCAGTGGCCTAATGGAAAAGGTATACAACTTACTTATGTTCAAGCCTTGGCTCCGATGCTTCCTGGCTAAGTGACCGGGAGAAAACGGCCGAGGTAACAGAAAGTGTTGGATTTGGAGTAAGAATCTGGCTTCATATCCCTACACTGCTACTTGTGTGACCTTGGGCAAGTCACTTCATCTTCCCCATTTGTAATATGTTTCTTCTATTTGAACCTTTCTTCTGTAAAATGAGGATAATACCTGAACTATCGATTTCACAGGCTTGTTGTTAGCCCTAAAACATTATGAACTGTTATTATTGAATACTATTTTTTAAAAAATTACTCATCGGCTAAAGTCCTGCCCTCTTTATACCCTCATTGTGCGTCTGTAAATCTGAGTTGTCAAGAAAGGCTGTGTCATCAGAAAGGAACCTGGAAGGTATAGCAATATGAAAAAGACTCTAGAATGCGGGCCTGGTGACTGCATGCTTACCTTAAAGAACTAAGAGAGTTGTCTACCAGATGAGGATTTTTTAACCGTGGACTGCTCATGACAACAACCTATTAAGGCACAGAGGGATTGTGTTCTGTGTGAGTGAGAAAGTACCAAAAATTAATGAAATTACAGACTTTTAAAAAAGAAATATTATTATATTTACCAGTTTATCCAACCTCAAAAATGAGAATTGAGGTCACATGTCTTCATCCAGGATAAGTTGCAACGTATACTGGATAGAAAGCTGAGAATACCAGTCTCTTGAATTCTATTATTTGTACAGCTCTCCGAGGAGTGGGGAGAGAAGGACAGGTTTTTGTTCCTTTTTCAAAAAAGAACATTAAATATACAACAATAGAACAGCATTTATTTGCAAATCCATGATTCAGTCTGGCTTGGAATTACAATTGCCAAAATGCCTCCCATGGAAAACTTGTGTGAACTGATGCAGGCTGAAGTAAGCAGAACCAGGAAAACAATATACATAGTAAGTATGACAATGTAAACAAAAAAGTGAAAAGAACATTAAAATGAAGGTGAATCCTGAGTAAGGGAAATGAAGAATGTTGACTCCAAAGAGAAGAAGGGCAACATCCTTCTTTCAGTAGAGAGGAAAGGAGAGGGATTATGGGTATGGAATATGGTATATACCGTTAGACAAAGTGTTTAAAAATTGTGTTGCTTAACTGTTTTTCTTTGTTACAGTGAGGGGCTCACTGCATCATGGTACAGTAGATACCTGAAAATGATTGTGACAAAATAACAAAAGGTATCAATAAAACATTTTAAAGTTTCCCATGGAGATATTTGCAAAACTATGATAAATATTAGCTTTACATATGACAAGAATAAAAAATTTTCCTGACTTTTTAGACTTCAGTGGTTCTAAAAATTGCTTCTTTGTATGGAATAAGCTTGTGCAATTTATTAAGGGATAGGCAAATCACTTCTTAGTTTTATCTTTTTTGTGTGAATTGAGGAGTAAAACTATTCACCTAGAAACTGAAATTGATCATTTATAGAGGAAGGCAAGGGAAGGGGAAAGAAATGGACAGAAGCAGCCTTAATAGTATTTGTAATGACTTCTGATGAAGCAAGATATGCAACATTTGAAAACAGTAGGTACTGAAATCCCTTAAACAAATCCATTTAACTGACTTTCTTGGCAAGGAATCAAGATTATTACTCCTGAAAATGTTACCACATGGGGCAAGTTTTCATTTACTTTACTTGCCAATTCATAAGGATTCTTGCTCTAGAGAAGAGACATTTTTCACTAAAAGAAAATGTGATAGTTAAAACCTATGAAAATCTGACAGCTTGCTTTATTATCATCTGTTAAGACTCAGTAAGACTTGAATTATCTGTCAGTATCATTGCACTTGTCCTAGCAATTTAAAATTAAAATTATTTGGCATCAAGATAGAAACAAAATTTCCTTAGATTAGGATATTAGAGAGCACAATGACACTTGATGGAGATTGAGAACCACCTCCTACCTGAATTTAAGAATGCACCAGTATGAAAAAATACAAATGAACTACTGGTAGTTACACAGAAACAAATCAAATGAAGGCAGTTGTTGAGTAAATCAATGAGTATATAATCTTTTCTTCCTGAAAAAAAAATGTCAATAAACCTGTTGGTCTGTTTATTTACAGTTTTTAAAGTTCATTCATTAATATATTTGTTTTTGTGTTTCTTTTAAATAGGAAAAAGAGAGTTCTAATACAATATATACATCGTTGTTTCCATTCATCTAATACACTCCTCCTCAGAAATGTCTAATGTATCTTCATCTGTACTTTCTTCTGCCTCTGGCAAGTTGCCCCAAAGTAGCAGATTTACACCTGGAAATACAATGTCATCAAATTACTTTTCATAGGTTTTTAGAACTAGGATAGAACTTACTGGCCAATAGTTCAACTCCATCTCATTTTATAGATTAGGAACCTGAAGGCCACAGAAGTAAAATGATTTGCCTGAAGTTATGTCAATGGAAATGAGAAAAGTCAGGAACTGAATTCAGGTTTTCTGCTTCCAGTTTCAGGACTCTTTCCATTATACCACACAGATTCTTTGGTGCTGATATTTAGTGTGGTTTAAAAAAATTTTTTTTTCAAAATTGCAGTTGCTAGTCAATATAATTATCGCAGATTTAATTTTCCAAAAGTAAATTTTACACTAAAATATAAAATGAGAGCTATTTAAACTTTTGAAATTATATTTTAAATTAGGAATTACATTCTAAAATCCCAATTCTGGAAGAGATATTAAGGAGTCCATTTGGCTTAATACTAGGCCTCCAAGCTTAATAGTCTGACTATTTTCTAATTTATTTACTTTGATTTTCAAGGCTGGACATCTCACAGGACCCATTTTCTCCTTTTTTGGTTAAGTACTTCATTCTGATGAGTGATGAAGTATTAACTCCTTGAAGGCAAGAACTGGCCCATTACTGACATTGGCTGGTTGGTTGGTTGAGTGTATGGAACAGGACTGGAATGTATACCCTCAAATAAAATGGAAACATCTGAAACTTTTTCTCTGGTATCAGTTATAACATGATACATTCTCAGAAGCTGGCAAGTTATATTCTAAGCCAAAGTGGATACAGTTTTTAATAATTGTAATAGCAATTCATAGCAAAAGAAAATAGATCATAGCAATAGAAAAGCAGAAAAAACAGTGGCCACCTTTAAAACCCTTTTGAGACTGATTTTACAGAAACACACACGCACAAATAGTACAATAGGTAAAGAAAAGGAGTTATTCTGGACACAAAATGGGTACTTTAGATGTCAGACATAACTTGAAAGCACTAAATTGAAAAAAAAAGTAGCTCACAGTTTTGAACTCTAGAGGAGCTAAAGGAGATCAACAGGAAAATAAACTAAAACAGTAGTCAGAATGACTGCTCAGTACAGTAAAGAATGGGCAGTTCACAGAACTTCAGAGATGGAAGTGCTCACAGGTCATTTAGTTCAAGGAGTCCTTGAAAAAGGATTCCCTCTTCAACATATCTGATTTGAAGACCCAAAGTAAGGGGGAACCCATTATCCACTGAGGTGACCCAGTTTGCTTTTGGATGGTTCTGTTTGGAAGGTTTTCCTTATGTCAAACTCAAATTTTCCTCCTTTGCATTATCTACATTGTTTACAGATAAACTGGAGTTTATCTGGAGAAAGGTAATCAAGCTTTTGAAAGGATTAGAACCTATACCATTCAAGGACTGAAGGGAAGAAGACTTTGGGGGAAGACAATGGCTATC
Source organism: Potorous gilbertii (assembly GCA_028658325.1). Taxonomy (NCBI): domain Eukaryota; kingdom Metazoa; phylum Chordata; class Mammalia; order Diprotodontia; family Potoroidae; genus Potorous; species Potorous gilbertii. Next base: position 599,741,427 of record CM053770.1, on the reverse strand, counting down.
TTGGAGTATTAAAAGAGATATGGAAGAGGGGGGTGCCTACCTGGCTTCACAGAGCAGAGCTAGGAGAAATGTGTGGAAATTGCAAGCAGATAAGATTCCTAATAATTTAAGTTTCCAAAAGTGGAATGTGCTATTTTGGGAGGCAATAGTCATTCTAGAGTTTTCTGAGTAGAGGATGGATGACCACTTGTCAGGGATGGGTTAGAGTAGATGACCTTTGGGATCTCTTCAAACTCTGAGACACCATGATATGATTAATTCAGTTTTGGACTTACTGAGGTTGGAGTGCATGATACCCAACTGAAGATATCTAGTTATGAGTCAGAAATTTGAGTCTGGTGCTCAGGTGGGAGGTGAGGATGGGATGAGAGTAGAGATCTCAATTAGGAAGTTATCCACATAGAAGAAACAGATGAAGGCACAGTATATAGCAGGCACACTGAGTATATAGACAGAAAAAAGCTGAGTGTAGAGTTTTAGGGAACTTTTGTACTTAGAGATCAGGATGAAGAAGAGGTAAGAGTAGCAGTCATCAGCCATAGAAGAAGGCCTGCAAGGGTTCAGAGAAGATCAAAGGAGAGAGTCATTAACAGCATCAAATGCTATTGGGTAGCAGCTAAAGGACTGACAAGGCACTATTTCATTGTCAATTACAAGGTCATGATGACCTTTGAGAATAGTTTCACTAGGATGTAGAGCACAGCATGGCCCAACGGAAAGAACACTAGGTCTAGAGGTAGAGGACCTCAACCTGAATCCTTGCTCCGTCACTTCCATGGACCTCACTCAGTTTCTTCAACTGTAAAATAAGAGAGTTGGCCTAGATAACCTATACATGTTCCTTCCCAGCTCTAAATCTATGAAACTATTACAGAAGCTTGCCAGGGGTTTCAGAGTGAGGAAGTAAATGAATACTTTCTATACCTTTCTTCCTTGAGTGTGACTAAAAGAAAGGAGAGATAATATAGTGACTCAAGAGATTAGCAAAGTCTTGGGCCTAATATTTTTTTGCTTTGGTCGAGGAAGAGCTGATCATGTTTGAAATAGCCAATGGAGAGGAAAAGACTGAAGATGCCAGGGGTGGTGAGAAGGGGATGAAAAGAAAGAATGAGAAACAGAATGAGTGTGAGAATGAGCTAGGAGGATATGAATGAAGTGGCAGGTGGAAGGTTTGACCTGTCTAAGGAAAGCCAACATCTCCTCTAAGACAGGAAGGCAAGAAGACAGAAAAGGTGAAGATACAGAAAGGTTGGATCACACGTGGAGGGATTTAGAAGTCCGTTTCTGATGGTCTAAATTTTCCCAGTAAGTAAGAGGCAGCACTCATATGAAAGTAAGGGGGTGGGACTAAATTTGGTTGTTTAGAAAGAGTGAAAGTATTCACAATAAGGAGTGTGATCATGAGATGACTAAAGACTGCAGAACAGCAGTGAGTACTGAGTTAGGCTTAAGGAGCATAAATTTGTAGAGGAACCACTAAGTTAGGAAAAGTTTCCTGACTAGCAGTTATGAAATATTAGGACAGATTATTTAGGAAGGCTTTGGAAACTTCTCTGGGAAGCCTCCATAATAATGGAAACAACACTCGATCTGGGGTGGCTTTGAGTATAATATTGCCTGAAGTGGGGTTAGTGTTTAGAAGAGACATGATTTTGAAGTCTGGGATTTTCTAAGGTTCCATGGATATTCCTTTGATCCTGCTACCCCAGAGACTTGTAAAGATAGCTTCCATACCATCAGAAGCAAGTTCCTAGAAAAAAAGTGCTTCAATTACAATATCAGTGCTATGAAGGATTCTTGGAGTCAGTACTCAGGGACATGAAGCAGTTTAACACAATTGTTTCAAAGGAGGAAAAATAAACTAAAAGATTGGATCTGATAGAAGCAGTACCTTCCTTTCTCTGTTAAGAAGGGAGGAAGGAAATCCTGTGATACATCTGTTTCTCATGGATTAGATTCAATGTGAATGGAAGAATGCAGTGCTTTTATCTTTGAAAAATTAAGCAATATTAAAGTAAATAATAACAATAAAAAAGCACTGTGTTTTGAATACAGGAAAAATGGTATCAAAGCAAAAATTTCCCTTAATGTGCCCCTTGTGCCCCATGATTAGCACAAATATACATCTGGGGGCTTAAATTAGGAGCTTAAATCTCACCTGAGGGAATTCAGATTGGCACTTAAGTGCAAACAGCCCTTTTTAACTACTAGATTCTTAAATTAAGACTTTGAATGATACAAGCTTAGGTCCCAGATGATGACTGAATCTCAGTCTATAGAAAAGATATGTAAGAAGAGCTCAGAGACACACATTTTGGACAGTGAAATAATTTTTACCATTTTTAAAGCCTAAGTTTTTCTTTCTCCTATAAAAACTCCACCAAACTTCCTAAGTCCAAATGGACATTTAAAAAATCCGAGCATTGATCTTTCCTCAAAGCCAAAATAGCATTAGACAATTAGAACACGTATTTACATGTCAGACTGAATGACTCCAAGCAATATAAAATGTATCACGTAAATATCCATAAAAGCATGGGCTGTATAATTTCTTACCAAAGTAATTAGTAAAGATAACAGTTTTTTAAGGAGTCAAATATTTACATTCTCTTCACTAAAATATCAGAAGAAATGACTACAGTCCTTTTACTATAGACAAATTACATCAAACCTGTTTTTAAATCTGAGATGATATATTAAAAGCAATAACAACAAAATACCCACAGGAAATCAAATGGCTATTAAACCTAATGCTCTTTTCAAAACTGTCTGGAGTAAGCACGCATGTTGAAGAACAGGCCAGAAGAATTAAAGTAATAATCAATTAAAAAAAAAAAAGAATCTAGGCAACTTTGTACCCCTAGACAACAAAGCACAAAAATTATAATGGACTTTTGCAGATACTTTCCATAAGTGAATGTTTCAGAAAAAAAGGATTTAAATTTCAGTAGAGATTTCAGGGTTTTATTTAACATATGCAGGAAAATTTGTAACTCAAAGTCCAGGAATCTAGGTTAGGGGGAGCTTCCTGAGAGAGAGGTTATTGTTAAAAATAGATTAATTTAATAGATTAATTAAAAATAGATCAATTTATATGCATGTTTTGCTCAATCTGCAATAACATGATTTTAAATATTTTTATCTAGCTTTATTCTCTAAGATCCCCCAAAAGAATCCTGAAGCTGAAAATGGCAGTTTGGGTTGTTTTTGTGTTTCATAGCTAAGATAGAGAGAAATCTGTGGATAATGTTTCTTACCAGTGGAGTCTAACCGGTTGATACCAAAAACTGCCTGACTATGAAACATCCAGAAATGCCCGTTGTTGCAGGAAAGAAGGCAGGGTTTGCATGGAACGATCACATGGTAACCTACAATGTTCCCACTAAAACAGAAAAGAAGAATCATCACCTTCTGAGTAATGTTAATTCATTCAGTAGCTATTTATTAAGTGCTTACAAAGAGCTTGAAACTGGGCTAAGTGCAGTAAATAAGGACAACAATGAAACAGGCCAGCCTCAAGGAATTTACATTCCATTGGACCTTTAATCAAAGCTACTTGTAGGAAATATTGTAGGGTGAGTCTTAATTAAGTGATGAACTGCACTAAGATGGCTTGTAAGTTCCATTCCCACCCCGAAATTCTATGATGATAGTGTTATTAGGCCTAAAAGGACCCTTAAGAGTTTAATCCAATCTTCTTATTTTATAAATGAGGTAACTGAGGACATGGAAGGTCTAGCACTCAAGGCAGAGGGTGGGGTGGAGGGGGAGGGGGGGATGAGACATGACAAGGGAGGGCCTATATTAATCATGACTATATCTACAGTAGTAAAACTAAGGAATGAATTCAATCAGTGTCAAAGATTATCTGTATAATTTAAGCCTCAATAACACAAGTCATAGGGTATGAATTCAGAGAACCACAGATTTAGAAGTGGAAAGGTAGAGGTCATTTAGCCCATACATTTTTATATAGAAGAAAGCTGAGGACCAGCACTGTGAAGTGCCCAAGGTCACACAAGGCAGGGAACAGCAGCGTCAGGATTTGAATAGAATCCCTATCATTCCTAGTTGAATATTCTTTTTTTTCTTTTCTAAACAGTTTCTAGATTTTTTATTTGTGATTACTAAATATTAAGCAATAATTTAATAATATCTTTATCTCAAATACGTGGTTCCCCAAGTACTGCAATAAAATGAAAGCTCTCTCTAACATATCCAATCATATAATGTTCTTCTATCGTATATATCTTTTAATAATTTTACTTAATACATACTGTGGAGAAAATGGTTCATCAATTTGTCAATGTGCCTTGATGCTGAGTATAAGCAGGGGCAGAGACAAGAAAATAGAACACATTCTGAGATAGCATCTAACCCCCCAAAAAGTTCTAGTATAATGTGGTTGAACTGTAATTTGAGAATAACCGAAAATATATATATAAAAAATTAAGCCAGATAAACCAATATTCTTTCCATTAAGTCACATTATCTAACGAGTGTCATAACTTTACATAATCATAGTGATAGGTACCACATACAACAAGTTTGCAGATGACATAAAATTGCAGATGACAGTTAAATACTTTTGATAATGAAACCAGGAAAAACAGTATGGCCCACTAGCCAGAACGCTGTTATTGGAATCAAGAAGACAGGTTCAAGTTCTGCATCTCATCTCTACTGGCTACACAATGATGGGCAAGTCCCTCGTGTCCTCAAATTTAAAACAAAGGTAATAATACTTGTAGTACTCACCTCACAGCATTGTTTTGGGGACAAATGAGATAAAATAGTGAAATGCTTTGCATATTTGCAAATGTAAGTTATTATTCCTAATACGACTGGCTGGAATGGTAGGCTAAAGACAGGATAAAATTTAATAGTGGTAAGTTTAAAGTTGTACCCTTTGGTTAAAAAAGATGTGCTCTATGAATATGGAGAAGGTTGTAGGGGTGTGTGTGGTTTGGTAGGGGAAATGGGAGAGCAGAGTTAGAAAGCACTTTGTGTGAGAAAACATAGAAGTTTTGCAAGACCACATTATTCAGTTCAACAAACAATCTGATTCAATAAACATTAAGTACCTACTGTGTGTGAGGTATAATGATAAATGATAGATGGGGAGAACAGAGCCAGGTGATGTGAAAAGAAAGACAAAAACAAAAAGTCCCTACCCTCAAGGAGCTAAAATTCATGGGGTGGGGAGGGAGGGAAGGAAGGGAAATTACAAGATCAATATGAATCATCAGTGCGATGTGGCAGCCAAAAAAAGAAAACATGATCTTGAGCTACGTCAACAGATGTACCGTGTACAATTTATATAAACTCAAGTGAAGTACTGTATATAGTGCTGGGTATAACATTTTAGGAGGGACAGTGACATACTGGAATTAAAGTGGATGACCAGGATGGTAGAACTCAAAACCAAGTTACACAAGGGAATTGCCGAGAAGGTCATTTTGGTTCAATTTAAGGAAAAACTTCCTAGTGATGAGAGCTATACCCAAAAGTAATGGGCTGCCCCAGGAGACTTCTGGTTCCCCTTGTGGGCTACAGGCAAAAGGAACTGGCAAAAATTAGCCCAGAGAAGAGAGTTCAGCAGCAACTTGAAGCAGTCTTCAAATATACTAAAATTTGTCACATGGAAGAGATTTGACTTACTTTAGAGGGCAGAAAGTTACAGGAAAATAAATAGATTTTGAATTGACATAAATGAAAACTTCCTATGAATTAGAACTTCCTCCAAATGCAACGGACAGCTGGGGGTGAAGGGTGGGAACAAGGAATTTTGGGAGTTCAGGCATAACTATTGTTTTTCAAGTAGAAGAGTGATGGGGATGTTGCAGCTGGAATTCCTAGACTAGGTGACCTCTGCTTCCCTCTAAATTCTAAGATTCTAAGTAAAATAGCAGCAACTACTTTATATTATTGCATTCCCAAACTTCTTGGCTAATATTTTATTTATCTTTAATATCTGTTAAGAAAGCAGGCTACCTTTGTTTATTACTTATACCTGAAGCAATATTTCTTTGCTACAACAACTAACTCCTTCCCATTTTTATTTTATAGACATTCCACAAAAATCCCACTCAATGCTTCAGCATGAGGCATCTGGGTTGTGGGGACTTTGGGTTCTTAAATGCTATCCCAAGTAGAATACAAACTCTGGAAGGTCCCACAAGGTTGGAAAGGTTTTGAGTTTGGAACCAAAGATTGTCTTCCAAGGAGTAGTATAAGTGCATAGAAATTTATTATTGGAAGTCTGCTCACAAAATGATTGATTAATTACTATTATGATTTGCCAGCCCTATTCATGGAAGCTGTCTATTATGATGGTTTGGAGCTTCAGCAGTGTAAGAGACACACATCAATAAAATGACAGATCCTTGGAAGTACTGAAGACTCACTTGAGATTCTACCTTCTTCAAAAGCATCCCAATTAGGCAGACTTGAGTAACCAAAAAAATTCCCCATGTCTTTTTTTTTAAAGAGTTCTCAAGAATATAACCTTTTAGATACTCAGCACTAAAGAGGCAATGTAGTATAGTGGAAAGGATGACCGAGTTGTTGTCATAAGGTCCAGGTTCAAGGACTGACTGTTTTGAATTAGCTGTGAGACTTGGCAAATCACTAGGCTACACAGCCCATCTGAGGCTCCATTTCCTCATTATAAAACAAGGATAATTATGCCTATACTGTGTAGTTCACAAGTCTGTGATTGAGAGGATCAACTGAGTTGACGTATATCAAGGGCTATGCAAAAGTAAATGAATATCATTTACCAGCTGTGCCTCTCACTTTCAGTGGTTAGTTTTCAGAAGGCAGAGCAGAGATTTCAGTTCGCTCAGTAAGACACCAAGATACTCTAGATACTACTACTTTATACGGGACAAACATCATTAGCCCTGTAGGTCCAAAGTTTCTGCTGCCTTGAGGCTCTAGTGTGATTCAGAGTTCTTGTATGTTCTAGTTCTCCGTTGCCACCCAAGAACTGATCCACCAGATGGAGAAGTAGGAGGACAATATGTGTGTCCCTGCAAACCAAATACAAGCTGCCTACTCTAATTTTAGACTTTGCTGTTTTTGAAAATGTTCAAAAGTAAGGCAAATCAACAATGAATGGTGGAATTTGCAAGAATTTTCACCCATCTCAGTGTTAGCCAGCTGATGATAGAAGATCTGAATTTTTCACAAATCATTCCATTATCTGGTCATATGTTAAACTCAGTCAACAAGCAGAATTATTTCAGTTACTACATCTCATGGGATCTTATGTAGTTAATCCTGGGAGGTACTTTAGACGCCATTGAACCAAATTTCCTTATTTTACCAGTGACAGAACTAAGAGAGACAGGTTAAGTGAACTGTCTAGAGTTACACAGTCAATAAATGTTTCAGAGGCAGGATCTAAAGACAGGTATCCCTGACTCCAAGTCTACTGCCCTATGAACTTCACCATGATGTCTTTCTTTTCACATCTTTCTACCATACTTCATCCTGAACCGATAATTTATATTGTAATTTAATCATTTCCTCTTGTGATTTTCTCTGAATGACTTTTCAAAGTGCCCTTCACACGGAACAGGAATACATGATTCAACCCACCCAGTGCTAACTACAACCCATTGAATTTCACTCATTCAGCTTCAACACTTGTCCTTCCAATGCACGGGTAAAGTAAAACAGTGTCATAAATTACCATTTTAAACAAGCGATGTCCTTCAGTTTGCATTGGCAGATTTCAGTAAAATAACAGGTTCCTATGAAGTCCACAGCACTAGAACGGAAAATATGTAAGGATAGTTACTTGTTCTTTTGACCAGTGAAGCAGCACTGATTTGGTAGATTCAAAGGCCTGGAAGAGACCTTAAAGAGACACTTAGTCTACCCCACTGCCTACAGGCACAGCTACATCATGTTTTATAAGGGCCATTTAGCATCTGCCAACTGGTCATGAACTTCTAATAAATCTTTCATTTTTCTCTTCCTAGTTTTCAATGATCCACCTATATTTCAACACATTATTACACTACCCTCTCTCCCAAGCTAACATGAAGGTCCTTGATTTTGTTCTAGACCCTCTGGTACTAACTTGTGAGATCACTGACAAGTCATTTGGTAAAGTGTACAAGCACTGGACCCAGGAGTCTGCAGTCTGCCTCTGCCATGGACTAGCCTTTGATTCTGGACAACTTGAGTAACTTCACCTAGCCTCAAGTTCTTTTTCTGCAGAATGGGGATAACAATACTGATACCACCTATCTCACAGCAGTATTACAAGAAAAATATTCTGACTACTATAAAGTGCTACATAAATTTCAGCATCATCACCATATACTTAATGTTATAATAATTTGCTATTTATAATAATATACTTATTACCATGATCACTGGATTGATATTGCAAAAGTTTTTATGTGTGTTTCTAAAAAGAAAAGCATTAGATGATAAAATACCTGAGATGCTAAACCTGGTTTCAAAGGTCAGTGAGAAGTAATTCAACCCAATCCTTGCCTGCAAGCAGGACCAGACTTAAATCAATAGATAGATCAGAATCTGTCCTATTTTTGAAGTATAAATAAAAGAATTCCACAATCCCATTTGGTTACCTTTTATAGAGTTTGCCAATTATCATGAAATTATTATTTATAGTAAATTTTAGTGCTTCCTTCCATTTTAATCTATTTTCTTTGGTTCTGTCCTAACTGAGAATACAGAATAGCTGTTTGCCATCCCTCAGGTCAATTATATTCTCAAAAGTACTCCATTTTCATGTTCAGTAAAGATCAAAGTTTAGAAAATAATGAAGTGCATCACATAGGACTTGTCCACTAAATCACTGAATACTGGATAAAATGAAATAGCAGGGCAGAGTGCCAGAGTTTAGACCTAAAGGCTGTGTGGTCACACAGCTATCATTGAATTGCAGTCTTGAATCATAGTTGACCACTATGGCTAGACCACAGACCATGTCCAGACAGTCAACCCACTCTGTTTTGCTCCAACGGGATCATCAGATACTAAATCTAAGGTTGGGAGTGGCTGGCACTCCAAAATGATAATCTCATTGTTTGTCTCCCAGAGGACCAGTCTCAACTCTCCCCTTCTAGTTAAAGGGCTACCACTGAACTGCAATCTTCTTACCCCTAATCAGTTGGACTTACTTGGTTGGAGGAATGTCTGTAGAATAAAGATCTATCTCAGTGTCTGCCAGCAAGACAGCTTTCATCCCCCTAGAGCTGAGCACTTGCTTACAGAACTTGCAGCACAGGATAGATACACACCGGTTCTTGAAGCTATAATTGCTGGTAGACATAATGACTCAGAGAGGATTAGGAGAGAGGGTTTTGAAGAAGGAAGCAGGGCCTCTGCCCTGTCCAGTCCAGGAACCCCAAACTGGAAGATTGGAAGTAAAGTCTTACGACTAAGCAAGAAATTAGACCTTTTGCCCAGAGTAAGGGAAAGGTACACGTAGTTCTTTTCTCTGTGGTAGGAGCCAGGGAGGGGATAATCTTTCTTTTTCCCTTAACTGCTCCAGGAGTAGAGTGTGGGGGGAGATGAGCTGCTGAATTGTCAGCACTTTTTTTTTAAGCTGTTTTCTCCCTTTCTCCTATCTTAATGGAAGTTTTCCTTTTAAACTTTGGTCTCAATAACTATCTTTTTCTCATATTTCTCTTCTCACACTCTCCTTTATCTCTAAAACTTTCTCCTCTCAGGCTTCCTCATCCCGTTGTCTTACAGAACTTCACTTCCCTCAGGGCTGTCTGATCACTTTCTCCCAGGGATCTTCTCCCTTAAATTTTCGGGGGACTCTTCTTTTCAGCACTATTTACTCTCAGCTCTCTTCCTCCTCAGGGTGACCGCCCCTTCCCAGTTTTTTTTTCCTGGGTATTCTTTCCTCTGCCCCCAAATCTACTTCTCCCCCTCAGTCTGGAACTCTCTGTCTGTCTCTCTGCAGAGGAATTCTTCAACGCGATCTTTCTCAAGTGCTGCCTCAGGGAGCTCACCCTCTCCCTGATGGTCCTCCTGAGAACTCCCTCTCCCTTTCAGGAGATACTTTTCAATACTCCCTCTTTCTCTCGGTAGGCCTCTGCTAGTTCTCTCTCTCCTTCCCTGGAGGGTACCACTGTCTGCCTCTGGCAGCGTTGCTCGCCTAGGGGAGTGACTTTCTAGATGGAGGCGCCTCTCAGCGTTCTCCCTGGCCCTCAGCAGGAGACCTTGACCCCATCTTTTCCTCTCTTTGGCCGCCTCCTTCTCTCTTTCTCTCTGGATGCTCACCCTCAACTCCCTCTCCCTCCTTAGGCTTCTCCTCTCGGCTCTCTCTGTGTCCCTCTGGATGGACCCCCTCAGCTCTCGCTCTCTCAGTAGGAACCTCCTCTCGGCCCTCTCTCTGTCCCTCTGGATGGAGCCCCTCAGCTCTCTCTCCCTAGCTGTACACCTCCCCTCCACCACGTGCGTCTGCCTCTGGATGGCCGCCCTCAGACCCCGCTCTCTCTGGATCTGCCTCCTCTCCGACCTCTCCCTCTCCCGGATGATGTCCCTCAGGTCGATCTCTCGGGACTGCCGGCTTTCGATCTGCTCCCTGGCCCTCTGGACGCTCCCCCTCGACTCCCTGTCCCTCGCCCTCCTTAGCTGCCGGCCCTCCTCGCGCTCCCTCTCCTCCTGGACCCTCTCCCTGGCCCTGGCGAGCCCGTCCTCGTCCCTCTCCCGTTCTTCGTTGAGGAAGGCCCTGAGGTCCCTCTCTCTGACCGGGGCCCTGTCGTCGGGGCGCTCCCTGTCCTCCTGGGCTGCGCTTCTCAGCACCCTCTCCCTGGCCCAGGCGACCCGGTCCTCGTCCTCGTAGAGGAAGGCCCGGAGGTTCCTGTCTCTGCCGGGGGGCTCCCTGTCTCCCTGGAGGAACCTGCCCTCTCTCAGTCTGTCGTCGCTTCTCCCCCAGTCCTCCGGGGCTAAGCTGCTCAGCTCTCTGTCTCGTCTGAGGTACCTCGGCTCGACCCTCTCCCTCACTATCGGGACGTCCTCCCGCAGGTTCCTCGGTCGCGCAGAGTCCCTGGGTTCGACCCTCTGCCTCCCCACGGGGGCCTCGGCCCACAGTTCCCTGCCTCTTCTGAAGCACCGCCGCTGAGCACTCTCTCGCTCCTGGATGGCACACCTGAGCTCCCTCTCCCTCCAGCAATGCCTCTCCTCCAATCTCTGCCTCTCCTCCTGGACAGCCCCGCGGATGGTCCTCTCTCGTCCCTGACGCCTCTGCTGTAACCTCGCTCTATCTTCCTGGATGATCCCCCTCAGCGATCTCTCCCTCTCCTTGGATAGCTGCCCCCCCAGCTCTCCCTCGCTCGAGGTTCCCTCTCCTCAGCTCGGCCCTGTCTCCCTCGACGCCCCCTTCCCTTGGCTCGCTCTCTCCCCCTCGAACTGGACCGGTCAGGCGCGCACGCGCCGGCGCGCGCCCTGGAAAGAGCGGGGCGGGGCGGGGCAGGGCAGGTCAGTTCGGCTCGGTCCTCGCGGGGTTCCTGTCACCGGACACGCCGTTTTCACTCTCCTCCTTTGACTTTCCTGACCGGCTGTCAGTTTGAATTACCAACGTCGCGCTCCTATTGGGGGGAAGCCTGGACACGCCTTCTTCCCCCATTGGAAGATTCCGGACACGCCTCCAAGTGAAAAGTCTGAGTGGAGGAGAACCTTGCCTGGCCCGCCCCGGCAACCGTATCTGTTCAGTCCCGCTTGTCAGTTGGAAGAATTTGGTTACGCCTCCGATTTTGATTGGTGAACTTCAAGGAGCTTTAGGCGAGTCTTCGCTTTCGCCCCAGTGAAAGGGAAAGAGGACGCCCTTCGAGCTTCCTATTGGAAGACGTTAGTTAGACCTTCCCCTCAGATTCTTATTCTCTATTGGAGAAAATTCCCCGCAACGCCTCGCCCCCTTGACACAATCCAATTGGTTCTGTCTACCCTTTCGAGTTCGCGTGTGGTTGCTGAGCGTCTTGTTCCCACCTCCCTAGCTTTTTTTTTTAACTTTAGTTGGAGGTCTCGAGGGGTGGGGCTTATTCCAAGACTCCGCCCATGAACGATGGGCCACGCCCTCTGATTTTCCAGCCCAATCTTCCTCTTGGGTAGGTGTGGAGGGGCGGGATCAGTCTTTTTTAATGGCTCCAGCGTCTGTCAGTCGAGAGACGGCGGACCATGATTGGCAAGCCTGTGGGATTCCTCTCCGAGATCCGTCCCGGGAGCCGACGGAGGCTCGCCTAGGGGGTGGGGGAGGGAAGCGAGCCGCAAAGTAGCGGGTGGATGGGCGGGAACTGAGAAGGGAAAGCATTCCTGGGGCCGGGGGACCCAGCCGCGCCGGAGCCAGGTAAAGGCTCCTTCCTTCTCCCTTCCTCCCTCCTGGAGAGAACCGCAGACCGGGGCGGGAAGGAGAGCGCGGCGTCCGCTGCCCGCTTGGCTTCTCCGCCATCCCGTTGCCCGGCGGCCGGCGGTCCGGGAGACCCTTCCCAGAGCCCTTGCGCACCACCCCTCGCCTGCTCCGGCCGGCGTCCGGCGTGGCGCCCCCAGCGCGGCCCCAGACCCCGCTTTCCACGTCCGCCCGCACCTGACAACCACCCCGCCCGCAGAACGGCCCCTGCCCTTTCCCGGGAGGCAGCGCTGACTAATTACTCACTGCCTCCGGAGCCCGGCAGGCGGCACCGTCCGTCCGCCCGCCCGCCCGGCCGCCTCGGACCTCGCTCTCCCCAGCGTGCTCCTGGGAATTGCGCTTCCCTCCCTCGGTGCAGCCCCCCGGCCTGGCCCGGCCTTCCGGGGTCGGGCAGCCCTTGCCCGAGGAGCGCGCCCCTCCCGGGGGATCATCCGCGAGCTTGCTCCCCCCGGCCAAGCGGAGAAGCCCACCTCGTGCCCCTCCGTCCGTCCCCCCACCCCCTCTTCCTGCTCCAGGGAGCCACGCCGGCCCTCCTCCCTCCTCGCTTCCCTCCTCCCTTCCTCCCGCTGTCCTTCCCTTCGACCGCTGGAAGGGGGAGACACAGGCGGGCTCCTCCGGGGCAGCGCAGCGGAGAGGGCAGGCGGGAGGGGAGGAAGCCGAGGGGCGTCCGAGGGTCTGCCCGCCCCGCAGCCCGCTACGCACCCCGGCTCGTCTCTCTGTCGGGCACCTTTTAGGGGGTGAGAAGCCGGGCCTGGAGAATGCGCCCCCGGGGTTAGAGGGCTCCGGGATCTGGGGCTGGGCGGCGGGATGTGACTGAGAGTACTGGCGGAGGAGAGGGCTCCCCTCTGGCGCGGGGCCGATCCCCGCAGGGCCGGCTGGGCTGGGCTGGAGGAAGGCAGGGCGATGTCCTGGAGGGGCTCTGCGCCCCGTTTCCTGCCTCTGCCGGCCACATTTTTCCTCTGGATGTGGCTCATAGAGTAGGGTGCCCCCTTTCCCTGCAGACCTCGCCCTCCTCCTGGCATCCCCCCGCCTTTTACATTGGCTGCCAAGGGAAGCTAGTAACCAAAAACAAAACGAGGAGGAGGAAGGGGAGGAAAAGTTGTGCGCTAGTAGCTCGTCCCCGCTGGGAACTGCATCCGCACCCCCTCCCCCTGCCCTGGCCTTTTGATCGCCCTTTGATGTCTGGGGGAGATACTGGGGTTGGGGCGGGGTCCTTTGGCCGCCTTCTAGGTCCGGACCAGGAAGGCTTTGGCTTTGGCCGGGGCTGGGCAGGATTGGGGGCGGGTGGGGTGGGTGGCTGCGGCTCAGTCCCCGCAGCCCTCCCCGGCTCCAAGCGAGCAGAGGCTTTGAAGGGATTTTGTCTCTTTAAATTCAGAGGGAGCTTGACCTTGCCGCACCTCCCTCCACCACTGTCCTGCCCACCCCCTGGGGTGGAGGTGAATGGGGCTTGGACTCAGCAGCCCCTAGTTTGGGAAGACGTCGCCTCCCCCGCCCCAGCCTGCGTGTTCGTATCTGCACTCCGAATGATACCCCCTTTTCCATCCTCTCTTCCCACCCCCTTTTCCTGCATTTACAGGCAAGTGAACCGAAGAAAACGACTTCCGATCCTGCATTGCTGCAGCTCGCTTTTGGGATTTAATTTGCATCATCTCAGGAGCCCGTAAAACAAAACCACACAAAAAAGCAGCAGCCCTCGGATCTCCCCTCCACACACACAGACACACACACACACGCACACACACACACAGACACACACACAGACACACACACACAGACAGACAGACACAGACACACGCCCAGACGCACACCCACACCCTCGCACCACACTGACTGTCAGGCGCACACGGATCCCCACACCCCCACACCATGTTGTTGTGCGGAAGGACTTCCACTCCCCGCCTGTGCCGTTGATGTCAGTCCCCAGGACAGCCTCCCGGCGCTGCGGCTCGGCTGGCTGATGCTGCTGCTGCGGCTGGGAGCTCGACACTAGGAGCAGAAGCCGCCGCCGCCCCCGGTCCCGCCGCTGCGCCCCCGGCCCCGCCGCCGCCCCCCGGCCCCGCCGCCCCCGACCTCTGCATGTGCCCGCCGCGCTGGCCGCCCGCCGCCTCCCCAGCCGGCAGCCTTCCTACGGACTGAGGCTCCCCGGAGACCCGCCGCCCCTCGGAGGAGCAGAGCTCGCGGATTTGAATTGGAGAGCTCCGAGGCTTTTTTCGGGTGGATCTATCCGTTCGGGAGCTGAATTAGGAGAGAAACATGACGTCTCCGGCCAAATTCAAAAAGGATAAGGAGATCATAGCAGAATACGATACTCAGGTCAAAGGTAGGTGATTTTTGAAAATAACTGTGTACGCCTATTCGTATGTACTTGTATATACATACATGTATAAATGTGTGTGTGTGTGTATATATATATATATATACACACACACACACACACACACACATGTTTAAATATAGTCTATTGTGGCTCGTTGGGAAGGTTTCATTTCCCTGGATAGAGCAGGTGGGGGAGTTTTTATTCAGAGAAGACTGTCGAGGGAGGGGGATGAGGGTGTGTACCACCTTAGGATGGCAGGGCTAGGGGCCACAGGCATTAACGGAGATTTTCCAGAGCTTTCAGGTCTGCCCTAGGGACCAGGCCATCACTGTGAGTGCCCCCTTACCTTGCCTAGACTGGGGTGCGGGGTGGGGATGTGGCCCTTGGAAGGATAAAAGGGGTAATCTGCTTTTGGGTTTGGGTCTTCGGAATGATTGAAATCTGACAGGTGTTTGGAAACGCATTTCACAGCCTGAAGACTAATCCGGGCCGGAAAAGGCAACCTAGAGAAGGTGTTCTATTTGGAAAGCTCTTGCAGAGATGGGATTTATAAGGGTGGTTTTTTCTTAGTGGTTTTTTTCCCTACTGCAGCTATTTTAAACTGTAAGACTTGCTATGGTATTACAAAACAGTTCAGGAACATCAGCTGCTAGGCATACCTGCCTAGTCCCCGATAGCCCAGCTACATCTAGGATCATCCTGCTATGTTGAGAGTAGAAATCAAGGCACCCAACCTCCATCCCTTCACCCTCCACCCTGAATTTGTATGTGGTGACATGGGTTTTGAATTGAATTGTGATTCCCTAGGGTTGTGGTTCCGGAAAAGGAAAAGAAAGATCTGTGTTTAACCCTTTGTTCTTTTCCTTCTTTATTTTGAAGCCTTGATTTATTTCCCTGCAAAACTGGAATGAAAAGGTAAACTTGTAGAGGCAACTGACCAATTCTCAGTTCTCCTAGGTCCACTGATAGACTTGACTAGTGAATCCCCCATTCCTAGAGCTCCTTCCCAAATTCCTTATTGCCCTTCATTCCCTGGATTCCTGCCTGTTAATGAGGAACACACAACCAGCATTTGTGTGGCTACCCAAACTGGCCAGCTAATCAGTCACTGGAGATAGCCCTGTGCCTCATTCTACAGAGACATAAGCTGGGGGATGGGAAATAGGCCTTGAATGTTATAACACATGGTTGGAAATCTAGGTTTTCCTTTGTTTCAGGGTAGAGGGAAGTGTCCCCTCCTCCTCTCCCTGTATCTATGTTAGGAAACCTTTTTTACAACATCGAGGACTTAGGGAGAGCTTTGTAACCCTTCCTCCAACCAGTGCTTGGGAGGCTTTAAAACGGGAAGCCAGTTGCTTCCTTCTGCTGGAGAGGCTTAGTCTGCAGTTCCCATCATGCTGGGATCGCTTTATCTTCCTCAGTTAGCTCCCCTCTAGAGTGTGCTCTGAAAGGTCTCTCATCAGTTGACTGAAAGCCCCGGTAGGTTTAGAGCAGGGACAGGGAGCTAGCTCAATTCTAGATCCAGTTGTGCTGGGCTGGGAGGGGTGTGGCTTCGAGTTAGAATTGAGTGAGGTCTTGGCCTCTCGTCCTGGTTGATAAGCCCTGGCTCTTTTTGCAAACAATAGGCCACTGGCCTTTTGTGTCCTGTCCAGATTGGCTGCTTTCTGCTGGTTGGAATCTCCCCTCTCTTTATAACTAGGTCTGTGCCTCTCCACATCCTGTTCAGAACTGTTTCCATAGAGTTAATAACTTCCACTTTTCCAGGTTCTCTTCGGAGTCACCCCATTTGACCAAGGGTACAAAGTGATTTTACACATATATTTTTAGAAAGCTTTGGGACTGAAAAGTGTTGTTAATAGAATCACCTTAGCCACTGATGCAGTTGGTACAGAAATGCTGGGATTCTCCTGTGTGCTCAGAGAATGAAACACTCGCATATTTACAAACATTGCTCTCTGAGATGATGTAATGCAGTTGGATCTTTGAGGTTTCTCTTTAACCTTGCCGCAGACAGAAGAGTTTTCTTTCCCTCCAGTCTTTTCTTATTGACATTGTGTAGACTTAAAGAATCTTGGAGCTAGAAGGAACCAGAGAAATGATGGTCTAATACTCTTATTTTGCAGATGAGGAAACTGGTCCAGAGATTTAAAGGATTTACCCAAGGTCACACAGCCAGTTAAAGGCAAAATTGGGATGAGAACCCAGGTCTTTAGACTTTCTGTCCAGCTCTCTTTTCACTGTCAAACACTGCCTTTGTTCTGCTAGGTACTAGGAATTAAATAAAAAAAGGTAGTCTCTACCTTCAATGAGTTTACAATAATTGTAGAATACAGAGTTAGACCTTATTCTACTTGGGACTTGCTTCAGAGTCAACTGAATGAATTTTAAATCTTAGGCTATAGATGGACTTTTTGAGACCTTCTCTACCTTCTTTGTGGTTTTTTTTTTTCCTCTTACCTTCCTAGTCTTTGTAGCCACGTGGGGAGGTGTAGCACTTTTGAGACTGTAAGGCCCAACCTCATCAATCCCTTTGTGGTTTTGCTGGGGGCTGCCCTCTGAGACAGCCTAACTTGTCTCCTTCCTGAAGACAAGAGCACTATTTCTGAGCTTGTGGGGATTCAGATTCCTTTAGTAAAATTCAGGCTTTTGGTGTCTGGTCAGATTCCACAGCCATGCCTCTGGGGCCCCTTGGTTTCTAGGGTATTAGTGCCTTTGCTGAGATTTGAGCTGATACAATGCTGAGATGTAGGTAATGTCACCAAGGATGGAAGGGTAATATTTGGGTGAGTTCATGTAACTTCATATAATCTAGGCTTTTGTCATGTCTTTGAAGAGTCCTCCCTGCCTTGTGTGTACCCCATTCCTCCCCCACTCATTTATTTATATTCTTAAGTTTTTTATAGTCTCCCAGAAAGCTTGTGATTGACAGTTAATGCAAATATTCCTGGAGGAATAAGCTGAAACAGAGTTGTACTGTGTGCCTGGAAGTAAAAATTCTCTTTCTTGAGAACATTGTGGGTCTTGTGTTTTTTTTTTTTTTTTTTTGCCATAGGAGAACAGTGTGTGTGCTCCGCAGAGCCGAGGAGTGAAATTCTGTGATTTCCATCTGGAGCATTTTGATAGAATAAGCTCAGCCCTTTCGCCTGAAACAATTTAACTCTTTCAGAGACTTTTTCTTTACAGGCGAAGGATGAAGCTGAGGGCTCAGTGACTGTCTCTGGGTTTTCAAATGTTGATCGATGGTATTTGAGCAAGTTAATTCCCCAGGGAGACTCCACTGCCTTTTGCCCATGCCAGCAGAGGTCTTTGCTGAAGATCTTTTTTTTCCTCAGTCCCCTCTCCTTGGGGAGCTTTAAACATAATCAGTTTGTGTAATAAAGCAGCAGTAAAACATCTTGCCTGAAATAGCCCAGTGGATGTTGTTGGGACTGTATTTTCCCCCTCAGTGACTGAAGGAATCAGTCATCTCTTGACTAAAAGAGAAAGCCTTGTCAGGCATACTTTTCTTGGATGAAAATTAAACAGTTGGCAAAATTCAAATGCTGGGTACCTTTTAGCAGAAACGTGTGCTTGGTGGGGGAAGGGGAGGCAGGGGTGACTGGAAAGGGTCTAAGGCCCTTAACCTTTTAAGTTAAAGCATCTTCCAGGGAATGGGAACAGAAATGTATTTTAGGGAAGCCCGTTCAGTAATGACAATCCCCTCCTCGTGCTTACCTACTGCATTGGAAGATTCCTGGTTTAAGATTGGTTGGACTGACACTCTGGTCAGATCATTTACCTTTGTTCCTCCAGCGGGTATGGTTTCTTTCCAGTTTTTGTCTGCTTTAATTGTAAGCTGGGTATGACCTAGCAGTGGTATAGATAGGGGTAAAGACTGCTGAATTTGGAGTCAGATGGTCTTGGGTTCAAATCCTGGCCCTATTCCTTCATAACCTTTGTGACCTTGAACAGATGACTACTTCTGGAGGTCTTAGTCTTTTTCATCTGTAAAATGGAGTGCAATAAATAATCTCTAAGGACCTCTCCAATTTCATATTTATCCCAGTTTTGCAAGTACCAGGTACCCTTCCCTGACTTACATATGAATGATGCTGACTAGCCATTGGCTGTTTTCTCCTCCTACTCCCCTAAACTTCCTTCTTGGGAAATTCAATTCCATTCATTTCATCCGGGTTTTAAGGTTATGTTCATTGCTTACCTTATACCTGAGTCTCTGGGAGCTTTATTAGGGAAGTATTAGTATTATGCTGTTCTGGAGGGAAAAAGCAATCAATATATAGATATCTACTATTAATAAAATTCAAGTCAACTGGTATTAACTAGTGGTAGATCCAGAATTAATTTTTTGGTAGAATATAGTAAATTTCCTTTCGAAGTTGCTGGATTTAAAATAATCAGTAATGGCTCATATTATCCAGGCTGGTTCCTGGACAACTTGTTTACTTTAATGAAGAAAAGGCTAGGTTAATGATTGCGTCTCCACCATTTCTGTTTATTTATAGCTGTTCACAGTTTGGAGCTGGAAGGGACCTTAGAGATCATCTGGTCCAACACCTGATTTTACAGATGAGGGAACTCCAGCCCAGAGGGGAAATGAAGCTAAGAAGGAGATAGGTAGCAGACTCAGAATTTGAATCCACCTCCTTTTTCACCTAATCCGGCCCTCTTTCCAGGGCTGTGTGTCATTGGAGGACTATCAAGACGTATTAGAAGTGATCTGTTTTCCTGAGACTATTCATTATATTAACCCTTAGACCCTTGAATCTCTTCTGTAGTGTCTGAACAGTGACCCGAATTTTTTGGTTTTTTGTTTGCTCAAAAGCGAGGAGTTATAAATTTAAATTTGCCATCGCTTTTGACTGGCTTCCTTCCACCACACCTCTTTAGCCTGTGAACTCAGTCTGTCTTTCCACCTTCATCTTTGATTTCTTCCCATTATAAACTTTTGTAGAGATCACATGGAGTCAGGGAAAGGGAGTATCAAAGCTGGAGTCAAGAGGCATGAGTCTTCACTAATTACACTAGCAGTATGACCATGGTCATATGACCTTTGAATGCTAGTTTCCTTATCTTTCAAATGGTAATAGTCAATAGTACCAGCACTGTTTACTTCACATGTCTGTAGAGGGGAGAGCACTTCACATCCTTAAAGTGTTTGCAGTTATTGCAGTTGCTCCAAACACTTTGAACCTTTCCCAGAACACATATCTTTCCTTCTTTGCTCTTTCCGTCTTCCTGCCCATATTACTTGCCAGTGTAAGTCTTTGCCAAGCACCATTTTACCAAAGCCCAGATCTCAGCTGCTCTTCTCTACAGTCTTGCTTGATCACCTCACCTACAAGTGATAAACTCCTAGTTGCACCCCATGATGCCAGTCATGTGGCACTGACCATAGACTTCTCTTTGGACTGAATCTGGGACTTCACTGGTATAGGAATTTTAAGAAAACTCCTGGTACCAAAACAGACTAGCACCTTCTCTGCAGTTTGTCGAGAATTGCCTGCGTGCACTGCCCAGGGTTACATGGCTAATAAGTTTGTTAGGCTAGGCTTGAACTCAGGTCTCCTGGGCTATTCACAGCTGCCTTTCCCTGAATTCTCTTATGTTAAAGAGATTTACTACATCTTAATTCCCTTTTAATTAGATAGTAAATGAGGACAAAGGACCAAGACTGATCCAACTTTGTATCTCCATAGCTCCTTAGGGAAGTACTGGGCTTGAGAAATGTTTGTTGGATGAATGGATCTGTGCTGTGGTTGGATGTGTGTTGCTGTGAGGGGATGAAAGCCAGGAGAGGGCCCAGGTGGAGGGTGGATATAAAAGTCTCTGCCTGCCTTTATCATAAGTTGGGAACATTGATTTGCAGGCTCCCGAGGCAAGCTAGAGTTAAACTTCAGAATTGATCAAAGCACCTGAATCACTCATCTTACCTTTGAAAGCAAGAGAAAAAATGAATTGTAGTAATTCCAGTAGCATTTAAAATTTTTCAGAAACTTTCTGTAGATGAGGCAATGAGCAAAGCCTACATTTTTGTTTGCCCTTTTCAGCAGATTATCAAAGTGTGAAGTGGATCAGTTTAGGCCCATTTTGAGCAGGAATTAAAATAAGGGTGACCTGAAAAAGAATTGTTAATTATCCTTTTCCTGGTCTAGAATAACTGTTGCCTGGTTAGGGACAGCTCCAACTTGCATGATGTGCCTGAAGGGGAGATGGACGAAGCCGAGAATCCTCCTCTTTGGTTCTTCTAGTCATTTGCTACTAAGTGGCCTTGATCTTAACTTATTCCTCAGGAATTGATGGCTTTGGACTTGAAATGTGCATGTTCTTAAGGAAGGAGAAACAGCTGGGCAGTAAGGCTCCTCAATCTTTGTGGTTATTTTAGGATGCCATCTGCCAAGAAAAAGGCCATCTTTTTTTTTCCTCTTTGCCTAAAAATGTACTGTGTTCAAAAAGTCCTGGAACATACTTCATGTTGATGCATTGCAGACCTTGCATCTTTGATTTAAAATCATGGCACGATGGGTGGGGCCTGCTCTCACTGGGGAGAAGATGACCCCTCAACTGTGGTTGGCTGGCATTGTCTGGATTGTAGAAGAAAACAAAATCCAGAAAACAGAGAACACGTGGTGGTTTGGACATGACATACCGTGACATGACCCATGAGTCTTAAAAAATACATCCTGTTTCTGAATGGTTGGCAACTACTTCTAACAATGAAGTCGTCCTGGGTCGGGGAGGGCTGGTGCTGGAACCAAGTTTTTGCAAGATGAATAAATCATACTTTCTAGGGGATAGCTGAAGGTAATCTTTCAGCCTATTAGGCTTTTTATCTTTTCAATAAATGTTAATTTCAGTGCACAAAAATCTATGTGGTACCCTAATAAAACATTCAATGCCTTTTTCCAAATGTTTAAGTCACCCATAACTGACTCATTTGGCAAGATCTAGTCTTGTGTTTTCATGATGATGACAATTTTGAGCTTACCTCACATTCAGAGCATCCTTTCTCTAAGAGCTGAAAGGTATCTTAGAGATAATCTAGTGCAGATGGATTTCCTTTGGAAACTGATAGCTAGAGAGTTGAAGTGACTAAAGCAAATGCAAAGCTTGGGTTGTCCCCGAGTCTCTTGTTTCCTAGTCCTGTGATCTTTTCACTAATTACATTTCCTCTTAATTCACAAGCCTTTCTTTATAGTCATTGAGTGCTTCAACCAATAGTTCATGACAGGGATTCCCAGTGTTTTTGGCATGTGGAGCTACTTGCAGTTTCCTCAAACCCTAAATTGCTGTGGAAGTATGATCTGATCAGAGTGGAGGTAGGTCCTCCCAGAGAATTCTGGCCATCCCTGGAGAGAAGGGTTATGGCAGGTAGCTTGGAAACCTACCAGGTTGGTGATGTACCAATAGGTTGATCTTTTAGTGGGCAACCCTGATCCTGTGAACTAGTGAACTGTGAACATTAAAACAGGGGTTAGTTAGTTGACAGTCCCAGAGGTGGCATTATAACTGAATCCCTAGAGTGCTGGCATGATGACTTCTTGTCATCACTCTGACCAGAATAATTATGTTATAGTTTGTCCAGTGAGTTATGTGGTCAAAAAATTGTTCAACGCTCAGAAGTCTCATGATTTCATTCATGTGGCTGTTCCATGCAACAGTGCAGATTGCAACCCCTTGAGGCCTTCCCATTTTATGTGACTCTTGTCTTAAGTTAACCACAGAGGGTTCCCCCAATGTGTTGGGGGACTTACCCCTCCCCACATTCCTTTGCTCAGTCTATGTATAATCCATTCTCTTTCTTGAACATGTTCTGGGTTCTTCCTTGTTCCTTTATGTGTTGCAGCTCACTCATGACCATCCATTATGAGCTTTTCCATTTCCCTTTGAGGGAAAATAATCTCCTATTAATTTTTGGCTTGGCCTTCTTCTTTTAGGTGGCTCAGAAGGAAGAGTTAGCACAGCTTATGATGTTGCAACTGTTATGTTCAGGGCTTGAATTTAAAAAAAAAAAAGGAAATGTGATTATAAATAATTTTTTGAGAAGTAAAGAAATGGGATTTTTTTTTAACTGTTCTTAGTGGTGAGTAGAATAGTAGGGGCTATGGAATTGGCACAGATTTTTACCTAAATCCCTCTATTCTATGTATAGACAAGATAAAGACAGAATAAATTGGAGGTGTTTTACCCACAGACAGGGCCACTGGAGCGGGAATGAAGAGTTGGCTTAGAAGGGAGTTTAGACAAGACATCCTGTAGGGTGATGGAAATGGTTTGGGATCCTCCTTAAAGATAGCATGATAGCATCTTGGAGCATTTGTTCCTCTTCAAATACTAGTTAGGTTACTAACTAGAATTACATTACTAACTGGCGTAGTAATGCAAAGAGCATTGTAATAGAATGAGAAGATTTGAGTTCCAGAGGAGAGAGTGAGGCTGATGACTTTGCCGCAGCTCTGCCTCACTTAAATCCAATCTAGAAGCAAGTCAGGACGTTGTCCTCATGATTTCCTTGGGTGAACAACAACACTTGAATAAGCTCCATCTCTCTAAGTTAAGTGCTCCTACCTAGTTAAATCACTTATCCTCCCTGTGTAGGAATTTCCTTATCTGTAAAATGGAGATGATAATTAATCTTTCTGCCTGTGTACCATATAGGATTGTCATAGAAACATGTAAAGGGTAAAGCCCTGTGTAGCTGTGAGTTCTACATTGAGTCAAAATTCAGACATAAAAAGGAGATTCCTTTTGTAAGCCTTGTTAAAAGTATCCATTATTTTCTCAAAATTGGGACTACTACAGAAAATCATGAAGGTAGAGTGCAATAGAAAGACCTTTGGATTTGCAGTCAGAAGACTTGAATTTGAACGCTGGCTCTACCACTTAGGACTTGTGAAACCTTGGGCAAATTATGGAACTTCTGAGCCTCAGTTTCTTTATCTGTAAAATGTCAAGGTTGGACCACATGACCTTTTGGGTCCGTCTACCCCTAACTCTATGATCCTGTCACTTCCCTGTCCTAAGTAGCTTCTGTGTGAATTGTGAGGAACTGTTCCAATGCCCACAACCCACTAAGTATTTGCTTTTATTTTCAAGGGATGAAAAAGGTAACAGTCCTTTGTTTTGCTTCTAAATAAGTACCTTGAAATCACAGGTCGAGTAAAATGACAACAAATAATATCCGCAGCAGTCATCATAAAAGCTAGCAATTCTGTTGCGCTTTAAGGGTTGCAGATCACTCTACAAATATTATTCTTTTGATTTTCGTAGCGGCTCCGGGGGGGGGGGGAGGGGGAGGGGGTGTTATTATCCCCATTTTACAGATGAAGCGGCTGGTGCAGAAGAAGACTGTGACCGCCATGTGTCCAGGGCCGCAAGCCAAGAGGTGGATGAGGGAGTGGCAGCCGGGTGGTGTCGATAGAGCCCCGGCCCTGGAGTCCGGAAATCCTGCCTCAGGCGCTTCGTAGCTGTGTGACCCTGGGCGAGTCCAGAGGAGGCTGGATTTGAACTCCAGTTTTCCTACCTCCAGGTCCATTTATCTAGCTAGCTATATTTACACATTTTGTGTATATACTGGTGTGTGTGTGTGTGTGTGTGTGTGTGTGTGTGTATGAATATTTAGCTGTCTCTTTCCATATGCTCTAAGTCTACCTCTGTTTTGCCAGTCAGGATGGCTTAGGTTTTAGTTCTGTCTTTAACACATATTCGCTATATGTCCTGCATAAGTCACTAAAGTTCTTTAGTGCCCTAAGTGATTTTCCAAGACTAAAAATTGCAGAGCAGTTATTTGCTGATCAACATTGGTAAACTGTTTCTTCATTGGGAGTTCCCTATACCCATCACAAATCCAGGCTATACAGATAGGGAGATAGAAATATACCTACATATAGCTGTATAGAGAGCTAGATCTTTATATATCTACATGTATATAAATAGAAATACATTTATATATTTGTGTATATATGTGTGTGTGTGTGTGTGTGTATATATATATATATATATATATATATATATATATATACAGATGTCTTCATATGTTTAATATGTCTTTATATAGACATGCCTTTATATGTAAGATTATACTATATAAATATAATTACATTTATATATATACACATATATGCATATTTTAATATAGAAATGTCTTTATATATAAAATTGCATGTATAAAAACACATGTTTACATGTATTTATATATACAGTGTCTTCATATATGTGTTATATAGATTTATATATAAAATTACATCTATACATGTGTGTTTATACACACATCTTCCTATATGTCTAATATGTCTTAATATAGAAATGCCTTTAGATATAAGATTATATGTATATAGATCTTTATATGTGTGTTTATATGTTTACACATGTCTTCTTAGATATATGTCTAATATGGCATTCTTCATATAGAAATGATTTATATATAAAATTATCCCGAGAGAAGGACAGATGTCAACGCTGAGGTACCTAGTGCTCCACCTAGTTATTTCTCCTGCTTTGGGTTTTAAGGCTTCATCTAGAAGCTAATAGGCTTTGTTTTTTCAAGAGATTGTTAGTCAGTGGTGCCTTATCTCTCGATCTCTGCATTTATTCCACTATTTGTGGTGATGTAAGTTATCTCAGCTTTGCCCTGTCAGCATTTCACTCCCAGCATTGAGCATTTTGTATAGATTTTATCTGTTAGTTTGATTAACGAAGTTCATGAATTAGATGTTTTTAGTTCATTCATACATAGCATCAACTTGAAACATCTTGTTCGTAGATGAAAACCATGGTAGAAAACACCTATCACACCTCAGGAGGCCAGACCTTGCTGGCATCAGTGTCTTTCAATAGACCACATAGTCCTTCATTCATATCCTGCCTTCACATTTGCTTCCAGAATGCAAATCTTTCTACCACATAACTGTATCTCTCATAAGCATGGACCCTTCTGTGTCCAAAAGTGTGCTTATTTCGCATTTTGTTTTCTTCTGCCCTTTTGGCCCTGGGGGTGCAGTACTCCTAGTCCAGAAGTTTTAGCTACTTTGCATTCAGCAGCAAAAGAGTTAATAATTGATGGAGCAGAAACAGAAACTTCATTTTTAACCCTCATATTCCAAACCACCCTCCCCTTACCACTTCCAAGATGGGGGAAAAAGCCACATTCCTGCAAACCTTAATGTAAAACGATCTCATGTTTATGAGAGCCAGAGTTATTTGGGAGTGATACTTGTGTCCTAGAGGCACAGTGGGCATGACGTGAAAGCAGGGCTGTGTGGCCTGCAGAGATGTAGATAACACTGTAATGTGTAATTGGGTAAGAATTTGAAAAATTACTCGATAATACAAGGAGCAGCAAATCGCTGTTTGTGCTTTCTTGGGCTCGAAAACTATTTGGAGTGGGAGCAGAGGAGTTGGCATTGTCTGCAAGGCATGGGAACCCCTTCCACATAACCCACGTAAAATGTCTGTGGAGTCACAGAATTCCCAAACTAGGTTTATGGTGTTAGAACTTGAAGGGAGTTTGGAGGCTCTCTCTTTTTACCCCCTCTTTTTATGGATCAGGAAACTGAGGCCCAGAGAGATCAAAGGCATAAAAATGAGCAGAAACAGAAGTCAAATTCAGGTCTTCCGACTCAGAGCTAATGCTGCTGAAAAGTGACAATATATTCTTCCATCTTATAGGCATGCTGTTAGCAAAAAAAAAAAAAAAATCATTCCAGAAATGGGACTGTCAGTGCTTTTCCTAAAATTCTGAAAAGGGTAACATCACTTTTCTATGTATCTTTCTCCAGTGACCTACAGTCTTAAAAGTTGTGAAGATTTTTACCGTTGATTAACCTGTCTATACCCAAAGCTGGAGGTAGGATATAAAAGGAAGGGTGATGATTTCCGCTCACTCATTTTTTGGCAGTTGCTGCTACCACACCCCCTGCGCTTATATTTCCAGTCCAGTGGACAGAGATTGGGAGGGGACAGATGGAGGCAATTAGTTGTGGATGATATTTTTATTCTTCCACCTAGCCCCAAAGGGTTGGCTTCTGGTCACCGTGGTGCCCTTCCCCATCTCTTCTCTCTATCTCATTTCCCTGGCCCTTAAATGGCTGATCCATCTTACAGTTAAGCAGGGCAGATAACTGTAGAAGTGCCATCCTAGGACGGTGCCTCCTCAGAGTACTTTCCAAATCTCAAAATAGATTGCTCCTCATTGCCCTACATTTTGTCCTGAGGATTATGGGGTTAATTTAGTGTCTTCCCTTGTGTCCAGGGATACTGGATCTAGAGACAAGCGAAGAGGTGGTCAGGGCCCTGCACACTACTAGTTCCCCTTCACAAACCAAATGGATTGCCAGTGTTCCACATGATGTATCCACCAATCAAGAAGTATTTATTGAACCCCCTCTGTGAGCCCAGTGCTGAAAGAGAATTATCACAGAGGTTAACATCACAGAGTTGGAGCTGAAGTCATCCAGTCCAACTTTCTTATTTTACAGAAGGGGAAACTGAGGTCCAGAGAAACTAAGTGACTTTCTCAAAGTCATACAGTGGCAGAGAGACCACTGCTCTTGAAATCTGAGGAGCCGAGATTAAGTCTTCTCTCTCTCATCCATGTGACTTTGCGCAAGTCTCTTCACTTCTTGAGGGTCTTGGCTTCATCTATGAAAATAAAGGTTTTGAATCATTTGTTCTCAATTTCATTCAATTCGGTGTGTACTGTGTACAAGGAGGTACTCTGTCAGGTGCAGAGTTTACAGAGTCAGAAGGCTCTCTGGAGGAGATAGCATTCTCTCGAAGGGTTCAAGACAGCACAGGCAGATAGATTTCATTCTAGGGTGTTGAAAGCTCTGGCCAAGGTGGTTACAGACTACTGTCAGTGAACTCTGAAAGATGTGGAGAATGAGAGAGGTGTCACAAGGAAATGTCTCAGTTTTCAAAACCAGGAAGAAAGTGGAGTCTGAAAACACTAGGTCAGTGAGTTTGACTCCTATTCCTAACAAAATTCTAGAGTATATTATCAAAGGGATGGAGAGTGACCATTTAGAAAAGGAAGCAGTGATCCCAGAAGTGCCCCATCCAGAAAAGATCATGCCTGACTAACCTAATTTCCCTTTTTGACTGGTATGCTATAGATAGTTTAGAAGGGATCAGGGCTTCTTTTTTTTTATTTTATTTTATTTTTTTTTAATTTTTATTTTATTTATTTATAAATGTTCTACAATCACTTCCTTAAAATTAAGATTTTATA
>CM053770.1:599438499-599702648 GCA_028658325.1 Potorous gilbertii | reverse complement strand
ATTTTCAAAATCCTTTTTGAGCTCTTCCATGGCCTGAGCCCATTGGATATCTATTTCAGATGTTTGGGGTACAGAAGCCTTGACTTCTATGTCTTTACCTGATGGTAAGCATTGTTCTTCCTCATCAGAAAGGAAAGGAGGAGATACCTGTTCACCAAGAAAGTAGCCTTCTGTGGTCTTACTTTTTTTACCTTTTCTGGGCATTTTCCCAGCCAGTTGCTTGACTTCTGAGATTCCTTTTCACACCCGCCTTGCCTCCAGATCCACCTCTAAGTCTCCTTTACGTAGTTAATATAATAGTTTTTAAAGCACCAGGACCTTGGAGCTTTCTTTCTAGGAGCCTTCTCTCTACTCAGTGAAAATCCTACTTAAAATTAGTTGCAGATAAATGGCACTTTTTAAATATGGTCATCTTCAAATCATGTGCTGAGTAAAGCTGATCTAAGCTTTGCAGAAAGCAGGATTTAGGGTCGGCATGTGGAAGAACAGTGATGAGATAGCCATCAGACAGGTCTTGTTACCAAGGGTGGTTCTGAATGTCCTGCCCTAGAGATTTTGAAAGGAAAATGCATTGTCTCCCCTATCTGATCAACTGTCACATCCTGTCAACTATGTGCCCATCCTCTTTCCTGCTCTGGGAGATTTCATATAAGGATGTGAGACACCATCTTCTGTGTGGAAAAGATCATGTTCATAATCAGTCAGTGAAACCCAGAACTCTGAAGGAATCCATCCTTTCTTTATTACTCCCACTGACATCATACCAGTTTAAGCCTTAATTACCCTTCACCTGGACCAGTGTGGTATTCTGTTAAGCTCTCCTCCCTGCTACTGGTCTGTCCAGTCTATCTTTTTATACAGTCGCCAAAATAATATTCATGATGCCCAAGCCTGACTATATTATCCTCCTGGTCAGAAACCCTAAGGAAGTTTTTCTTGCAATTGTATTATAGGAGAAAAAGCCTTGGGATTAGGAGAGTAGATGTTTGGGTTTAAATTCTGACTCTGAACCTTAATAGCTGTATGATCCTGGGCAAATCTCTTGACCCCTCGGAATTTCAGTTTTCTCATCTGGAAAATGGGGGTAACAACTATACTACCTGTCTTGCAGAGTTGTGAAGACAGTGCTTTGTAAACCTTATGGTGCATCTCAATGTGAGCCATTATTATAGGAAAAAATAAAACTCTCCTCATCTTCCATCCCATCTGAGTAGCCTACCTTTTCAGCCTTGTCACACATTATTCCCCCTTATTCATTCAACTTCCAAAGCCAAACTGGGCACATCTGGGTATTCATGCAGGCTTTCCCTCATCTCCATTGCCATGTCTTGGCTTCATTCTTTTCCTTTGAGGCCCAGCTTGGATGAGACTGCTTCCCTTAAGCTTTTGTAAATTCCCCTGTTAAAATGACTTTTCCCTCCTTTAATTTTCTCAGAGCATTTTGTTTGGATTTCTTCTTCTTAAAAAACCAACATTCTACTTTCTATCTTGCCACTACCACCATCTGCTTGATGGTGTGCTGCTTGATGACAGGGGTTCTTGTCATTTTCCAATTTTGTGTGGTCTGGTCTATCAAAGAGAACATTGTGTATAGTAGACTCTTAATAAATATTTGTTGAATTTCTAATAATGTGTGAGTGGGGTCCTGATTGGAGAAAGAGTCCTGTCTTAATAATATTCCAGTCTTAGATTCCATATTAGAAGTTGCTGTTTTCAGTGTGTGATCTTTTTCATCTGGGTGGGATAGGTCCTACAGCTAGTTTCACTCTTTTTCTTATTAATTAAAATACCTTGAGGTCTTATCTTATACTCAAATCATCCCGGATACTTAAACCATTAACAACTCATTAAACCTCCTTTGCCCATACTCATCTTTGAAGAACCTGGGTGGAGTGGAAACTTGCAAGGACTCGCTGGTCTTGGCCACACCTGCACAGATCCAAGGAGACAGAATAAGCAGACTTACTGCAGTGGGGGACTTGGCTGATTCTGGTCCTTGAAAGGAAGGGCTGTAATTGTGGGATGCAGGAGACTTTTCAAGGACCTGTCTTTTCAGTCTGAAGGACTCTTCAACCATTGACATCTTGACTCATGTTCTTTTCAGAAGCATTTTTTTTCAGGGCCTGGATTTGAATGAGTTCTTCTCTTGCTGGAGCTCTTCAGTTGTTTTTATTTGTTTATTTTAACATATCTTCACAGTATCCTTTCAAGGACAAAAGTCATACATAGTATTTTGGTGGATCAACCGAGATCCAGAGAGGCTGAGAGATCCATTAGGAATCATATGATCATTTAGACCAGGGATGGGGAACCTATGGCCACCTTGGACCCCCCAGACTACCGATTACCTACCCCTGATTTAGACTAACACCTAGTCCTGATTCCTAGCAGTAGGTATTGGGATTCAAATCTGGTTTTTGAATCCAAATCCAACTTGAGCAAAACTGGGAACTTAGAGGCCATCAGGGTCAGTCTCCCATCATTTTGGGAAGTCAAGCAACTTCCTCACACAGTAAGTAAGTGAAAAAGCACTTTAAGGTTTGCCTGTTATCTCATTTGATTCTCCTAACAACTCTGGGAGGTGGGTGCTAGTATTATGCCATTGTACTATTGAGAAAACTGAGGCAGACAGGTTAAGTGACTTGCCCAGGCTCACACATCTCAGATTTGAATTCAGGCCTTCCTGATTTTAGGTCCAGAGCTCTATCCACAGTACCATCTAGCTGCCTGACTCATTTTAACATTGTTTACCTGCTGTATGCAAAGGACTATGCAACTACTAAGGGATTGAGAACCTTAGAGAAGGTATAGGCTCTGCTCCTGCTGCCACCATAGTAGTTTAAGCATTTTTAACTCAAGGAATTTATAATCACTCTACTGTGGCCACATGATAGATACATACACTTATTTCAAGCATCTGTAATTTCATCATGGGCTTTCTCCATCACTTACTTAGGATATGGTGTCTTTGAGTTTGTGTAGCCCCAAAAGCTTGTTGCTTTGGAGTGAGCCTCTTCCTAGTTTTTGGAAGCTGCCCTCAAACCTGTACTCAGTCATTGCCACCAGGGGTTCTCAGAGGAGTTCTTGAGTTGAGAAACATATATATAGAACTAGGATACAAATTGCTACATACGTGATTAGTGCGTAAGACACGTGTAAAGAGAATGCTCACAGACACTATGCCTTTCTTGAAAGGACGTTTCAAATGCTAGTAATTTTTGTGCATTTAAAATTTCTTTCTTATACCATACTTTTCATGCCTCAAAAGAAAAAAAAGAGGCTGCCTACTTGAATTGCTAAACTATTTGTCTCTATGTAAGCTGATCGGCTGCTATTTGGATGGAGGGCAGAATGTTCAATCAATCAAAATGTTCCACAGCATTGACATGTTTTGTAATGGAAATGAAAATGACAGCATTTTTTCCATCAATCTAAACGAATCACTTTCTTGTAGATCAATGCTAACGTTGGAATTATAGGCATTGCAGAAAATGAATGCTGGTTATTAATTACAGGGTGCCTGATGAGACGCCTTGTGAGCAGTCTTATGTGCCATGCAGATTTCTCTTTTTATGATGCATAAAGGGGGAGTTTTAATTTCTTTGGTGGATACAGGTGTATTCCATACAGCCTCTGGGGGTCTGACTGCAGTGACATAGGCAAAAGTTCCAGATCAAAGGGTGAGCTATATAGTTCTCTAAACCACACAGATAAAGTCCAAAGCTCTCAATTGGTTATCAAGTGTTTTCTATGTGCCAGGTGCTGAGATAAGTACTGGGGGTACAGAGATTTAGAGAGAGAGGGAGAGAGAAGGAGAGAGAGAGGGAGAGGGAGAGGGAGAGAGAGAGAGAGAGAGAGAGGGATGGAGAGGGGAGAGAGAGAAACAAAGAGAATGGAAGGAAGGAAGAAAGGAAGAGAATCCTTGCCTTGAGGAAGCTTACATTCTAATGTGGGGAAAAAATGTATATAGATAGGTACCTACAATATTCATGCTGAGTAAATGGAAGTCAGCCTTACATGCAAAAGCTCTAGCAACTGAAGGGACTAGTAGAAACCTCTTGAAAAAGGTAGAAATGATCTGTCTTGAAAAAAACCAGTGATTTTGGGGCAGCAGTGAGAAAAGAGTATCCTAAGCTCAGATTCTCAATCCTGGAAAGGTCCTTAGAGTTTATTTTGTCCAACCCATACTTGATCAGGGGATCTTCTAAGGATTTTCCTGATCACTTCATTGCTGGGGTGACCTTGATTAAGTCAGTTAACTTCTCTGCCCTCAATTTTTTCATCTGTCAAATGAAGCCATTAGTTTAGATGATCTCTAAGGTCCCTTCCAGACGTCAAGCTCTGATCTTTGACATTTATTGTATCTCATATACATGTTCTTACCAGCTCCTGACAGGTACTCATCCAATTTCTACATCAGTACTTTGAGTGATGGAACACATGATCTTAGATTCAGAGCTGGAAAGGACTGTGGAGATCAGTGAGTCTAACTCTCACTTTATACACGTGAGGAAATTAAGTTTGGGAGAAGTTAACTGATTTTGCTAGGGTCCACAGGCAGCAAGTAGTCGAGCTAGGCTTCTAATAGGGTTTTTTAACTTCAAGTCTGATTTTCTTTCCACTCCTTACTTCCCAAGGCCTATCTGTTTGCAGTTTGTTCTACTTTTGGACAACATTAACTGTTAGGAAGTTTTTTCCTAAATGTGATCTAAATCTGCTTCACTGCACTTCCACCTATTGCTTCTAGTTCTGTCTCCTGGGACCAGACAAAACAAGCTTAATTCCTCTTCCACATGGCCAACAACCTTTTAGATATTTGAAGACACTCATTTTCCTCTGTAAGCTAAACTTCCCCAGGTCCTTTGATAATTTGGATGTGTTCTAGCTTGTCAGCGTCCCTCCTAAAATGTGGCGCTCTGACCCGAACACTTGACTTTAAATGAGACCTGACAGGGCAAGATGATTGCCTCCCTTATTATTCCAGACACTATTTTAGAAAACATGTATTCTAGTGAGAACCCTAATATGTAGGCTTCAGAGAGAGATATCTCTGTAAAGGGACAAATGAAATAAATTAAGGTGAGGTAGAAGAAGAGTGTGGGCCTCATTTATGGCAAGAGACTAGAGTTCAAGTATAGAATTGGGTAACACATCTTGGGTGTCTTTACCTTGGTGTTTGTAGAACAGACACCATGGGGTGTCTAGGCAGCCTTGTAAGGACTGCAACTTTTTCAGGCCTACTTGAAATTATCTAGCAAAATTTACAACTTTGTTACAGTAATTTTCTGATATTACACGTTGTGGCCCCTTTCTACCTCTCATCCACCAAATCTCCCTTAACTGATTGCTAATATCTGAAATTAGGTGCCTTGGCCCTTTAGCATTGTTGAAATCGAAATTCTTCTGAGTGAGAAGACAGTGAATCATCATCAACGTTTAATTCCTTAGTGAAAATAAGTTTTGGATCCAGTTTTAGTAACAACTTACACAATACAAAACCATACAGTTCCTAAAAGGCAGTGTGGAGCCCTGAATTTGGCCAGAGAGCTAGACTTTGAATCCCAGCGCTATAGTAAGTGACTTCATAAAAGTCATTTAACCTTTCTTGGGCTGTAAAGGAATGGGATTGGCCAAAATTACCTCTCTGGTTCCTTCTAGCTCTGAAGGTGGCTGTATTGGGAGAAAAGGGGACGGGTACAAGAAGTGTTCCAAAGGTGGAATCCACAGAAATGAGTGATACTGGCTTGGGTAGGAGAGGTGAAAGCAAGGAAAGCATCCAAAAGGACCCCAGGAGTTGGAACATGGGAGGCTAGGAGAATGAAAGAACTGTGAGACCTCTCACAGAGACAGTGATATCACAAGGAGGAAGGTAATTTAGAGGTAGAAAGGTACTTTAAATCTAGTCCCCTCTGCTGAGCAGGACCAAGTGTAGTGCTGTAATTAAGCTTAGTTTCCCTTTTGATCCTTCAGAAAACATACTGCTTCAATTTCAAAGACATGTTTCTGTGTTTTTCCACAGAGCTCTCTAGCTGTGTGTACAAGGTCAGTAAGGGAGGTGTGGATTGTTTCTCAATGGCATCTAGCATGGTGTTTGCATTCTGTGACTGGGCTGGTGTAGTCTCATGTATATCACTGGGAACCAGATGGGCACCTCATACTCTTACCCTCCCCCCAAATTGGCAGCATTTAGAGAGTAAAGAAGGAATGACAAGCAGATTGACTCAATGAACATATAAAGAGCACTTTATTCTAGGGCTACCTGGAGATTATTGAAACATCGGCTAGTTAAATTGAGAAGATTTATTTTTTCTTATTCAAGTCACCAGGAAGCCTAAGGTCCTGGTAGCTAAGGGCCCAACCTTTGTGTAGACAGCAGTGGCAGGGGTCTCTTTTTGTTACCAATGGCTCAGAAAGGTTACAACTTGTTAACCTCTCTCTTGCCACTGAAGGTTATAGAAGGAAATGGCATCTCCTTCCCAGAAGAGATGAAAGGACAGAATATCATGGTCTTGATCCTATAGGCCTCTTATTTTTGGGATATGATGACCTCCAGAGGAGCCTCTAAGCATGCATAGCCTGCTAAGTCTCCTCCTTGGAAACCAGATTTCCGCTGCCTGGTAACATTTCCCAAGGGTCTTAAGCAATCCCAATCCCATTTCTGTTGAATGAATTCTGAAAAAGTAAGAAGCCCATCTCAGAAAATGGAAACAAAAATTGCTGTCTCACCAGCACTCAGACTAGAATCTGGACCCAGGCTCCCCTCTGCCCTCAAATTAGGTTAATGAGCCATTGCTGCCTCGGAATCCAGAGTTTTGACCTCAGTTTCTGATGTGACCCCAGGGAACTTGGCAGGGTGCTGGGCCACAGGTGCCCCTCAGTGTGTCAGAATGCGTCAAAATGCTGAGGCCAGCAAGCTGGGATGTGAGCTGTGGCCGTGGGTTAGATAGACAGGCCTGTTAAAGCAGTGGGTGGCATTTGCAGGTCGCATTTGTTTTCTTTCATTTTTTTGTACCCTCTCTTCAGTTCCTTTCTGGTTTTACTTTTTAGGTAGCCCCCTATAGCTGTTAGGGTTACTGCTGGGATCCATCTCAACATCCCATTCGTAGGATCTGTATAGATGCCTCCTTAGAAACTTGCTACTCCCTGAATCTTGACTTGGGGTGATTCCCAGTTGTGTGGTTGGCCTCAGGCACACCTTTTTCTCCTGAATGCCTCTGCCTAGGGCTCACCTTGAATCTGTGGCCTGGGAGAGTATTGATTTTCCTTCAATTGTCTTTGTAGATTTCTGTGGCATTGTGGATGGGCCACAGGGCATGAGCTCCAGGTTTTTTCCTTTTTTCCTTGCTGACTGCTTTAATCAGGAGTTCTTTCTTAAGATGAGCCCACGAATGTACCCCCTGCCCGGCTCCAAACAGCTGGTGACTATCCCTCCCTGATTTGCTGCCCAGGTCTGCTTTATTGGTTCCCATCAGTGACTCTTTGACCTTCCCCTCCCTCTACAGCCCCCCACCTTGCTCCTGCATGAGCTCCCTGTACCACTGCTAGTTCAGAAAACAGTGGGCTTCCTGTATTTTGACTGCCAGCAAAGCTGCTCACCCCACGACCCATGTGACAGCTTCACATGGTTGATTCCCGTTTACTTGCTACAGGAAGAGGGGAGCGTAGGAACAAAAGACTTGGTTGAGAGCCCCCCATGTGAACATCTGGAGTAGTCATTGGGAGGTGCGGGCAGGGGAAAGCTGCCGAGTCCTATCAAGGGAGAAACAATGAGAGGATTGCAGAGGTCACAGGATGTAGCAGTGATGTTTAGGTGGAAACTTAACTGGCATTGAATAAACATGCCCTCTCCCCCATTTCCCACTGGAGCTTTGTTTCTAAAGGCCTTGTGTGCTTGGGCTTCATACTTCTGCATGTCCCTAGAGCTCTTTCCATAGCTCTGAAGGAGGAGCAAAGAGCTACAGGAGTAGGATGGGTTACAGATGGCCAGGGAGTGGGAAGTGTGTGTGGTAAGGGGAGGGGATGGGAAGGATTCATGTGTTTTTCCTTCATTCCTCCGAAGCTCCCTCAGTACAGATAGATACCAGGGGAGATAGTGACCTTGTTTGATAAGCTCGATTTTTCATGCAAGACAGTGCATCCAACCCCATTGGAATCACCCAGTGGGATTAGGTGTCTCCACAAGGCTTTGTGCCATCGCTAGGCCCAAACATAGGAGTCCCAGCTGGGATGCAGATTGACTTAGCTGCCCCTGAAGAGCTAACTCAGAGCTGTGAGGTTATTTCCTGTCCTTTTCCATTATTAGCATTTTCTCTACCACACATTTTCCTTTTCCACAGGAAGTCTCAGCTGCCTTCCCAAACAGCATTACCTGGGCCCATGTAGGCTGCTCCTTTGTTTCTTTGGTTTTTCTGATTGGTTTCCCTGGACTCAGGGCTACTCTCTATTCAGGGGCTGGTCTGGGTAGAAAACCCTTCCCTCCATTCCCTTGCCTTTGGGTGGCAGGTGGCCCCCCTCTCCTAGCGCTGACCATTTGCATTCCACAGCCTCCTTCAGTAATCTGTTTCATATTCAGGTACTGAGAGTCTTGGAGGTTCTTTCTTCTGACTTTAAAGTGTCCTGCTCAGGTTGCAGACCTTGTCTCCTATTCATGGGCTATCCTATTGCCTTAGCATTTGTTGACTGGAAGGGTGGTCTTAGAGATCGCCTTTCAGGGGTAGGAAACCTGTGGCCTTGAGGTCACATGTGGCCCTCTAGGGCCTTGAGTGTGGTCCTTTGAATGAATCCAGACTTCACATATGGCCTCAAGACCCTCACCTAGACTGTAGTCTACCCCCTGAATCTGACAGATGAGCAAGCTGAGAGAGGTGAAATAACTTACTCAGGGTCTCACAGTGGCAGAATTACTACTGGAACCCAGGATTTCTGACTCCTGGTCCAGTGAGTGCTCTTTCTTTCTGCATTTCCACAGTGCCTGGCCATCATCATGCTTGTCAGGATTGAATATGCATGACTTTGGGATTCTACTTTTGAAAGGGCACTCCTGGTGTTGGAGACCATTCAGTGAAACTCATTTGGTAGGTAGGGTGAGACTTGTTTCTGGAGTCAGAAATGAGGGCGTGCCCTGGGGTGGGGTGAGGGTACAGGAGGACGAGATTGGACTTGAGGGAGAATCAGCCAGCCCTTGAATTGTTATATACAAGCACTGAAATGACCTCTTCTATTTGGTTTCTAGTGAGAAAGTCAATGATACTTACACAATTGCTTTGCCTCTTATTGTCAAAGACAGTAAAAATAAAAGTAATCAACAAAATTTTCCTTAACCCTTTCCCATTCTTCTAGCCCCTCTCCTTTTAAAAACAATGGTTTTTCTTTCCTCTTTCAGTAATGTTTTTTAGAAAGAAGTTATTTTTTTCCTGAAATTTTGCTTATCCTACAGCAAATTGGGCAGTTTCCATATCTGTAAAATGGGGATGAAAGTAGCATCTACTTCACAGAGTTTGTTGTAAGAATCACTTTATATAAATAAAGTGCCTTTTGAACCTTAAAGTACTATGTAAATGCTAGCAATGATTATTCTAGGTATGGAAAAAGTCCATTAAGGCAGAGAGGCTGACAGAAGATTGAGTTTAGGAACAGTGGGTAGTCCAGTTGGACTGGAACATTGAACATGTAACATGGAATAATATAAAGTAAGTCTGGAAGGGAAGCTTCAGAGTCAGATTGTGAAAGACTTCCAGCATCCCACTAAGGACCCTGTAGTTTATCCTAGCGGCAACACGGAGCCTTTTTGAATAAGGGAGTGACATGGTTAGACATGTTCCTTAGGAAGATTATTTTGGTAGCTGTGTGGAGGATGGTTGCAATAAAAAATAATAGCTAGCATTCATGTAACACTTTAAGGTTTGCAAAGTACTTTGTAAATACCATCTCATTTGATCCTCACAACAACCCTGGAAGACAGGTGCTATTTATCCCCATTTTACAGATAAGAGAACTGAGACAGAGGTTTAGTGACTTGCCCAGGGTCACACAGCTAGTAATTGTCTGAAGCTGGATTTGAACAGAAGTCCCTCTGATTCCAGGTCCAGGTCTCTACCCACTGTGTGTCACCAGGCAAGAGATAGTAAGGGCCTTGAACTAGACTGGCAGCCTTGTGAATTGAGAGAGAGAGGTAGGTGTGGTAAAGATAAAGTTAGTTAAGAATTGTGATTGATTGGATTTGGGAATAAGTGTGAGGAAAGAAAAAGTGACACCAAAGTTGTGAATCTGCTTGATTAGAGGGTTGGAAGTACCCTCAATAGAAATCAAGAAGTTTGGAGAAGTTTGGAGTTGTCTTTCGGGCATGTTGAGTTTGAGGTGCTCCTGGGAGATCTGGGGAGATGTCCAATTGATGATGTGGGACTGGACCTCAGAGGAAAGACGAATGTTGAACAGACAGATCATATAGTCTAGAGTTAATGATTTAACCAATGGAATTGGGTGTGCTTACCAAGCAGAGGTAAGGGACTGAACAAAACCCAGTCCATTGCTGGAGGATAGGATATGGGATAATGATCCAGGAAAGAAAACTGAGAAAGAGTGATCAGACAGATGGAAGGGGAGAACCAAGAGAGTGCAGTGTCACACAGTCCTAGAGAGAAGAGAGGGTACCAGAAGAAAGACTGGTCGGCACTGTCAAAACCTACTGAAAGGAGAATGAAGACTGAGAAAGAAGCAGTTTGTAGATTGCTGGTGACGTAGGAAAAAACAACTTCTGTTGATGCTTTTGTAATGCTAGCTTACAGTTTTTCCATGTAAAAATGTCTTGGTAATCTATGTAAAGAAAGACTTCCTAGTAATTAGAACTCTCAAGACATTGAAATGGGCAGCTGTAGGAGGAAGGGGGTTCCCACTCATCATAAGCCTTCTGAGATGGAATAACTGTTTGTCAGCTACATTGGAGAGGGGATTTCTTTTCAGGTTGTGGGCTGGGCAAGATGACTGTCAAAGGCCTTTTTAATTCTAAAACTCTCTGTCTTTGTGTATTATCCAGCTAGAAGGTACCTTAAGAAGTCATTTGGTTTATTTTTCTGTTTCTATTCAGGCCTAGCCATTCCTGGATGATATGTTTTGCTTATTTTTCAAACTCTTCAGTGAAGATTTTAACAACTTATTTAACAGTCTTCAACAAAAGTAGGAGATTCACCAAAATAATGTCCTCCTTGAAAACATAGCATCTTACATCAGGTTTGCTGATGCAGATGTTCCTGTGATTGTATTGGAGGTGGGTACCCTGTGTCTGCCATCATACTGGCAAGGGGATTTGGGGTGTCCTCTTAGTACCCCTTTCTGAGCCTCCGTCCTTAGTGTTCAGCTCCTGCACACAAACACTGGGATCTCAACCACAGAAAATCTGATTATCATTCTGTCCATCTTTGGATTATGTGTCATGTGTTATCAGTGCCGAGGTCACCTCCCTGGGTGTGTGCTCAGGGAATGCAAACTCATTTTACTGTCAGCCTAGCCAAGAATATAATGAGAAGTTCGAAAACAATATAGACTAAGCTGGATAAAATATGTGTGTATAACACAATGCCTTGCACCTAAGAGGTGCCCAGTAGCAGTTTGAGTTGAATATACATATTGTGCACATCTGCTGGATTAAAAAGCCAAATAGAAAAACTTTTTGTAGCCTCTGTTGTTAGCAGAGCATTGAGGCATGATCCCCAAGTAGAAGGCTCTGCTCCTTGAAAGGAGGGACTGTTTCATTTCCTGTCTCTTTATTCCCAGAGTTTAGCACAGAGCCTGCCTGGAACAGGCATCAGGTGCTTCAGCAGTTCCTGTTGAATCACACAGGTACCAAGATATTTTGGTTATCATAGCAGGATGTATCTGTTGGAAAGGTACTTTTAAGAATGATATTGATTTGTTATTCTCACAAGTGTTGACTCTTGATGTCCTGAAGTTTTTCCATGACTTTTTTTCACCTGGTAGATGACAGTGAAAGTGAATTTTATTCCTTTTGGAAGGATGGATTAGACCTTAGTTGTTCCTTTTTCACAAAGTCTTGTTAGGATTCAGGGGTACGTAATATGAAAACTTCAGTCATGCCAACAGCTTATTTGCAGCATACCTTTGTTCTCAGTTTTTGGTTTTTTTTTCTACTTGGACAACAATTAAGCCTGACCCTTGGAACTCTATGGAAGGAGGTGTGAGAAGCATTTCCTGGGAAAAGTGGACGAATGCTTTCTTGCTTCTCTGTGTCCATGTGGACATCCACTTGACCCCAGAATAAAAAGATTCCCTGTCACTGTGCAGTATTTGAATAGCTCCTAGTGGTGAGACAACAGTTGAAATGACAGGGAGAAAGAGGCCCTTTGGGACTTTAGATGCTGCCCCTCATTCTTGCCCCTAGCACTCTTGTGTGTTGGAGCACCCTTGTTAAACTCTTCTCCATGTGGTACTCTGGGGATGGACAAGTCACATACTTATGTCAGAATAAACAGCTGAAGGGGGTCTCTGAGGGCCTTATCCAGCATCAGAAAGGGCTGGGCAAGAGAGCAGGGGGGCTTGGTTTCTGGGTAACATGGAAGGCAGTGATTTTCCTGGCTGTCATTGGTTGACGTTGGATTGGTTGAGGGCTGAATTCAAGAAGGTTATATAACCTTTCTACCCTTCTAAAGGCCTTTTCCTACTCCTCTTAATCTCTTCCTCTACTAAGTAGAGGCTATGAAGATTTACGGGTGAAGGGGAACCCTATGACCATGGGTTCTAAAACTTTTTTGTGTCATAGAGCCTTTTGGGGATACTCTGGTATGCATGGCCTATGGGACCCTTTCCAGAAAAATGTTTTTTAAATGCCTTCAATAAAATGCATTATTTTATTAGGATGACAGAGGAAACCAATTATATTAAAACACAGTTGTCCAAGAATTCACAATACACAATTTCATGAACCCCTGTACAGATCTTCTAGTCTATGAAAGAAACAAGACCCTGCGAAGGCAGGTGATTTGCCCAAGGTCACACAGAAAGTAAATACAAAGGCCCAGATTCCAGTGACTGATGCCAGGTTTTTAAAGGCATGCTAGTTTGTGTGTGTCTTTCTTCCTTTGTGCTTCCTGACCAAAGAGTGAACATGTTGTGTTTTTTCTTTTAAAGTGTGGAGGCTGATAAATAACACTGCCTTCCAAGACTGAGTTAATTGTCTGAATGGCAGGCTCCTTCCCTTCTAGGCAGTCTGAAGGAGCACAAGAACACAGGGGTAAATTGCCCCTACTCTGTGGTTAATGATATTCTCCCCATGCCAAGAGAATGAATTTCATTCAGGAGAATTAATATGAGGTTGGGGAGAAGGATGCACCAGGAATGCTGATAGCTATCTGGTGTCCCTACTGGTACTGACTTTTTTAGGTGGGATAGTTTGATTTGTTCATCAGGTAGATGTCCAAATACCTTAGTTCAATTTAAGTAACATCACTAGCTAATTTTTTGTTGTTTGGAAAATTATATCTACAAAAACCAACTCAGATCTTAAATTCAAGCATCTCAGCAGTGTTTCTTAACAGAGAGACCACATAAGTGGCCACTTCTTTATTTACCTGGAATGGAATTGGAATTTGTGACAGGTGTGTTGAAAATGGAAATTTTAACCATACTTGGTGTCATGAATTTAGACCTTGAACTTTAGCTTCCTCAGAAAGTGTGTATATGTGTGCAGGTATGTTTTGTATGTGTTTGTATGCATGTATGTGTTTGTATTGTGTGTGTTTATATGCATGTATGTATGTAGTATGATTGTAATGCTTCTTTGTAAGCGTGAATTCTTGTCTGAGCAAGCTGAGTTTTTCTTGGGATACTCCTAGTTCCTGGAAAGGAGAAAGTAGTTAACTTGGCCCTGAAATCTCTGGATTTTATTCTGAGCTTGATGATACAAGAGGTACCTTTGGTATTTAGGAACTGAGATGAGAGTTTCAGAACAGTGTCAAGCACATCTGTTCTTAGAAAGGGCTACTTGTTGGTTCCCTCCTTCATTGGAAGCCCCCACCTGTCTTTCTCCTGGTTCCTCTATATGGGGCACCATTGGCAAGGTAGTGCCAACCACCCAGCCAGGGAAACATACAGCTTGTTTATCTCCCAGACTTCAGTTTCTGAAATGGTACTTCTTTAAGTTCATTCTTGGTTCCTCGAAATAGAAGGTACTTATTACACTTTGAGTGACTGAGTGAATGAGTAGGAGACTGCACAGTTCCCTCAGAACACCCAGCATAGCTTTAAATGTTAGTGTGCACTCTTTGGGTGCTTCTCTTACTTTGGGGTATAAGGAAACTCCTAAATCAACAAACAAGGCCAGGTCATAGAGTAGGGAGTGGTTGTCCTGGCTTTGGATTCTGTTTTTGTTTGAGAGATAAACATATAATTAATTTGAATCGAATATAGATTAGAATATGAATTAGAACTCCCTTCATCCTGCTCTTCCTCTGTCATCCATGGGAATAATTCCTATCATCTTCATTTAGAGTTGTAGAGCCATGCCTTAGTGTCCTCTGCTCAGTGTTAGTGCTATTGGTGGAAAGAGGGCAGGAACCTCCTTGTGTGTGTGTGTGTGTGGGGGTGTGTGTGTGTGTGTGTGTCTGTGTGTGTGTGTGTATGTGTGTGTGTGGCGGGAGAGGATGTCCAGTCATCTCTGCTTGCTCTGGTGCTCCACATGTATCTAAATACATCAGCAAGACACAAGGGAAGAACAGTGTCATCGGAGTTAAAAAATACAATAAGATTCACCCTATTACTGTTTTCCTGTTGTTGGTGGCCTAATTGAGTGTCACCCTGGGGACAGCTATACTCTGGGCCTTCCAAAATGCTTTGGGATAAAATGTGCTGTAAATAACTGGAAGCAATTAATTAGACTAAAGTCTCCTTTGTCGGGCCAGAGCTAAGGTTCTTGTTTCATCACTTAAATCTCTTCCCACTGGGAAGATTTGGGTGGATGCAAACTTGCTTTATTGGTATGAGATGCCTGTCTCCTTCCCTCATAACTCTTGATGTTATTGGAGGTAGGCTAGCTCTCATGTACCTCTGTTGAACTCCTAATGCTTGGGAGAAGAGAGGATTCTTTCAGGGTTAGTTTTCCTTTAGAATTGACTGTTCCTTAGTTAACAGACATCTCAAATTTCTAAATCCCAATAGGTTCTTGAGGGGGGAGGAGTAGTGTGGATATATGTGTTTCTTCCTTCTTCACCCTACTGCCCCAACCCTTGGCAGTGAGCCCAGATTTCTTCCCCTCCTCCTGATCCTTTAATTCAACATTTAATCCCCTGTTTCGATGCCCATTTGAATGATTTCTTCTGCCTTTTCTTTGACCATGTAAGATTTTTTGCCAAGACTCAGAGGGGATAGCCATCCTCAGATCAATACCTGCCTTCCAGAAGACAAATGTAGTTTCCTCTTCTTGCTCAGTCACTTGTGGGGATTTCAGCATGCCCCCTTTGCTTTGGTTTATAGAACACCTTTAGCTTCGTTGGGTCTCAGAGGGCCATGTACACACACCAAGTAAGGACAATCAGTAGAAACCAAGCAAATGGTAAATTGAGATGGGAAAAAGATGCTGCCAGGCTCCCTGAGACAGCAGGAGTTTAGTCTGGAATTGTGGAGTGATTTTGATTATAAAATGTTGAGTCCATTTTGGCTTCTCTAATCTTGTAAACAGTACTCCAGTCCATACTGATGACTGTTGTGGCTCCAACGCATATTACAGAAACTCATTATTTACTGACTCCATTTTATAGGAGGGGATTATTTAGAACTGGACAGGAACTTCAAGATCATCTGCTCCAACCCTCTTATCTTACAAATGGAGAAACTGAGGCCCAGAGTGTCCAAGTGGTTTAACAGGAAAATTCATGTGGTCGGTAAAGAAGCTCATGGCTGGGATTTGAACCCAGTTTTTCCGATTCATTACTCTTGACCTAACAACCGGTCTCTCAAGTGATTTGTCCAAGAGCATACTACAAGTCAGTGATGGAGACAGGATTCCAACTCTAGGCTCTTTCTGATTCCAAGGGGCCTCCATGGTATTGCAAGGTCTTTATGAGCTCCTCCCATCGACAAGTTTAAAGGTAACAGAGAGCTGTACCAGAAGGTGTAGCAACCTGACCAATGTCAGATTTTTCCTACTCCCTAATCAGAACTGAATAATTGATTTCATTTGTGTTCTCCAAGACAATGATGGCATGGATTGAAATTCCTCCATTGAGTTTATGGCTGGTCCAGTGCTCAGAAGTTAGACTTGGACAGTTTGATATGTGCTTCTACCTTATACCTCTGAGTATAATTCTCCATTTTAGGCTTAAAGAAGGGATCCTGTGAACCAAGTGCACTTGCTGTGTTCTGCCCTGGAATGGAATTTATCCAGGCGTTGCCTGTTTGCAGACAGGGCATGGAATTAAGACTGCTACTCTGTGCCTGTTTAAAAATATTTCCATTTACCTTGGAGAACGTACAAGTACAAGGTTTCATACATGCCTAGGAGAAGGCAGCAAATAAAAAGGATATGTAAACAACACCATGAATGGGGGGCTATTCTTAGGGCTCTGATTTGGAAGAATGGGAAATGAGAATGCTACAGTCTTGGGACCATTCTTGCCCCTAGGAAAGGGGTAAGAGGTCTAGAGTCATAGAGAAACTCAATTGTTAGTCTGTGCTAGATCTTCCTCTTTTTGTCAAATCTATTTAAGATTCCTTAAAGCTTAATTGAAAGTGATTATCCCTTTTAAAAAAGGCAAGGGGGAGAGAGAGAGAGAGAGAGAGAGAGAGAGAGAGAGAGAGAGAGAGAGAGAGAGCAAGCTTATAGAATTCTGAGATGGACCTCCTGCCTCCAGCCTTCACCCTATCAGACCTTTGAACAGGATGCTAGTTCAGTGTTGTACAAAGTTACAGAGCAGCTTGCTCAGGCCTCATTTCTGTTGGAACTTTGTGGAAGTGTCCAAAGGATCTAGGTTCATAGA
Source organism: Potorous gilbertii (assembly GCA_028658325.1). Taxonomy (NCBI): domain Eukaryota; kingdom Metazoa; phylum Chordata; class Mammalia; order Diprotodontia; family Potoroidae; genus Potorous; species Potorous gilbertii. The sequence goes on along the minus strand of CM053770.1, from coordinate 599,685,666 downwards.
ATTAAATGCCAGAATGTATGTAGTATATGTGTAGTATAGCCCTCTCCTTTTAGAGGTGAGGGAAACTTCCTTTTACCCAAAGGAACACAGATATGAAGGAATAGACCTAGGATTTTCAAAGTTTCAAATCTTCTGAATCCAAAGGCAGGGTTCTTTCACCTTTTAACATGCTGATCATGCTTCTTCTTTCTTCTTTCATGTATCTTCAACTTGAAGTGCTTTTAAATTTGCATCTTGAACCTTGAATGTCATGCTAGGTTAGATCTGCTTTTGTCAGTCTTCTAGTTGGGATGATGATAAATACCCCATTAAATAATACAGTCCTGGTCTTAGTACTGATGAACTTGGTGGATTCTCAGTAAATCTTGGCTGTCAGTATCTGCAGATGTAGAAACTGCTCTATGGTCTTTGCATCTTCAGCACAGTTGGTGATGAGCAGAATATACATTATCTTGATTTTCTTCCAAGGAGGCTGAGTTATGCAGAGCAAGTTACATATAAACCTAGTCTTTGCCCTATAGGTAATTATAATCTAAACTGTACACCATCCATACATTCAGAGTGGCATATAAAACTAGTACATGGACAATCTGTACTTGATGTGATATGGGATAAGAAGGAATGTTTTCAAGAGGCCCTCTTAGGAGATTTAATAAAGGCTAGATCTGTGGCACAGAGGATCATAGGTTTCAAACTGGAGTGTACTTGGGAGGTCCACTCATTTTACAAATGAGGAAATTGAGAGTAGAGAGGTTAAGTGACTTGCTGAAGGTCACAGATCCAGGATCTGAAGCCAGGTATTTTCAGTCCAAATCCGTGGCTCATTCAGCTACAGCATGATAAATCATATGCCCTATTGTGTCGAGCAGAGGGTTGCACAAAACATTTCATTTCTCAATCTTCCTCTTTTTTGGGCGTACTTTTATTCAGCCATAAACCATGTAAGGTGTATGATGGCCAGAGCCTCCAATTTAGAGGGAAGACCTGTTCTACTTTGAGAGTTGATGTTTGCAAATCCTTCATAAGCATGCTGTCTTCCTTTCTAATTTAAGAGGTATGAAACCAGCCTTAGGGAAGTGCTGGCTGTTGGCTTGACAGCCTTTAGTCTGATAGACCATGCTTTTGCTAGTTATAGTTAGCCCCACTTAGATGCTGGACACTCTAAATAGGTACATTTAACCGAGGGTAGGAAGAAAGTAGGAGAAAAACCCAAACCACAAAACACCAGGACTTCATGTTGTCAAACCTTGTGCAAAGCTGTAGTTTGCTGGACAGCCTTGGAGTCCTAGATGGCTTGCTGTGAATCTCTTGTGGACCCTGACTCCATGCTGCCAACCTTCTAATTGCTGTCATTTCTAGCCCAAAGGAATTGAGAGAACATGTCCATGTTAATTTGGCTGTAGTATCATTACCCTGGTCTAGGTATTATCGTTGCTACTTTATTTTTGATGAGGATTTTTTTCTGCTCTCCAAGTCAGTTCTTTGAATGAGGTCAGAGGTTCCGGTGAACATGTGTTTCAGTAAGAAGTTGAAGGGGGTGAAAACTGATCTCACACATACACACATTTAACAATTTTGAATTTGATGAAATTTAAAGTTCTCAGGAATTTGAAATTTGCCAAGAGGTGTCCGGAAGGAATCCAGACAGGTGATTTTTTTTTTTTTTACTATAGAGTACCTCTGTTAATGATGTTCCAAAATAGCACGTTAATTTGTTAATGCCCCCCCCCAACTACCTTACGTATGTTTATTTAGTTTATATTTATGCTATATATGTTTTTGTGTGTACTTGACTGTCTCCTCCATTAGAATGGGAACTCCTTATAAATCGGGGTTGTTTCACCCATTGTACTTGTATCCTTAATACCTCCCATAGTAGGTGTTTAATAAATTGCTTGTTGATTGATTGAGTTTAGCTCCTGGGCACCTGAGCTTTATGGACTTCCCTGTTAATGATTTGTGGCTTGGAGCTACTCCATTCTCCTAGCCCACAAAATTAATGGCATAGGTGGAGAGGAATTGATAGCTATTATTTGGAGTGGTAGACTGAATTTTAGAATTCCTGGGTTCGCCTCCAAGGCAAAGGACTTTGTTTTTAATGGTGGGATAACCCTGCCACTCCCATTTTCCTGTTGCTAGTGAGTCTGATTTTTCTTGCTCTGTGTTGCACAGGAGCACAAAATGAATCCATGAGCTTGTGTTGATGAAAATGAATGCTGAATAAAAAGAATGGGTGCCTCTTACTCCATACAACTGGGAAAAAAAATAGATGCCCATTGATTAGATGGCTAAACAAATTATGGTACGTGAATGGGAAAGAATATTACTATACCATAGAAATGAAGAATTATATGAGCTGATGCAAGGTGAAATCATCAGAACCAAGAAAGTTATGTATATAATGACAACAACACTGTACATAGTGAGACCAAAAACAGCAACTTCTAAAGAAATTGAAACATTTGTAAGTAAGTGTAACAGCCAGTTATATATAACCTCAGAGATATGAGAACGTGTTCCCCCCTTCTTTGAAGAGGTGGCGCAGTGTAATACCGCTGGACTTAATTGTTTGGCTTTGATGAATTGCTTCTTTCCCTCTTTCTCTTTTATTCTTTGTAGGATAGCTCTCTGCAGAAGATGAGGAAGGGAAAAGGTTATACAGGGAAATGAAGATAGTGTAAAAGTAAATCAGTAATTTTTAAGGAATGGCAGAGGAAATACATTGTGAAATTTTAGAATCAAATTGTGAAAGTTAGGTATTTCAAGTAATTTTTGTCCCTCTCTTTGAAAGTCCCGTTTTCAGAGATTCTTGCTCACTTTGTACTCTATATAACCCTGAAACAGTAATATGGCTAGTGCACAACCAGAATCCATAGGAGCCCTTTTGACTCTGTACATTTGGCAGTTCTGTTATTAGATCACAATAACAGGAACAAGAAACCTTTGACCTTGCATCCCATTTGAGCCACGTGTGTCTGGATGATGTGTTTCATTTGAGAAACCTGGACAAAGGCCTGGGCTTGCTGTCTGACTGACTGGGCCAGGCATACCATGGTCCACTGAAACTCGTCTCCCTCTGATAACATGGTTTGCTTGGGAGAACCTGACCTTGGTGCTAACTTCAGTGAGGGAGCGCCCCAGAGCAGCTCATAGAATGCTGAGCTTGGAGTTGGAGGGTGTGAGTCGGCCTCCCAGCTCTGCTGCTGAGGTTTGCTCCTACGTGACATTGGGCAAACCGAAATCAGCATCAGCAAACGGGAGCTTGATTTAGTGTTTTGTTGGTTGTCTAGACTTAAGAAAGTGATGGAGAAGATTAATAGTGCAGATCAAACTTAAAAGTATACATTCTTTTCTTGGAGAGTAGTGGTTAAACATTTACAGCGCACCCCTATGCTGAGAGCCATTCTAGGCGCAGAGTTTTGGTTCAGAAGACCCTCTAATGTTCTTGCAAGGCCAAGTGAGAAGAAGAAAGAGTGGTTGGCTTACAGGGTCATTATGTTTATTTATTTATTTTTGTCCTTAATGGTGACCTCTCCCAGAAAAATCATTTTCCCTTTTTTCCCTCCTCTAGCAGCAGCAGCAACAACAGTTAATGTTTATGAAGCTGAATTTTTTCCCTAGAGTTCTGGTCTTATTGTCTCTTACTCATGGAAGCTTTGTGTAAATTCACTTAGAGCCATGTTCTCATTGGCAAGAGCCTTCATTTAAAATTCTCATCGAGTAACAGTTAAATACTCTCATACATTTTCTATAGATATGGTATGTGCTTGCTCACCTAGGCCTGGGGAAGGTTTGTGCTAACCTAGAGTTCACATTTCATATTGCATATTAATTCTTAATTTTGAAAGCCCTCTGTAAGAAGGAGGTGTTTGTAACAGTCTTAATTAAGTCCTTAAATAATCTTGATAACAGTCACAATTTTGTTTGGTTGTTGGTGATTTTTTTTTTTAAAGAACCTTGGTGACATCATCTCCACTTGAAACTATGTGCCTGACATGAGACAAGTTCAGATGAGTTAAGCAGCAACAGATGACATTGTGACATTTTAAGATGAGCAAATTGCGGGAAGAGATAAAGTAGTAAGTCCAGGGTCATTCAGCAATACGATAGTGTCACCTGGAAATGACCTGACCTCTGATTGCAGAACTGTAGAATTTAGAGCCAGAAGGAATCGCAGCCATCATCCACAGTACTCCCTTCAGTTCATATCTGAGGAAACAAGGCAACAGAGGGGAAGGGACTTTCCCAGGGTCACACAAATATTAAGAAGCAGAGTCTGTATTTGAAACCTTCTCAGACTCTAAATTCAGTGCTTTCTTTGCCTTACCCCTTGGTAGCCAACCTAAGGGTAGTAGTTTAGTGCTGATACCTCTTCGCTTTTATTGCTTTTAATTATCATTTATTTTCTTTTCATGGAAGTGGTGGCTCATGGCTTTCACAATGCTGCATAACTGATGTATTTTTAGTTTATTCCTACAAGATTATAAATGATTTAACCAAGTCTGTGAACCACATGTAGTTTATAGTCTGTGTAAAGTACTTGACAAGCGAATGGATATATAAATATTTTAATAATTATTTGTGAAATCACAGGCTTAGACCATTATCTCATTTGATCCTCATAGAAACCCTGTGAGGCAGGTATTATTTTATCCTTATTTTACAAATAAGAGAATGGAGAGTTGGAAAGGTGAAGAAGACTTGTCTAAGATCTTAAGTCCAGGGGTATTTCTAGTAAAAGCTTACTGCCTCGTGTTAGAGGAGATTGCAAGCCATGAAGTAGCTTACATTACTGGCAAGACACAAATGAAGAATGAAGGGAAGTAATCTAAGCTATCCATAGCCATATGAAAATACTACTAATTAGAGAAATTCTAATTAGAGCTTCTGTGATGTTCTACCTCACACCTATCAGGTTGGGAAAATTGATTTAAAAAAATGGAAAATGATAAATGTTGGAGGAGCTTAGGGGAAAACAGGCACGTTGATGCACTATGAGTGGAACTGTGAATTGGACCAGTCATTGGGGAAAGTAATTTGGAACGGTTCCCAAAAAGTTACAAAATTGTACATATCCTTTGATTTAGCAGTACCACCTAGGCTTAGTCCCCAAGGAGGTCAGAGAAAGAGAGGGAAGTCCAACATGTATGAATAATGTTTATGGCAGCAAAGAACTGGGGACAAAGGGGGAATCTATAAATTGGGGAGTAGCTGAATAAATCATTGTATATTAAAGTAATGGTGTATTATTGTGCTATGTGAAATGATGAGAAGATTTCAGAGAAATGAGAAGACTCATGAACTGATGCAAAATGAAGTGAGCAGGTCCAGGAGAACTGTTTAGACTGTAACATCAATATTGTAAGAAAGGCACAGTTTTTGAGAGACTTAATGATCCATCTTGATTGCAGAGGGACTGATGGTGAAGAAGAATCCACCTCCTGACTAATATGCAGAGTGAGATACACAGCTTTTGGACATGGTTAATTGAGGAATTTATTTTGTTTGACTTTATTTATTTGTTATAGGTATTTTGTTTTTACTTTAGTGGGAAGAGGAGATGGGAAGGGAAACTGCCAACAAATGAAAAAATAGAATTTATTTTTAAAAAAAGAATATATGAATAGGGCTTGAAAAAGTGGAAATGGTGAAGGCAGCGTGCCTCATGGGAAATAACTATTCAACGAATGTTTATTAAGCACCTACTGTGTGCAAGAGTTGTAGCTGTATTAATGGTTGGGCAAAGATGTCCAAAGCACATTCCTTGCACTCTAGGAATATACACTGTCATTGAAAAGATGAGATCTGTGTTCAGTTCAAAGATGCAAAGCAACATATGTTTACGTAGAGTTCCAATGGGTTCTGTGAGATTTGAGGAAGGAGAGACCACTTTTCCACTGAGATTATCAGGGGAGACTTCCTGAGTGAAACAAGAACTGAGCCAGGAATAAATGATGGATAAGCTTTCAGGGAATTATCTATTATCTTTTTAGAAAGTTTGGTATTCTTTTGTGGTTCCCCTGGTTCCACGTTGCCACCTCTCCAGGTAGAATGTCAAAGAAGAATTAGTGGAGATTTTTGGCACTAATGGTGCCTAGGTGACTTCAGTGTTGAGGGTTCTCACCTCAATAAATGCAGTACTCCTAGAGAAAAGCAACTCAGGATACCGGCTCTTGTGATTTGAGGTCAGATGTTCCTCCCAGAGAAAAGCATGTTCAAGGATATTCCACTGATTTTCCTGAGTGTATATGATACCATTGTAGGCTCTGCATTCTGTGCATTAATAATATTTACTTATACTATTGCTCTGTAAGTCACTCCCCACCCTCCAAATCATTAATTGTGTAATATAGACATTCTTGCTTGAGTTCATCATGCCCACATCACAGATTTAAATGATGGGGCACGGTGAGATCTGATGATAGGTCACTGAGGTCAGTGACAGTTCTGGTCTTCACAGAAGTACCTCATTAACTGATTTTCCCTATCAGTATTCATTTAATTGTAATGAGTTATAGAGTGGTTCTTTGTACTGAAGTAGTTAGAGTTAACCATGATGGCATCATTGCCAAAATCTGCCAATTAGCTTAATACCCTGTTTGCCCTGTAGGCCCAAAGACACCTGTCAGACTTCACATTTCTTGGCTTTACAATGTAACCAGCTCCCCATTTCTTGGAGTTAGGAAATTTACCTTGGAATTTTACTTTGTCATAAATTCAGTAGACTTTCAAAAGAGTTTCCTAAGTAGCAAAAAGTGGTGAACACTTATTCCAAGAGAGACAGTAGACACACCATAATAAAGATTTTAAAAATTTTTTTGGAAAGTCTTGGTTTCTGGGGGAAGAGGAAGAGAAAAAAGCTAGAGAAAGGCAATAAATTCACTTAGATGGATAAAAGTACAACAAATCTGTAGCTCATCAGTGACTTCTTTTTCCATATCTGATGCAGGTACACAGGATGACAAGGTAGAGATGAATTCTGATCTTGAGTGGTAGAAAGTGTCCACACTTTCACTGAGCCATCTACACTGGTCGCCTATACTTCTAGATCAGTGATACCACTTCCTGAGATTGAGACGAGTTAAGATGGTTCTGTTTCTTGTAGAAGAATGTAGGCATTTGTTTGTTTTTTGTGCCATCTGTTTAGTGAGGCAGTGTCGCATGGGGAGCAAAGACCTAGGTTCAAGTCCTACTTCTGATATTTGCTGACTGTGGGACCCTTGGAAAGACCCCTTAACCTCTCAGTGCCGCAGACTGCTCTGTAAGACTCTTCAATTACCGTGCAGCTACTAGCCTGCACTATTAGAGCGAGCTTCCTGACTGCTAGATGACTCTATACCAGTGAAATTGTAGGTGTAGCCCATGATCCTGATACTAAGAATATCAGCTCTGGGAGATTAGGGGCTAATGTTAATTTTTCCCCTAGTATGCCCCAGTGCCTTGCATACAGTAAGCATTTAATAATGTTTCTAGAATTTAATTGAGGGGGCAGAAAGTCAAACCCATTATCTTAGCCTCATTGGTACCAGTTGCTGATCAGATGGGCCATGTGACCCTGATACTTTAATGCAGGCTTCTCCGTAATGAATATAAATCTTGAACTAGACCCTGGGGGTTGTAGTAGATGGGTGGCCTCTGGGTGGTGTGTGGAAAATCGCTTTGAGTGACGGAATTGATTTTGGATCATTCCAGATGCAATAATGTTGAGGGCAAATAATGCACCAGGCACGCTTACTCTGCTGCTGGCCAGAGATGTGCAGGATGGAAGGGGAACCAACATTAAGACCCTTTGCTGCTCCAGTTGCTTTATTACATGTTACACTCTGAACGTGTCTTCCATTTAAATTCAGCGTTCTTGATGAATAGCCAGACCAGCTGTAAGCCCTCTAGGCCGGAAGCCCTGATCCCGCCCGCCAACTGTTCGTTTTTCTTGACCAACTTCCTTATTTCAGGAGTCTGTATGTGGTCTGTCTGTTGTAGAGCTGTCAGAAGGGTGTAGAGGCAGTTCTTCAAGACAGTCAGTACTGGCCATGCTGCATGCATATCCTGAAGCTGGCCCCTCGCCTCTTTCCAGTTACGGGGGAGCATTTTGTCAAACCAGTATGTAGTGAGAGCTCATTCAAATCATATAGAAAGTCCTTGTGCATCTGTCAGAACATGTTGTGTGAGCCAACTGACTGTGATGTAATTGGCATGGCATAAAACACGGTTTTAAAATATATTTAGTTTCATGCCATCTGGTCTATGATATAAAGTGTGCTGATTTAAGTTTAAATGGCCCTTTGATCATATAAGAAGAATGTGTCACATTTAAATTTGCTGCCTCCTGGGGATGTACAGCATTGTTCTCTTGGTCCATGCCAGCCTTACAAAATGTAGACTCTTAGTTTCATCTAGTTTTATCCAAGCAAAAACCCTGTCCCCTTAATTCATGCAAATATATTTCTGCTTTAGATTTGAAATACTTTCTATGCTGGCTTCCAGATATTGCCTTTGAGTTGTAAGGTGCTGGGAAGTATGGCAACATACTGGCTGGATTATTTAAACCTCCCAGACAACTTTTCTTGTCTCTGTACCCTATATCAAGCAGAACAGATATAGTTCAGAGAGATTAAATGCTCTGCCTTAAATAAAATGGTAAGTTAGTGGGGTTCCTGGTGTTGGGACCCAGCATTTTCTCTGCCCCTCAGGCTGTGCTAGTGGAATTTCCCAATGATGGATAAATTTCCCCCTTCTGGATCCTAGGATACTGTTACATTGCCTTTAAGCAGTTTCTCATATCCTGGCCACAGACTCAGCAGCCCTTCATAGCACTATCAAGATGCGACAGAGCGTCAGCAGCTGTGTTCACACCACCAGAATGGTCAGAGGGGCTTTCCCGCTCTGCCCTGTATGTTTTCTTTCTCAAAGAGCTAGAGGAGCAGTCCCAAGGTCAGGAGCACTTACCCTGCTGTTGAAGGAAGTCAGGGCTTGTCTGGCTGGCTGGTGCTGAATTCCAGATTCTTGTTCTTATCGCCAAAAACACAGCCCACAATGATCTAAAGAAGCTATTGAGTCTGTTGAGGTACAAGACCAAGATACAGAATTCTTTTTGGTTCCTTGTCTTCCATTCTGAAGCATATGCCGTGTGGTTTTGGCCAGGTTTTTCTCCTTTTCTTCTCTGAGTAGTAATTTAAAATTGGCTGTTGATTTAGACACGAGAGGGAATTTAATCCAGCCTTAGAAATAAAGATAAGTACATAACCAGCCCACACTCACGGTATTCCTAGCCTGCCTTCTTCCTTACCTCCCTTTTCCTCATACCTTGGTAGGGAAAAGAAGGAAATTCTGACTCTTTTCTGATCATCAGACAATTATTATGAGTTATTGGAGGAGAGCAGGTGAACGGCAGTGGCTAAGGCTTTTGTAAGTTGTCCCGCCAACTTGGGATCGGTGCTTATATTAGTGACATCAGATCCACGGATACAGGTGACTGCTAAGTGGTTAACACATCTAGAGTGGCCTTATGACATTGGGTCCTAGAATCTGTGGGGAGTATACCCAGGGACCACAGACTCATTCTTCTTTGACCCTATTAAGATTCCTTAATGAATCATACCTTAGGTGGGTTTCTGGCAGACCTGACTAATCATTTATCTTCCAGGAGCTGGAAGGAGATAACCTGTCCTGTGGATTTCCATACAAGGCCTCAGAGACACATATATATGGATTCTCCATTTGTAAATGCTCAGCCTCAAAAGAAATGGGGTCTGAGCACTTGGAGGGATGACACCTTCCTTTATTTAGTATGTCTGCAAAGCTTTTCCTGACAATCTGGAATGAAGCTTAGATAGGGTTGTACTTTTTTTGCTGTAAAGCTTGTTTGGCAGTAGTGAGGTCAGGATGAAATTTTTCTGAATATTTTCCCAGCTGGTCATTTGGTGAGATACGGTGCTGTAAAATACTCACCAAGCCCAGGGTCTTAGTTGGGTTACTGGTAGTCCTTCGAGGAGAATGTTTCAGCCCTTCTGGTATTCCAGCTAGCTGCTATTTGAAGTGGTTTTGGATCAAGATTAGGGCAGAAGTGCAGGATTAATGAAGTTGGTATGACTTCCTGATCTTGCCTTAGTTTTATGGTGCTTTACTCTGGGTATGTGTCAATCTGGAACTGACCAAGGAGAAGGAGTAGAGTGATTTTTTCCCAGGTATACTAGAATAACTTTCTTTTCCTTTGCATTTAAAGAATTCTAAACAACAGCTAAAATGAGCACTTCCATATACTCAGTAAAACAGCAAAGGTCATATATGAAGTATGAAACTGTGACTCCATTATGTACAACTTGCTTTTCTTTTTAAGTGTACAATAATTAAATAATTTCCCCTAGGATTCTAGTAACTCTAGCATACTGTAGAATAGTACTTTGGGGGCCATCCTGCCCATATGGGCAGGGATGCTATAGTGCCAAGTGGTGATAGAGGGAGTTCTGGGAATCTGTCCTTAGCTTTGGGGGGATGGAAGGATGGGATGTATCCTTGAACATAGCATTGGCAGCAGGGTCCTGGATGGAATGACCAGGTCTTGGTAATCTTGTACTCTTACTTTGTGGAATTTCTGATGCTTCAAAGCCTGTTAGCTACCTTCACGGTTGATTATGAAGCCCATATTGAACGAGATTTCACATCTCTCCTTTGAGGGGCTGTGTCTGTACAAAATTTGTATATTAGGTTTTTGCTGTTTAACTCCTTTGCCACATAGATTACAAAGGTGGGAAAGAAAGGAGCTCACAGTGGGACTATGGAGTTGTATATAGATTGTTGTGTATAGATTGAGAAAGAGCCTTAGAGGCCACCTAATCCAGCTCCCTCTCCCTAGTTTCCCACTATTCAGATAAGAAAACTGAATATTTCATATAAGAGAATTGAAGATTTCATAGGATTGCTGGGAGTTTATTCTTGTTTCTGTGGCCCAAGAAGAGCTGGTAAACTGGGCTCCTTTGACTAATCCAGCATTTATTTTTTTTGGAAAGCAAGGCAATTGGGGTTAAATGACTTGCTCAAGGCCACACAGCTAGTAAATGTCAAGTGTCTGAGGCTGGATTTGAACTCAGGTCTTCCTGACTCCAGGACCAGTGCTACATTCACTGGGCCACATAGCTGACCTAATCTAGCATTTTGCTACTCACAATGCCATCCACTTCCAGAGGTTGAGAGTTAGAGGAACTGTCATTTTTCTATCTTAGGAACTGAGGATGCTCAGGGGAGCCTGAGGGGTCAAACTGGAAACATGAGAGGTATTGTTGCGACTGTTTGTGGGCTGTTTCTCAGTTCTTGCCCAGTCCCTTAATTAAGTTACTTTATGCAACAGGATAGGATGTAAGTCCTTCAGGATGATGCTAAGTTGTGTTTCATTCATTTGAAGGACATGGTAATTTATAGTCTATCACTTCACATGTTGGAGATTGCTCAGCACGAAGTCTGCTCAAGCAGATTACATTAAAAGAAATCTAGACAGAGCAATCATAACTAGAAGGAAAATAACCCGCTAGCACAATCCAAGCCAGTGAGACCATGCAATGCCAAAATAGTGACTTTGGAACCAGCCCCGACCTGGGACAAAAGGGTGCTAAAGGCAAGTCTACTTTCATTTCCTCTTTGGTTACAAGAACTGTCCCCTCTTTAGCAAAATGCTTGGCACATGCTAAGTGCTCTGTCTCTCCCTCTCTCTCTCTCCCCTCCCCTCCCCCTTCCTGGTGTAATGATTTGGGGTTATGTGTTCCCCTAAAAAACCTTGAATCTTTCACATCTGTCTGAATCAGAGGAAAACTTTTTACCTTTAATGGATGTTGAAGGATTTCAAAGGGCAAATGGAAATAGTTACAAAGAGTGAAGCTTTTTCATTCATGCTGACAGGACAGGTCTGAAAAAAAAAATCCCAGATTGTGTTGTGTCAACCTGTATAGCCACACATACTGCTGTATCAAAATTAGTGAGGGCAGTCTAAAATGGATAAATGCAAATATAAAAATAATACATAAAAAACAAGAAAATAGGGTTTATCTTTCACATGGATGGGAGAAATCATTTAACCCCACAAGAAAAAGATCCTAAATAACACAGTAAATAATCTTGATTTTGTAAAACTTAAAAGCTTTCACATTAACAAACCAATGTATCTACTTAATTTCTTTGCTACCTTGGACAGATCATGTGAGCTCTCTGGGCCTCACTATTCCCACCTGTAATGTCAGGGAGTTGTCCTGCATAGCTTGTAAAGTTTCTTTTAGCTCTAAATTGACATTCCTACATTTTTAGACTTATCCTATGATATTTTTGGTATGGGAAACTGCAGGACTTAAGTTTGCTCTACCTACACAGACCAGTTCTTTCTGGTGACCGAGAAGTTCCCTGACTCAACCCAGGGTTACACAGCCAGTATGTGTCAGAGGAGCCACTGAGGCCCACTCTTTCTCCACTAAGGCCATGCTGCCTTAAGGTAGACAAACAGATTGATGCAGAGAGAGCTCTCCCTATGGACATAGAGATAGAAAATAATTTTCAGCTCCCTTTAGCCAGTAACAGCTTTGGAACTCAGTATTCTCTGGGAAATAGGATACGGAAGTCCAGTGCGTTCACCAAAACTTTTACCTGGATCACTCATTGTAAACAGTCTGGATGGGTTGAAATAACCCTTATCCCATCTTATTAAGAAGAGTGTTACTGGCTGAATTCAGTGGAAGAGATCTGAATTTTCTTTTAAACTGGGAGTTGCATAGGAACGTCTGCTTCCAGGATAACCACAGCAACAACAGTAGCAAAAACAATAACCATTGGCCTTTCTGGAGTGCTCTAAGGTCTTCAGAGCACTTGACATGTCCAGGTGACACTTCAGTTTACCTCGGAGAAAGATGTTGCTGCAGGGAGGATGCCTTACATAGTGGTGGGCCTGGTATGTTTTCTTCGCCATCTGCGATCACCATCCTTTCTCTCTGTAGGATTACTCGTGCTCCTTTGTGGGCCTAATGCACCAGCCAGCTCTGGGGAGATAACTCTGTACCTGGGGATGCAGCAACATTCTTGGCCTTTGAGCTTGGCAGTTAGTCTTCATCTGAATTGATCTAGGGAAGGATGTTGTTAGGCAGGAGTGGCTTGTTATGTTTGGGGTTTTGTTTGCAGTGGAGTCCTCTGAGATTAGGGGTAAATGAGGGGCTTAATTTTCTTCATTTTAGTGCCAATCCTTTTAGCACACAAAGCTAGATTAAACCCTTGACATGCCCTGAACAATGGCCAACCTCTCCCTCTCTGTTCATTCTTCTTGTCCCGGGAAGGGGAACCACGGAAGTGATTCATAAAAGACATTCATTTCAAAAGTGGCTTTGAGATAGTTGTAATCCTAGACATCAGCAAAAACTTTGCCCCCCTTGACTCAAGTCCATTATGAAAACAGAGGAATGAGAGGGGAGGCTCTCATGGCCTTCTCTACTTTCTTTACCATCCGTGACACCCTGACTTTTCCCTTTCTATAGAAGTTTAGAGTGACTGCTAACTCAGATTTATAAATCACTGACAAACTTGGAAAGTCCTTGGTGTTATCTGGCCTGTTCTTCCCTCAAGAGAAGGCAGAGGGTGCCAAGCATTTTTAACTATCCCTCAGGTTGAAACTGTTAACTTGCAGGTAAATGAGTATTTGCAAAACTGACTTAACCTTTTAGATCCATAGTCGTAGCAAGTATTGTTTCTTAAAGTGTGGTATTGTGTGATGTATTAATTATAATGGGGTTGTTTCTTTTTTGGATCCCTTGATTGATAGATTCCGAGATGTCAGTATTTGTGAGTAATGAAAACTGTGAAATGGGAAAGTGACTGACCTCCCTTCACAAGCATTAGTATGAAGGTGAACTACTCCTTCTGTCAGATTTCTTTAAAAATAAATTCTCGGAAAATTTTAAATTATGAAACCTACTTATGGCCCTTTGCTCAGGAAGCCTGAATTACTGATCACTGCAATTACTGCCATGGCAGCTGTATAGCAATTTAACAGGATAATAGTGTATAAGATAAATTACACTTTAGATTCTTAATGACTTGGTTCTCAGAAACTACTGAGGGAAGGGGAGGAGGGAACATCTTTGGAATTTCAGCTCCCAGCTTTGTAGAAAAAACAAGGCAGTAGGCCAATGGAGCCATCACAAATGGAATGAGTCATCTGGTACCAGCCTCTCTAGTCTTGTGTTGGGTAGACCATCCTGTTTATTATAGACACTAAATTGGGTTAATTCTCATGTTTATCTGCCTTCCCTGAGTGGGTGTAAGTTATAGGTGTATTGCTAATTGGCTTATTTAGAATATGTCCTCTTTCTACTATACCTCTTGCTATCTCCATTCCAGTCATATGGATGTGCTAGCTTGTTGCCTGGACATGGCCTACCATCATCTGCCTTGATGCTTTTGCACAAGCAATCCATCTCTCATATCTGAAATGTGCTCATTCTTCACTTGTGGAATCAATGCCTGCCTTGCTAAAAGGCCCAGCACAGGTGCCTCCTGCTACATGAGCCTTTCCTCTCTGCCTTCCCTCCTCACCCCTGCCCCAGTCATTAGTGTTCTCTCACGCCGGAAAACTTTGTATTTACTTACCTGTGTACTTGCTATTGAGTGTGTGACATGGGAGACTCTGGCACAGGACCACTCAGCATGGCATGCCCGCATCAGAGAAGGTGCTGTGCTCTGTGAGCGAAGCAGAACTGAAACAGCTCAAAGTATCCATTCCAAATGATCACATGGACTGTTTGTGCCCAAGCTGTGGTAGAGCATTCCGAGCTTGCATTGGTCTGATCAGCCACAGTTGGACATGTTGAAACTTGACTCTAGCACAGTGATGTTACTTTGGTCTTTTTGGAGAACAAAGAACAACTGCCAATCAACCAACCAACCAAACTATAAACTTCTTGAGGGCAGGCACTGTTTAATTGAGTTTTCTGTGAAAATACCAAAGTGACAAAGTAACTTTATATGAATAACTACTAGCCTTCCGGGGGAAAATTTCACAAGACTACATATAATTGAAAAGAACCTTACACATCCTTGAGACCAAGGCTTCTTACTCTCCTGGACTTCTTTGGAAGTCTGCTGAAACCGAGTGACCTCTTCTCAGAATCCTTGATTTACATACATAAAATACAGAGGATTACAAAGGAAACCAATTAAACTGGAATGTAGGTAGCAAGGTATTTTTGAAAGCAAGCTCATGGAACCTAGGTTAAGACCCCTTGATGTAGACCAACCTACACCTGAACAGGTAGGTGTCTACTCAGTAGCTGGCATCGCTGACAAAGCACTATCCAGTCTCTATTTGAATAACTCAAGTGATAGAGAATTCACAACTTCCAACCTTCATTCCAGAATCAATCCTGTGGGGTCAAGTAGAACAAATTTGATTCTCCATCCGTATGACAGTCCTTCATATAGTGGTAGGATTTAGTATCTCTTCATTTTTGAGATGAGAAAACAGACTTGCACAGGTCAAGGGGCTTGTCTGAAGTTTTACAACTAGCAAGTGGCACCATTGAGATCCGAGCCCTTGGTACCACTGAGATCTGAGCCTGTGGCTCCTTACTCTTTCCAGTAGATCTTGTTATCTAAGTTAATTCAACTGACTAGAATCCCTTATCTCTTGCTTTCATCCCCCCTACCACATCCCTCTCCTAGAAGGACCATATAAGATTGAATCTCTTGAAGATATGTCTCTCCACCCTCACCCCTACCACCATCCCCAGTGTTTTTTCCAAGCTAAATGTCTATCAATGATCTCTGAAATCTCCTTGCAGATTAAAATCATCATTCCTTTGGTTCCCAGTTCTTTATTCTCCTATCATTATATCCAACCTGGGTCTCTCTTCTGAGTACCGGTCATGCATCTATAACTGTTTATTGGACGTTTCAAACTGGATACTCAAAATGTCCAAAACAAAACTCTGTCTCCCAACCCTTACCCTCTACAGATGACAGTGACACCACCATTTTTGCAGTCGCCCAGGTTTGTAACTTTGGCATTATCCCTAGCTCTTTAACCTACTCACCTGGAGGAGATTATGTATAATCAGTTGGCACATCTCCTTATCTCTATCCCTCCTACATCTCTCAAGTTCAACTTCTCTCTATTCATGCAGCCACCACCTGAATTCAGACCCTTAATCACTGCACATATCCGGTCATGTTATTTTCCTCTTTAGTTACTGGAGTATACTGAATGCCCTATTGCCTAAAGGATAAACTATAAACCACTCTTTTTGATTTTTAAAACACTTCACTTACTAGTTCAAAATAATCTTTCTGGCTTAATGATGTATTATTTCCCTTCCCGCATTTTGTCTTCTAGCCAGACTGGCCTTCTCTGAACTCCTCACACACAGCCTTCCATCACCTCTGGTCTTTGCAAAGGCCTCATGCCTGGAATGATTTTTTTCCACACCTCTGCCTCTGAATCCTTTCCTTCAAGAATACAGCTCAGTGAGCAACACTTGATCCCCATGACTACTGTTACCCTCTCTTGCTCGGTCCTGCATTTGTTCTGTATCTTCTCACATGTGGATGTACGTGTTCTCTATATAATATAAGCACTTTGAGAGCAGGCATAATTTTTTTTTGTCTGTTCCCCCATAGCACCTGTTACATGTACATATATTACAAATTCACGTAAGTATTTCTTAAATACTTATTTGACTGACTCATTCACATGCCATTGTTTCTCGTCCTGTCATTATCATGGTTGCCTTCCTGCAGTTTGTCAACATCCTTTTTAAATTGTGGTGCTCAGAAATGAACATGATACTCCAGATGTAGGGTAACCATAGCAGGTTATATGATGTGACTATTCTTGCTCTCTCATTTTGTACACTATCTTTCTATTAATTAACCTAAGCTTGCATTATCTTTTATGGTTGTTGTATCACACTGTTGACTTCCATTGAGTTTGTGGTCCACTAAAACCCCAAGATATTTTTCACATGCTCTGCTCTTTAGGTCTGCCTTTCCAATTCTCTTCCTGTGTAGTTGATTTTTTGAAAGTCAAACTTTGCATTTCCTATTTCCTAAGAATATACTAGAGCATGTAGGACTTTGCACTTATTATTATATTTTTCTTTCAAATTAAACCATTCTTTCTAGCCTATCACAGTCCTTTTTGGCATTTTATCGTCTAATGGGTTAAGAATTTCTATCAGTTTCATCATTTCCAAATTTGATAGGCATACTACATATATCTTCATCCAAGTCACTGATTAGAATGTTGAACAGTACAGTCAGAACATATTCAACTGTGTTTGAATTCACATAACTGTAATATTATCTGGCTCACATTTCTCAAATGTGGGAGGTCATTACAGACACTGTCATATGCTTTGCAGAAACGTAGGTGAATAATGTCTAGAATTCCCCTGATCTCCTAGGCCACTACTAACCTTGTCAAAAAAAAAAAAAGACATTTTTGTCAAGTCAGCAGTGAAAAAGACAAAAGACAGATTGATGAAATAATTGGTTTCGTAAGAGGTTAGTAAGTATTTCCAAGGCTAGCATACACATGAGTCTCTCTGAAAAAAGAGTAGAACTCCTTCGTGTAGGAATGTGAGCTTTGCTTTGTGCTCTTTTCCACCCTGTAGTTATGGAAGAGTAATTGGGCCCTGGGTGACACATGGGGAGGTCTCTGTGGCATCAAAAAGAACCAGATTTGGGAGAATCGGTTACGCCCCTATCTAAACTTTTGAAATTCTTTCCTGCCCAGCCACATTTTGAAAGGCTTAATATGCCTGTATTGATCTGGCTTCCTCATTTTGCAGAGCTGAAAACATTTAACACCATTATCTTGTTCATTCCCATTGAAGCCCCCTGGAACATATAGTAGGGAGCAAGCACTTGAATGATTTTTTTTTTCTTGAAGTTTAACCAGCATTAAAATGCCTTAATTGCCAGTGTAGTGAGAGCTCTGCATTAATACTAGGGTGAATTAGGATGCCTTGAAACTTCCAGTGGCAACATCAGAAAAGTGTAGACCCGAGAAAAGAGAGCTTGAAGAAGGCAGCCCAAGGATTACTCCTTATGGCTTGTCAGCTGAAAAAAAAACCAAAGCAAAACCCAAATCCCAAACCTGTGACATAAAAGAATGAATTTGAAAGTGACTCTCCAGTTGTACCTGGTATGACCTATTGGAGCTGATCCATCCATTTGAAGGGAAGGAGGAGATTCCTGAACAATGTGACCAGTACTTGTACTTAACAGTTCTACCAAATCCATGGAGCTGGGCTTAGAGGAAGGAAACATATTGGCTGTATTGGAAGAAGGTGTTAGTTACCATGGCAACTTCAGAACTCATTGGAGCTGGGTTTGTGGCTGGAGGTTATCTCACTGTGTCCAGGTAGCTGACTGTCAGATAAAGAGACCTGTCTGGCAGGAATTGAATTTGCTCTAGTATATTCCTAGGAAATAGCTAGGTGAATTCATCCCCAGACTGTTCTGCATGGGTAGATTTCTCTTTATTGGGACCAATTGTTGTCTCCAATTTATTGTTTTAGGATCTTTGGTCACATATTTTACTGGATGAATATGTAAGTATCTGGTATGGCTGCATTGAGTTGTCCTTTTGTCATCCAGAAACAAGACACGGAAGAATAATAAAACTGTTAGAAAATTGCCTGCTGTTGGTTTCCTTCATCATTTATGGGCATATGGTGATGTCAGACACTGAGTACTCCTTGGGCAAAGCAAGATCATAAATATACATTAATCATTCTGTTTGTGCCTTAATGTAAATTGCATAATTAACCTAGGGATTTCCTCTTGATTGGGCAATTAAGACATATTACTTTTCTGCCACTGGTTGTGCTAGTCCTATTTCTTTATGATAGTTTTAAAAATGCTATTCAGTGCTATGTCAGGGTGTGGTTCTCTATTCCTTATATCCTTGCTCCTTTTTCCTGTGTACAGTTAAATAGGGAGTCAGAGTCATGGAGCTGAGTTGAAAGATTCTCGTTGAGTCTGTCTCTGGGAAGAGTTGTCTTTAAATTAAATGGTAGTAGAGAATTTACACATGGAAAAGGAGGATTACTCACTGGTCCCAAAAAGTAAATAAATACTTCCCTAGAAAGCTGAAGAGAATTCTAATGTATCTACAGAATCCAGGCTGCTGGCAGTGGAATCCAACTGAAGAGGTGACCCTGAGTCCAGAGATGAAATGCATTGTTGCACCAAATTTGAACTTGCCTGTTTGTTCCCTGGCAAAATCCAGCACCTAGAGTATCTCAAAGAAATGGCAGCCTAGAATGACACTGATATGCTTCACATTTTTGCAAATTAATTAACATCTCACTGTATCCCATAGAGAAAAGATTTATTTGTGTGTTTTTTGGCTGTTATATCCCTTTGGAAGGGCATTTATTGGCTCCTTAAATTTTTTTTTAAATATATTTTTGTGTTTATATCATCTAATGTATCCCTCACTCTCGTTGTCCCTGCAGGCCATCTCTTATAAAAAAAAAAAAAAGGGAAAAAACTAGTTCACCAAAACTAATCAATGTATCAGAAAAATCGGACATTATATAGGTGTTCCACACCCGTTATCTCTACCTCATCTGCAAAGAAGCAGGGCCCAGGAGAGGTCCCCTCTTATATATCTTTTCTGCGGTTGAACTCAGTTGTTATACTGTCACAACATTCAGTTTCTGTTGTTGTCTTGTACCCTCTATTTGTGTTATTGGAGTCAGTGTTTATATTTTTGTTCTGCTTCTGCTTTACTTCACTGTTTCTGTTCACAAGTTTTCCCATGCTTCTCTGTATTTATTCCATTCACTGATTTATTTGCACTTTATATCTCCTGTAGTCAAGTCTGTTCTGAGCTCTTGTTTAGTGGCTTCTGAGGTGGTCCAAGAGCTACAGTGGCAAGGCTCACATAGGTGAGCTACGGAGCGGAAGTGAATGGCAAATATATACTTTTTGCATAGTGTGATTTTAGTTGAAATAAGGTGACTTGACACTTCATTGCTACTTTCATCTGTGTCCATAATGAAAGGCTTGAGAGAGACTGGTTGGAGTTTTCTATTAAAAAAAGTTAAAATGAAGGGTAGAGTATAGGCTTAGAAGTGAAGGGACTTTGGTTGATTACTGTGTGTCCCTAAAGGACCCTTTCCACAGCTTTGTGTGGTCCAAATGCTTCCCTCTAGGGGAAACGAAACTGGTACTTGGAAGCCGTAGAAGGGAAGGGAAAGTAGGCAACGGTTTCTATTTTCCGTTCCTTGATTTCCTATGAAGTTAGCTGGGACAGGGTATAAGATACTCAACTCTGACCTCAGTTTGATGTTCCCTCTAGTGATCTAAATCACACCCCATCCATGCCTGTCTGGAGTGATTCACCTTCTCTCCCCTAATTTCTCCAGAATGAGTTTGTCCAAAGTGCTGGAAGAATGGGCTCCACTCAATCAATCAGACACTTTCCTCAGTCTCTCTTTAAAAAATATTTATTTATTTTTGATTTTCAGCCTTTTATAAGATTTTGATTTCCAAATTTTCCCCTTCCCTACTCCCTTCCCAAGATGGCATGCAACCTGATACAGGCTATATGTGTACAGTTATATTAAACATATTTTCACATTAGTCAGGTTGTGAAAGAAGAATCAGAAGAAAAAGGAAAAACCAGCAGAAAGGAAAAAAAAGAGAGAAAATAATATCCTTCAACCTGCATTCAGACCCCATAGTTCTTTGTCTGGATGTGGATAGCATTTTCCATCACCTCAATTTCTCTTGATGTCAAGAAAAAAGTCGTAGTCATCCCTCACCCTCATCACAAGATGTAGGAACATCCCTTACTCCTGTTCTTCTTCAGCTTTCCTCATTGATGATATACTGTCACAGGCTGCTCACCTCCTCCCCCTCTGCCCCAGCTGCTTCTGCTGCTGTGGGATAGTCCTTCTTAGTTTTGGCAGCTGCTTTGTCCCATACCATGCAGCAATTGTACACCAACACTGGGTACTGGTGCTAAAATACCCATCCAGGGTTCGGTGACTGTACAAGCTGCATCTGGAGTCAGCAAGGCCTAAGCTCAACTCCAGCCTTATACACTTACTAGCTACATGACCATGGGCAATTCACTTCACCTCCATCTGCCTCAGTTTCTTCAACTGCAAAATAGGGACCATAATCGTACCTACCTCCCAGGATTGTTGTGAGAATCAAGTGAAATGATATTCATAAAGCATTTATCACAGTGCTTGGTGTATGGTGGGTGCAGTAGAAATGCTTGTCATCATCATCATCATTATTAAAATGATGGGTTTTTGTTTACAGAAGAAGCTTGAAGCCATTAGAAGAGCTTTGCCGTTTCCTAAAACAATCTAGCAAGTTTCCCGAGGAAAGACAGAGGATGGAAAAAGAAAAAAGGAAAAAAGTCTAAAGAAGAGGGATGCTCACAGCCATAGTTGTTTGTGAGGCCACGGTGTGGTGCCAAGAACATCAGACTTTTGTGTCCTGGCTTAGCTTTAGCTTCTTCATTTGTAAATTGCTGCACTACCCACCTCACTGGGTTGTTTTGGGGAAGGGTCTATATAAATCCTACTTTTATATAAATGTGACAGAATGCAACCAAAGAGTATGGACTTCTGAATTATACAGATTTTTCACGCTATTTTGCAAATGAAAATGAGTTGTGGGGACACTTGCAAATGAGTACATGGCTGGTAACTTTTTAAAGAATTGGTCTCCCGTGCATCTCTGGAAATAGACAGAGAATCTCTTTGCTAGAGTCAGACCTTTCCTGCCTTGGATTTTGCCAAAGAATTTTGAGGCACACTTTGAACATTTTATCTGGATAGAGCTCAAGGGAAATAAGAAACATGGATAGAAGAAATAACTTAGCACAGAAAATTAGAACATCTTTTAAAATATAGTGGTGTGTTGATATAGTGTAGATTTCCATGCAGAGACACATGCCAGTAATTTAGTGATGTGTACAGCAAAGTCCCCAATTCAGAAGCCCTAAAATGAGTTGCAAGATGAAAAATCTCAAAGCTGAAGGCCAAAAATAGTGATCGTGTTACCTAAGGCCTCATGAATAATTGTCTGGCTTAATGCTTTTTCCACCTTGAAAATAAAAACTGAAATATTTGGCATAATGCTTGCAAGTTATATCCCTTCCTTTTGGGAGAGGGGAAGGGGAGGAGGAAAGAAGTAAAGAATCTTTTCATGTCTTGATATATGGAATCTGTCAGCATTCTACTTCTCTGGCAAAATGAATATACACTCCCAAACTGGAACTCGTAAGATGTTGCTTTAAAAAATCTCTTACTTAGTGGATGTGAGACTTCGATCTAACTTGAGAATTGGATTGAAATTTCTCTCCAAATCATCAGAAACTGTCAAGTTAGGGAGATACCAAATGAGAATGAATAGTTTTTGTGATCTCTTTAAAGGTAAGAAATGTTACACCCTGTTTCAAGATGTGGTTCCCTGGAGAAAAAGCGTTATAGATGTGCATCTTGCTTTATGCAGTGGATATGTTTGTGAAAAGTTATGTGTAAATCTAGATTTTTATTAATGTAATATTTTAAATGTGCCAAGAAAAACCACGAGGTTGCAAACCTTTTTCCTAAAGTGAAGGATCTCTCTCTCTCTCTCTCTTATGCACACACACACACACACACACACACACACACACACACACACACACACTTTTAAAGATATGGGTTAGGGCTTTTTTTGTGTTTTTTTTTGCTTTTGTGTCCCCAGAACCAAGCAGAGGACTTTGCACATAAAAGTGGCTTAAGAAATTCTTCCCCCTTGGATTCTCTTTGCTGCTCCCTTAATTCTATTATCACCTTTCTCTTGCTGAGAAAGACTTCTCTTAGACAGGCCAGTTGTTATGTATTTCATCGAGGCTTTTTTCTGTTTCCTACACTCTTCTGCTCTGTGAACACAGGGCTGGGAAACCTGAGGCCTTGAGGTCACATGTGGCCCTGTAGGTCCTTGAGTGTGGCCTTTTGACTGAGTCTAAGTTTTACAGAATTAAGGGGATTAATTCTGTGAAGTTTGGATTCAAAGGGCCACACTTGAGGACCTAGAGGGCCACGTGTGGCCTCGGAGCCACAGATTCCCCACCCTTAGTAAGACTTAGGCTGCAGTGGTTTCAGAGGTTCCCTTGACAAGTGCACATCACTGGCCTTTTTTCCCAGTGACTGCAGTTTGTCCAGGTTTTAGGGATTTGTTCAAGGATGGTGCTCAGTCAGCAATGAATGAAAGCTCCCTCCTTGGCCCTTCAGTGAATCGTTTTGGGGAGATGTAACTGATGGAGGGAGCTGAACCCTTGTTCAGAGGAGCTATGGGGTATCTGAAAGGCTTTAGTATCTGGGTAAAGTTCCAGGAAGCATCTCGGGCTGCTCTTCCCTTTTCAACTCCCCCAGGAAATAAAGTTAGTTACTTCCTAAAGAGATCTGTCCCTTCTCCTGCACCGTGCTTTTAAAGTTCTTCTAAAGAAAAAAACAAATCCTGCCACACTGTTCTCTGCTGTCGGATTTCCTGAGCTGAAAATAACAAATGTTTCTCTTGGAAAAGCATACCTGCCTCTCCCTGCACTGGGTCCTTGGTGTTTCCTTAAAGTCTCAACCCCAATAGGACAGTGTTAACATCCTCCCGTGAGGACCAGTTACTGATGCGGGGTGGGGGTGGGGAGCTATTCCAAGAAAACCCAGAAGGCTTTGTAGACTTGTCTGTTTCTTTGAAAACAGATCATCTTCATGCAGTACCTTGCCTTGACTTACTGACCTGAAAGCAAGTGACCTCTTTCTCTGCTTCCCAGCCATTCTGAAGTCTAGGGAGATCCTAGAGCAGCCTAGGTAAGAATTCTCAATGTGCTGTATTGCCTTTTTGCACTTATCAGAAAGCTCTAGTCAGTCTTCTTAGTATGTCCACATTACTATTTCCCCATTTGTGAGCAGAAGGTACTGTACGTCAGTGATTTGGGACATAAACTGCATTTTATTTTTCTTCAATAGCCTGTGTGCTACTGGTAAACTTTCTCCCTCTCTCTCTCTCTCTCTCTCTCTCTCTCTCTCTCTCTCCCTCCCTCCCTCCCTCCCTCTCTCCCTCCCTCTTAAATTTTCAAGTGCTTACTATATTCTAGGAATATAAATATAAGGAGAAAGAAAGTCAGTCCCTTCCTTCAAGGAGGCTTACTTTCTGATGGGGGAAGATACACATACAAAGAAACTAAGAAGAGTGGAGGGGAAGAAAGTTGAGAGAGTCAGGAATGAAACCCAATGAAGAATGACTAGATGGGATTGGTCTGGGCATTTTCCTTTAAAAAAAATATTCAAGATGGGCCATCCTCTTTGTATTCTTCTCTTTGACTCCAGGAGTAAGAATGCTGGCCCAGGAATTTTTCTGGAGAGCACTTGCTCTGCTTTTTCCTAATCAGCTTTCCCCGTCTCCTCTTTACAGACTCTGACCTGGTTTTTCGTTGCCTCTGCAGGTGGGAATTTTGGTGTCCTTCATGTTGCTCTGTGGCTGGGGATTGCCTTATATACTTGTGGAGTGCGTTAACATGCCTCAATAGGCATTAGTAAGCACCTGCAGGCACCATACTAGGTGCCACAAAGGGATACAAGATTAAAAAAATTCTTGCCTTCAAGGAACTTACCGATTACTGAGGGAAGATACATGTATATATGAGTAAATAAATATAAAATAATTGGGGCAGGGGAGGCACCAACAACTGGGAAA
Organism: Potorous gilbertii; assembly: GCA_028658325.1. Classification (NCBI taxonomy): domain Eukaryota; kingdom Metazoa; phylum Chordata; class Mammalia; order Diprotodontia; family Potoroidae; genus Potorous; species Potorous gilbertii. The sequence goes on along the minus strand of CM053770.1, from coordinate 599,660,934 downwards.
TCAGAATAGACCTCTTGTAGGAGGAGGTGCTAAAGCTGAAACTTGAAGAGAGCTAAAGATGTCCAGGGATGGAAGTGAGCGGGGAGAACATTCCAGGCACAGGTGACAAGCCTGCACATAGGGAGAAAAGGGGGACATGAAAGGTCCTGTCTAGGGAGGAGCAAGTAGGATAGTTTGAATGGAAAACAGCATATATGAAGAGAGGGTAATATGCAATGATGTGGAAAGTTAGGCTGGACCCAGTTTATGAAGGACTTTAACTACCAAACAGGGGAGTTTGTATTTTATCCTAGGAGAAGGAAAGTCTTTGAACTTTTTGAGTCGGTCAGTAACATGGTTAAACTTAAGTAAAAAGCTTTTGTGATTTCCCTCTGGCAGCTGGGTGGTGATGGATTGCAGAGGGGAGAGTCTCTGGGCAAGGAAACAGTCAGAAATCTCTTTCAGTAAGGTGATGAGGAATTTATCTAGGGAAGTGGCTCTGCGAGAATGTTGTAGAATAGTCAATAAGACTTAGTCAATAAGAATAGTCAATAAGTCAATCTGTTGGCCACTGATTCATGAGAGGTGAAGGAGAAGGAAAAGGCAAGGATGATTCCCAAGTTACAAACTTAGGGGTGACTGGAAGAATGGTAGTACCCTGAACAGAAATAGAGAATTAAGAGGAAGGGTAGGTTTAGGGGGAGGAAATAATCAATTTTGTTGTTGAGTCTGACATACCTAGAGGACATTTTGACATGTTGGTAATGTGAGATGAGCTCTGGAGAGAGCTTAGGGCCAGATGTTTCAGTCGATGTCAGAATCCTTTGCATAGAGATGATAATTGAACCCATGGGAACTGATGAGATCAGCAAATGTGAGGGTGCAGAGATAGAAGAGAAGGCCCAGGACAGAACCGTGGAGCAAAACCATGTGTGAAAGTTGTTAATCCTATAAAGAAGAAAGAGAAGGATTGGTATGGTAGGAAAGAGCAGTGGTACAGAATAGAGAATGTCCAGGAAGGAGGGGTACTCAGCAGTGGTGGAGGCCTCAGCAGAGGGGCCCAGGGAAGAGACCTTTGGATTCAGCAATTCAGTTCTACATGACCTTGGAAAGCTGTTTCAATCAAGTCTCATTGCAGTGGGTTGAGAAGTGAATGGAAGGTGAGGAAGGATAGGCAGTGAGTGAGTATGGACAGCTTTTTCTGGAACTGTTGTATGTGGCTGTTTCTCTGAAATACTTCTCCCAACTCCAGTGCTATCTGTTTCCTTGAAGTATATTAACAGAACTGTTAATGTTGGGAAAGGGAGGTAGGACTCCCAGCAACCATGGTAGTGTTTGATTTAATGAAGATTCCATTTCTGTGAGCATAGCCTTTTTATTGCAAAATGGGTCCTCCTCAGTCCTAAGAGGGAGCTTATGAAGAATAATTGCTCCCAGATGAGAAAGTTGATGCTCTGAGGGGTGAAGTGACTTTGACTCAAATTATTTCATGGTAGAAACACCTTGCAGATAGTTTAATCCTGTTCCCTTCATTTCATAGATGAGGAAACTGAGTCCCAGAGAGGTTAAGTCCTTGTCCAAGGACCTCTGACTAGGCACTAGCAGAACCAGGACCCAGATCTAGGTCTTCTCATTACAGATCCATGGCTAGTTTTGCCACATTCACTTCATTGTAGTAAGTACTCTAAGGGTTAATTAGAGAGAAGGTGGATCAACTTTAGTAGAGGGAGTTTCCTCATTAGATACATTTTAAGAAGCCACATGAGTCTAGGGTAGGGCTTATGAATGATATCTATCAGAGTCCTTCAAAGTTTCTGTATATTTGCCTGTGGTTTGCATATAATTTGCATGTCCACTCTCAGCTTATTTTCAGCTAGGTTTTTTTTTCTTCAGTTTCGTGTATTAACTGTGCTGAAGGTTTTCAGTTTCTGAATTTTTCTTTGTTTCATTCATCTATGTTGGCCCAGACTCTGATTGGCAGAGTCATGGGGCAGAGAGGCACATAGTAGGCACACTCCATGAATACTTGTCCAGATGGCATTGAGAAATAGTTAAAGAAAGGGAGGTCAGGGGTGTGGTGAAACCTGGGGTGGGTCCCAGTGTGCACAACCGTTTATTATAGCCTAAAGGTCCAAGATAATAAGAATGGCAATGGTCTTGTGCTCTGGGCAGCATCCTACTAACTGAGGAGCCAGTTCCAGTCTAGTCGCTAATATATTTGTGTTTAATGATGAAACAGGCCAAACATTTAACCAAACAGTTAAATACTTACAATGAGACTGTCTTCTACCCCAGGGAAAGCAGGCACATGGAAGTCACCATGCCCCTTGGGTTTCTTTATCCCTGGGCATCCACTTCCCCATTTCCACTGACCTCCATGTAGTTGAAGCTAGGACAAGTCAGAAGAAGGATGAGAATGTCATTTCTGCCATATTTCTTTCCTTTTCCTACCTAAATTCATCTCTCAGAGACAGTGACAAAAGAACACCAGGTCTCTTACAGTAGCTTGTATGTGGGTGTTAGACTGAGTGTTTTAACTTCCCTTTCTGTATGGAAATGTTCATTAGCTATTCAGAGACTTAATCTTCTAATGATTTGTGTGTGTTTGGTAAAAAGGAAAGATTTCATCCCTGCCTGGTATACTCAGATGTTCCCTTTGGTACACTGATGGCAGAATTTCAAAAGCAGAGGACTATTTAATTTAATTTTGCAGATGGCAGGAGGTTCTGCAGGAAGCTTGGTCACAATATGCCCCCTCCCAGGAGGGTAGCTCCAGTAAATTCATCTTCAACCCCAGAGGCTGAATTCTCTGTAGCTGCCAGAGGACCTTAGATGTGGCAGAGCCAGATCTTTATGCCTACTTAGCCTCCACCCTCCCCCGCTTTCCCCTTCAATTAAAAAAGGGAAGAAAATTGCTTGGGTTAAAAAACCAATGACTGATGTCTGGAGAAGTGGGATTGCCATGGCTGCTGACATATGGATTATAACCAGCTACAGATTAACCCGTTCCCTCTTTAATTGTTTTATGGCCATTATCTTCCCCAAAGTGTTCCCCTGTGGCCAGAAATTCTGTGTGGTGTTTTCCTCAGGCTACACACAGTCTGTGCTCACTGGTGAGAAGTCGATCCATTTCTCTGAAAGACTTCTTGCCATATCCTCGGCTGCAGTATGGAGTTGACTGGTGAGGAACTTTTCCACCTTTCATTCTGATTTACCTCTTCATCTCAGCAGATGAGCACAGTTGACATTTTATTTTAACTCCTTGTCACACAGCAATAGAAATACTTCTAAGTTGAATATTTGTTGTCGTGTTCTATCTGGATTAGAAACTCAAAGTAGATGGCCTTTGGGACTCAGATGGGCTCTGAAAAATGTTCCTTAACAGTTCTCTGAATGCCTCCTGGGTAAGTTGACACCTCCCAAAAAAGTCTGAGAAGTATTCACAACAGAATAAATCTTAGCTTTAAACTGGTATAGAAAGAGCAATGGATTTGGAGTCTCGGACCTGGGTTCTAAAGTCAACTTGTCATCTTACTATTTGTGTGAGCCTTTTGGGATCTTGGTTTCCTCATCCTTATAATTTCTCAACTTTCCCCCATGTCCCAAGAAGCTCATTATTGGGAAAAATATCGTCACATCATCGTCTTAGAAAATCCTATCAGTTTGGGGGCTCAACTTCATCATCATCCTCAGTCCCCTTGATTGAAGGGTATAGTCATGAACTTCAGAATCTCCCATTTAAGAAAGGAGCTCAGCTCAGTGTATCTCCTCCTTTCTCATCTGGCCACACTACTTGGGGCCTTCTCTGACTTCTCCTCCATGCTTCCCTTTCTCCACCCTTCTCCCCTTTTCAGCTTCCTTTTGTCTTATTTTCTGTTTGTACCCCTGAAGCTTAGAGCTGTGCCTAGAATGTGGTAGGCACTTAATAAATATTTAGTGACTGACTGATTGGATGGGATGATTTGAGGCTTCTGCCAGCTCCAAATCCTATGATTCTAAGTCTTGGCAGTGGACACAAAAGGGGCTTCTTCCACTATGGATACTCCTTGATAAAGAATTCTTTGTTAACAAACAAAGAAAAATCTTTATAAATCATCCAGATGGAGTTGCAAGGGCTTATTTCCAACTTCTCTTAGAATTTATTTGCTTTTACTTGTTTGATAAACAGGATGTTCCTTGGCAAAGTTGTGGAGTCTCCAGAATTTGCCCCTAGACTCATTTTCCTCCTGTCTTCCCCCTTTCTTACAGACAGCCTTGTCATAACTGGGAGCTGGCCATGACTCCAGCAGAGACCCATTGGTAGATCCCTTCTGTATCCCCTCCCCATCTTCCCCTGTCAGAATACAGATTAGCTAATTCAGTTCTATTCAGAAAGCATGTACTGTGGCTCTGTGCTTCCTCCCTCAGCTTAAAGAGTTCATGGGGTCGTAGGATCATAAATCTAGAACTAGAAGAGACCCTCGATATCACTTGGTGCAACATCCTTAGTCAACAGATGAGAAAACAAGCCTAGAGAAGTGAACAGATTTGCCCAGAATCATGAGGTAGTTATCAAATGAGAGCGCGTGTATGCTTTGCAAATCTTACACCACTATATAAATGTTAACTATTAGTATTGTTGATTATTATTTATTACTCATATTGTTACTGTTACTGCTGCCATTGTCATTGTTAACCATATGTGGGATTTGAACTCAGGTGCTCTGGCTCCAAAGCCAGTTCTCTTTCCACATATACATATGTGCATATGTTTTCTTGGTATCACGATTTTACCGTGAATCTATTGATATATTTATAAGGCAACTCCCCTTTACCTTCTCCTCACATCAGACATCCTGGAATGTATCCCAAGGCTTCATATACTATTTTTACCTCTGGAAATAAAGTGTCTGACAAAAGTATTCTTGGAATACATCTTCATTAATAGAAGTATTAATATATTCTTTTATTACCAACTCCAATACTCCAAAGGCATCACTTTTGGAGCATTTTGTAAGATGTCTTTAGAGACCATAGCTGTGTGTAGTGTCTTCTCTTTCTACATAAGGCAAGTCATCTTTGGAAACCATTGATGGATGGTGGGCATATCTGGATTCAGCACAGCTGCTTGCTTCTTTCCTAACTGCTTGGGTTTCTTGGTGCTGGGAAATAAAGTGATGGTGTATTTTTCCCTTTAGGGAGATTTGGGATCATTTGCTCCAGATGAGCATTCCATCATTTCTACTTGATTTTTCTAGAAGAATACAGGGGTTGTGTTAGTGATTTTTTAAAAAATGGCAACAAATTTCAAATTGCTTTGTAAACATTAACCAGAAAACAGTTACCTGGACTGTCCTGGGACCTGAACTTGCTTATTGTCAAGTTGGTAAAAGAGTCACAAGGGCTGTAGGAGCATTTTATTTTGTGGTCTTCATGGGAATTCAGCATGAATGACGAAATACCATTAATAATATTTGTGATCTTTCTCTGAGGTAGAGGACATTCTGCCTGAATATTTTGCGGGTTCTGGTCAACAGGAACCAAGCTTGTTATTTCTCTCTGCTCAGAGAATTGTGCAATTTCTAGTGGGAACTCTCCTCAGGAGGCTGCTGAGTGGGTGGGTTAACAGAGAAGGGAGCACACTGGACAGAACGTTTTCTTTAGGTAGTGACCTGGTGTTAGGGACAAAGAGATAAACATAGTTGGTCTCTGGAGCTGGACTGAATGGAGATTCAGTGCCCAAGATAATTAAAGCAGGCTTCAAGAATTCTTTAGGAATTAGAGGAGCTTCCCCAGAAATGCAGCAATGCCTTGTTGATATGGAAATGACTCTTGTGTTGGGGAAAACCCAGTCTATTGGGAAGGAGACTGAAGTGACTCAGAGAATCAGAATGGAGATAGACATGTGAGAGGCCATGTGGTCTAATGCACACCAAGACCTAGCTTCGAATTCTGATTTTGCCTCTTCCTAACTGCATGGCCTTATATACCTCAACTCCTGTGGGCTTCCATTCCTCATCTGTAAAAGGAGAGAGTTGGACCAGGTGGCTTCTAAAGGCCCTTCTGGTTCAATATTCTGATTCTGGTCAAATTTGTTGGTCCTACCTTGTATTTTAATGCATTTTATTCAGCTTGCTAGATCCTGTAGAGAGTCAACATAATCCCAGCCCAGATGATTCATGGGGAATTATAACTACCTATACTAGAAAGGCAAGCCAGAGGATCTGTCCAAGATCCAAAATCCAATTTTCCTGACTCCCAGTCTGTTTCTTTTTTATCTCAGACTGTGTTGCCTTCCTTGAGACCCTTACTGTTGCTCAGGGACCACAAGTTTAGCCAACACTTATTGAGAAACTGCTCTGTGTAAAAGGCACTCTCCTTGGCACCACAAGGGATGATTTTTTTTCTGAGACTGTGAGAGAAGGGTGGTTTCTGCGGGGCCAGTCTTGTTCAGTTGGCTGGTGGACACTCACTTTGCAGTGGATTTTGGTTTTCTTCCAAGCAGGTTTCAAATGTGTTAGTCTCTGAATGCGGAACAACAGAATGATTTCTCAGAGGTGTGAAACAATCGGACAAAGCTTGCAGCTGGAGACTTAGCTGCATGTTTATGAACATTTTATTTGCTCTGCGTTGTCTAGTTTCTTTGACCTGAGTGAAAACAGCTGGTTGAGCTCTCAGCCCCTCCTGGTGCTGGGAGCCTCAGACATGCCCAGTATAAATTGAGCATCTGGTACACTGTCTAGATCTCTACACCCACTCATCCACCAAACGACATTCAGAGCCACCTTGCCTATTTATGCTTGCTGGGAATTTGTACTAATTTATTTGACATTTCAGTCATTTCAGCTTAGAAGGTTTGACTCCTTGAACACAGGCTAGGGAAGCTACTAGCTGGGTGTCACAGGCAGGGAGTAGCCCTGAAACTAGAAAATCATCATATTTCCCAGGATCCTCCCTTTTCTTTGGCTTTGCTCGTCCTTGGAACAGTTGCCAATAGCCTTGCTGTTCTTGAGTGATACTTAGAAAGTGGCCAGCTGAAGCTGGCTCTAAGGCAGATGGTATAGCCTCCTGGAAGGAATCTTGGACTAACAGGCAGACTTGGAAGACCAGGTTTCTAAACCCAGCCAGCACTGGAAAACTTCCATGCAGTAGGCCATTCAAAGTCCCATAATGCCAAGCTACTAATTAGTATTTCCAAGACTGATGGGCCATATTTTCTTCCATCCCCATCATTTATTTTTTTCATCCAGACTAGTGATTTAATTGTTACAGCGTTCTCCATAAAGAAACTCTAAACTAAACCAATGGACACTGGCAATGCAGTGCAACTTAGAGTATGAGAGAGTTTGCCTGGGAAATATGTGCATGTGTGTGTTGCGTGTGTGTGCATATGTGTTTGTACATATGATATGTTTATACACACATATATATTTATATACACACACACACATATATGCTTTCTCTCCCAATGGAATGTAAACCCCCTTGAGAGCAGGGACTGTTCCTTTTTTGCTTCTGTTTCCCCAGTACCTAGCACCAATTCTTAGCATATAGCAGGAGCTTAAGAAAGGATGATTGATTGATCGATCACTCCTCCATCCCTACCACAGAGTCCAAAAAGTGGTGGTAGCTTCCTTGCCTGACAAACAACCCCTGGGAGGGGCCCGCAGTCAGACCCTGGTCCCACCTTAGCCATGTCACTTCTTTCCCTGGTGTCAGAAGCTTCTCACTTATGCTCTCTGGGCCTCGGTTACTCCATCTGTGAAATGAAGACTAAACCTTCTACTCATCCTGCTTCATCGGCAGCTTGTCTTTGTAAAATGACATCCTGTAGTGGAAGACAGATGGCGTCATTTACGATCTAGAAAGACCCTTGCTTTATACCGCATTCATTGATAGAAATCAACTTCTCTCATAAGTGTGTTGTTGCTGGACCCAACAGTCAAGCCTTATTACATCCTTACTATGCTCAGTGATTCCAGTGTCCACACCCATAGTTGAGTCTAGTTATGCTATAATATATACCTAGAAACATGCAATTTATCTTAAGATGATAGCTTGACTACTCTCTGTCTTAAATAGAATTAATATAGATGTGATAAGCACCTTTTGTTTTCCGTGCCTGCAGGACTGCTAACAGTAACTGAATCCTAGCATCTGGCTTTCTATCTTACTTGAGAAAAAAGTGGGAACTGAAATTCATTGAGGCCTCACTAGTACTCATTTTGTAACGTTGTCGACTCACTCTCACTTTGGAAGCCTGTCCTCATATTCCCTTGTTCAGCTCTAGGCAATTAAAACCTTTGCTCCAGGGAAGCTTCCTCCTACTAAGGTTTCATTAATTTTACAAATTGCATCAGGGGACGTTACATTGTGTACTCTCTGAGATGGTCATAAATAATGAAAAGAAACAACACTTGTCAAAATAAAGCAAGCCGGCTGCCTAGAGAATGTTCTGCCTTATTTTTTTAAGCTGGAGATTTGCCCCCTTTTGTGATTGCGCCGATTTCACTTCTGCCTTTAATCTTTTGTGTCAGTAATGAGGGCAAGAGAACCCAAACTTAAAGGAGCTGTAATCTGATCATTGTGGGTACTCTGTCTACTAACACAAATAATAAGCCTTCTCTGACTTATTGAATGATTTGGGAGAGTTGTCAGAGAAGCAGCTTACAGTAGCGGATAGAAAGCTTGACTTTGGTTCAGCGAGACCTGAGTTAGGATTCCACCTCAGACACTGATATTTAATGTTAAACAGAAACTTAACCGGGTGCATCCTGGGTTCCTTCGTCTGTAAAATGGAGATAATAGTTTTACACATTTTTTTTTTGGCTTGAATCTTCTTGCACAAAATGAGTAATATGGAAATACATTTTACATGATTGCACATGTATAACCTGTAGCAGACTGCTGCTTACTGTTTCAGGGAAGAGGAAGAGAGGGATAGAATTTGAAACTCAAAACTTTTTTGAAATGTTAAAATTTGTTTTTACATGTCATTGGGGAGAAAAATAGAATATTGTTTTAAAAAATGGAAATAATAAAAACACTTACCTCACAGGGACGTTGTAAGGCCCGAATAAGGCGATATGGGTAAAGTGTACATATTCCAGGCCTTAAGAGCTATGTAAATGTTAATGATTACTGTAGGATCCCCAAATTCCTTACCGAGTCAGCCACCTGGTGAGGAGAGTCTTTACACTTAGATGGCTTTTCACTTAACAGACGCCTTCTTCAATCAGGAGGCCCATCTTTAAAGCCTTTGCAGACCCACAGCTGTCAGAGCTTGTGTTTCATTGGCACATCCTTCTTAGAGTCCAGGGTCACATGGGCACCAAGCCACAGTGAGGCATCGGGCAGAGGAGGGTGAAAATGAAAGGTCTACAAATGTAGCCTGCTCAAGAGAAAGCTATTCTGCAGGGAGCATTTTTGAACTATGGGCAAGCTCTTAGAAAATTTGATCTATTAAAAAAGCTTGTGCTGATGACAAAAAGGGAAAGAAAAGAACAGTGGAACAAACTAGACAAAGAAGAATCGAAAATAATGGAATTCAGTAACCTAGTTCAATAAACCCTCAAACATGAATTACCCTAAGAACAACTGCTCAGGAAATGGAAGGCAGCTTTGGTAGATGTTGGGTTAAACTAATGTCATCTTATATTTCATGATAAATTCAAAGTGGACATGTGATCTGAATATTAAAGATCATACCCTGAAAAAATTAGAAGAAAATTAGGCCATATATCTTTCACGTCTATGGGTGGGTAGATGGGGAGTGAATTTTTAACCAGACGTAGAATAGAGTCTATTAATTACAAAAGATAACATTGATAATTCTGAAATGGAATTAAATATGAAATCAAAAGCTTTTACATGAACAAAATTAATACAACAGCTTAAGAAAGGAAATGGTTAACTAGGCAAAAAAATTTTGGTATCAGATATTTGTGATAAGGATCTGATATCCAGGATGAATAAACAGCTAACAGAAATACACAATGCCAAAGGCTATTCCTTAGTAGAGAAGTGGTCAAAAGATATGAACAAATAGTTTTGAAAAGAATAACCTCCTGTTATTTGAACTGTTAACCACGTGAAAAAGAATATTGCAAATCATTAATAGGAAAAATGCAAATAAAAAGAACCCAGATGACTCACCTCATATCCAATCAAAGGTGACAAAAAGATGGGAATACTCAATACTGGAAGAGTCATGGAAAGATGGGAACTGGAATGGCTCTACTGGAAAGCAGTCCAGAATTAGGTAAAGAAAGTAACAAAAGTGCCCAAATCCTGTGAATCAGAGATTCCACTGCTAGGCATGGACCCCAAGGAAATCCCTCACAAAAGGAACAACCCATACACACTTAAATATTTATAGCAGTACTTTTTGTAGTAGCAAGGAACTGAAAACAGTAGATGCACGATGAGTAGGGAATGGCAGTCATGATGAAAATCGAGAAGTCATGTCAAGAAATGGTAAAAATGATGAATACAGAGAACCATGAGAACACATATATGAACTGCTACAAAGTGAAGTAAGCAGAACCAAGAATACAATATACATAGTGACTATGGCAGTGTAAACAGTGGGGGGATGGGGAAAGGGAGAAAGGTAATGTAAAAATGACATATCAGTAAAACTGATTTAAAAAATTAAAATGTAGGAAAGAAAAATCTAAAAAAGAATCTGGCCTATTAGGATAGAAACTCGGAGATTCCCCTGGACTGTTTTCTAACTCGTAGAGTTAATTAGCGCATCAATGCAGTTGAACACTTGTTGACTTTCTCGATAAGGATTTTCTCTCATCTTCCTTTGTCTCTTGATTCTTTCCTGACATTCCCGTTCTGAGAAAAGACACTCAGTGCTTTCCATTGTCATCCTTTGAACAAAAAGAAAAAATCCAATTTTCCTTCCACTCTTGATTCAGTTAGGGGCTTTCCTGGAGAAGTGGAAATTTTCTTTGTCTGCTTTGGAAATCGCCATTACCACCATCACCCGGTCCTTCTTGAATGACCTTCATTTTTTTCTACAGGTTTACTTAGGTTGACTGTTGTGAGTTTACTGCTCCCAAGTGCTTGTTGGTTCAGTGAAAGTAACCTCTGGGTCATTTTTTTAAATCAATAATTCTTCCTCTGCTCTCCACCTCCTCCCCCTTATTGGCAGAAGCTGTAATTTATTATAGGTGAGATTTAGCAGACAAGACTCTTTTGACTCTAGCTTAATATGACTCGCTTTGATGTGTGGACTCCAACAGCAGCAGCACATTTTGCCCTATCCTTCTTTCTCAGCAGTTCCGTCAGAACAGCAGGACCATGTGGTTTGCACTTATATTTTACTCCTAGCTCGTCCTTTCTCCAAATCTGCATCTGATCATTCTGGAGTTGAATCTTTTTGGAACTGCTTCCTGAAATCCCTTTGTAATTAGGTTAGTCGGGCCCTGGTTTTTCCATTTGCGATAAAGCAGTAGGATGGCCCATGTTTCCTGTCCCATTTGAATTTAAAAACAATGTTATTTCTTTTAGTGATTCTAAACATGGACCTGATTGGACTTGTAAGTACCAAGAAACTTCTCTCCCAATGGATTCTTTCAGACTTCTTCCCCAGATATTTTGTGCTGTAGCTTCTGTTTCAGTGGAAGAAAATAAAAATTGTCAATTCAGTCAGTAAATACTGAGCACCTACTACGTGCAAAATACTTTAGGTACCAGGAGATATTCAAATATGACATCCCTCTTATCCTTAAGAACTTATCATCTACTTAGGGAAATAAGAGATATATATATATATATATATATATATGAAAAGTTAGAAATACAAGATAGTATGTATGCTAAATGCTAAATGAGTGGCATTTAGTACAAATATTTATTAGGAATTCAAGAGAGAGAGAGAGAGAGAGAGAGAGAGAGAGACAGACGGGCCATCTAGTTTGACCAACTATGAGGAAAAAACTTCTAACAGTCTGCATTTCTCCACTGCTACAAAGTGAACATGGAGAGGTGTCTCCTCCAGAACTGCGGCTGGATTTCAAGGTGATTGCTCTCTAGGTTCTCCTGTCTTGATGCTCTGAGTTTTCTTTGACTGTGAGGAGGCTGTGGGTGACCACAGGAGGTAAGGCATACAAAATCAGGAAACCGAAACTTGAAGAAGAACTCTAAGACTTTCTTAAGGCCGTGCCTTTCATTGGGCAACCCTGGTTCCTGGGCTTCTTGTGATTTCCCTAGATTTGTGTGATCTTCAGAGGGTGACCGAGATTCAAAATATGCTTTTTTTTTTCTTTCCAGTAAGAAGTGAAACATGGGCTTTATCAGATTCAACAGTAATTACCAAGAAGTAGGAGAGAGTGGTTTGAGAACTGTGGGTCTCCACTCTGTCTTTGTCGATCATGGCATTTATAGAGTCATGGAATCCTGGACCTGGAGGAGACCTCAAATCAGCTTGTCAAACTCTAGATTTGAAGCATGAATTTCATCTGTAACATTCTTGATAGAGCAGTCATCAGATGCCTTTCTGAACACTTCCAGTGAGGAGGACTCCATGATTTCCCAAAGCAGTCATTCCAATTTTGGATAGTTCAGGTTCTTAGGAAATTCTTCCTTACTTTGAAGTCTGTCTCCTAATAGTTTTCACCCTTTTGTCTTTCATCGGAATTAAGAATCCTGGCCATTATATGTGCTTTTTCTCCAGGAACAGTTAGGAGGTATAATAAAGGGCCACTTTTCTCTCGAACCAATTCTAACCTCTGTCTCTCAAGGCAGAATCTTAGCTTGTATTTGGTATCTCCTTTCAGAAGAAGTTATAAAAATTAAGAAAAAATGGAATTGGAGCAATTTATAGGGCGCTTCATTACCATCTCTGCCTTTTGAAAGCCTTTCCTTCCTTCAAGATACGATTCTACCTGCTCTATGAGATCTTTCATACCCCTTAGGCTGGAAGCATACCTCTCCCTTCTTGAATTTCTCCTAATGTTTTGGGCCTCTCCTCTTTTTGTCTTATCATATTCTTATTTGTCTTAGATTATGAAGAAGATCAGATGAGATAATGTATGTAAATGGAACATTAAAGCTCTATGTAATTGCGAGTTGTTATTACAAATGAGAAGTGGTGTGTTGCAATAGATAGACTGCTGTACTTAGAGTCAGGAAGACCTGCATTTGAATCTTTCCTTAGACACTTGATTGGGTATTCTTTGGCAAGTGGCTTAAACTGTGAGAGCTTCATCATCTGGAAAATAAGGATCACAATGGCATCTACCTCACAGGATCAAGAAGATAATGTGCATAAGAGGACTTTGCAAATGTTGAAACAGTAAATACATATGTTGATATCATTTGTATATATGTCTGTGTCCTTGCTAGATTATGAGCTCCTTGAGGGCAAAGATTGAGTCTGTTTCCTCTTTGAATCTTTTGTTCTGTTGAATTTAAATGTAATTCACTTGACTACTTGAGAGTCTGTAAGAACTTATAAGACCCTTCTGAGGGCGGTTTTACTATTTTCTCCCAATTAATATGGCCAGCCTACCACCATAGGATTCCATTGCCCTAGAGGGGAGTCATATCACAGCCTTACAAGTGGATGTATAAAATTTGCTGACCTGCAGCAATTGGGGGAGAGAGATGGATTAGATCATCCTTCTAGGAGGTAGGTAAGAGATTTTATATAGAACCTAGGACTTCAGGAGTGTAGGGAATTCCCATTTGGGAAACCCCCTCTACCACTACAGATTAGCTCCTACTCTGTAATTTATAGTCTTAGAGTTGGAGTTTTAAACCGTTTTTTACATGTGTGTCATTGCATGGACCTCTTTGGCAATTTGAAGCCTATAGGTAGACATAATGTTTTTAAATTCATAAAATAAAATACATAGAATTACCAAGGAAACCAGTTACCTTGAAATACAGTTATCACAATATATATTTTTTAAGTTATGGAACTCCAGAACTCATTCACCATACACCGTAAGACTTGCCTGGGCTACCAAGAAGTTAGGTGACTTGCCCAGGGTTAAATAGCTATGTGTCATAGGTGGAAACTAAACCTAGTTCTTGTCTCCAAGGCTAGCTCTCCATCCACTAGGTCATTTTGCCTTAAGGAGAAGGATAATTAAATGAAATGGAGCTTCACTACTAATCTCCTATCACCAGTTTTTCAAAGGAGTAGAAGTTAGAATTCAAAATGTATGGAATGCAAAATTTGGTCCTGGAATATAGCCCTTTTAATTTTTATCACTGGGGAAGGGCAGGAGAGAGACCCTGTGTTAGGTTTCCCATCTTACCAGCCTAAGAATAAACACAAAAAACAAAACCCCCAGCATGCTTCAGTCTGGTTCTGTGCTCAATGCTATACAAAATGAGTTAAGCACAGTAGCTACCTGCCAGGAATTTGTGATTTCATTTTCTCCCAAATCAACTGCTACAGTATTAAACAGCTAGAAATACGGTTTGTTTTGGCACCATTTTCTTTTACCTATTTGGGCATCATTCAACAGCTTGGTGTAATGGAAAGAAATTTGAACTTGGAATCAACTTGAGTTTGGTTTCTATTTCTAAATATGAGCATGTTCATGTTCCCTCTCTGAGCTTCTGTCACTACTATGTAGAAGGTGGGCCCATGATTTTGTTTAATTTTTTTCTTCTATTTTTTTCCTTTTTTTCCCTCTCAATAGGGAAAGCTGGGCAGAAGGGAAAAAAATAACACTTTTGTTATTTGAAAAAAAATTTTTCAAAAATAAAGTGAGCCCCCTTAATGTATTGCTTACCTGGGTGTTGTTGGGAATAAAGCATATTACCATTAGTAGGCACTCAAAAATATATTACTTGATTCATTGATTTCATTCTGGTCTTTAGGGATATCCTGTTTATTCAAGCCTCTAGTAGTAGATCAAACAAATTAGATTAGGGGGACATATCCCAGAGGAACAGCCTGTCTTCCTCCTCTAGAAGTTTAGTTTGTTCCATCGGTTAAGGCTGGATTTTTTGATTTGGGGAATTTCTTTCTTAAATATCTCAGACAAGGCAGAGGGGTGAAAATGACTAGTTGAATATTTGATGTGACAACTTGTTCATTTGGGAAACTTTTGTCTTTGACTTGATATTGAGTCACTTCAAAGAGCCTGAGGCAATGGAGATGATAAAAGTTCACTGAGAATTCCCCTTCACCCTAACATTCCCCCCAGTTCTTACCCTTTGATTTCAGTTACATGATTCCATTGCTTTCCAATCATTTGACTAGGGTCTGGAAGGCAGGAGAGAGGAAAAAAGGGAGGGAGGGAGGAAGGGAAGAGGGAAGGAAAGGATTATTTACATTTGTAATTGCTCACTTGAGTAAGAGATTGCCATTGAAAAGGCACTGCATAGTTGCTAATGACTAGCTGTATTTTGTGCAGGGATTTTCCACTCAGAAAATTCATTTGCTCACTGTGGCTTCTGTGTTGTTGTTTGAAAAAAGTATTTCCTGTGTCTTAATTTAATAGACCCTGGAATCCTTTGGCATAAATCTGTAAAACTAATCTTCCTTAAAAAAACCTTTTTTTCTCTCATCTTTCACACTCCTGTCCAAAACTATCCATGGTTCCCCATTGCCTACTGCAAATCTAAATGCCTGGATCTGACATTAATATGTGTGCGTGTTTATTATAAATGTAATATAAATAATACAATGTAAATGTAAATAGTAATATATTTATTTTATTTTTTCATTTCAGAAACATTTTTCTCTCACACTTACCTTCTCTCTAAAGTGAAACAAAAATCCTGGTCATCAATCTGTGTAGTCAAGCAAAGCCACTGTAGGTCTTTTTGTATCTTGAACCCATCTCTTCTTTCTTTGCCCCCTGTTCCCCACCTCCCAGCCTTTGCACCGATCATCTCTCATCCGTTCTCACCTTTCCCTCAGAGAATTCAGCTCTTCCTTATGCTGAAGAGACACTACCATATTTCCTCCAGGGGAGAGGAAGCTGTAGCCTTGAGGCCACATGTGGCCCTCTAAGTCCTCAAGTGTGGCCCTTTGACCATGCCATCATTCCACACTTGAGGATCTAGAGGGCCACATGTAGCCTCAAGGCTGCAGGTTCCCCACCCAGTCCTACACAAAGGCCTTCTTGATCCTTCTAAGTGTCATGCCTTCCCTCTCTGGAGTGGAGATTTCAATTTTAGTGGGTTAAGTAAGTTCTTAAGCTTTAATAGCTTCATACTCCACTAAGGCTTCTGGGGCACCCTGTACATGCACTTGTCTCCCTGATAGAGCTTAAGACTTAGAGTCAGGAAGACTTGAATCTGAATCCTTCATTTATTATCTACTAGTCATGTGACCCTGGATGACTCACCCTCGCTCAACCTGTTTCTTTTTCTATAAAATGGGAATAGTAATAGCTTTTACCTCCCAGGGTTGTGAGGGTTACATGACACAATAAATGGTCAATGCTGTACAAGCCGGTATTAGAATGTACAGCCAGATCCTGATGAATATGAATGGTGACTCCCTGGAAGTGGGTTTCATATATTTGAATTTGTACCGTTTGAAGTCAACATTTTTGGGGGGTAAATGTGTAATTTTCACTAATCAAGACATAGCTCTAAGTTCCAGAGAGCAGGAATTTTTCTTTCTCAGTCTGTATCCCCAAATCTAGCTGGGTGCCCCTCACAAAGTGCAGGTGCACTGTAATTGTGGATTGATTGAAGACATTTATTTTCTCTCAGCTTGTTTCCTTATTTATAAAATGGGGGTAATCATGCTTTGACTTCCAGTCTGTATCACAGTCCTGATCCAAGGATCAAATGAAATCATGTTAGTCAGATCCTTTGCAGTCTTGAAAGTTTATCAGTTTCTAGTGCTTTTACTGTCATGTTCTCAGATTATTTTCTGAGTTACTCTCCTCCCAGAATAGACAGGGCAGGAATTACAGGTCCTTGCTTTTGTGCATCCTCCAAGGCATTCCTTGTGCAAAGCTGAACAACATGGCAGGTGCACGACAAATACTTACTGACTGATCGATTGATTGGAAATATTATTGGAATGGGGCTCTAAAGATGTAGGTTCAAATCCCTGACCTCACACTCCGTATAACCTTGGGTGAGTTACTTTCCTTCTCTGCTCTTTCTTTTTCTTTAAAAAGCTCATCTAGCTTTGACTAGAGGAGCTGGTCTTTTGTAGTGTCATGATACAGTCCTGTAAACAAAGGCAAAGGACCCTATGGGTTTGGCAGAGTATGCTTGGCAGTTTGCTGTGCATCTTTTTTGTAGGAAAGAATTGTTAATAAATAAGAATATAGATCCTAAGCTTCAGAGCTAGGAGGGACAGACAATACTGATGAACTAGTCCACCACTCTCTTTTTCCAGATGAGGAAACTGAGGTGGAAGTGTGATTTGCTCCAAAGTCATGTAAGTAGTAACGGACAGAGCAGGCATACCAGTACAGTCTGGCTCCAGATTCAGCCGTCTCTGTATGGCTAGATCGGAAAAGATAGATGGCAAACCAGAGGCTCCAGGGAAGCCTGCACTCTAAGGGAGTGAGGCTAGATTTGGCAGCTCCTTCTGACCTTCTCCTTCTCTAGGAATTGTTTTGGAGAAGAAAGATTAAAGTACAGATAAGAGCTCTTGCTAAAAGATATGCCAGTAGAGCCTGAGGAAGGCCTCCATTGGGTTCTGATTTGACTGATACTAGAAAGGTAATGGGATTTAATTTTGCTTATTTTACTGAGTGACAGCAAGTGTTTTAAAAAAGACTTAAACCAGCTAAAGCTGGATTTGTGAGAAATATCCATTGGATTGTTATTATTAGTAGAGATATTAGAGATAGGTATCTTTTATTTGTACCATTTATTAACATTGGCTGAAAGACAAGGTGATGTGCTATATACAAACATAGAAGGTACACAGCTGAGCCCTTCCTCCTGGAGATGAGGTGAGGAGAGAGAGACAGAGACAGTGGGATGTGGAGACAAAGATGAAAGAGAGCGGAGTGGTTTGTCTAAGCTCAGACAGTGCTACCATTTGAAGGAGAAACAAAGAAGAAATAGAAAGTCATTTGTTTCCTTTTTCCCTTGCTGTATATATGATTTGGCAAAATGTGTTCGGAAAGGTAATCATGAGGGTTTCAAATGAAGAAATAGAGCTGTTGACCCTGAAGAGGTTGCCCTGCCTTGAAGCAGCCCACCTGAAGACTTCTTCCTTGGGCTTGTTCAGAAAGTAAAGGAGAAGACTTTGACACTGCTCCTTGCTGTGTTTGCTATATGGCAATGACGGTCCAAGTGGCCGTCTGTAGAACCTCTGACTTGATTTCTGTGAACAGTTAATGTTCTGAAGAAATTTGGTTTCCCTTTCTTTCCTTTTCTCTCTCTTCCCCAAAAGGAATGGCGGTAGTTGGGCGTGGTTAGTAGCTCAGACTTGGCTAAACCTAGAATTAGGTTTCTGCAGAGTGCTGTGCTGGCTCTATCTGGTGAGCACAGATCAGCACAGAGGATACCCGGTGAACACTGCTTGCCGTGCTTTGACGTGTATGCCCCTCTGAAATGATAGAATGGTAATTAGCCAGTAGGGCTGAATGTCAGAGCCAAGCCTGGTGTCTGGTTCCCACAGTTTGTTTTAAGCATACTCAGGTGCATTTGGAAATTAAGGTATACCCATACAGAGAAAGAAATGGAAACCATTGATTTCTTCCTCATTGTTGGTCTCCCATTTTCTTACCTTCAGGGTATTTCCCTCCTAACAAGAACAAATCTAGTTTCAGTCTTGACCTAAATATCTATATG
The DNA here is from genome assembly GCA_028658325.1 of Potorous gilbertii. NCBI lineage: Eukaryota > Metazoa > Chordata > Mammalia > Diprotodontia > Potoroidae > Potorous > Potorous gilbertii. The sequence continues at coordinate 599,642,223 of CM053770.1, read as the reverse complement.
AAACACTAACCACAGATTTGCTCTCTTATCCACAGGTGTCTCCCTTGTCCCCCTTTCTGTTTCACGAAGTGGTTTCTGTGAAAGAAAGCCATCTTCCAGGAAAAGTCTCAAAAAAAAACCCCAAATAGAAAGGAGAGACAGAAGACACTTGGTTTAGGTTTACCACTTGGTTGTCTTTCCTCCTGCTGTGCCTTCTCATGACTCTGCTAACTTTAAGAAGTGAAGCAAAGATCACAGTGACCAATATTGTCCTTTAAAGAGCCATTTTAGGTATAGTGCTCCAGACTGGGTTGCGCAGGACTCCTGGTGCAGGGAGAAGTGCCCGTGTCCCCTTCAGGGCAGAATCATCACGATTCTCTTGGCTATTTTACCCATACATTTATTCTAGCTACTCCTGTGGCCCTTTGGGGCTTGATTTCATGAAGATCTTTGGAATACAGATGTTCCTCTGAGATAGAGCTGCTTGTGGAAACTGATTAGATTTTCTACTGAACTGATTGACTTCCCCAAGTACAATTAAGAATCCAAAAGCACCTCATGGATCCCTTCAATCCCTCTCACCCAGCTGTGAGCTAGATTGGGAAAATCTTCCGTGAGTTGAACCACTGTGTGGATTGAGGCAAGGGAAAGGAGAGATGGGGAGTTGCTTGGACAGACCCCCTCTTTTCTTCTCTACTCTCCTGTCTCCACCCTGCAGTCCCTCCTCTGCCCTCCTCTGAGCAGAGCTGCCTCCTGCTTGGGCATGAGGCCCGGGTGTGCTGGCATTCAGTGGCTCATTGTGTGCAGAGGCAGAGAGCTGGCATGTCTACTCTTATTGTTTTTCTTTGCAGCAGCCATGAAATCCTGAGGCAGCACATTTTGCCTTGGCAGAACTGTAGCTACTTTCTGCCTTCATACAACCAAGTGTAAGCAGAAGGTCTAGATTTTGATTTGTGTGAAGGAAACATGTTTGTATTCTGAGGGAGATGGCAGGGGAGGTAGACCGGACATCTCCCAGGTGGAAGGCATCCTTGAATCTTTTAGTTTATTGGGTTTTTCTTGGCAGGGTGGTGGATTTCTTGCAGTTCATTCCCTTCCTTTGCCTGCCTTTAACCCAGTGCTGAATGACCTAGGGCTGTCTTTCACGTGATTGAATTAAAAAAAATTACTTCCTTTAAACCCACCCTTCTGAGTAGCTCTAGGAAGTGGATACAGACATCAGACTCAGACAGGAGAGTGAATCACTAGGCCAGTTGAAACCTAGCTGTAGTTAGCCTCCAAACTAGGGGAGTTGGTAAGGGACACAATTTTGGTGGTGAGTGCCATAGTTCCTGAGATTTTACTCCCTAATCATTGCTGTTTACCCCAGGAAAGGCATCTATATCAGTGTCTAGTTTCCTGTAATTGCCTATCGCCAACCCAGTGAGACTGGATACAGTATCTCAAAGCATTGGCCAAGTCTTCCCCTAGGAAGAGTCCCTTGGCTAATCAAGACTTTGGCCAAGCGCATGTCAAACTATTGATAGAGTGGAGAGAAATAGCCAGGGGTCCTGCCTTCCCCCGCCCTGCAGCTGCAGGATGGTAGAAACTAGCCTGAGTTGGTCACTTTCCTTACTGTACTAGCTGTTGGAGGAGGGGAGGTCAAAGGAAGTAACAGCTAGAATATTGCTGATTTCTGTGCCCATTTTACTCCCCACACCCCCACCCCAGTGCCTTCCCTTCATTTCAGACCCCTTTGAGGGCACCAGATTTCCTAGTACACCCATGGACATGTTCTCTGGGCTGCTTTTTCCTAAGCTAAGACTAGAATTAGTGAGGAAGGCAGTAGCAATGTCTTCCCAACCTTTGGGAACTAAATTCTCTGTCTAGTGGCCTGGCATTATGGGAATTAGCCTAGCTGGGTATGTAGTTCTCCCTCCCTGCCTCCCTCCCAGCTTGTTCCTCTCACCTTTTCCTGTCAAGGGGCAAAATCTTAAGCATCATCAGTGAATCAGAGAGTTCTAATAGTCCTGCACCTTATTTAGCTGGCTGTTCAGCTAATCCTACCTGCTAGTCTGCTAAGTGACCAGGAACTGTTTCAGCCTAAGGAATCTCAGTCTCTTATTTTAACTGGCCACCCTTAAGTGACAGCAGTGAACACTTATTGCTGATGAATCCTTCCTCCAGTCCTCAGATAGTTCAGCTGATGGGTTACTGCCAGTTTCTCATTAGTATACAGGAGAGGAACAGGTATCTCTTGGAACACATTGTCACGAGGCAGGGCTATTGCTTTTAAGAGGTTTAGGAATCCCTGGGCACATTAAGGCCCCTTACATGACCTTTGACTGACTTTCCCCCCAGTCCCACATATACACACATGTACACACACATACACACATACCCATCCAGACAAAAGAACTTTAATAAAGGAGGCTGGTCTGCTGCTTGCCTCTTAGTCTGGCCCACCTCAAGCTAGTGGTCGAGTGGAGAGAAATCTCTGGGGGGTCCTATCTTCCCCAGCCTTGCAGCTGCAGGATGGTAACAGCTGCCCTGAATCGGTCATTTCTCAGACTGTACCATGGGAAGGGCCAGGCATGGCAGGTCGAAGGAAGTAGCCGCTGAAATATTGCTGATACTATCTCCATTCCTCCCCTCTTGCCACCCTTTCGTTTCAGACCCCTGGAAAAAACGGGTCTGAGGGCTCCAGGGGATTTTTTGATACACCCAGGGGCATCCTCTCTAAGGCTGCGTATTCCTAGGCTAAGCCTAGATCAGAAGGAATGTGCCCTTTGAATGAGTGGGGAAGGCACTCCAACAAGGAGTGCCCTGGGGCTCAGTCAGTTCAGACAGGGTCATTTTGGGGCCAGTTGGCACTGGCAGCTCCAAGGGGAGAGAGGAAAATGGTTAGGTAGCTATGAAAACCCAGAATGAGTCAGATTTGGAGCCCTTGCCCCAGAACAGAACCAAATGGGTGCTTTCTGCCCTCACCTTGCTGCTCAATAGAAGGCACCCAGTCAGCATTTGGCTCTGATCCTGGACTTGCTCCCATCCACCACCAGTCCCCATGAAAGCCTAAGCTCTCTATGCATACACAGTTCTTGTCCTCAAATGACTTATCAGCGCAGAGGCAATGTAGTTCCAGAGTTGATGCAACAGAAATACTTGGAAATAAACTTGGAGAGTGAGTAGGGAAAGCAGAGGACAGGCCCTGATTGGCTGTTTTCCTTTGAAATGGATAACTCCTCCAGCCTCCTAATAGGACCCAAAGGATCTCTGGTAAACAAAATGGGGATGGCTATCCAGGGAAAGGTGGAGAAGATAAGGGCTGCAATCTCTGAGTCTGGGGTGTGAGCAGATGAAAGGGAGAGAGAGACTGGATGCTGCATTGTGCAGCTCCAAAGTCCTTCTGTAAGCTGGAAAGCAAGCAGTTTGGCTTTGGCAGGGCCCACCTTCCTGGAGGTGCCAGATCTGCCTGCCACACTTGGATGTGATTGACTTCTCTGACAGGGAGAGGTTTTCAGCCCTGCTCAGGCAGCAGATTGGGTGGCATCTGGAGTCACCAGTATTTGAGGTCGAGAGGGATTGTTTGCCTGTCCTCTCTAAAGATGGTGAGAGAGGTATTGCCAGCTGTGCCCTCACCTAGTTTGCCTAGGCCTGACATGATGGAAGAAAGGAGACATCAGTGGGAAGTAGGACATGGGGATTTTGCCCCTTTTGGACTTAGTGACTTGACATTTCTTCAAAGACCTTGGAAATAGTATCTGAGTTTGGTTCGCAGATGGAGCAATGGGCCAACATGCTCAATTCTAGGATCACAGTTTTCAAAGGACCCAAGATCTTGAGATGGAAGGAACCCCATAAGCCATCAATCCATCCTACTCCTGTTTTGATTTCTGAGGAAACTGGGCTTAGGGAAATCAAATGACTTGCCCAAGGTGATACAGGTTATTGGAAGTGTTTGAACCCATGGCTTTGACTCTTAGTTCTAGGATTTTTTTTTTTAATTATACCATCCTACCTCCAAATTTCACTCATTCTTAGTTGCATCTCTGTATTATCTTGGGCAAATCCTCTCCTTTCCATGTCTCAGTCAAACAGCTCTGTGGGTATAACAATCACTTTAACCTCTCTGGACGCCAATTTCCTCCTGTAGAAAATGAAAGGGTTGGCCTAGAAGGTCTTTCGTGATTTTGTGAATCCCTTTAACTCTTTCTCAAGTGGGTGAAGTGAAAGATATTCAGACAATGTCTAATTAAGACAATGTCTATGAAGTTGATCCTTCTGGCCTTTACTGAGCACGCCTCTTAGTCTACTACATTAAATGGTGTCCTGAATGAGGGAATGGTTTTTCTGGATGGAGGTTTTCCACATCCTGGAATTTCTGGATAGCTAAGATGGGATGACAGAGAATTTACTTCTTACCTTAATAACTTTTAGTCTCCCTGGGAGGCAAATAAATGGAAAATGGGTACTCTTCCAATTCAGTAAAAATTTATTAAGGGTCTTCCGTGGGCCTTGGGGATAAAAAGATAGACATTGTAGTGTTCCTGCCCTTGAAGATATCATGTTCTCCTAGGGAAGCAGAGAAGAGGAAAGCCTACATGGAGGAGAAGTAGAGCCTGAGCTGAACCTCACTGGAATATAAGGAATTTGAAAGGTAGAGATAAGGAGGCACAGGGGTCATCTTGTTTGATTGCATGAAGCAAGTGTTTGGAAACACATTGAATTTATTGAATGACTAGCCATCCACATTGTTCAGCACCTAGAGTAATAGGAAACAGTGCTAGAAAAATCATACTTGTACCTCTGGAAGATGTTTTGGCAGCCATATAAAGAATAATTTGGAAGGGGGAGGCTGGCAGAGGGAAGTCCAGTTAGAAAGGTATTATAAATAGTCTAAGAAAGGGCTTGAGATAGGATGGTGGCAGTAGGAGTGGAAAGAAGAGGATATATCTCATGTATGTGAAGATACAACCAATAAGCCATGGCACTGATTGGGTATTGAGGGGCCTGGTGAGAAGGAAGAAAAGATCAGAGGTAATGTCAGGATTTTGAGTTTGGGCGCCCTGCCATCATTAAAATGGCAAATATGGAAGAAGGATGGGTTTATTAGGAGTAAGAATGATGAATTCCGTTTTGGTCGTATTGGGTTATTTGAACTTCTTAATCTAACCTTGTTTCTTTGTTTCCATTGCAGAGATCCGTGCCCAACTCACGGAACAGATGAAATGCTTAGACCAGCAGTGTGAGCTACGAGTCCAGCTGTTACAAGATCTTCAGGACTTCTTCCGAAAGAAGGCTGAAATTGAGATGGACTACTCCCGAAACTTGGAGAAGCTTGCAGAACGCTTCCTGGCCAAGACTCGGAGCACCAAGGATCAGCAATTCAAGTAAAGTGTTTCATAGTTTTTCATTTATGGAATCTCCTGGGGAAACTGAGTTTGTTGACCCATGGTTATTTCAGTGTAGAGGAGTGCTTAGGTACTTTGCCAGGGCAGTCTTGTCATCCTGAATAAATCAGAATAAATTATGAGCTATAAAAATGATGCAATGTCCAGCAGTTTATGCTTGGTATATCTTATCTGTCCTGTTTTTCACCTTCAGTGTTTCTTTCAAATTATTAAGATAGAGGAGACCAAGAGTCCTTTATCTCTTGAGTATCACCTATGAATTCAGGAACCTGGTTGAATGAACCAATATGACAACCCTGATCAAGTTAACCTGAGAGTTTTTTCTAGGTATTGTCACATCAAGATTCTTCACCATAATTTACCTTGGATTTGTTTTTGGTTTTTAGCAAATCTGATGTAGGTAAAGTTAGCTTTTTCATCAGTGATCTATTTGGGAGTGATTATCTGTGGCAAATTTTGATAAATATGGAGGTGGTTCTCAGGTAGTACAGACTGAACTAAATGACTTTGCCCTCCCTTCCAATTCTAAGATTCTCTTATACATTGTACAAAAGTATTTAAAGTAGTATTCATTTAATTACAGGGCTTCATTACTAGATTTATGATAACAATTTGAGTTTTAAATATCTACAGTGTATACCTTTGCTTTATTTGGATGGTTCTCCTAGATGCATACAGTGCTTTAGAATTGAAAGAATACTCAGAGTTCTTGAAGTTTAGTCATGCTACTTTACAGATATAGAAACAGAATCACAGAATTTTCGAGCTGAGGGTTATGTAGTCTAATGTTCTCATTCTGTTAAGATGGAGAAGCTCAGGCACAAAGGCTCGCCCTGCTTGCCCAGGTTCCCATAACTATTTAGTGATAGCGGTGGAACTAGAACCCAGGTTTCCAATGTTGAAATCTTGTATAATCAGTGTAGAGTATCCAGGCCTTGAGAGAAGAAGGATTTGGGTCCATTATAAAGTCTGATACTGTCTCTACAGCTGGGGAAAAGTCACTTGACTTCTCTGACCTAGTTTCCTTCTCTTAGCACCGTACTTGGCACGTAAGAATTGTTTACTAAGTGCTTCTTAATTTTTCTATAAAGGGGAGATCATAATTCTCTAACAAAGATTGTTTGGAGAATCAAAGGAGATAATATCTGTAAAGCACTTTGTAAACTGTAAAGTGCTGTAGAAGTGTAAAGTGGTAACATCATGGTCCTAATAGTTAATGTACCATTGCTGCCTCTCCTCTTCAGTGCTCATCTTTGAGGGGTTACCTTGGATGAACTCCCCCTGCCTGAAATCTCAGTAATTAGGATGTGTTCTCCAAAGAGAGGGAATGGATGGTTACTCAGTGATAAGGTATGTTAGTAAACTCCATTTTTATCAGCCAGTCAGTCTGTTCCAAAAGTTTTAATGCAGCTTAAAGCTTTAGTAGCTTGAAAAATCTAGCTTTGGTAAACTTTGGTAAAATCAAGCAGTTGGTTAAATGGAACTGGAATGCAGGATGGAAATAAGGGCTGGATTTCAGTCATCTGCCATGCCATGGGATGACAGTCCACCTATGGGAATAGTTACCGTGGCAAGAGGATGTAAAGAAAAAAGAGGGACAAGGACAAAATCTTGAGGTAGGAGACACCTACTTTTAAAAGGGAAGAAGATGGATGGTGAGCTAGTAAAGGAGATGAAGGAATGGTCAGGTAGGTCTGAGGAGAATTAGGAAAAGGTAGTGCCATAGAGGTCAGGGGGGAGAAAAGGCCTGTAGGAAGAGGAAGGTGGTTGACAATGTCAGAAGCAAGAGAGAGATCAAGTAGGATAAGGACTGAGAAGGAGCCATCAGATTTAATTGTCAAGAGATCATCGGGAGCCTTTTGAGTGTAGTTTTAGTCAAGTGATTGAGTCAAAAGCCATAGTATAAGGGATTGAGAATTGAGTGGGAGATGAGGAAATGGAAGCAATAAGTATAGACAGTTTTTTCTTTGGTGTGGCTGTGAAATAGATAAGATAGAAGATGGCACTTTGAGGGCCTAAGAGGGAGTGGAGGTGGGGAGGCATGAGCATGTTTGTGGGCAACAGGGAAAGAGCCAGAGCGGGGGGAAGAAGAGGTTGATGATGAGAAAGAGATGAAATAATCAAAGGAACAAACTTTTGGAAATGTTGAGGAGGATGGGATCAAGAGCCCAAGTGAAGGAGCTGGTTTTCAGGACAAAGGTAACACTTTCTTCAGAGATGGGAGCAAAGGATGAGGGAGTAGGAGATCATGGAGCATGGTTTTGAGGTGTGGAACAGAGGACAGGGGGCAGTCATGGTAGATGGCCTTTGTTTCATCAGTAAAGTAATAATATTGTTTGCTGAGAGGAAGAAGACAGGGGTACTAGATGTCATAGTGGAGGGTGCTGGATCTGAAGTCATGAAAACCTGAGTCAAATCCAGCCTTCAACGCTAGTGACCCTGGGCAATCAATCACTTGCTCTGTCTGCCTTAGTTTCTCATCTATAAAGTGAGAATAGTAATGGCCACCCAGGGCTGTTGTGAGGAGCGAATGAGATAATATTTATCATGTGTTCTGCAGCCTGGAAGTGGCATATTATATATAATAATTATAATATTCATGTCAGGAGCAAAGGAAAAGAAGATTTGGAATAGCTAAAGTGGGTTGTGCAAGAGAGTCAGGTCAAGAAAGAGTTAAAAAAATGAAATGTAAATTAAAAATTTTAAAAATTAAAAAAACTTTGCTTTGTGATAGCGAGAGCTCAATTGATAGGTAACAAATTTATAGAGAAAACAGTTACAGTTTTTGACTTTCTCAAGCAGCTTTCAGCAGTACATGAGTAGGAGACAAGAAGCAGCAACCAGAGAAGAAGTAGAAAAACCCATGGCTCTGGAACCAGAGAATCTACATTCAGATCCCGGTGCTGCCACTTATTAGCTCTTTGACTTTGGGCAAGTTGCATAGCTTCTCTGGTCCTCCATTTCCTCACCTGTAAAATGACAGGGTTTAGATTAGATGACTTCTAAGGTCCCTTTCAATTCTAAATCTCTTTTCCTGAAGTGTGAAGGGAGGTTAGTTACCCAGAGCTGGTGTTTGTGCACTATGTAGTGATAGTAGGAAAGGGGTAAGGGGTACAAAAGTAGAGAGGAGTGTGTTGTTGAACTGACCACCTACTGTTGTGTGAAGACTGTGAAAGAAGATAAATGAATGGACCGGAGAATGGGGAAGGATGGAGGAATGCCTCACATTATAATGATGATGATGATGAAGATGTTAATAGCTGACATTTATATAGGGCACATTATATTCACTAACTCATGTAATCTTGATAACAACCTTGTGAAGTGGGTTATTTTATTACTTTCATTTAACAGATAAGGAAATTGAGGTTAAGTAAATTACGTAGTAGTATAATACATTGTAGGAATTGGAGTTAGGAAGAGCAAGGTCAGACTCTTGCCTCACTCTTAGTAGCGTGTGACCCCTGGGCACTGCCCTTGGACTGATATTGCTAGGGAGTAATGAGGTAGGCCCAGAATTGATTAGGAGGAAGAAAGTGGACTAGACTACTTTTGGGAAATGTAAAAGAATTTTTAATGACCTGAAACTTCTCCCTGAAACAAAAGCCCCATCCATGTGAGACCAACATTCTTCTAGCATTTTTCCTTGGTTCTGAGTCATGGCACCACTGTCTCCAAAGAAATGAAACTGAAAATCACCCCAAGGACACCAGAGAGGTGCATGGAGGGAGTGAGCAGGATGTAACATATTGCAAAGAAGGAATTAGGAATTAGAAGTGTTTAAAGAATGTCATCAGAGATGTGGGTCAACTAAAAAGAAGATATTCTAGTCATGTGGCAGTGGTGAGAGTCACCACTCCACTAGTGGAGGCCCCACATGTTTCATTGGTATCCTTGCAGTATGGAGAGAAAACAAGGAAGGCCTCCAGCACTTTGGGAGTTCTTTCCATGGAGCAGAGTTCTACAAAATGGGCAGACATGGCTGAGGTGCCATCTGTATCATATGAGGGAATAGTAACACTGATGAGATCATAGGCCCGTTCTAGAATAATGATGTTCCTGAAGGTTCACTGCAAAGGAAGAGTCTAGGAAAACTCCTTGTCACTTACTTTGTCTTTGTCTGTCTTTGGTATTTCTTTATCTTAGCACAGTGCCGAGCACACAACAGGAACTTAATACTTGTTGGTTGATTGGTGGCCTGGAATTGTTAGGACTGATATGGTGCCAAGTGCAATTTGCACGGGGATCTTGGTAAGACTGGAGCCCCATCTCCAAAGTGAAGTAATGAAAAAGGCCGAGTAAATGCCTGGGTGCTAGTGGTACTTCCGTTTTGCCTGGGTGCTTTGGAGTCAAGGAAAGCTGATGAGGAGGAGAGGATGATGTCCTCTGGTTCCTTCCCACCCTGAATACTTGAATCCTTCAATGCAAATGAGGGTGTATAGAAAGAGAAGAACTGGGCTCTGCAGACAGGGGCTAAGTCTGATGATCTTTGAGTTCTCTTCCAGTTAGATCCAGTTCTAAATCTGTGAGGTCTGGAGGAAAGCCTTAGCTTTTGGGGAGTGAGAAGAGATGGCATCATGTCATGGGGGGAGGCAGAGCAGTTTCCCAGTCCTTCCCTTTCCAGTGTGGCCCCCTACAGCACCCTTATTCTAAAACAACTCTAAGACTTTGTCAGTATTGGCATTCCCTCAGGTAAAGCAGACCTCTCCACATTGGTGTGTGCTCACCTTAGAGAACTCTGGTCTATGTCTGTCCCAAAGTTCACCCATAAGCTCCCCATGGGTGCCTACTCCCTCCTTCCAGAACCATAGTAGCTGTTGGCCCAGCAAGGCCATGAGAGTGCCCATTGTACTTCCAAGAGGTCAGCCACTGGCAGTAGCCCTGGGCAGGCACATGGAGGGGCGATGAAGACTATTTGCCCTTGGGATAGAGCAGCTGCCTGCCGGGGCCCAAGTCAGTCCATATGGATCTGCCCCACCCTCTGTGAAAACTGTTTCTCATCCTATCTGGGTTTCAGCCACATGTATTGGGTTAGACTGGATGTTTCTTTAAAGTCCTAAAGTTGGCTGCATTTGAGGGCATCTGCTGCTGAACTGCCTTTTTCCTCTTTTCTTGGAAAACTTCTTCCCCAGTCACCTTGGGGCTCCCTCCCTACTCTGTCTTGATCCTGATCACCTTTTGTCCTCTCCCTCACTGAGCCCAGTTACAACATCCTCATTAAAACCCCCATGGTGCAATGTCCATTGCACCATCCCGACCCTGTCTTCTCCTCTCCCTCTCATTCCTCTCTGAAACCTGTTGTGTATAAAATGTTGCTGGTTTTGTTGTCAACGGATATTCTTATTTGCCCTTGGTAAAGCTGTAGATGGTGGCTTCCCCTAGCCCCTTAACCTGTGGCACCACAGTCTTTTGTTGTGTATCCATCCTGACTGGATAGATGAATCTATTTCTATCCTTCCAGATTTTCTAAAAAAAAAAAAAAGAGATGGCCTGTTAAATGGTGGCAGAAAACTCTCACCATGAAGTTATGATTGAATTTACATTAGGCTCCTGGAGGAGCAGAAACGTCTTCTTCTTTCATTCTGAGGCTTTGATTGCCTCTTTATAGTAGGAGCTGTGTTAATATCGCCCAGCAGGGCTTTAATTGATGCTGCACTCTATTTTTTCTGCTGCAAATTACCTTTCAGTGGCCTCTTGCTTGATTTTGATCCCCTACTTTTAATAGCTCATCACCCTCCTTTTTCTTGAGTTTTTAAAGGAATACTCCTGCTATCTTGTCCCTTCTGTGGCTCTCACTACTCTTTTGTGCTGTTTTGTAACCCATTAAGCACACTTCCATCATCATCATCATCATCAACAGTTCATTAGCACCCCTGGTGCAAGGCATTTATATTAAGTATGAGCTGTCATCCCCATCCTTGAGGAAAACAGAAATAAGAAAAATAGCAGAAATTTATAAAATGCCTTAGGGTTTGCAAAGTGCTTTACATTTATTATTTCATTCCATGTTCATATTCCCCTGTAATATGTACTATAAGAAATTATCTCCTTCTTACAGATGAAGAAAATTATTTAAATTGTGCCTATAGAATGAGTAAGTTTTTTGTTGCTTAGTCATTTTTTCATTCATGCCTGACTTTTTATGACCCCATTTGGGTTTTCCTTGGCAAAGATACTGGAGTGGTTTTTCATTTCCTTCTCCAGCTCATTTTACAGATGAGGAAACTGAGGCAAACGGGGTTAATTGACTTGCCCAGGGTCACACATCTAGGAAGTGTTTTAGGCTGAACTTGAATTCAGGAAAATGAATCTTTTTAACTTCAGGCCCAGCTCTCCCTCCATTGTGCCACCTACCTGCCCTTAGTAAGCTTAACAGAGGCATTATCCAAACTCAGATGTCTCTAGATCACATTGCCCCTCACTCTTCAGGAGTTTATAATCCAGTTGAGAAGTGAGATGTATGCACATGAAAATAACCACAGTACAAGGCAGGACGTAATCAGCTGTAGAATAGAAAATGAGTGCCATAGGATCTCAGAGGACACAGCAATTAACTTCCAGCTGGACTGACCAGAAAATACTTGGTAGAGGTCGGATTTGGGCTGGGACTTGAAGATGGGTAGGATTTCAGGAGGTGGGGAAGGTGGGGAGAGAGACTAGGGGGAGAAAGGACATTCCAGGCATGCCTAGAAGCCAGCTAGCATTCTGTAATTCGCCTCTCCTTCTCAATTTAGCTCCTTGAGAAGATCTTGTACACTTGGTGCCCAGATTTTCTTGCCTCTGACCCTTATCTAAACTCTCTGCAATTTGACTTATGACCTCTTCACTCAACTGGAACTGCTGTCTCTCCAGTGCTACAGTGCTCCCTTACTTGTCAGATCTAATGGCCTCTTCTCAATCTTCATCCTTCTTGACCTCTCTGCGGTAGACAAATGTCCCCTTTCCTTGTTCGTGATTCGGGTTCCCCATCTACCTATTTGACCATTTCTCCTCAGGCTTATTTGTATGACTAACTTTCATCCTTGTCAAGCCTTCTAACTGTGGATGTCCTCCAAAGCTTTGACCTGGGCCCTTTTCTCTGGATCTCATCTATAAAATAAGGGACTTGGGCTTTTTGCCATGACATTGACATGGCTCAACATTTGTGATCCTTTGAAAAGTGGAGAAACATAAAGCATGTTCTGGGTACTGTTACTAAATAAATTGGGCCTGAGCATAGTCATGTTCAGATAATGTTTTATCTTTTATATTATGTTTTATTTTATATTATGTTTTAAGATCCTTGGCTTTTCTCATCCCAAATCTGGCAGGTAGGAACTTCATTATTTGTATGTACTCTCTAGAATTAGAAGATTTCAGAGATGGAAGGAACCCGTGAGCTCATCTAGTCCAACCCACACTTGAATATGAATTCCTCCTCCTACATACTCAGGCAGTTATACAGTCTTTGCTCCAAGGTGTAAGAGAAGCCCGCCATGCCTGAAATTGTTTTAAGCAAGAAAATTATACAGTAAAAGGGTGTTTTAGGTAGACTTAACTGATGTGGAGAGGGAGAGCATGGCTTAGAAGAATGTAGAGCCTAGAGGTGAGGAGACCAATCACTGAAGATAATACCATGAGAAGCTGTAAGCTGCTTTCTCCATGGATAACAGTGGAGTCACAACATTTGGATGCTAACATCACAGTCCTTAGGGGTGTCATGTGAGGGAACAGAAATGACTAAATGGTGCCTCCACTGTTATCCATGGAGAGAGCAACTTACAATAAAAGTTTGACAGATCTTTTTCATTTTTTTATCTTCTTGTTTTCCTCCTCCCATTTTGACCTTAAATGATGTCTTTAGGATGATCTAGCTTGAATGGGTCTTTCGCAAAAATTGCTTTCATTTTTTTTCTCCCACAGCTTCTCACTATATTATTGCACACAATTTTGCACCATTCTCCATAAGATTTTGTAAACAAATTTGTATTTAATCTCATATTGTCTTTTGCTGCATTATCTCTCTGTGGTGGATGTAGTATAAAAATCATTACCCCCAGTAGAAGTTTGAACTTTATCCTATAAGAGGGCTGTGTGTGTGTGTGTGTGTGTGTGTGTGTGTGTGTGTGTGTGTTTGTTGGGGTGGTAATGGAAGGTGTTTTAAGCAAGGACATGATAAATAAATAAATAAATAAAAGGGTGTTTTAGGTAGATTTGTCTGATGGGGAGGGGGAGAACAGGACTTAGCAGAGTGTAGAGCCTAGAGGTGAGGAAACCAGTCACTGAAGAAACCAGGCGTGAGGTGAAGAGAGCCTAGGTTAGGGGAGTGACAGTAGTATTGGGAAAAAAAATGATCAAACAAGAAGATACTGCAGAATAAGAATCTGTAGAACCTAATGACTTACTATATTTAAAAATAAGGATTTTTAAGCACCTACTGTGTGTAAAGCTCTGTGATGGGCACTGAAGATAGAAAGAGAGAATGGGAAACACAGGTATGGAGATGAGTGAAAGGGCAAGAAATGATTCCAAGCTTTCAGGTCTAAGTGATTAGAAAAATTTTGGTGTCATTAATAGAATAGGTAATTCAGGAAGAAAAGCAGGTTTGGAGGTCGAGGGAGGGAGGGAGGCAGCAGCAGACTTCTAAATGTAAATACCCCAATAAATAGTTGTAAATTCACAGCGAGAATAGAGGGGTCAGGGTATGGAGGGAGGGAGGAAGAGAGAGAGAGAGAGAGAGAGAGAGAGACAGAGATTAATGAACACAAGAGAGAAGATGTGAGAGAGAGGAGAGGAAATGAGAGGGGAAAGAGAACAAGAGTGGGAAAGAGAGAGATTGAGAGAGCTCACAGAAGGAGGCATGATGCTCTTGTGTCATCTATGGCATTTGACCTGTTGGGAGGGAGAGAGGCTTAAAAAACTGAGTCGTGTTGTTAATGTGCTATTTTCATTAAAATTCCAAGTAGTGGTGGTTTAGAAAGATTTTCCTGGAGTTGTAAGCTCATTTGGGAGTTCTGTGGGGAGGAGAAGAGAGGGGCAAGTTCAAGAATCTGGTGTCCCATTTGACTCCCCCCCTTTATTGTGGGGGACGTATGTGCTCTTGAAAGGGGGATTCTTGAAAATTCTGGGCTGGTGGTCTTGTTTCATAGGAATGAAAGGGCACATTCTGTACTGTCATTTTGTTCTGCCACTGATGTGCTTCCTCCTCTGAAGCTGAGCTTGGGAGCTGTTCATCAACACACCGGATGGGCTTATGACTGAAAAGCAAAAGACCTACTGGTCTAGGGAGTGCACTACAGCTGTGATTGCAAAATAGGAAAGGGGTGGAGGGCCAGAAAATTCCCCTCAAGTATGGGGTGATGCCACATAGGGAACTAGGCAGCAACACGTGACTTCCGGGAGAACCCTTGATATCTTGGGACAAGTGTGTCAGTCATCCGTTTTGGACACATTTTTGGAATGATTAGTTTCCTGGGGCAAGGTTCCCCCAGATACAGCATCTGGCATTGAGCAAGGGCTTGCTTCCCCTCTCCCTGATCCAATATGCCTTCACTGGGCACAAAGTAAAGGTCTCATAGCAAGGTGACTTAACTGGCTTGGCCCAGATTGAAGAGTGCATTGTGTCTCTTTGGTGAGTTCCAAGTCCCAGGGATCCTGTTGGGTCCTGCTCCAAGCTGTTGGACAATTGGGAAGGTTCCTCTGATGTGAATGAGGTAGAACAGGGTAGACATGAAATTAGAAGTGAGAAGGACCCGTCAGGTAAATAGTACTGTGGGACCCAAGAATTCATCCAGGAGCCATTGGCAGAGTAGTCATGTAGTCTCATATATGGGCCACGCCATTGACTCTAATCAGAGTACTGGCCCTTTTTTCACCTTGAGGACTAATGTAGGTGATTATTTTTGGTGACTTTAACCCCCTCTCCTGGCCTTTGTACTATTGCACAGGATATGGTGAGAGCCATGGGGCTCCTCCCAGAATTGTATGGGCACTGGCCTAGAAATACCTAGTGATTTTAGGCTTCCTCCCATCCCTGAATAGTTATACTATGAGGTGCCATGTTTCTCAATGTAGGTTCCCATGTCACTTTGGAATTTTCATATTCGCAACACTTAAAGGTAGGAAATTTGTCAAATAATTACCCTCTCCTTTTTTTGTCCTCATGTAGCCAGTAGTTACTCCTAATTACCAAGTTATTATGTTCCTATAAAAGCATGAAGTGGAGGCTAACAGATCCCAAATGCAGCCTAGGAGAGTGAAAGAATATTAGCACATGGAACACAACCCTTCCTCAGCACATGAAATCTTTATAGAAAGCTGGAGGCAAATGCAAGGCAGGCATTTCTCTCTGCAGAGTATGTGTTTATTATTTTTTTTTGTTTGCTTTCCAGTATCACCATTCTTCTCCTCCTCATCCCAAGGCTATTTTGATGTTTTCTTTTGGCATGTGGAATGATAGAGGGTGGGTTAGGAACATAGTCTGTTTTCAAGAAAAATGACTATGAGGTTAGGTATCTAGTGGAATCCCTTGCCCTGGAATGTTAAACTTCACTTCAGTCTTTCAGCTTTCCAAGGCACAGAAACAAAGCTTCCAAGGCCCTGGTGGAGAGAATGCCAGGCAGAAGGTTTGCCAGAAGGGTTTTCAATATATGTCTTCATAGTTCTTGTTAACCTAAATCATTCTATGGGTCTTCAGGAAGGGATAGGTTGTGGGAACAAATAACTGGATTGAATATAAGTGGGCTATGGGATCTTCAATTCCCAATAATTTGCAACCAGTTAAATGAATTAACTTTGACCTTGTTCTTTAAAAGAGCTATGTTGTCTTTATTAGTAGCTTGGTGTTTAGTTACATTGGATTTTGAAAATAGGGAAGGATTTGATCTTTTAAGGATGTTAAATTAAAAGGAGGATTTAAGGCTATTAATGTAACAGAGACAGGAATTTTTAAAAAATATGAATGGTATGCATAGAAAATCACAAAAAGGAAGGAGGACGTATTGGGGGTTAGTTGGAATCAAGATCATTTTAATCAAGGAAGATTTAAAGAGGGAGATAAACATTTTTCCATCAGAAATTCTCCCCAAGATCAGACAGAAATAAGAATTTAATCTTAGAATTTATCCAAGTTTTCAGAGATTGTACCAAAAAAAATTGATGTTGCATTGTACCACAGGTTGGTACGGGGTGGGGGACTTGGAATGTGTGCAGTTTTAAGGAGTTGGTGACCATCTGAGAAGCTTTGGAAAAAATGAAGAAAATCATTTTCAGACAGATCCAAAATAGAATCTTTTTTACTGGTTGTGTCACAGCTATCACCCAGTCTTCACATCCTGCCTCCCTCTGCCTCCCCAAGTCATACCTTCTGGTTTAAACTCAGGGATCCATTCAGAGAGACCTTTTCCTTAATGTATTCTGAGCACAACTGGATCAGGGACCAAGATTTAGGAAATGCCTGGCACCCACCAGGATTATTCTTGGTAGTAGGATGCTGAGCAGTTTGCTGATTTCTGCCTCAGCAGGCTGGCCAAGGCATCCTAGCATCCAATTTGGATGTCTCTTCCCTGGTAGCCTTGATGTTAAAGGAGAGGTTGCTGAACAAGTCTGACAGCTCTTAGCCTGAGCCCTTGTAAACAACAGATGTTCATAACTAAATTCTTGGGGGGGGGGTGCAGATAGAACTGCATATCTATTGATACTTGACATTCTTTAAATTTATGGGCAGCATCTTGGAGAATTGGTGAAAAGGGGAAGTCCATGTTGATTTTAATCTGCCTTGTACAGGTGGAAATGAAGTCTGGAGTCCATTTCTTCAGAAGACAAAGTACAGGATATTGAATTGGGTACACACTGAACAGAGAGGACAACCCAGTCAACCAGTAAGAAGGAGCACCTCCACTTCGAGGCAGATTTTATGTATTAAATAGCTTTGCTCGGCCATGATTTCTTAGCTCCTGCCTTATTAGTACAGCTTAGCTGGCCTTGGGTGGGAATGTGGGTGTCCTTCCCCACCGCAGACAGACACACACCAGTTGCATACGGAGCCCAGTCTCTGTATTGTTATTCCCATCCAGATTCCTGGGCTGTTGTTGGGCACTGAGGTGTGGGTCTAACCTAATGTAGTTTTCCAATGTTTGTTTTGGGGGGAGAAGAGAAGGAACTGAGTCTAGGCTTTGCTGCTGTGTGTGCTTAAAAAACAAAACAAAACAAAAATACCAACAATAACAAATAAATGCCCAGGAGTCTGCAACAAGAATTTAACTGCTTAGAAAAAACGTCTGCCACTTCTGAGGTCTGTGTTGGAAATGAAGATCCAGCAGTACACTCCCTGAATTCTCAGTGGTCAGTTAAGATGCTGGACTTTCCCATTAAGCCCAAGTCAGAAGACAGTGTTATCCTCTTTTGGCTTAGTTTGGTGCTCCCTGGCTGCGTTGAGGAAGTGGGGTTGAAATGTGCAACAAGACCATCTTTGACCTTGGGGTGCAAAGAGCAGACTGACTATCTCGTTCCATAGACAGGCAGACAGTAAGCATTTATATTAAGTACTTATTACATATTCCATACCCTAATATGTGTATTTGCAGTGTAGGCACCAGAACTGCTGAATGGGCCCCTTTGGCAGGTCCTATGTATTATATATGTGAATACAGTAAAAATATATTAGTTTCCATTAGGTAAGTCGTTACCATCCTCAACAAACATTTATTGAGTGCTAAGTAATTGGGATATAGGCCTTATTCCTAGGAGGACTTACAACATAGTTGAGAATTTGGGAAATACACATAAAAGGGATAATAGTATGTGGGAATGTATGGTGTCAGATTGATTGAGGAAGTTGGACAAATGGTTATAAACATCCATCGCTACCTCAGAGTCAAGTTTTGTCAGGCATTTCCTAGTAGTAAAGTCCCTTCTATTTCTTGGAGATATTATTACTAAGTGCTTATTGTGAGAGAAGACATTTTGCTGTACTGGCCTCCTGTGCTCCTTTAGGCAGTGCATAGGGAGCCTCCTCATGCAGATGAGTTCACAAAGAATCCTCGATTCTGGGGAAGATGGTTAGATGAAGACTGGATCCCCAGGAAGGGCCAGGAGGCATCTTTCCAGGTGCCTCCGCCCCCTGGTTGTGCTCTGGCCCTGCACAGCCCATCACATGAGTTTGAAGGCTTTCCAGTTCTCTGCTCAGCCTCTCCAACCTCCCTGTTACTGTTCTCTGGCTAGGAGGGGAGCTGAGGCAACCAGCAGACCAGTTGGTCGCCATCACAATTGTGGTTTGTGATTACAATGACTGTTTTCCAGCGGCTGATCTAACTTGCTTCACGTGGGCCCCTTGGATGAACTTGAGCTGGGCTCCCAGAGGTGAAACTCCCAGGAATGCTCATTGCTTTCTGAATTCTCGGAGCATTAGGCTGTTGTTGAACTCTTAGCTAGCTCCCTGTTCCAGCCCTTCTTTGCTTTCTTCTCTCTTGACACTTTGACCTTTTTAATAGTTGTCCTGCTTCAGCCCTAGCCTGGCTATCTTCTCCCTGGCAAGGGGTTCCTTCCATGTTCCTCTCATCGTATGACTGGCCTCGTGGTTTCCATTTAACCCTCTTCCTCCAGCTTGCACACACCCATTCTCGTTTTCTACTTTCCTGGACACATCTTAACATAGACCATGCCGCTGATTCCAGCTGTTCTGAAACTAAAGCTCAGGAACAGATGGTCCAAAAGCATCAGAGACACCTTGCCAATTTCTACCCCATGAAAACAAATCACTGAAAAGCATCAGGAAACCAGCGTATTCTTTTGTTGTGTTTCTTTTTCTCCTTTCCATCCTATTCTCACTCCTCTGCTTTCCTTCTTTCCTTCTGACTGTCTTCCATGGATATTTAATCTGACAAGGATTGATTGCCCCAAACTTTCTCTACCTCTCTGCATATAGAATGGAGGGCCACATTCTTCAAGACAGGAAATTATTGGTTAATCTGAGATCCATACTAGTTGGTTTTCTTTTTTAAAATTGTCTAATCTCATTCTGAGGCTACGTCAAAGACTTAGGTTTAATATTACAAAGAAATGAGAGCTGGGGATTCTTGAATCCTGTATGCTAGCTACTACTACAAATTAAGAGATAAAAGAATGGACTACATTTCCCTTGAGGGCAGGGACCATGTTTTTCCATCTTTTATCTCCTACCACACCTGTATGTGAATGCTCACATGCACACACAGAGTATATAATGAATAAATAGTATCAAACTCTCATGCATAAAATGGCCCTTGAGCTGATATTTCAAGAAAATGAGGAATTCTACAAGTGTTTCATTTTTTGATATTTGTAGTCCCAGCAGCCAGCATAGTCCCTGGCACATAGTAGGCTTTTCATAAATGCTTGTGGATTAATTACTAAGTAGTCCCCTTCATTTCCCTTCATCTCAATTCAGAATCTCTGGAAATGCTAAAGTGAAAGAATTTCAGTTCTTGGAGCCCCAGCTTAGAGTTGATCATAGGATCTTCTCACTGTTTCACTATCATCTACCAAGTATTTCGTGAGCACTCATGACCTTTGACATCCTGTACTGGGGATTATGGGACTATCATTTAATATGGAAAAGACTCAGTCCTGATTCTCTAAAAAGTTGTGTGAGCTAAGCTGCTTAGAGAAAATCTCTCTTTCTCTTTCTCTCTCTCTCTCTCTCTCTCTCTCTCTCTCTCTCTCTCTCTCACACACACACACACACACACACACACACACACACATACACACACACACACACACACACATACCAGTGATGCCCATTGCACTGGGTTTGTGGAGAAAGTACTTTGTAACCCTCAAGGCAGTATAGAAATGTTATTGTGCATCATCTTCATTTTTATTAGAAGAAAGAACTAGAGTGAACCTTTTCACTGCAAAGTACTACACCCCAACCCTACCCTGCTCTGTGAACCCACATAGAACATAGTCTTCACAGGCTCAAGCCTTTGCTCTTTTCCCCAGAGTGTGAAACTGCTCACATTACACTCTGTCAAGGCACAGAGGGAGT
Source organism: Potorous gilbertii (assembly GCA_028658325.1). Classification (NCBI taxonomy): domain Eukaryota; kingdom Metazoa; phylum Chordata; class Mammalia; order Diprotodontia; family Potoroidae; genus Potorous; species Potorous gilbertii. Next base: position 599,621,847 of record CM053770.1, on the reverse strand, counting down.
TAACACAAGCTACTGAAAGTTGGAGAAACTCAAGAGTCTTTTTTACAAACGGATGACCTGGGTGTGGCCTGGACCTTCAGTAGGTAGCCAGGGCCAGTCCCAAATTAGAATAGGGTGGGATTCCAAGCTGTGTTTTTCCTGTTCCCTTGCCTTTCATGTGTAACCACATGCAGTGTGTCAACATGCTTCCCGGCGCCATTAGGCACAGGCAGTTTGCTCCCTCTGGTTTCATGGGCTCTCGGTATTCCTGCTATGTGTTGTCTGAGAATAGCCTTGAGCTTTGTGATACAGGAGCGCTGAGCAGGACCCATTAACTATTTCAGCACCAAGAGTCTCTGTATATCAGAGCTCATTTAATTAAAAAAAAAAAGCAGCGACTACCTCAATGAAAATGACACTGAGCCAAGAGTCAGGAAATCTGGACTCTAGTCCTAGAAAGCTAGTTATGTGTTCTTGGACAAATCATTGGACTTTTTTAAGCCTTTGTTTTCAACCATGTGTAGAATGAAAGACTTAGTTGGATGATTTCTAAGGTCCTTTCCAATTCAAAGTTCTAAGATTCCTTGATTCTTTTATACCCTCCAGTCTTCTCTTCCTTACCTCTGGATAAATCTTTCTCTCTTCCCTGTAAATTTCCAATCCATGGATAATAGAAGTTGCCTAATAGGATGTTATTCTCCTGTGTCTGGAAATTTAAATGGAAATAAATGTTAAATCAATAGCTCTATCACTGTCAAAATTGCTTCTGTTTGATGTACTGAGAAAGGAGGGATTGTATTCGTGAAAATTTTGTAATATTGTGACTGTTACACTGTTGGGTAATAACAGAATTGAAAAATGTTACACAGAGTTGGATGAGATCAAGCTTGTCCTCCATTCTAAAGCTAGTATTATTTGCAAAGGTCAGTGGTTGAGCTCAGGCTGGATCTTGTGTTTTCTGACTTCTGGTCCAGTGCCTTCTCTGTTGTTGTCACATGGCTCAGAACTCTCATTGCATGCTTCTCTGATTAGAGGTAGCTTTGGTATGTATGCATGGGGACACTTTGTAAGCCATAAATCAGAAATTCCATTGTCTATACAAATTACCTGTAGCTTTTTTTATAGTTCCACACCCCAATCTACTGACTTGAAAGTTCATCAAGCCCATTCAAATCATACTAGTGAATTTTTGACAGTTAATAATATACTTTAACTTAGTACACTCAAGCGTATAGACTATGGACATAGTCTTTCACCCAAAACCCATCCAAGAAAAATTAAGACAAGTACACTGATAGAACTGGTCAATCTATTTCAGTGTAAGCCGTAGACACTAAGTATCCAATCAATTGTAACCTATTGTATTGACCATTTCTAGGACTCCAATTGCTGTGGCATCCATTATTCATTAACTGTAATTGTAGCTTTAAGTACCTTCCTCATACATGATGATGAAGCATACCCAAATATGGGCCCTGATCTCAAGAAACTTCAAAAACATGACACCCCCATATGTCTGTTTTGAATACTATGTTGTCAGATGGAATGAAGTCAGATGGCTTCTTTGATCTTTCCCCTTGATTCTCATGAAGTGTGTTGAAGCTTTTCCCCTTTCTAGAGGTCTGGGGGAGGGTAATGGCAGTCTTTCTGGAATATCCAAGTTTCTTGTGTAGCTTGATGGTACTTGCTACATCAGACCCAGCTTACCCCACAGAAGTAGTCAGTAGCTCTAAACCAAACTTTTTCTCTGGTATCCCCTACCAAGGAGATAGATGCTTCTAAGGTGATGGCTGCTTGTTTTGAAAATAGGTTGTGAATTTCTGAGTGACTTCCATTTCTTCCAGTGGGAATGAGCCAAGTTGTTGACTTCAGTCCTCTCCATAGTTTAATTCATTTTAAAAATCTGCTAGTATGATTGTGCTTTTTTTTCCTTTATGTTTGTCATGTGGCGTAATTACTTTAAGGGTTCTAGTGACAACCTAATTAACCAAAGAAGGGAAGTTTAAGATATAATTGTAGAATTGTAGAGAATAAGTTATTCTATGGAATGTGTGGATCCAACTGCCAGCATGATCTATGGGGCTTAATTTCTTTTAGGTAAAATATGAATTTAATCCTTATGGTTCTGAGTTCTTTGGTATGTTTGCTGCTCTTCCCAGGATGGAGATGTTTGAATTAAATTAGTTGTCTCGGTCAGGCCATACTGATTATATTCCAGGGGCTTTCAGGAAAAATATTTCTCTTGTGTTTAACTTAGAGTCTCTCTGTGTCCTTGAATATCGCTGGTCTTACTAGTTTAGAATGCTTGGTCCCTCCTCTATAACATTTAAGACAGGGATTCATCATTTTGTGTGTGTGTGTGTGTGTGTGTGTGTGTGTGTGTGTGTGTGTGTGTGACAGATGATAGCTCTGCAGACTGGTGAATCCTATGGATTTCTTCTCAGACAAATGTTTTCAGATGCATATAGTGAAATACATAGGTTTATTTAAAAAAAAACAATTATCTATCTGTTTATCTGTCTATCAATCAACCCCAACCCTAAAATCTATACCTATATTAAGAGCATATGCACTATGTAGACCAGCCATGCTAAGTTCTAGGGACACAAAAAAAGGGCAAAATCATTTTACTCTCAAGGGGTTCATATTCTGATGGGAGAAAGAACATTTAAATAACTAGGGACATTTAAGAGATGTACTGAATAGATGAAGGTAATCCTGAAGGAGAAGGTATTAGCAGCTTTGTCCTGGGGGGTGAGGAGACTGGAAGGTAGCTTTTGAGCAAAAGTGGCCAAGTTAAGGGAGGTAATAGGGAGCCACAGTAGCTTCTTGGGACACAAATCTGGTCAACTCTACACTTTAGAGAATTCATCTTGGCATCAGGAGTGGAGGACAAATTATAGGTGGGGCCCAGTTAGATGGTTGTTGTTGTCATCCAGACAAGAGAGGGTAAAAACATGATCTAGAATTTTGGCTGTGTGAATGGAGAGAAAGCAGTGTCTGCAGGGGCTGTTGCGAAGATGGAAATTACAACTTTGACAACAGATTGGCTATGTAGGGTGAGTGAGAATGAGGACTCAGGCATGACACCAGAGGCATGAGCTTGAGGACCCAGAAGAATGTTGGCACCCTCAGTATTGATAGGGAAATTCAGAAGGGTAGGAAATTTGGGGGTAAAAGAGGAATTGTCTTTTGAACATGTTTAGCGTGAGATACCTATAGATCATCCAGATGTCTATGAAGTAGTTGGAGATGTTTGAGTTCAGCAGGGATACTAAAGATAGATATAGATCTGAGAATCATTGACAGTTCAGGGTTTTTTAACCTTTTTTGGTTCATAGATACCTTTGGCAGTCTAGTAAAGTCTAGGGACCCCTCCTCAGAATAATATTATTAAATGCATAAAATATAAAAAAATTTCAAAGGAAGCCAATTATACTGAAGTAATTATCCAAAAATTTTTTTTACATTAAAGGCACCCAGGTTAAGAATCCCTTAACAGAGAGGTGATAATCAAAGCTCTTGAACCTGAGGAGATCATCCAGTGAGACAGGATAGAGTGAAAGGAAAAAGGGGATGGGTGCCCAAGACAGAGCCATGATATGGATGAGGAACCAGCAGAGAGAAATGAGAAGGTATAGTCGTACAGGTAGGGGGAAACCAGGAGAGAGCAATGCCATAAAAACCTGAAGAGGTGAGAGGAATTGACAGTGTCAGTTACCTGGAACACATGTGGATTTCTTGACCTTCCTCCTTTTCTCCCACCATACTTCTGTGCTAGCATCAAGGCTGTGGATGACAAACTGGCATGCGACAAGTTACCAGGTAGGACTGAAAACATGCCAGGTCTTGGTCCAATAGAGAAGGCAGATATTAAGATCTTAGGTAAAGATCAACATTTCACCCTCAAGGATTGTTAGCCTGAATTCCATAGACCCTGGGTGAACAGATTTTAGTGGTTAGAATTTGATTTTTGAGAGACAGAGACAGAGAGAGAGAGCAAGAACAATCAGAGAGGGTACATACAAGTAGGAAGATTAGCTAAAGCCATAGGTCAGAACCAGTGGCCAAACTACAAACAGAGAAATGCAGTGTCAAAGAGTGAGTCAGGCAGGTCAGGAACTAGGATATCTATGACCATGGGCGGGGCAGGCCAAGAATAAATGGAGATTTTGGATAGCAAAGATCAGGAACCCCATTGAAGTGTTGGGGCAGCAGAAGTCAAAATCCAGACAAGGATTTGGTGAAAGGACAATGTACAATAAACAACAATAATTGTTAAATAAATTTTCAGAGAAAGATATTGCACTTTAAGGTAGGGAATATTTTATACTGAAGTAGGATTCTCCTATTGTTAGTAGTATGATTGTCATTCCTAGCCCTGTGAATATATGAAATTGATAACTTCTGTCTCTGAGTACTGCTTTGGTGAATTGAAATGATACCTTTGATTTAAATACTCTATCCTTTCGGTTTTGAAAAGGCAAACAAAGGTCATGTTATTTTCTTGCTTTCCTAACCTAGCCACAAAGTGTTCTCAATATCACCCAGTCTAGATATTCTTTTCTGGGCTCATAGGGTCTAGTAGCATGCCCTCTGGAGTCTGGGGGTAGGTAGTAGAATTCTCCCTGGAACACTTACAGGGGCTGGATGGAAGACAAATTCTCCCACACCTATGTAAAGTTATGGAGGAATTTTCTCCGGGTCTTTGTGTCTATCTGAACAAAGAGTTGAGACTGAGCTAGATGAGATTTTTGAGCCCAAAGACAACAAGGGTTATGCTGGTTCTACCACTGACTTAACTTCAAGATTGTAGGCTTCATTGTTCTTTCCTGTAAAGTGAGATATTTGGAGTAGATGAGCTCTGAAGTCCTTTGATGTTCCAAGTCCATAATCTTATCCCATGATACTACGTACGACCTTAGTCCAACTTCTTTCCTCAAAACGAATTCCCCTGGAGTGGCTCTAAGACATCCCATGTTTCCTTGGCCAAGGGTCAGTATGGTTGATTCATAGCCACAAGAATTTTACTGCTATTCAGTTCTTCCCCCAAACCTGATTATAGAGGTTAGCTTAAACTATTTTTGGGTGACGTGGGTACACCAGTGGTTTGGTCCTTTCTAATCATTTGCCCAGACTGCTGAAGGCAATTCTTAGCATTAACTTGTTCCTAAAAATGAAATCTCTCTTCCCCAACTGCATTGACTTTAATTATAAATCAGAATAGTAGTGATTTCCATATGTACTCTCTATTGTTTTATTTTTCTCTCAATCCATTAAACATTTATTAAGTGCCTACTATTTATAGGGCATTTGTTAGGGAGGATCCAAACACCACTCTCTACTTTTAAGGGACTTATGACTTAATTGTGTTATGTTTCTAAATGTGTATAAAGAAGTCTGATATGATATTAAGTAGGTTAGAAATATGGGAGACATTCATTCTAGACAAGAATGCTACATAGGAGAAGCCAGACAACATCACAGAAAGGTCATATTTAGTTTGGTTGAAATGTAGAGAGTGTCTAAAGGGGAATAAGGTGGGATAAAAATGGAAAGGTAGATTAGTGCCCAGCTGGCAAGCAGAGTAGCATCATGGGCAGAGAAGTAGACTTGGAGTGAGGAAAACCCTCAGTTTGAATTCTGCTTCTGACCTGACAGCTGGATGGCCAGGAGCAAGTCATCTTTGCCAACTTCAAAGATTTAAATCAATGACACTTATTGTTGTTGCTGTTGCAACCTAAAGATCAGGCTAAGGATTTGGGTTTTTATCCTATAAGGAGCAGGGAGACAGACAGATGGAGAGACACACGTATATACACTGAGCCAGAGAGAGGTGCCTTTTTTTTCTTTTTGCTCAGGGTCACACAACTAGTAAGTGTCAAGTATTTGAGGTCAGATTTGAATTGAGGTCCTCCTGACTCCAGAACTAGTTCTGTATTCACTCTTCCACCTAGCTGCCCTGAGAGGTGCATTTTAAAGATGATTTTGGCAGCATTTTGAAGATATATCAGAATATCAGAGATGGCAATGGCTGATTGTTACCATAGCACAGATAAGAGATGAGATCCTGATCTAAGGTGCTGGCACTTGGATTATAAGGAAGGGGTGGATGGAAGATTATATTGTAGAAATAGTATCTACAGGACTTGCAGACAGATTGACTGAAGGAAGTGAGAGAAAAGGAAGGAAAAGACAGAGATGCCTTCAATGTTTTGACTCTGGATAACTGGGAGGATTGTGATGCCCTCAAAAGAACAGGGAAGTGATGAGGAAGGGTGAATCTTGGGAAGATAATGAGTTCAGTTTTGAACTTTCTGAGTTAAAGGTATTGGGACTTTTAGATGGAGACACATGGCAGATAGAGATGTGCAGCTAGAGTTCACAGAACAGATTGGGGATAGATATGTAGATTTGAGGATCATTTGCATAGAGATTCATTGAAGGCATGGACATGGATGATATTAACAAGGAAGAGAATATATAGAAGGTAGAAGGGCTAAGGATAGTCTTGAGGGCCACTTATACCTAGGGGTCAGGAGGAGGAAAAGTAAGGAGAGAAAGGGTAATCAGGTAGAAGAGATCCAAGAGGGAGTTTGTCACAGAAACTCAGGGAGAGGTCAAGGTGGGATAGTGAATAGTGGCAGATACTACAGAAAGGTCAAGGGGTTAACAATTAAGAAAACATCTTTAAATTTGTCAATCATATCACTGGTGACCAAGATGAAAGCAATTTCAGTATTGTGGTAATGAAAGAAACCAGGTTTCAAAGGAGTCGAGCATTGAATAAGTAGTAAGGAAGTTGGGGCAGGGGACATCTGTTTAGAAATTTTACGATAAAAAGATGATAGCTTGATGGGGACTGGGGTTGCTAGGATCAAGAGAAGGTTTCTTATGAATAGAGAAACCTCATTTTCAAGATATATAAGGAGATAAGCCATTGTCCAATCATCCAGAGATATAAAGAGGAGCTGTCAAAGGAAGAAGAACCATAGAAAAATGCTGCAAATCAATATTAATTCAAGAAATACATATTAAACCAACTTTGAGGTTCTACCGTAGACCCATGAGATTGGTATAGGGAGGTGATGAATGTTGGAGGGCTCCGGGAAACATGCACATTAATGCACTGTTGATGGAGCTGTGAATGCGGACCAGACGTTCTGGAAAGCACTTTGGAACCTTATCCAAAAAGTAACTTGAGCCAGGCATACCCTCTGACTCAAGATTCCCATTATTAAGCCTGTATCCCAGAGAGATCAAAGGAAAAAGAAAAGGACCAAAAAAATACTTATGGAAGATCTCTTTGTACTTGTAAAGATAGGGAAACTAAGTAGGTGCCCAATAATTGGAAAATGACTGAACAAAATATATGTGTGAATGTTGTGGAATACTCTTGTGCCATAAAAAATGATGAAAGAAATTATATTCGTGAGACCTGAGAAGGCTTTGTATGAACTGTTGCAGATGAACTACTTGGAATTAGCCAAACAGTTTCTGCATAACAATATCACTGTCAAAACAAACAGCTTTTAAAGACTTGAGAACTCTGATGAATGCAGTGATCAACCAGGATTCCAGAGGAAGCCCCTGATAGGGGAGGAACTCAACATGCAGAATGAGACACATTTTTTTGGATACAACCAACGCACCAGTTTGTTTCACTACACTGTACGTATTTATTTCAAAGGGAGATAAGAGACTGAAGAAAAATGATTTTCATTCATTGAAAAATAACATTGAATTTAAAAAATAAAAAGCCATATAAAGGCCAAAAAGAAAAAAGAAAAGAAATGAGAGATCTGAGAATATTTATAGGCAAAAGGTCTTGAAAAAGCCAGCAGAGGTACTGAATATGAAAAAGAAGGAGTGAGAGGAAGGATGAAAGGAAAGAGGAAGATTGAGAGAAAAGAGAGAAGAATAAATGGAGTAAAGTCCCAGAGTGAGAGGAGTTGAGCTCTCTGGAAGTCAGCTCTGGAAAGAAGGAGAGCCCCCTTCTACCCTGAGACCAGCGGCAAAGAGGAAAGGATGAGGGAAGAGATTTTAAGTTGCAGGGAAAGGGAGGTGGCTCATGAAAAATGACCTTCATCTACTTGGCAGAGTAGAAAGAGAAGTGTGGTTGGTATTGAGGGCTTGAGGAGGAGCTGCTGTGAGCTGTGTAACAAGGCCTCCGTAAGAAATGAACAGAATTACTTTCCATCCAACAAGGCCCTGTTGAGGACAGCACAAATCTGTAGGGAGCCAGTCAGCATGGTTTCATGACTTCCTGAAGCAGCGTTCAGGAACAGCAGCAAGGAAAGATGATGGCAGAAAGAGGTGACCAGATCAACAGGGTGCGAACCAGTGCAAGGCATTCCAGGCAGACAGTGCACCACTGAACTGGCTCACCGTGGAGTCAGGACTGCTAAAGGGGGAGGGAACTGAAGCCAGAGCCAGGATCCTAGACCAGGAGAACTAGGAACTATCCAGAGACAGACCCTAGGCAGTTCTCAGTGGTAGTACAGAACAGGCCCAGGCATTAGCTGGGGAAAGGAAGCTCTCATTGGAGAGGGGAATTTCATAGTTTGGGATCTTGGAGAGCAGTTGTAGGTAATGGCTGGGAAGGTCTCTGTGGCTAGCTGAGATAAAGTGAAGATGGAGGGCATGGGAGCTGAAAATAAAAGAGGGGCCAAGGTATTTAAAAATCTATCAGTGTGCATGCTGAAGTCATTGGTGACGATGACAGAGGTGAAGCAGGAGAGAAGGGGGCCTCCAAACTAGGTGCAGCAATCATTGAGAAAGCTAACAGAATGACATGAAGGTCTGCAGTCGCCAACAGCAAGGATGGAGGCGCGGTGATATGGGCACCTTTTCCTTCCTTGTTACTCCTTGGGAAGGAGATCTTGTTATTAGAGAAGCTACAGCTTCAGCCATACCAAGGAGAGAGGGGGCTGCTGGCTGCCTGTCCTGTCTCTGAAAGATCGCCTACCCAAGGCTCCTGCAGCGCCATGTTGAGCAATCCAAACAGGCCAAGTCTTCTCAGTGCCACTTCTCACCTCTGTGCTTTTCATTGCTTTTTCAGCGCACCCCCCTGCAAAACCAATCACGGGGCTGGCTTATCTGGGTCAGCAAGGTATTGTACTGTCAAACCAGAAACCAGCTTCAGCTTTGCATTTCTATCAGGCTTGTCTGCTTCTGTCAGCAAAATGCTTAATAGAAGAAATAAGCCAGCAAGGCTAATAGCACTCATCTGAATAAAATAAGTCCCTTGGCTTCCTCCTTTACTTTCATTTTAATCAAGGTATCGAGAGGGAATTAAAAGTTAAAAAAAAATCTACTCTCCTACTCAACTCACCCTTCCCCACAGCATCTTGAAACAGTCTTTCTTTCTCCTCTCCCTCTCCACTTAGCTTTCCTTCTTTCTTTCTCTCCTCTCCCTCCCTCCCTTCTTTCTTTTCTCTGTCTTTTTTTAAAAATCCCCATTCCTCATGCTGAGCTTAACTCAAGCTTCTTTTACACATACGTGGTAGGTGCTCTATAAATATTTGTTGAATGAATGAAAAAAAATGAAAATCCTTTGGTCTTTTTCCAAACTGTGTGTCTGTGTTACAAAATGAGAAACAGCATACTTCTCAGTTGTGTTGTTTTCCCTCTGGGTAGATTAGTTTATGTTGCCATCATTCTGAGAAATGGGGGCATCAGGTGTGTTGGGCAGGCCAAAGCATTCTGGGTCCCCTTTGGATTTTGATTGGCCCTCCCTCATGGTTTCCAGGGAGGAGCCAAGTCTAGTCCCCTACCCCAAAGGAGAAGGACAATGGCAGATTAAGCTCTGCTCTCCCTTTGGCATCTCTTTCATGCCTTCTCATAGACATACAGCTGCTTTGTTAATTGCCTGTTGCTGCTGTTTTATCCTAACCATTATTTTCTGAGAGGCTGTACATCTGTAGCAGACTGTGCTCTTGGCCTTGACCCAGCACTGGGTAAGGCCCATGTTGGACATTGATGGAAGCCGAGCCCTGGTTTGTTTGGAAAGTGCAATCATGCTTTAATACAGCAGTGCAAAAGTTCAGGAGGAAAGCCTGTTAAGAAAGCAAGTTCAGCTTTACAAAGGCTGTGCCATGCAGTCTGTCTGCAAAAAAGAAGAAATAACGGTTAGTAATTAGAGGACACCTCACGTTTGGAAATCTCCTACCCAGGGTTGTACAGGCATTAACTCCCCATTCCCTACAGCTCCTCCAAGAGGTGCCTGGATAGTGAGGCCTGGGGCATGGGGCAAAGGCAGAGAAGTAGGTCAGACTTTCACAGGCATGGTCCCTCGATCTAATCATGTACCCTAAATATCTTAGAGTAGTCTGTTTGGGCATTTGCCTCCAGTTTTGGGTTGAGTCACTGGATCATTGCAGGGAGGAAAAAAAATGAGCTAATATTTCCAAGATAATGCATTTCAAGCTTATGATTCAGTTGTGCAGCATCGAAGCCCATCAGGTGATTCCTTCCAGGACATTTATAATCTCTTCCACAGATGCAGAACCAGCTTGTGACGTTCTGGGTCTCTTTTCTTTTGTCTCTAGCTTCATTTTCTTTCAAGTACAGTATTATGTTTTCCTGATCTTGCTGCTGAATTTTTTTAAAATTTTACTAAGAAAAATACTTCTCTGATTATTTTGTCTGCTTTTTAGGGATTAGAGATTGAAGAGGTTTGCAGCTGTTCGACACATTCCTAAGGGATGCAGACTTTTTTCCTTTAAATGCCCAAGCATTACACAATGTAAAGCTCTGGGTGTGGGGAGAGGAAAGAAGTTATACAAATACATGCAGCAAGAAAAGATAGAAAGACAAATAGCCCTCTCTTAACCAAATTGAAATCCCTCAGCTCCATCTGCACCACATCCAGAAGGACTGCACAGCCATTGGAGTTAGAAACTCCTCGAGCAGAACCTCCATATGCTCCCCATGAAATCACGTCTCACTGATACGCTCCTGTTCCAGCCTGGTGGATTTCATCTCTGGGACTTATCCTGAGACTTAACGCCTTACCTTTGCTTGAATTAGCAGGCACATCTCTTGTGTTTGCAGTTTCTTCCTCATGCGCTCCTTGCCTGATCTGTCTGAGAAAGGAGCAGTCTTGAAAAACTCCAAACCTTATGTGAAAAGCTCTCTGACTCAGTCAGGGCAAGGACAGAGCAATTTGTGAGAGGCTTCAGGGAGCAGACAGCAGAGTGTCATGGAAAGGTCAGTCAGTCAGTCCATATGCCTTTATCAGTCAATGTGCTAGGCTCTTTGCTAGGGGATACAGGGACATAAAGGAAATGCCTTCAAGAGCTTACATTCTATCCAGGGAGGCACCTTGGTATGTGAATAAAGATACGCACCCTAAGAATATTCAGAATAGGCACCCTAAGGATATTCAGAATAGATACAGAATGGATTCAGGGTTCCGTGGGAAGGTACCAGCCACTAGGAAGATCAGGAAAGGGCCCAGGTGGGAGGTGAGGCACTGGAGCTGAACTTTGAAGGGAGCTAAGAATTTTGAGAGGAGGTGAGGGTGTATGTTCTGAGCACAGAGGAACAGAGCTAGAAAATAGGATGTCATGTGTGAGGAACAGGAGGCAAGACAGTTTGCCTAGATCAAAGAGTGTAGGAAAAAAGGATTACATCTAATGAAGCTAGAGAGGCAGGTTGGGACCATCACAAACTCTCTTATAACAGAAAAGTGACCCCCCCCCCCCCTTCTCCTCTGAACCCTCCACTGGAAATTGTATCAAGCATGGCATCAGATGCCTGAATGGGGTAGAAAATCTCAGATGCACCTTACTGCTCTGTCAGCTACCTTCAGAGTGAGCCAGGATCAGTCACTCAACATTTTTTTAAGTGCATCCTATGGGCCAGGACCCATGTAAGCACTAGGAATACAAATAGAGGCAAAAGACAGCCCCTGCCCTCAAGGAGCTTGTAATCGGATGAGGGAGACAGTTTGCTCTGTACAGCTTTGTTTGCATGATAGAATGACGGAGGGCTTGCTATAGATGGTGGGGTTTTAGAAGGGACTTAAAGGAATCCTAGGAAGTCAATAGCTGGAGAGGAGGGAGGGGACGTTACAGAAAATGTAAGGTTTGGAGCCCAGAGATGGAGTGCTTTCTTCATGGAACAGCCAGGAGGATTAATGTGTGAGGACAAATACACAGAGACAAGTAACAGGGATTGGAGCTAGGAGGGATGTTAGTGGTCATTAAATCTAGCTCCTTCATTTTATGGATGAGGAAACTGTGGGTCAGAGAGGACCTTGCACAAGGCTGCACAGGTAACATCAGCAGGAATGATTCCGAGTTCAACTCTCTCTGGTGCCTCCCTCGTGACTAAGAGCTTTAGTGTAGAAGGGCATTGTTACAGCCATGTTGTTGATAGAACACCCCAAGAAAAGAGAGCTGCCGAGTCACTTGAGTAGGAAGTGACTCCCTATGAAGTCACAGCTCATTGATGTGCTTGTTTTTGAACCCAGAGTGTGGCTCATACTTGCAATTTATTTTAAAACTTGCCTTTGCTCAAGTTGGCAGGGAGGGCTGGCAGCATGCTATACATTTGGCGCTCCCCTCTGAACATGTGCCTTTCCCCTCCATCCTTTCTCTGTCCCCTTCTTCCAATCCTCTGCTGAAAGAAGGAAAAAGGCAGATTTGTAAGAAAGTGAGACAGCCTGCTCAGGGGGGTGACAGAGAGGAGGCAGAATGACCAGCAAGAAAGCTAGTAAAGCAGTTTATATGAGGAGAGATGAGGGCTCAGCTGTGGTGGCTGCAGTGAGGAGAATGGGACAGATTCAAGATGAAACAGAGAGGCAGGACTGACCAGATCATAGGATCTGAGAGCTGGAAAGATTCAGTTCATCCAGCTAGGTCAAATCCCTCATTTTATAGAGGAAGAAACTGAGACACAGATCCTGGGAAATTGTTTAGGTTTTAAGTGGGAAAGTCAGGATTTGATTCCAGGTCCTCTTGAGTCCAAATCTCTAGAGAATGGCTCTAGCCAATCTATCATTCTGCCTCCAGCCTTCGACAGCTGAGTGGACGTGTAAGGTTGGGAAGAGGGCTCAAAGGTGACCCTGAGATTATGAGTCTAGGTGACTATTCCCAGCCCTGTCCAAAGATCTGGTACCATCTGCCTACTCTCTGGCCATGTTCCGTTTGGTGCCCCCCACTCCAACCTGCACTTTAACTATATTTCACATAACTCCCCTGCAAGTCAACAAGCATTTATTAAGCACCTACTATGTGCCAGGCAGTATGCTAAGCCCTGGGGGTTCGAATAGGAGCAAAAAAGAAAGACAGCCCTGCCCCCAAGGATCTCACTTCCTAACAAGGGGAAAAAAACAGGCTGAAAAACTTGGTTCGTAGGAAAAAGGTACTTCCTGGGGTCTGGTGGTAAAATCTGGAAAATCAGCAGGGAGACCAAGGAAAGGAGTGATGACTGGCCATCTTCTGAACATCTTCTCAAAATGGAGGTTCTAGGAGGAACCCCCAAATGGGAGGGGAGGCTGATGGAGGGGTCTTCCAAGACAAGAAGGCAGTAGAGGGAAAAAGATCCTCTAGGGGGTGAAGACAGCTGAAGCATGGCAGCAAAGTCCAGAGAGTCAGGAGAGTGTCCAGGAAAGGAGTGAGGGACCAGACACTCTTAAAATGGGGATGCCACGAGAAATGCAGCTGTGGGAGGAGGAGGAGCTGGCAGGGCCAGGAGATATCATCTACCCAAAAGAGGCAATTTGGAATTCCTGGTTGTTCCTGTCTTGCTCTTTTGGTCCTCCATGCCTGAAATAAGATGGTGATGATGATGATGATGATGGTGGTGGTGGCTAACATTTACTTAGCACTTACTACATGCCAAGCACTATGCAGACAGCCTAACAATCATCTCATTTGATCCTCACAACTGCCCTGGAAGGTGGGTGCTATTACAGCCTCCCTTTGATGGAGGATGGGGGGCGGGGACTGAAGCGGTTTAAGCGACTTGCCCAGGATCACACAGCTAGTAAGTGTCTGAGTCAGGACCTAAACTCAGGTCTTCACGATTCCAGACCCAGTGCCCTATCCACTAGGACACTTGTCTCTTCACTAGCCAATATGGTCCCTCATTTCTTTCTATTTAACTCATGTCACCTGGACCTATCATCTTATTATCTCATATGATACAACTTAGAAGGTGATCAGGATAAAGAAGAGACCCAGGTAGAGTGCTGTTAAGAAATCAATGAGGAGGACTATATGAGAGGGGTACAGAGCATAATGGAGAGAGGGTTGGCTTTGGAGACAGGACGTCCTGGGTTCATGTTTTGCCTCTGACACACACTGGCATGTCCATGTACACTCTTCTTGATTTCGTAGTGGTTCAGGTGACTAAGACTCTTTAAGTAAGATGCAGGTTACCAATTTGGGTTGGTAGAGGGTACTTAGGTTCTGAGAGTTCCCTAAGCTAATGAAATGACAAGTTCAAATCAGAAAAAAACCCAGCTATCCTTATTGTCATCACAGTCTTCATTTGAGTACATCTAATAGCCCCTCTATTTGGCTATAATTTTCTTCAGCAGGGACCGCTTCTGATTTCATCTTTGTATTCTTGGGCCGCTAGGCGATGCAGTAGATAGAATGCTGGGCCTAGAGTCAGGAGAACCTGAGTTCAAATGCAGTCTCAGATTGGACTTATTAGCTGTGTGGCCCTGAGCAAGTCACTTAACTTTATCTGCCTCAGTGTCCTCATCTGTCAGATGAGCTGGAGAAGGAAATGACAAGATGAGGAGTCCATAGTAAATAATAAGTGTTTGTGGAGTTGAAAGCTGAGGTATAAAAGGGTGAAAAGGGAGCATTAAGGGAATTCAATTAGATGGTCTGTATTCTGACACTAAAGTAGTAGGTGGATCACAGTAAGTACTTATAAAGCAAGAACTGTGCAAGGCACTGTGCTAAGCATTGGGGGTACAGGGACAAAAATAAAGTTAAAATTGTCCTCAAGGATCTTACAGTCTACTGAAAAAATGCATTTTTACACAAATAAGTAAATATTAAATCATTTCAGGAGACAAGCACTAGTGACTGAAGGCAGCAAGTAGATCAGTTTCTCTGGAATGTCGAATGGTTACAGAAGAGCAATAGGCAGTAAGCCTGGAAAGGGAGACCAAAGGCAGATTGTGAAGGGCTTCAATTGGGTAACTGGTATTTCATCAGAAGACTATAAGGAGTCCTTGAAGATTATTTGACTTGGGAGTAACATGGTATGATCTCTGACTTGAGAATCCCAGTTGGGTGGAGGATGGACTAGAGAGAGGGGATGTGTTTGTTTGTCCTTCATTGCCAAAGAAGGCCATGCCATCAGAGAACTAATGACATGACTTGCACTTGACTTTGTTTTGAGTGAGGGAGGGCTGAGCAGCTCACCAGCCTCACCTCTCCTCCAGAGCCATCTGACCAGATATTCCTCAGGATGACTGGAGATGACCCAGGATGAGGCAATTGGGGTTAAATGACTTGCCCAAGGTCACGCAGCTAGTGAGTGTCAAGTGTCTGAGGGGAGATTTGAACTCAGGTCCTCCTGACTCCTGCACTGGTGCTCTGTCCACTGCACCCCTAGCTGCCCCAAAGAAAGGGTGAATATGGAAAGCAGGGAGACCAGTTAGGAGGCTGGTATAGTCATCTGGGCAAGAAATGACAAGAGCCAGGACTACGGTTGAGTTTGTGTGAGCAGAGAAAAGGATGAATTCTAGAGGTAGAATCAGCAAAACTTGGCAGCTGATTGGCTGTGAACAGCAAGGGAAAAGAACGAGTCAAGAATGAGTCCACGGCTGTAGACGTGTAATCTTGGCTCAAAAAAATGGTGGAATCTTCAGCATAAATAGTGAAATGAGGAACAACTTAGGGAAGGGAGTTAATGAATTCCGTTTTGGAAAATTTGAGGTACCTCCAAGGAACCCAGGTTAGTGATGTGGGACCATTGCCCAGAGAAGAATGAAGGCTAGGTACACAGGAGTGTGAGTCTGTTACTGTAACTGAAACCTTGGGAACTGAGGAGATCACCAAGAGAGGGAGTCTGGAGTTGTAAAATGAGAAAAGAACAGAATCCGGGACGGAACCCTTGGGATATCACCCATTGTAAATGGACACAGCAGGAGTAAAGATTCCACAAAGAATACTTAGAAGGAGTAAGGAGGTGGTAGAATGAAGGGAGGGAAAGGGAATATGTACTTCCATAGTGCCTGCTATGTGCCGGGTCCTGTGCTAAGCTCTTTACAACTATAATTTTCTCACTTGATCCCAGAAATACTTCCAGGTAACAGCAGTTATTATCCTCATTTCACAGTTGAGGAAACTGAGACAAACAGAGGTTAAATGACTTGTCCAGGGGTCGCACAGCTAGCAAGTGTCTAAGGCCTGATTTGAACTCTTTCTGGGCCTCATTCTCTACCTACTATACCACCTAGCTGCCTATGAGAACCAAGAGATAAACTGTCACAAAAGGAAAGAGAGGAGAGAGAGAGGTGGTCAGCAATGCCTAAAGTAGTGGAGAGGTCAAGAATGATGACTGATAAAAGGCCATTGGATTTAGTGATAGAGAAGAGGGATCACCCACCAGCCCGCCTCTATTTTCTCAGTGAAGTAGGAGGTGAGGTGCTCCACTAAGAGAGAGGAAAGCATGGCATAGGAGAGTAGAGGTGATTTATAATAGAGATTTCAAACCCTAGGTAGGTGACATTTCGGAGGGTGGCCCAGAAAATTAAAATACCATTTGAAAATATTGAACAAAATAAATTTTAAAAAATTAGAACATAGATAATGCAAATATGTCATTTTCTAAGTCATTACAGTAACCATTGGGATCTTTATGGATGATTTAGTGTTCCCCTTTCTATCTGAGTTTGACATCATTGGTTCATAATGTCCACTACAGACAGAGACAGACAGACAGTGACAGAGACATGGTTGTGTGACTTAACTCCAGCTAGGAGTCAGTAGCACTCAAGTAGTCAGTCAGTCAACCAGCATTTAAATGTTTACTTCATGTGAGGCATTGTACTAAGTTCTGGGGATACAGAGAAAGGCAAAAGTAGTAGCAGAGAAGGTGGATGGAAGGGGTTTCTAGGTTTGAGCTAGAGGTGAGGTAGTTGATCAGATGCTGAGAGTGGTGGCAGGGGTGTTAGCCTAGGAGTGACTGACTGATCCTTCATCACAAGGATTAGTAAAGGAAGGTTCAGATACCCTGGCAAGAGTTATGGAGGAGGGGAAAGGGGCAGAAATTAAAGTCATCGTGAGTGAATAGCTGTGAACTGGAGCATAATAGAGTCATTAAGGAAGGAATACAAGAATTACAGTGCAGCAGTGAGAGCCCTATTGAAGTTAAAATACATGCATTTGTAGCAATCTGATCATCCTAAAGCCTGATTTTCTCCCTCTGCAGTTTTAGTGATAGTGGGAGCAGCAGACTGAAAATGGAAGATTGTCAAAGGGTCAGGGATGTCAGGATTGGAAGAGAAGTTGTTACTGACATGACTGGCTTCAAGATCAAGTCTAGCTTGGGAGAACAACACTGATGGATTGGTGAACAGTGATAGACTGATGAGGTAAAGAGATGTCATGGGGCCAGACGCCAGAATGAGCATGAAGAACTAGTGTGGGGGAAGTAAGGGAGAGGAAAGTGGAAGCACAGGAAATTGTGATCAGAGATCATCATCTGATTATGGCTGCTTTGAGAATGGGATGAGAGGAGTGAATATGCATTGAGAATTTAAAATATATTAATATGAAGCATTATTCTCAACACTCACTATTATCTGCTTAGAGTAACTGCCTTTAAAAAGGCTCATTGGATGTCATTCTGTGATAGTAAAGAAGGGTTAAAAATAATCCTTTGAATCCTTCCTTCTTTTCTTTCCTTTTTTTTATTCCAATGAAGGGAGGTAGGAGACAGAGGAATATATTTTTATTCATTAAAGAAGTAAAATTTTAAAAAATATCCTTTGTTATTATTTTTCTGCCTTTTTTTGAGGATTCCACCAAGGATCCCCAAAGGGTTCCATAGGAAACATTTACATTTAGTCTTGCTGAAGTCGAGGCAGTCTCAGTTGCTAGTCTGAGGTCACACCAGAGTAAATGGCAAAACCAGGATTTTGAATGCAGATCCTTTGCCATGGAGCTTGGCTTGACTGACTTCTACCATCTCTGTCACTGGCACAAGAATGACCAAGAGAAGGTAACCTGGAGAAAGGGCAGGGGACAGAAATCACCTTCTTCTTTACCAGCAAATGATTTTAGAAGTATCTGATGCCCCAGAGAAAAAATTCAAAGGAATCAGAACTATTCTGTTAGACAATACCCTTGTTGTCAGAGGAATAAAACAAAGCTCACAACACAGAGGAGATTTGTCCAAGTCCTTTGATTCCAGACCCTGGGCACTACCCACAATGCAGCAGGTTTAAGTCACTACGAGTGGGCAATATACTTACCATAATTGTTTCCCACTCATAGTGGGAAACTATGTGATGGACCATTACCAAAATGGGATAGGCCACTCATTCTGCCTAATGGCATCTGTTTTAGAGATAGTGAGACAGGGATAAAGATCTCTTTGGCTGTGGAAAAACTTTTCTTTGTGTGATACTAACTGGCCCCTATGGGAATAGAAATTCCAGTCATGTCTTCATCATTCATTCATTCTGTCATTCAATAGATCTTCTCATTAATAGCACTGTGCTGGGAACTGGAGGAGATAGGAAGATCCTTAAGGTGTTGCCTTCACTGAGCTTCCAGTCTCGTAGACATCATGAATGAATGTTGTATGAATTTTTTTCCAGTAGAAAATCCAATATCCATTTCAAACCCAAATTTCTATATGACGTAGTTTGCTAACTGTTATCTGCAACATGGTTTGTTTGGGATAGTCAGTGAAGTCTAGTAGCAGGAGCACTGAATCTGGAGTCAGAGGATGTGAGTTCCATCTGTGTGGTGGATGTATCACTTGGACAACTCAGTTCTCCCCCTTGGGCCTCAGTTTCCTCCTTGGTAAAATGAAAAACTTGGTCTAGACAATCTTTATAGCCTTTTCCAGTTCTAAGTCTGTGATCCTATGATACATGTGTGTTGAGGCCCTTCAAATGTCCCTCGTTACCTAGGCCTGAATTACTTCTTTGGAATTTAGGAGTTTTTCAAATTCAGCCTTTTCAGATAATAAACACTTTGAAAGTGGTGATTCAGTGTAGGAGGGGCCCAAGAAGTAAGTTAATTATATGCATCTCTGACTCCCAAGTAGTATTTCATGGACGATATTATTGGAGCTTTGTATGCTTTAGTTCCCAGTGAAATTCTATCTTCTGTAAGTAAACAGTGATAGGAATGAACCAAATGCTGCACCTTAAGTGCCTCACCCAGGAGGAGGGGCAGATAAAGGGGAATTTCAGTTTGGGTTCTGTTCTTGATATGACCCAGCTCCTGGGCTTTCAGGAGATGGTGATTTGGTGATCTGGTTTATCCTGACGTCCATCTGGGAGGGGAACCATTCTTTGTTAATTGTTATTTGTATTTCCAAGCCAAATTCCCTCCAGTAGAAATCACAGGGTGCTCAGTACACTTTATTCCGGAATGGAAGTTTACCTTGATTCAGAGGAATAAGCTCTTCCCATTGCTATTTTCTCTGCATTTCAGAGTCTGGGAGTAGGAGGGGAGGCCAGAGGGGAGAGAGTGACTTGTGAACCATTTCAGAATTCCTGCCCAAAGAGCAACCCACAATCCCTTGCTTTCTGTGCCTCTTGTCAGATATATCCCGCTTCCAAGTGGAAGAGAAGTTATTTATGTTCTCAGCAGTATTCAGTTGCCCAAACCAGTTCTGGAAGAAGAGTAGATGCTCACTGTTACCTTTAATGATACCGTTTGGCTTAATACATATAGTGAAGTTGTTCTTGACTCTCCAGTAAAGTTTTAGAAGTCTTAGGATCATCCTTTCAAAGTGTGTGAGTATATGTGTGTTTGTGCCCAGATCTAGTTTCTGTGATTATTGTCCAATAGCACAAGTATGGATAACTTCATTCTGTCAAACACACCTAAATTCAGGCATGCTCCTTTAAAAAGAGGAGGGTTTTCAACTATTTTTGACATCAGAAGTCTTATTCCTAGCTCGTAATGGTAATGTATCATAGTTGCTTCTTTGTGTAATCTAAAATGCATAAAATAGCATTAGTTCAGTACCTAACACTTTCTATCCCCAGAAAAGAAAATCTGGCTCTTTTCCTTAGAGTTTTGAGAAAAGGAGGAGGTGGAAAAGTTCAAGATACCTCAAGATACAAAGAGGCCACACTTTGGAATTGGTTCTAGCTCGTGATGTCTTGGTAAATGTTTAACATCTAGAGAGAGAGAAAGAGAGAGAGAGATAGGAAGATGGGGAGGGGGAGAGAAATATACACAAGATATACCTGTAAATTTAATCTATGTTATGTAATAAAATAAGAAATAATAAATCAAACCCTGATTTGTAGTACTTGCTGATTTCTGAGCACCAAAAATTTAACAGTCTATGAGAGCTGGTACAAGCCAGCTTCTAGCACAGCCCTGGTTCTAAGTGTTGTGTCCATGTAAGTTGGGTTGTTTTCCTTGAGACTGGCTCAGTTTTTCTCACCATTTGCATATTGTCTCTGTCTGTCTGTCTCTCTACAGGAAGGATCAGAATGTTCTCTCACCGGTCAACTGCTGGAACCTCCTCTTGAACCAAGTGAAACGAGAGAGCAGGGATCACACCACCTTGAGTGACATATACCTAAATAATATCATCCCCCGCTTCGTCCAAGTCAGTGAAGATTCTGGAAGGCTCTTTAAAAAGGTAATTACACGGATCCTTACGTATAGATTCTGGAAGGGTTTTAATGCACCATGTAAATAAATGCAAAACTAAAGCCAAACCAACCTTTGGTAGCCTCTTAAGCATATTTACCACCATCTCTTCCTCTGACAAGTCCAAATATACTGAAATACATGAAATCCCCATTCTTTTCTCTTTGTCAGGGATGAATCAGTAGCAGCTATGGCATGTGGCCATCTGAAGGTTGTCACATAAAGGACATGCCAGCATAGTTTGCTAGTGGGTGGGCTTGCAACACGAGTCAGCATTTGCATCATCCATGTATTGATTGCTAGTTCTGTTTTGATTATTTGCAGTAGAACATTGCTTTATATGGGAAACTGTTCAGACTTGAGGACCTTACGTATGATTTCATGTTCTCTTGTTCTAATTCACTTTCCAAGCCCACACACTTCTTGGTTCAGATCTCTTTCAGAGACTTGTTCCAGAAGTCTTTTGGCTATGATAGGCTTGGGAACTTGACTATCTATTAAAGTTTTTCTCTTCTGGGCTTAGCATGATGGTTTTATGGACCTCACTTGGTGACCCTTATAATTCCCTGATAAATGGAGACTTGTTTAACAGGAGATTTTCTCCAGTATCACCTTATAAATTAGAATTGGACTTTCAAGGATTAGAGGATAGTAGAGAGCTAGGAATGCCTTAGAAATCATTTTCCAACCTCCTCATTTTACAAATGAAGTTCAAGCCAAAGTGACTTGCCCAACTTCTGGGCAAAGCCGCAATTTGAAACAGTAACTTCTGGCTCCAAGTCTAGTGATCTTAGCATTACACCATGTCTTCTATAGACCAGAACACTGATCCCCAAATGCTGGTACTTTTGAGTTTCGTGTGGAATCATTTTTTTGAAAGAAATCAAGTCATCTTTCCCCAGGTAAAATTTGGTTGTATGTGGTAGCAAATACCCTTCACCTTTGTATATGACCTACTGTCATCCTTAGGAGGATATTCAGAAGGGTGGTCTTCCTAGGGATCACTGGAGGAGGGAGAATTTATAGGTTTCCAGTTGACAAAACTCTGTCAAATTTTGGGAAAAAACAAACTCTATTAAATATCTTTGTGGTATGGATATATAGCCAGAACTTTCAATCATTTGTTGTTTTCCATATTTTTAAGGTGAAATATTTTGGCCCTCTTCCTGGTTTGGTCTTGGTTCAGGATCTGGTTTTTTGTCTTCTCACCATCCTGAGGAAAAAATTACTTTGAATCTTTTTTCTTTATATTTCTTTCCCTGTCTCTTCAGATCCTCTAGAAAAAATGTCAAGCATAGCTGCCTTTAGAACCAGATTAAGATGTCATTAACAAAACAAATGCAAAAGAAAATAGATAGTGTTGATATGATGCTCCCTTTCTTTTTGAGTTTGACACCATCAGTGCTCTAAAGTTCAGTAAACTGAGTTCCTTGAGATAGCAAATGGAAGGAGAAAATGAGTGGAACCCATGGTCATTTGGGAAAAGTGCTGTTACACCATTAGTTCACTGGATTTTTTCAGCCATGGAAATGTGGTATCTATCACACAATCCATAGATTCTTAGCTTCTTAGAGGCAGGACCTGGGGGATGTGATCCTCCAGCCAAGAAAAAGGAGGTGCTATGGCAATTAGATGTGCTCTACTTTGATCTGTTTTGCCCTCTTTGTTGACTGTATTGGGTAGATAAATAGTTGTGTTCCATTTCAGAGGTAGGTGTGCCAGGGAAACCTTTGCTCTGTTCTTAATGGTACTGAGAAGGTAATTGTAGGCTGCATCAGAGGATGCTCTTCACCTTTTTCCATAGATGCTGCAGTTCTGTTGGCACCGCTTTTCATTATTTCCCTCTACATGGTGACTTGAATGTAAGTCCCATTCAAGTGTAGTCAAGTGAAGTCTTGACAGTAATTGGTGGTGCTTCAGGGAAACCTTCAAATATGCTTAAAGTCTCTCAGGGAAGGGAGCCCCTGCCTGGGACTCTGGGCAAAGCTCTTTAGGAGAGCTGTCCTGTCTGCATCGTGCACCATCTTCCCTGAGCCAGAGAAACTCTCTGAGAGGTCTGGGCTAAGAGAAAGCACTGTACAACCCACAGTGCTGCTACATGGTATTTTAGTATCTTTTTGAGGCAGGTGACCCCTGGGGGCCAATATTACAAGCATCAATGCTCCCTCAGTGTATTTCCATCAGTCTCCTGGTATGGGAACTTCTGCAAACATAGAGGTCTATGGTTCTCAACCTCCCTGAGCTTTGTATACATCTCCATTCCTGGAAGTATAAAGGAGAGCTTCCTGGTCCTCACAGGACTTCTTTGTGACTTTTCAAACTTTTTTCCGCAATTAAATTATAATTGGTGAGAGATTTATGTGAGATTGTTGACCAGCAGCCAAACTTCATTCTCCCTGATCCATTCTAAGAAGTAGTCATTTCTTTTCTCTCACCAGTGGGGGTCCAGTGTGGGCAGGGCGTCCCAGGGAAAAAGCTGACCTGGGAAGTCCTGGGAATAGATCAAATCTCCTTAAGCTAGATGCGAATGACTTTGCTTTTCATTAACCAGCAATGAAACCATTCCTTCTCAGTACCCTCCAATGTAAATGAATATCTAAATCATTTTGTTAATGGTGAAATGTGGTGTGTGGGCAAGTATGAAGTGCCACATGCCTATGTCAGAAGCCACTCACATGCTTGTATCAAGACCCTGAGAAGGATAGGAACCCCTCTGGTTGGAATTTTATAACCAGACTTACGGGCTCAGCTCGCTGCCCCTGCCAGATATGTGTCAAGCTTCCTGCTGGGTCTGCCAGGTTAGCATCCTTTTCTAGAAAATCTCCCTATTCAGTACTCGATCCCTTGACCACTAACCAGTAGTGTGAACGTGAACAGGTGATTTCTCATCTCTGGGCCTCCATTTCCTTATCTGTCAAATGACAGAGTCAGATCTGATCACGAGTTCTTATGCTATGTTCCGTGAACTTGTTGTTCTTTTTGATATAAATGATTTCCTTTCCAATGCTCAGTATTTTATTTTATGCATTTAAAAATATTTTTTTCTATGAATGGGTCTGAAGCTTCTCCAAACTGCCAAAGGGATCCATGCCATGGAAAGGTGAAGAACCCTCGAAGTGGATGATCTGTGTGGGCCTTTTAGGTCCAGCATGCTTTAATTCTATGAGAAGAGGAGCAGCTTGTATTCCGAGCTCCTGTCTCTTTGTTGCCAGACCCGATAATGCATGGTAAATTGTGATCGCAGAGATAAAAGCAAACGAGGGGAGAGAATGAGCCAAGGGGGAAAATAGTTCTTTTGTCAGACATTTTAGATGAAAATTGGTTTCATGGGCTCTCACAGTTTGAGAGGACCTTGAATACTTACTGTTCCAACTGGTCCTTGAATAAAAAACCCTTCTACAGCATCCTCCACAGTGTGCATCCTGCCACTGCTTGAAGTGATGGGCATAGCTCATGCTCCTTTTGGATAGCTCTACCTGAGAGATCTGGGAGACAATGCTCTTCCTGGGGTCATGGCTTTTTGTGGTATCAGAGCCCATTTTTGCTGACCCATCTGTATTTCACAGATTGTCTCAGAACACAGAAGTTGGAATTGGACTTAAATGTGGAAGTGGAAGAGTCTGGCTCCTTGCTTTTCAAGTGAATTTAGATCCAGCAACACAAGGGCCAGTCCAGACTTCTTCTCTCTGCTGGTAGGAATGGCCCGTGGAGACTTCTGTACTGCTAGTGGACTTGAATCCACTGGCTAGTTTTATAAGCTTAAAAAGATTATTATTTGGCAAATCCATTTCCGAATCTCCTTGAGCCAGCTCAGCCTTTTTCTAACTGTCTTCCAACAGGAAAATCTTTATAATAATGAATGATATTTCTGGAATTTATAAACTGGAGCACACTAAGATTTTTTCATATTTTTGCCAATAATTCCAGGTATTTCACATAGTTGTAGAATACCCTGTCCTGCATTTGTTTTAGTCACAGGCCTTTGGAGGAAAGTTAATCGTAATACAATTCAGTAAACATTCATCAAGCACCAACTAGATAATGAGGGAGTTACAGAAATGAATAAGACCTCCAGAAGCTAACACACATAAGATGGGCTTAGCACAAATAAATATATTTCAAAGAAGAATATGAAAATGAATTCTCGATTCTTCCTCCAGCAGGAAAAATCTGGAAAGGCTTCATAGTGGTGGCATTTAAGCTGGCTCCAGAAGCTGCCAGTGGTGCCAGGCAAGAGTATCCTGAGCACTAAAGATGGTGTAAGCAAACAAAGTCACACAGCAGAGAATGTGTTTGGGGAAGACAAAGAAAAGGAGATCTATAGAATCATCAGTTTAGAGCAAAGAAGGACCTTAGAGGACAGATGAGGAAACTGAGTCTGAGGGAGGGAACATCACTTGACTACAGTCACAAAACTATTATGGCAGAATTTGAACTCAGGTACTCTGACTTCAAACCACCTTAGTTACTATGAAAAGGGAGTAGTGAGTGGATAGGGCTGAAAATGTAAGTGGCCTCCCAGTTGTGGAAAGGCTAGGATGCCAAGCTGCTTTGGACTTGATTTGGTGGACAGTGAGGAACCCTTGAGGGTATTTGAGCCAGGGAATGATGTGGCTAGAGCTGTGTGTTAGGAGGATGAATCTAGCAGCGATAGAGAAGATTGTTTGAAGGAGTGAGCAGTGGGAAGTGGGGGGCAGGGAGTAGGAAGGATTGAAATGCAAGTATTTGACATATTCCAGCCAAAAAGGAATGAGGACCCTGTCTAGGGTGTAAGGTACCAGCATTTGGCAGCCCTCTGATTGTCATCCATACCAGGTGATTGGATGAGCAGCTGGAAGCCATAAGTGAAATGGGGCAGCATGTTCTCTCTCCCCAGAGTGAGAATTCGTAGCGAGAGGTTGGTCAGGGGCTGCTTGAATGAGGAGATTGGCCAAGAATCTGGGCCACAGCTAATGCCGGCAGATTTCAGGCTATTGAGAGTGGCACAAGAGTTCTGTCTATGCTGCTGGGCCCCTCAAGGGATCCCCTCCGCTGCCTCCCTGGTTTGCGGTTCTTGCTGCTGAAGCAGCTTTTACATTTTGCATGAGGCAGCAGCACAGATTCCTCCAGCTAAATGGGACATCTGGGAAAATCAGCCCCTCAGCCCAGAAACAGACCCGCTTTGTGCAAGGGCTCAAGGGAAAACTACTCATTTGGAGTCCCAGTGCCTCCTTCCCGTGTAATGAAAGCTCAATCTGTCTGACCCCCTTGGAGCCAAGGTTTGGGCAAATATTACTGCTGCCACCTTGGTTTGTTTAGCGCTCAGCCTTCAAAAACAGCGACCAAAGTAGCACAAAGTCTGACTGCCAATGGCCTGGGCTTTCCATTCCATTTGGTCTCTACAGGCGTTGTGTGTGTGTAAGAACCCAGTAGAGCACAGAAATAAACCTCCCCTCCAACCCTCTAGTTCCTGGCTAAAATAAACTTGGGCCGTGGCTGCTCTCACACTTGGGAAGATGGACCTTTTCTCCTGTCCCTTGGTTAGAAGACATAACTATTATCTGTCCTGCCAGTGCAGCTTTTTGTAACCTCTGATAGCTCCTCAGACTTCGGCAAAGACCAGCGGTTTGTTCCAGCAGTCCCCAGACACTTTCTGAATCATCCCTCCTCCAGGCTTTCCATTCCTACCTAGGCTCTCAGTTCTCTTGTCAGGGACTTGACCTTTTGGTTGTGACAGTTCCTTTCTGGATGCTTGGGCATCATAGTTTGGGGACTGAAAGGGATCTTAGGGCTCATCCTCTTACCGATAAAGAAACAAGAGAGGGGAGATACTTGCCTAGTTCACCTGAGGTAGTAAGAGACAGAGGTTCAGACTTAGGTCCATCCTCTGAGCTGGAATTCTTTCCACTGTAGTTACTGGACTTCTTTAGGAAAGTTAGATCAGGTTCTAGATAAGCATTCTCTCACTTGTTCCAGTCTGGATGGAAATCCTGCCTGTGGGGGTTGTCTGCCTATAGGGGAAGTCGAGGAAGCCAGGGGCAAGTATTGATAAAGCAGAGTCATGGAGTCCTAGGATTTAAGGGACCCAGATTTTCTTCTCCCCAGATTTTACAGACTTAGCAGTTGAGGTCAGAATAACAGCAGCTGATCCAGGGACATGCCATAGTCCAAGCTCCCTAGGCCACCAGCCCAGGCTCTCTGCTTCCTGATGTTTTGGCCTCTGACCAATAGGCAGCACGGACTGCATGGTACATATTGAGGAGAGAAAATGTCTGAGGTTGTCGGTCAGTGTCACTAAGGGCACCCCCACTGACACATGTCTCTGATTAACATTGATAACTCAGTTAAGAAAGAATTGCTGTGAATATTTCCTCTGGCATGTTGTGAAGGGCGTGAGCCCTAGTGAAGAAAGATAAGAGGTTCCAGAAGACAGGGACCGGACCCATCCCATCTCCCCTTTGGGACTAAGGTAAGATTTCCCTTGCTCTTTTCATGCAGCTACTTGACATGTGGGAATGGAGTGGGGCTATCTCTGAAGAGCTGCATCTTTAGTGGCATTGGGAGTGACCAAGAAAAAGAGTAGGAGTCACCACGGGGCCGGCAGAGTGACATGTTTCGTAAAGGCTTATTGGTTAAGTGAATTGTAGTCATGCGGAGGTAGAGCTCGTAAGGGATGTGTGCTTTCCTGAGCTGCATCATGCTATTGTCTTGAGGCAGGCTTCAGAGCAGGGCTGGGATATCTTTGAAAGAAGCAGGAGTATGACTGATGGTGTCTTCCCTCCCCTGTCCCTGAATCTCTATTGCTGGAATTTCCATCTGATCCTACAGGGTTTCATGGGGCTCCATAGCCAGCTGTTTCCTTTCAACACAGTTGTTCAGCTTGTCTGGGCAGTAGCAAGGCCTGAATTCATCCAATTAAGCTTTGCTTTCCCTATGTCTAATGAAGAGATCCTTTTTGGAGAGAGGCAGTAGGATGTGAGGTCTTGGTTTGTTTGAGCTGGGATGGAAGGCTGCCAGATACTTCCGAGTTATCTCCACTGATAAGATGAGTAAGGTTTGCTGCCAAAGCTCCCAGTGGCCTAGCCTCGAAGAGCGTCAGGAGTCATGGCGGCTGTGACATAACCACAGCTTTCAACGAGCCCTGTCCCTTGGTGCTGCTCTCTGAGTGGTCTCAGTCTTTCTTGGAACGTAGGAAAATGTAACACAAAGAGAGTGTCAGCATCAAAGATGGCTGATTGGTCTTTTATGTTTTAGCCATTAGATTTCTCCAGTGCCTTTCCATTAAGAGATCAGTGTAGTAGGGATTAAACATCCATAGGCCTAAGTGATGTGACACCCTTCAAACTCAGGGGAAGGGAGGCCCTGAGGAGGAGGGAGGATCAGGAGAAGCATTCAGCAGAAAGAAGAGTGGAGCAAGGACAAACACTTTCGAGCCTGTGATATGCCAGCATCGTCTCAGACCAATAAAGCAGCCGATAGCTCAACTGAACAGCTTCCCAAGAGGCACTGAGCTAGATACCAGGGAGAAGGATGCAGGCAAGGGCGAGACACAGTTCTTGCCTTCAGTGAGAGCTTCTAATCTCTTTGGAGAGATCAAACACACACATAAGCAGCAATCCCAAGTGTGTCTTGGGTGTGTCTCTTTCTGCTCCAGTTGATTGAGGCTTCTCTGGTTAAACTGCCTGAAGAGTTCTCTGAAACTCAGTTATTTAAACTGCACACAAAGCTGTTAGTGGAATTGTAGGGAAACAATGACTGTCTGCAGGGTAGGTCAGTTGTAGGCTCAGTTACAGATGCTCTGTGGAGTTTGCTTTTGAGCACTTGACTTAACTCTGTACCTCTTGCAGGCCTGGGGGCCAGGAGGCAGGGGAAAGCAGTGGGACAGGTTCCACGTGGCTTCTTGCCTCCCTGGCAAGTGAAGAAGAAGAACTGACTAATAAAACTCATCCTCCAACACCTGCTGTCCTGAGTCCGTGTATAAATACTTATTACCCTGAGTGGAAACAGTACCAACAAGGGTGGAAGCCCTGGAGAGCAGCCAGTTTCTGATCACAGTATCAACAGCAGTGCTGTAGTAGTTCTGTACTGGTAAGACTGGAAGACTGGCTGCCTTTGTAATTGTCTGTTATTAGTGGTGCAGTCAGACCCTAAGGAAAAACCGAGTCTCTGAGTTCCAGCCAGCATTTCCATTCTGCACCTTGGCTGCCCTGCCAAGGGAGAATGGGGAGCTTGTGTCTGTTTTTGTAGGGTTGGCTCTGAATTCCATTTGCTTTTGTCAGGAGGGCTCCTTTGATGGTTTTTTGCTGGGTGGTGTGGAGCACAATTCTTTCTTATAACAAAGACATTTTTCTTTGTCTTCTTTTGAGATAGCACCCTTATTTTATTTCATTCTCTCCCTCCCCCCATCCCATCCTCTTCTTCCCTCTCTCCTGGTGGTGGTTGTATTTAGGCTGGTTTCTCAGATGCTTTTGCCTGGTCCTAACATTTCTCTCCATTGAGGAGAGTTCTCAGGCTCCTCTTGCACTACTGAAAAGGCCACTGTATTCTACTAGAAAGATCATTGGCCTTCAAAAACTTAGACTTTGGCAGCTTCTGACTTGTTTTTCATCTTGGGCAAGGAACATCACCTGTGAACCAAGCTGCTTAGAGCAATAGGAAAAGTCCTAGATTTTGAGTGAGAAGACCCTGATTCAAATCTATGTTCTGCTCCTTACTTGCTATGAGACTGCCTCCTGGCTGGTGCCCACAGTCCTGAGCTCATTCTATAGGTGCGATCCTAGGTTTCCTGGAGGCCTTGGTAATGCCCAGTTGACATTTGAAGGGTTGCAGTCTATGCACTTGTTGCCACAGCTCTAGCTGTGCTTATGGCTTCTCCTTTTTAGGGTGTTTCTGGCTCCTCTGCTAAGTCATATCTTGGTATTTAGCCCTGGGCAATTGAAGATTTTGGTCTAGGTGCAATCCTGGGCAGGATTCTCCATTTGATAGAATATTAGAATATCACCTACACAACAACTGCTGAATGTCTCTGATCAGCATTGAGTATCTCAAACCTGTTTAGTTTTTCTACCTGATTATGGATGTTTAAGGTCCTTTTCACCTCTAAATTCTGTTTCTTCATCTGTAAAATAGATAACAATAGAACTTACCTAACAGCGTTGTTAGAAAGAAAGCTTCTTGTAAAAGCCTTAAGATGATAGATACATTTGAGCTATCATCATCAGTTGCGCTGTCTTAGGAAAATTTTTCAACTTTAGGGAGCTTCCATTTCCTAAGGTTAATTATATCAAAGCTTGATGAAGCACTTTGCTATTCACAAAACGCTTTTCTTACATTGCTCCTGAGAACTTAGGTGATAATGCCAGGACTGCCTACTTAACAGGGTGTTTTTAAGGATCAAATGAGACAGTTTATATAAAGCACTTTATAGGAGGAAAAACTATACAAATGTTATTACTGCTACAAGGATTACTAGCAGCGTCATTCACCTACTTTTCTTGAATCTAGCCATTGTACAATTATAAGTTACATTTAAGTTATTGTCAGTATTCATGTGTCCATTCAAAAACATTTATTAAATGCTTTCTGTGTACAGAAAAGTATAAAAGTGGAGGAGAGTCAGATTTTGAGTAGACTGTAGAGTCGCTAATGTCATAGAGCTTAGTAGCAACATGGATTCCTTTACACTGATTTTTCTTTCTTCTTTGGCCATTTTATTTATTTTTCAAAGTTTATTGATATTCTTTGGGTTTTTTATATCATAGTCATTTCCCAATATACTATTCCTCAAATTGCCCTAGAATGTTACTTACCTTGGAACAAAAAAAAAAACAGGTGAGTAAAAGCAACTGACCATGGGACCATATCTAATAGTGGGTGTATCATTCTCTATCCCTAGTCCTCCACCCTTATTCTGCCAGGAGGGCAGTCATACACTAATTTGGGGGGTTAATAAGACTAGAGGCCCAGCAAATCCTTCAGTTTTGGCTTCTCCGTTGAACATCTTCTTGGCATGCCCCATGTGGAGCTGGGAGCCCTTAGCCAAAGACAAGGCTGAGAGGTGGTATTCTTAGGATCTCTTGTTTTCCTTCTTTTAGTTTCTCCTTTTTAATCAGGATCTGTTGAGCAGCAATTGGTTTTTAAGTTCAACAAGAGGACTTTCTAACATTCCTGTTAGAGTTTTCCTATAGGATCTGCATGATGGCTAGCAAGATGGCACCCTTTTCCTCTCATTTCATCTCCTTGGCTTTTTTTGCAGCACAGTTCTCTAGCTCCTTTGGGAAGCTAGATTCCTCAGGGTCAGTTCCCAGCTCTGGCAGTGCTTTCTTGAATGCACTTAGGAGACTTCTTGCCCTGTGCTGGGCATCTGTTTCTCTCACTGTAGAAATGTTGAGAGTGATCTGGGATGTCAAGGAAGTAAGCGATACTGTTTGTGGAAAGTGCTTTGAATTCCACAGAGCTAAGGACTCTGCTGGGGCAGGATGATCTCTGTTTCATGCTCTTGCCTCTGGAGGTGTGGCTTTATCTTCTTCATCACCTACAGTGACATCTTGTCAGCAGCATCTGATCAGATGGGGTGGAGGGAGAATATGGTCTGAGAACTGAAGCCCAAGCCTCTGGCTTTAATCACTTCTTCACCAAAGCCAAGAGAATCTCAGCCTCCTCTACAAATTGGCCTCACTTCCTTTCCTGTGCTGCCTCTTCCCATGACCTTGTTTTCCTTTTGATGCTCTGCTAAGGGTGGAGAGTAGCAAACACGTTTTTATTCTACTCTGTTTTCTGGCTGCTTGGTCCTGGAATACTTAGGCCAGAGGAAAACACATGGCCTATTTCCTTTCCCTCTTTCAAAGCATCTCTGAGAAAAAGGAACATTACTTTAAAACCAGAGTGGCCAGATTGCTGGGTCAGTTCAATTCAACACAATTTTTAAAACACACACACACACACACACACACACACACATTTAGTGTTCTTTAGCATTGTTTTAGGTTGAGATGAGATGAATACAAAATAAATTTAAAGGCGATTCCTGCCACCAGTCTGCTTACAGTCTAACCATAGGACAAGAACATATTCCCATGAAACTGTTAATAATGCATCATCTTCTATTAGTAATCAATCACTAAGTATTTATGAAGTGCCTGCTATATGCCAGGCATTGCACTAGATGCAAGGACAAAGAATTAAACAATCCCTACTCACAAGAAACTTAGATTCTAATAGGGGAGATAAGTACATATAGTACATATGAAAACCTATAAAATTAATAAATAAAAATATATAGAAATATGAATATATGCATACAAAGTAGTTAGATATAAGGCAATTTGAGAGGGCAGTGGCATTTAGGGGGAAATCAGAAAAGGTAGTAAGAAAGAATAGTAAATAATCCTGGTTGTTAAATAAGTAACAAAAAGAGGACAGACCAGAAGTGTTCTGGAAGGGCTTCTCAGGAAAGTCTTCATGGGAGAGGTAGGATTAGGTCATTATCTCTTAGTCCTACAGGACTAAGAGTACTACAGTATTCAGGGTTGCCCAAAATCCTACCTTAAGTCCACTGATATCTTAACAGATTAAAATTCTTTTGAAATGAAAAATGCCCTGATGCCAAACTTCATTGGCTTCTATTTGACTGCAGAGTAAAATTTAACTTCTTCAGCCTGAGATTCAAGACCTTTGATAATTTGGCGCCAACCTCATTTCACTCTATTCCCCTTCACACTCTATGTGTTCCAGCCAAACTGGGCCATTCTCTGTTTCCAGATCTTGTCCTTCCTGTTCTCATCAACCTGCCATATAACCATTGTTTTTAGAAAGGGCGTTATCAGTTGACTGCCCTGTGGATCAATCTACCATTCCCTTGACTCCCCAGACACTCCCTTCCCTGCCCACCATTCCCATATTTGAGTTGTCTATTATTAAAATATAATTTCTTTGAGGATAGGGACTATGGCACAGAATGTAATCCAATGCCTAGCACAAACTGAGTGTGTAAGAGCTCATTCATTCATTCATTCATTCACCCACCTGTCATTTGTGTGACCTTAGCAAGTCATTTTAACCTCTCTGGGCCTCAGTTTCCTCCTCAATAAAATGAAGGGGTTGATCCAGATACCCTTAAGGTCCTTTCTGGCTCTGAATCTTTTATCTCCCCATCAGACTGTAAGTCCCTTAAAGGTAGAGACCATGTTACAATTGAACATTGTACCCATAGTGTCAGTATATCTTAGGGATTTGATAACTTTATGTAGAATTGAGTAACTCCCCTCAGGGCCTATTGTTTGAACTACAAGAAGACTAGAGTGGCTGTTATAGCAGAGGTTTTTTGTGGGGATGGTGGTAGGGGATGGAGTTGGAAATTTAAGCTGAGATTGTGGAAGGCCTTAAATCTCTGGTTATCTGAGTACTTTGGATTGTAGGTAGAGTTGACTATTTTTTAGCAAGAAGGCACCATGTTGAAAAGTCATCATTTTAGGTTAATCTGGTGGACATTTTTCACTAACGCTTAGAAGATAAACAGATGGCTAAGAGGTTAGATGAGAAATTATTACAGTAATTCTTGCGAGAAATAATGTAGGCCAGCACTACTAGGATGGTGGCTGAACGAATGGAAAGGGGAAATGTGATACACTGGAAGATGCCTGAAATTTAAGTCATCAGATCCAGATTTGAATTCTCATTTTGCTATTTCCAAACTGTGTAATCTTGAGTTAGTCACTTAACCTGTCTAGGCTCCAGTTCCCTCGTCCTAAAATGAAAGGGTTGAACTAAAATATCTCTTAATATCTCCAAAGTCGATGAACTAGAGAATGTTCACCATCCTTGCACCCAGGGCTGTTGTGAAACTAAAAATGAGATGATCAGTTAAGAAAACTTTGGAGAGACAGATTTTTATTTTAGCAGGAAACACTAGAAAGATTGCTGATCAGATAAATAAGAGAAACAACTTTACATCTGTACATTTATTTTACAAAACTTCATTCCCAGTTTAAAAAAATAAAACTATCCCCTTTTGAAACAATGCAGAGTTAATCATATGGTAATTTTTATTCTGCTTTTCATTTGGTGGGCATCAAATATTGCCTTCTTTTCTCCATTCCCACCCCCACCCTAAAGACACACAATGATTACTCCCTATGCCTTCCAACTATACACTTTCCCAGCAGAAGGTGGGAGGAAGTCTTGCATGCTGGATACTGAGTGGTCTGT
This sequence comes from Potorous gilbertii, assembly GCA_028658325.1. Taxonomy (NCBI): domain Eukaryota; kingdom Metazoa; phylum Chordata; class Mammalia; order Diprotodontia; family Potoroidae; genus Potorous; species Potorous gilbertii. The sequence goes on along the minus strand of CM053770.1, from coordinate 599,587,855 downwards.
CTGCATCGGAGTTGTAGGCTGAAGCCTCAGTGCAATTTTGTTCTGCCTTTTCTCTCCCCTTCGTAGAATAGTATATGGAAAAGAGGGATAGAAATTAATTGTACCTCTTGGCATAATCAGAGTTATCAGTCATATCACCTCCTGGGTCAGGGAGATTTTAAAAGGTGCTCTCATCAGAGCAGATGATTCCTGACACACTGAATGGGCTTCCTCCTGGGTCAGACGTGATGATGTGATCAGAGCAGTGGCCTCTGGCTGGATACCGCATAGCTTGGGGCTATATGGTGTTCCTGCTTCGTCTTCCTTCTAGCCTGGGTGGAGAGCAGGGCTGCTACTCCCTGTGGATTGAGCCTTACACAGTAATTGGTCCGGTTAGAGTGAAAATCAGGTCTTCTAACTTAGGGCTCCTGGGGTCAGACTAACATCTTTGTTCCTGAAGGAGGCAGCAGGATTTCTTATGCGATGGAGCTCTAGGGTGTATAACTGATCCAGCTTGAACCTCGATGAAGTAGAGAATTAAAAGGCTCCCAGTCAATGCAAGAGTCATTTTCCAAACGTCAGTGCTCATGACATGTTGAATGCAGAAGCTGCGCAGTAGCTTCATGTCCAAAATGCTCAATAATCAGTTTAGAAGAAGGGGAGATTTAAAGTTTACAAAGCACTTGACACATATTATCTCATTTGACCCTCACAAGAAGCCTAAGGTAGGGGTTATTATTCTCCCCACTTTGCAGATGAGGAAACTAAAGCAAACTGAAGTTAAGTGACTTTCCCAAGATCACACAGTTAGTGCGGAAGGCAGGAGTCATACACCTTTACTGGCTGACTGACACTCTATCCACTCCCCAAGCTATTTTAGACATGTTGCGTTTGAGATGCTTATGGAATGTCTAGTTCAAAATGTCCGAGAGGCAGTTGATAATTCAAGACTGGAGTTCCAAAGAAACTAGGGCTGGGGAGATATGTGGATAGATATAGCTATATGTGACTTCTATGTGTATATATTTATAATATTATATATTTGCACACATTTTAATATATATGGATATGCAAAATGAGAGGCAATATGGCATAATGGATACAGAGGTGATCTTGTAGTCAGCAAGACCTGAGTTCAAGTCCTGAAACCTAGCACATACTGGCCATGGGAACCTGGACAATTAATATCCCCTTGTTATAGGCAGCTTCCTAAGGCTCTTAAGTTGCAGAGAAGGTGCTGGCCTGCATTGCTTGAGTTTCCTTATTGGGAATTATAGATTCTCTACTTGTCAGTACATCCAAAATGTGTGGAAGGATGTGGAACCCTAGCAACTGGGGGGATCAAGTAAGACTTCATGTGGAAGGTGACATTTGATAAAGCACTGTGTAAGTGTAAAAGTATGTTACGATTTGGAATAAGACATTCAGGTACTTTTGACTGAAGCTGGTTCCTTTCTTTCCTCTCTCTTGTTTTAACTATTTTCAGCTTGGAGCTAGTTGCTGTTCTAAAGCCTTTTGAATTCTCAGTAGCATCTTTCCTGGCTGTTGGCTATGTGCTGGAAAGGCTGTACTTTCAAGAAGCAGCTGGGAGATACAAGCCTGGATTTGGCTTTGGAGGCTAGTCTATTCTTGTGTGAGACAATGGAAGTTTTTGGGGTTTGCAAAAATCATAGAGGGAAAGGAGAATGGAGTCTGGAAGAGATGGGAGCAGCCCCTCTGTTGGGCAGTGGTTGTATCCATCTCCAACATTAGGCTTCTAAGGACTGTGTTGTGGAACTCAGAATATGGAGCTCAAACTCAGGGTCCTCTTCTGTTTTTTGTTCAGCGTCAGCATACTTGTCTAGAAAAATATTTATCAGTGTCTGAGGGATGCATAGGGTTAATAAATGGGTGTAAAATGTCTGGCAAGCCCAGTCTCCTCTTTGATGCCAAAGGCTCAATCAAAAGTTTGGCACGCTCTAGCTTAGACACCCTGACCCCATCCTCTCCCTTGCCTTACTGATGATCTTCACCCTGACAAAGCTGACTGCTGAAGCCCTAATGCCTCGAGGAATGCGGAACCACCATGGGAGCCCCATCTGAAAGCTTTGGAGAATGTCTTGATTAAATTAGCGTCAAAGGAGCAGAAATGCACCCGGACACAAAGGGAGTTTTGAGGAGCCCGACTGGGCCTTCGGAGAATGAATGTTCTAGTTAAGTGTGGCCATGACCTGTAGCACTCTACACGCCAGAGACACAGTTTGATTGTCCCTGCTGCTGGCTGTGTGCTTGCTGGGGAGTGGGCTGGGAGTGGGGGTGGGTAGCTGGGACACATTCAGTGTGTCTCTTTCTTGGGCTGCCCATGTATTGGTAAGAGCCTGAAAATGCTAATGCTATTTAACTGGCATGCAGGAAAGCTGCTGTTCAGGTCTTTTTCGCGTAACTCCAGCAGGCGATCTTAGCATTATTATTCTCCCAGAAATGGGGAGCAAGATGATTTTCCTCCTCCTGGGTGTTCAGTCCTTGCTGCTCTGCCCTTCTCATCTCCTGTAGGTCAGTAGCCCTCCTGAAAGCCCCCATTGTCCTCAGCTTCTTTCTACCCCTTTCCTGGAGGACTCCCCAGGAAGAATGCTGACTGTATTCTGGAGGGCAACATGTCAGGGTAGAGCCTCGTAGACAGTTCCCTCTATTGTCCTTCAGACTGTACGCAGCCTCCTAGTGGCCCTGCAAAGGCCTCAAATTGAATCAAGGACAAGATGGATTAGTGGAGGCCAGAGTAGAGTAGCACAGGTCACTGATTAACCCCATAGTCTGGGCCAGTACTGGCTCTCCTATGGATGGTGTGTCTTAGAACACAGCTCTTTGTGTCCAATTTCTGGACGATGTTGAGATTTACCATATGGATGTCCTTCCTTCATCATCCTTTAAGGAGAGAACTCAGGTTAGACATCTTGTTTCTCACCTGGTTGCTGTCACTACTCTGGCACTTCTCTGACTGACTTTGCCACGGTCCCCACTTGGGCACCTTCTCCTCTTCCTCCCTCTCTCCTGGCTTCCATTTGTGTATCATCTTCCCCTGTGAGAGGGTAAGCTCCTTGAGAGCAGGGACAGGCTTTCTTTTTTCATATTTGTATCCCCAGTACTCAGCACAATGCTTTGGCACATAGTAGGTGCTCAATACATGTTTATCACATTTCTAATTTTCATATAGATGGTTTTCTTTGAAACAGTAAAAACAGCTTTTTCAGCAAAATGTAACCAACGATTTAAATACTCATACGTCAAAGAGGTTCTTCTGTACTCTAGTTCACTTTTTTTTTTTACGTGGAAGTCTGTGGTTTTTTCATCCTAATCTTCTAGTTAACACATTTTTACTTGGATCCTTCTTTGTGTAAGGGCCTTGTGTCAGTCACTATGGTAGATGTTCCACTGTGATCTCAGTGAGTCAGTCAACAAGTACTTATTAAACACCTACTACGTGTCCAACACTGTGCCAAGTACTGGGGATATACATATGAAGAGTGATACAATCTCTTCTTCAAAGGTTTTATATTCTAGTGGGATAGGCATCAAGTACATGTAAAACTATTTACAGCATAAGGTGACTAAATGCACATATGTATCTACATATACACATACATATGCTAGTTGAGGACGGCAAAGCTTTCATGCAGAAGATGGTGCCTGAACTGGAAGAGGTGGAGACTCTTGGAAACAGAGATAAGGAGAGAAACAGCCAGGGCAAAGACAGAAATGGGAGCTGGACAGTTTTGAGTGAGGAATAAAGAGAAGGCCAGTTAGGCAGATTGAAAGTGTGGGAAAGGGATTAGTATCCAATGATACTGAGAAGATAGTTTGGGACCAAGCTCGTGTTGGGGGCCTGAACTAAAATGGTAGTTGTGTGGGTGGAGAGGATTCCTATGAGAGAAGTACTGTGAATGTAGAAATGGTAAGACTGGGTGACCAACTGGATATGTGGGGGTGATAGAGAGTGGGGAGGCCAGGGGAATGCGGAGCTTACGAACCTGAGACCCTAGAGAGGATGGTGCCCCCTTAGCAGAAGTCCCTAACGAGGCCAATCACCCATCTGGGCCTGTCCCAACTATATGGCTCTTGTCCATTAATTCCCCAGGACACTAGGGGTATCCCTCATGTTCTCTTGCTTTTGCTTTGTTACCGGTTGCCCATTTTTCCTGGTCATAACATTTCTCTGGTGACAGATATCCATAAAATCATGGCTCCTTCAAAATGTCATTTGGTATGTCCTGCATTTTTGCTCCCATGTACTTCCCCACTGCCCTTTGGGTGCTCCTGAGCTTCCTTTTTTCAGAGACTAGTATTCCAGGACTTTCAACTACATAACATCCCTGGAAGAATCCTTGTTAAAAGAGATGGAATTTAGTTTGGGGGAGATGAATGCCCTCCAGGACCTTAAAATCAGGTTCACAAGAGAAGAATGGGGAGAAGTACGAAAAGGGGATAAACATGTGTACGGTGCCTACTCCATGACCCGGTGCTGTGCCAAGGGCTTTTTACCGATCCGATCCGAACCCCGCAGCCATCCCGTCTTATTATCGCCTCTCATTTTACAATTGAGGAAACTGAAGCAAGCAGGTGACGTGACTTGCCCAGGACCACACAGCTAGCAAGTATCCAAGACCGAATTTCAATTCAGAGAATTTGGTGTTCTGTCCATCCCCAGCAGCTGCCTGTAAATTAAAGGCTACTGTAATATTGGACAATGTTCATATACTGGAGGAGGAAATATATTGTTCTGCAACATGCAGCAGTATTATTCTGTGGAAAGAGTCAGATTTGGGATCAAAGAACCTCTGTTACTCTCAGCTGAGCATGTAGGGTTTCAGCTGAGTTAGGTGAAGTCAACAAGCATTTATGAAGCACCGGCTGTGTGCTTGGCACCGTGCTAAATTGCTGCAGTCTTGAAGGGTGAGAAGAATATCAACAGATTGAAAGGATCAAAGTCTATTTCAGACCAGAGGGATGTTAATAACAAAGTTTCAGTTGTGTGAAGGGGTGGAGAACTTGTGGCCTCGAGGCCTTCTAAGTCCTTGGGTGTGGCCTGTTTTACAGAACAAATTTTTTTATTAAGGAGATTTTCTGTGAAGTTTGGATTGAGTTAAAGGGCTGCCCTTGAGGGCCACATGTGTCTTCAGAACTGCAGATTTCCCACACCTGCTAGCTCCTAGTCATAGAGTATATTAAGGAAAGGGGCATTAGAAAGATAAGCTATGTCCAGATTGTAGAGGACCTTGAACACTAAAGAGTTCAAATTTTATTTGGAAAAGGCAAGAGGGAGTTATTAATGTTTTAAAAATGGAAGTTATGAGATTGATTCCCTGCCCGAAAGGAGCAGAGAGGTTGCATGATTCACACAGCGCCATTTTGTAAATGTCAGTCTGGCTGGGGTATCTAGAATGGATTGAAGGAAAATGGGATAGGAAGCAAGAAGACCAGTAGTGGAGCTTCTAGGGGCAATCTCAGTTGAGGAAGTGCAGATTCCAGTTAGGTTTGGGAGGGAGAAATGGAAATATTTGAGAAATACTCAGAAAAAAATAATCAGGAAGACTAAATGAGAAAGAAAGAAGACAATATCATTCCTTTCCATTGTGACAGCCAGGTCCCAGTGCTCACTACCCGCTGCAGAGCACCTTTTCTCTGGAAAATGGGGCTTAGGTCAGCCAGGATGATCCCAAGGGGCAATTCTAGGACAGATTTGAAACATAGTTCCAGTATCACTAACCTTTCCCAGTGAAAACACAAGGAGGGAAAACCCAGACCCCAGTACTGTTCCTACCAGTCTCAGCTGGTCTCTCTCCTCTGAACTCATGCCCCTGACTCCCCACTACACAATCTGTTCATCACTGGGTATAGGTCAGTCTGTTAAATGATATTTGTTTTCAGTCATGTCCAACTCTTTGTAACCCCATTTGAGGTTTTTTTGGCAAAGATACTAGAGTGGTTGGCCATTTCCTTCTCCATCTCATTTTACAGATGAGGAAACTGAGGCAAACAGGGGAAGTGAATTGTTCATGGACACAGTCTGAGGACAGATTTTTAACTTGAATCTTGCCTACTCTAGGCCCAGTGATACATTAGCTCACTATCTGGAGCCTCAAAATGATGAATCCTTAATCTAAGAACTATTGGGTCCATGAACTTAGATTGGGAAAAAAATTACAGTTATTTTTACCAACCCCTAAATGAAATTAAGCATTTCTTTCATTTATTCCAAAATCATATTTAAGAAGGGGTGCCTACTCTTTACCAGACTGTCGAAGGGCTCCATCACACAAAAAAGTCTAGGAACCTCTATTCCAAACGGTTCATTGGAACGGTTGGTGCGAGCAGCACCACCACTTCTTCCCCCCAACGCGGCTATTCTTTGAAGAGACTCCTCATCTCCCACAAGGCACCCCCCAGGCCCTCTTCCATCTCTGCATTCTGTGGCAAATCTCACCCTCTTGTCCCCCTTTCTAGGGCTTAGGGGATTTGGGATCTGTTGGAGACCAGTGTTTTTAGGCTTTTCTAAAGAATCAGGGCACTCACCCTAACTCAGAAATGCTCAGTGGAAGGAGCTCCAGGCTTGGAGTTCAAACTTGACTCTGCAGTATATTACTTGTGCAATCTTGGTCTTGTCCCTTCCTGTCTTTGGGCCACCATTTTCTTTATCTCTGAAATGACAGAAGGAATTAGACTTAATGAGCACTGAGGTGCCTCTAGTTCCAAATCTGTGATTTTTTTTAAAAGCTCTTCACCTTATTAACCTCTTCCTGTCCTGTATTATATCTGTGTATCAGCCAAACTGGCCTCTCTTTTCTTTACACATGGTAGCCCTCCCCCTGGCTAAGCAAACACTTAATAAATGCTTTTTCATCCTCTCATTCATTCATTCTTTTATTCTATGACTTTGTACTAGCCATCTTCCATGCCTGGAATGAACTCCCCTCTGGCTCATCCTTTACTTCTTCCAGCACTCACCCCAGGTATCATCTTCTACACAAAACCTTTCCTGATTTTCCAATCACTAGGACAGCTGGATGGCTCAGTGCAGTCAGGAAGACCTGAGTTCAAATCTAATCTCAAACATGTATTAGCTGGGTGACCATGGCCAGGTCATTTAGTCTCTGCCTGACTCAGTTTCCTCATCTGTAAAATGGAGATAGTAATTGCATCTACCTCTCAGGGTTTGTCTAAGGATAAAATGAGGTCACAATTAATTTTAAAGTGCTCTCCAAATTTTAGAGCTTTGGATAAATGTTAAAGATTATATAAATGATATGTATTACTGCCCTGCCTAACTTTTTTTACTGGTTTTATATTCATGTTGTATATCCTTGTATATGTACATCGCTCCATATCTCTCTCTCTCTCTCTCTGTGTCTCTGTCTCTCTCTCTCTCTCATCTCTCTGCTTCTATCTCTGTATCTGTCTCTCTGTCTGTTTCTTTCCCCCTCCCCCATAGGATATAAATTTCAGTCTTTATCATTGTGTCTCCAGCACGTAGCAGGTTCTTTGCACACAGTAGGAGTTTTTTTGACCGATAGGAGAACCAGAATGACTTTGGAAAGCTCCTACATGCTTATCCCCATCTACCTCGGAAGCACTGTAGAGATTCTGGAGAACTCAGTTTGGTCCCCCTCTGGGTAATCAGTGCCCCCCTGAGATTTGACACAGGGTACTGTGTCATAAATGCACATTTCAGAGATGCTTATAGTTAGTGCATGGATACAGCCTCCCCTACCCCTACCCCATTACCTCCTTGGTGGTTTGTGGTTTCAGAAAAGCCCCACAGAATGTAATGAGGAGCTGTGGTTACAGCCTCAGGTTTGTGTTTCCCTGAGGGGCCTTTGTACAAACAGAAATCCTCATTCACCCTGTCCTGGGAGCTGGGAGGGTCTAAGCTGTAAAGACAACAATTTAGCATGACTCTGGTGGTCCCTATTCGTTCATTCATTGAATAGATTTTTATTGAGCAACTGAATAACTCAGATTTATATAGCTCTTTCAAGTTTATAAAGTACTTTCCTCACCACAATCCTGTGGGGCAGGTGGTATAAGAACCCAGCTGTGGGCCGGTGGGCCTGTGGGCATGCCTCTTAACCTCTCTGGCTCTCAGTTTCCCCATCTGTAGTTGATAGATGATCCTGAAGGTTCCTTTTACCTCTAAAGCCTCTCATCACCCACTTTACAGATGAGGTAAACAAGGCTTCAGTAGACGAAGTGACTGGCCTTTGGGTACCCAGCTAACTAGTAGAAAACAGAGCAAGGGATCGGACCTGGATCCTAAGTCTTCCTTCTTTCTTCTATACTCTTTTAATTGTCATGGAGTCCCCTGCACAGTCCATGTCCTTAAGGAACACAATGGTCAGGGAGCTTGGACAACAGGTTAGGGCAACAGATAATATATACCTCCCTCCCTCTCCTGTTCACTGCCCATCCTCTCCTATTCACCGGCTCTTCCAGCTTTGGTTGCTGCCCTTCCTTTGCTGGAGAAACCTGACCCCATTTCTCCAGAGACTCCACCAGATTTGAGCCCTAAGGAGATGGGGTATAGTCAGCTTGTAACTGAGAAGTTCTTCTGTGTGGCTTTCTTCTTCCCCTGTTTCCCTCTCGGCCCCTGGGGATGAGGTAGGGGTCTAAAAAACTACCTATTTAGCCCATCTAGAGCCCTTGCTCCCCTCCCCTCTCCTCCTTTGGCCTGGTCTTGCAGGAGGATTCTCTGCTAGCAGCTCCAGGGGCACCAAACATCTGAGGCCCCTCCTCTGCTTTTGCCCTGCTCCTGTTTCCTCTTCTCTAAAGTATTTAATCAGCAGTTTTCCTGGTGCCCCAGGCATTTCCTGGGCTGGTGCTAGCTCCTCCTGCTCTGCTTCCTATCAGGCCGTCTTCCTCTTTTCAGCGTTAACACTCCCAGCTTTCGGATGAGCTGTCCTCCTGGTCCCCCAGCCTCCTCCAGCTCTGACTATGGGAACCACAGGCAGTTTCCTTGGTCCTCTCTGCTGCATCAAGACTGAAGCATGCTCCTGGGGTCTTCCCGTTCCTCCCCTTCCTCTTCCCTCCCCTGCCAAGCCAAGGATTCCTCATCTTCTCCAGTCACTGGGAAAGCTATGCTCTCAGGCCACCTTTCTGGCTTTTTTCTTCTTTATTCGTCCCTGTGTCCCTGCTCTCAGCCTACTTTTGTGCCCATCCAAAGACCTCCATGATCCCACCTATCTCATTTCCCTTTCAGTTTGATTAGCCTTTCAGCCTTTAGGACTAGGAAATGGTGGAGTGCTCAGAGTAGTAGAAAGAACAGTGTCAGGGGATCTGGGTCTGAATCCAGGCTTCCTCCTGGTGAGGCTCTACATCTCATCTGTAAAAGGAGGGGCTTGGACCACCTCATTTCTAAGTACTCTTGCAGCTCCAAATTCTATGCTCTCTAAGATAACTGAGCCCCTGGAATAATCTCAGGAGCAAGAAACGGTCATCCAAGAAGAATTCTGGGCATTGGAGACCTCATCAGCTCCTGGCTCCAAAATTGCTTTCCCCAGAGAGGAGTAGTGGAGCACCACAGAACTCGTGGTGGCTGACTCCCCCACCCATGGACCCATCTCCTTCTGGGAAAGGAAACAATGTGGGCTTTAAAAGACAGTCCAGTTGGAGGGTTTTATTTGCCCTTTCCCAGCAATGACGCACACTCCCCAAGCAGCCTGGCTACTCTGGGCAGAGTGTAGTCTACAGCTGACCATCCCCAAGAAGTAGAAATGTAAACTGCCTGAATCTAAAAGCAGGATGCCATAAGCCAAGGATTTGCAGGGAGGAGCTGGCCCCCTTTGCTGCCTCTTTCTGTTTCCTTTCCCCACAAAGCATAGACCCACTGTGGTCCTGGTCCTGGTGCTGATGGTGAACAACCTTGGCTGGACGGAGTGAGGAGAGCGTCTGACTGACTAATGAGAGAGTTAGGGAAGGCAGGCCTGCAAATGCACTGAGCATACTGTCAGGCCAGAGAATGAAACTCACTCCCAGGGGAATGGCTCATGTCATGCTTTACCAAGTCTAACAGTGCACACATTCCAGAACACAGGGAAATCCCTTCTTGAAGTGGTTCATAGATAGAAATAAATGCACTCGAGGAAAAAGGCCCCACTGAGCACCGGGCCTGGAGTCAGGAAGACCTGAGTTCAAATCCAGCCTCAGATACTTACTGGTGTGTGACCCTAGGCTAGTCACTTAAACCTGTTTGCCTCCGTTTCCTCATCTGTAAAATGGTCAGAGAAGGAAATGGCAAATCCCCTAGTATCTTTGCCAAGAAAACACCAAATGGAGTGTAGCTAAACAACGCCAAAGTATAGGGAGAATGTATGTAGGATCTGTGCTTCATTTTGTCCTTGTGCCCCAAGTGTTGAGCACACCACCATGCCATAGGAGACCCTTAGCAAATGCTGGTTGAGCTGAATAGAATTATCTGATAAAGAGCTTTCAACTGTATTTAATTTCTCACCCACTAGTTCCCAGTTGCTCAGCCATTGTCTAATATATATCTGAATGATGAGAAAATAAGTCTCTCTGTAGTAGAAAGAACAGGATCCATCCTGAAAGATCTGGATTCTAATGCTGCCTCTGACTCTTACTAGACTTGTCAGCATGAAGAAGTCGTTTAATGCCTCTGGGCCTCAGGTTGCTCTACTGTAAAATTAGGAAGGGGGCTAGACAATCTCCAGGGTCCTTTCTAGTTCCAAGTCTATAATCTTGTAACAGCAGGACAGACTCACAGAGTTGTTTCTGTAAAGATCGGTTGTAAAGCACCTCATCAACCTTCAAGTTCTATAGGAATTTCAGCTATTACTACTATTTCTTGTTTTCCCCTGCCTCTCTCAACCATGTACGTGTTTTCACTTTTCCTTTAGGGAAACCTCATACCTGTCTCCCAGAGCAATTATTAAATTTTCTGTTTTACTCAAAATAGACAAAAGGCAATGCTGAATCAGTCAGTAAGCCTTTATTAAGCACCTACTAAGTTCTAGGCCCTTTGGGGATACAAAGAAAGGCCAAACACAGATTTGTAGAAGGAGGCAGCAGAATTCCTAGGGGAGAGTGTAGGCGTTGGGAACTAGGCCCTGAACTGGGTTAGGCCCCTCCCTGTTTCATTAAGAGCATGCACAGATGAGCAGGAGCCTCCCAGGCAGCCAGCCACACCTCAGCAGTGAGCCTAGAGCGAAGTGGCAGGCACTTGTGAATTTCACAATAAAAGACTCTGGTTTGTCCACATCGGTTCACTTCCTATCCCTCCAAATGAGCATTGTTAAATATTCCACATCTTCAGCTCTAAATTTAGGCTCTTTTTTTTTCCAGGCTAAGGTTACTATGAAAACATTCAAATAAGAATTTTTTGCCCAAAGTAATTTTTTCCCCTCCTTCTTTTTGGTTTCCTGCAATGTTTAGATGACTCATTCCCTTCCAAGAAGTTTTAAAAAGAAAAGAGATGCATGTTGTGCGATAGCACACAAAGATAGTTCTGTTTATTCTCCTTTTTTTCCCTGCCCAATATCCCTTTGCTTTTTTTTTTTTTTTAACAGGGAAGGAAAAAGGCTTTGCAGCATCCATTGTGTTATGTGTTAAGGCTTCAGCAGGTTTTGTTGGGGGGGGGGTGGGCAATAAATACCCCTCTTGTTTTTGGGTGGGGTCCCCCTTAGACTTCTTTATCAGACCCTCAGCTGTGACCCATGCAGAAGCCTGACTCCAGAACTGGGGGGAGGGAAACCACTGGTAGTTCCCCTCAAATGCACAAGTCTAAGATTTTTGTCTTAGCCAACTGCAGGGTCCTCCCTTTATCGTCTGAGAAAGAAAAGGTTTTGGCTGTTTCCTCCTAGAATGCTCCCTCACTACTGCAAACCTGCTTCTTCCCAGGCTAGAGTTACCCAAGGATCCCCCAGCCAGCCCTGTAATATGCTCTAGGGGGAACTGAGGAAGGGGAGCAGTGAGATGTGGTTACTCTGGCAGGCAGTCTGTTCTCATAAACCAGGATCATTTTTGAGAAGATTCTTCCCCCAAGTAGCCAGGACACAAAAGGAAAATGTACTCGGGCTTCCCTGCAATTTTATTGGTTCCCCCTTTTCTCCTCCTTTCTTTCTTTGCTTCTCCTATCCGGCTTAATTATGTGAGCCTGTGGCTCACGTAACAGGATAGAAGGAACAGGAGCCTTTTCCTGTAACCTCTGCTGTAAAAAAAAGAGATGTCGAGAGGCAACCGGGAGCTTGGCAGGAGCAGCTGCCCCAGAGGCTGGGAGAGTGGTAGGGTGGGAAGTGATACTTGTGGTTCATATCCTGACCCTGACTCTGACTCTGTGGTTGCGGATGGATGAGTCACTTGGTGTTGCTTCCCCTCCCCAGGCTGGAGATAATGATGTTTGTGGAATACATTGAGATGCTTAGTCTCTATAGGGCTTTAAAGTGTACTTTGTAATGCTTATACACCTTATCTCATTTGTGCTCACCACAGCTCTCTGAGGTAGGTGCTATTCTCCTCTCTGCTTACAGATGGGGAAACTGAGGATCAGAGAGGTGAAGTGTTTTGCCCTGGGTCACAAAGCATAGAAGCATTTGAAGAGGGATTTAAACACAGGGCTTTCTAACTCCTCCACAACACTTGAATCTGCTGTGCCAGGACCTTTCATAGATAAGAGATATCTAGTTATGTGACTTATTCTAGTGATTCTTCCCTTGGAAAAATTATAGAAACAATAGAAATGTAAGCCCAGAAAGACTTTTCTGAGGCCTTCCTCCTTGACAAGCAAAGTAAACCTGTTTGTTGCCTCCCACTGCAGTGTTGAGAAGTAAATCAGTTGATAAAGCAACATTGACTAGTGAATCCTGGCAGCAGATCATACAGAGTCATTGAATTTTAGAACTGGAAGAGGTCTTTGTCCAGCCTCCTTGCAGATGGAAAAACTGAGTGGTTAAGAGACTTATGCCAAAGCACATTCACAGTCGGCTGCAGAGCTAGGTCCCAGAGCTGGTAGGTGTCCCAGGTGAGAGGCAAACCTAGGGTCCATCCTGGCTGCTGCTGTGGTTCTCTTTTCATTGCACCATGTGATGCCTCCTTTCTAATGCCATTTGAAAAGAACGCTGTACCTAATGAATAAAGGAAGTTAGGGTCATGACTTGCCATGTTTCTGGCTCACAAGGCAACTTTCTCTGCCAGGAGAATCCTCTGTCTGAGAGCTAAGCTGTGCTGAGAGTGTGCTGGGTAGTATTTAACCGTCTGTGGGAAAGGCACTGTTAGGATCTGGTGATGGTGGTAGGGGGTGCGTGTGTGTGTGTGTGTGTGTGTGTGTGTGTGTGTGTGTGTGTGTGTGTGTGTGAAAGAAAAACAAGAAACTGGCAGAACAGATGGATTAAGGACTTTTCCCTTCACTGGACCTGTTAATGCAGTGCCACCCTGTCTCATCTTCTACTCCCCTGGATTTGGCATTAAACATTCAGTACAGAAAATGTGGTTTTTACTTCCTTCTGTTTCTCCCTTTTTCTGTCTTGTCTCTCTCTCCTTTTCCCTCCTTTACCCCCTCTTCCCCTCTCTGCCTTCTTTTTCTCCTTCTCCCTCCCTTCCTCCTTCTCTTTCTTTCATGTTCTTATACAATTGCCATATAGAAAAGCTCTGATACATAACCTACCTTCTACCCAATCAGGTGCTTCCCTAGTATATTGGAAGAATAAATAAAGAAGAGATGAGATTTGTAAGTGGAATATCTTATAGTAATGTGGACCTCTAGACTGATTTCCATGGTGTGCTGCCATTCCGGATCTGAAAGCTTGAGGAAAGGAGAATGCAATTTGGTATGCAAGGATTCCTAGTTGACTTCTCTCTGTTTGAGAGGGACATGAGGCCTTGAGCTCTCTTCCTCTCTGTCTTTGCCTGAAAATCACTAGCAGTGGAAACTGACATATATGACTAATGGCTTACAAGACCTTTTTTTTTTCTTTTTCAAGAAGATACTATAGCCAGATAACACTAACCCCTGGAGAAATTCAGCAAATAGTTGAAGTTGATCTGCAATTCAGGAAAGCTTGAGTTTGGCATGGTCATTAATAAGTGTGAAAAAGTCTGATCAATACAAAATACAGTTTCATTAATCTGTATCACCCAGGGATCCCCACTATTTCTATAGTGAATAGATGCCTGTATGACCTTCAGGAAGGCACTGAATCTCCCCAAGCTTTCATTGTCTCTCTTCTGAACCATGAAAGGCTTCAGCTACACAATCTAGGGCCCTCCCAGCTCTGAATGATTTGTAGTATCCCTTGGGATCGAGTGTAGTACACGTTAGGAAAATGTATGTATGTGTGTGTGTATGGTGGGGGTGTCCTGAGAGCCTATAGATGTGGAGAGGGGTGCTACCCATGAGGCAGAGAGAAAGGTACATAATATTTCAAGTCAGACAGCTAGATGGCACAGTGCATAGAATGTTAAATATGGAGTCAAGAAGACCTGAATTAAAATCCTGCTTCAGACACTGACTATGTGGTTCCTGAGCAAGTCAGTCTAGAAAATGATGACAATGATAGCACTTGCTTCACAGGAGTGTTCAAGTGAGATTATAAATATATGTGTGTGTGTGTGTGTGTGTGTGTGTGTGTGTGTGCGCGCGCTTTGCAAACCTTAAGAGTGATCTATAAATGCTAGCCATTATTACTACTCTTAAGTGACAAGACATTGGAAAGAACTGTGCAAGGATGTGGTGTGGCAATAAATGGGGCTTATGATCTGCCCTGGGTCATGAGCAATATTTGGGAACTCCTGAACCAGTATAGTCTAACATGAGCCCATGTGCCAGTCATTACTTTTTGAGAGTTTACTGTTGGCAGAGTCTCATACTGAGAACTGAGCTGAAACCAAGCAGACAGACATGGCCCCATTTCCTCAGGGCCTCTTCCTAGCTGGTTTCAGGTGCTTGGAAGCCCTTTGAAAAGAAGGATTGTTTCGTTTTTGGAGCATACCATCTGGCGTGTTCCTTGGCACTTAGTAAATGTTGTAATGTTATCGATTGATTGACGAGTCCATTTGAAATCCTCATGTGTTTATATGCTCCTTAGAGTCCATCTCTATCCTGCTTCTCTCACCAGGCCTCTTGGATGCTCCCCAGTGAGGGATGGGGAAAAACTAGTCCCTCCTAACAGAGTTCCTGGGTAGGATGTGGCTCTCAGCCTGGCTCCCCAGGGACCAACTGAAAAATCAGAGGCTGCCACCCAATCCCCCTCCACTCTTATCACCTCTGCTCTGCTCTGGATAAGGGCACATTTCATTTTATTAAAACTCTTTGAGTAATCTGACCATAATTGGGTCTGATCGGAGTGGTTATCTGATTTGCTAGGTTAAATAATGGGCTGTAATTGAGTCTGTGTTATTTGTAGAGCCTGCATTGCTCTTCCTTTTGTTGCCAACCCCCGCCCCCCACTTCCCAATTAACCTGAGTTTTTCTTTCGTTGCAGAGCAAAGAAGTCGGCCAGCAGCTCCAGGATGATTTGATGAAGGTCTTGAATGAGCTGTATTCGGTAAATCAAACAGGTTTCTTGGCCCTTTGTCAAGCAAAAGGAAGCAGCCTCTGGCAGCTTGCTGCTGCAGTCCTGTTGCTGCATCAGAATTGATTGTGGCCTCATGGGTTGGGGTTGAGGATGTATTCCCCATTGGGCAGATAGAATGCCACCCTTCTCCCTTTACTGGTTCTCATTTCCAGTCTTGATTGAGCCAGTGATCACCTCCTAATCTACGTCCCCACCTTCATCCCAAGATCCCTTACCCACAGTCAATCCTGGTAGTGGCTCCTTTTGGGGAGAGGGAGATAGGAGGACGTTTTTTAGAGTCAAATTGGGAGCTCCAGGACTCAGGAGATAACAAATACATCCCCATGCCAGTGGACCCTGTTCACAGCAAACTAGATCTCCTGGGCTTAGTGGAATTCAACCCAAGCTGCACTGCCCCATTATCCTACTCTGCTTAGGGAGTTTCCTCACAAGATCTCAAATGGCACCGCCAGTTTGAGACTAGGCAGACTTGACCCTGGTCAGCCCTTAATGTGAGGGGCCAGTTCAAGAGAGAGAGCTTTGCATGCTCAAGGCTGGAATCTCAGCGAAGAGACAGACCTATTGCCAGCCTGGAAAAGAGAAGACATTCTGTTCTGAAGTGATGTCTACTTCAGCTATGTGATGCCTGTTACTAATACATGTTCCTGCATGCCCAGAGAGGGCCGTGTCTTCGTGTGTGTGTGTGTGTGTGTGTGTGTGTGTGTGTCCCCTCCCAAGCTGTTTCATTAATTATTGTTTTAACATAATTGTTTAATTCTTGACACACACACACACCCACACACACACCCACACACACACACACACACACACACACACACACACACCTCAAAACCAAGGAAGTCGCTGTTGCTGTGCAGACAACATCTTAATTGCAGGGCAGGTTCCTGGATCCTGAGCATGGCTCTTTTCCAGAGATCCCTTCTTCAGACAGACTGTGCCCATGCTCTGAGTCAGACCTTGAGGTTATCCCATCCTGATTGGGAGGGGATTGGTTTTCCAGATTGACTTGTTTATTTGTTATACTTTCTTTATCCTCCATAGAAAATGCAGAGGAAGCATGAGCAGTTGCCTTTGGTCTCAGAATACCTTGTTTGGTCATAGGCATTTAATAAATGTTTGTTGAATTGAATATGTTGAATCAGGATTCTATTTTCTTCATCTAAGAACGTAGGTGTGGGCTCTTAGGTTCTTGTGATGGATGGCGAATTCTCAGCTAGGAAATATGGTAATGTAGTCAGCAGATGTAGCCCCACTGCTGTTCCTTGGGCTTTGGATTCTTTCCCCACTTAATGCTGTGTGAACTCAGCTGCTTAGAAGCCCAGCAGATAGAGACAATCTCCTTGGATTATAGGTTTAGATGTTGAGTTCCCTTTCCTCTCAACTGAAATTAAGTCTAGTTTTTGGTTTTTCAGCTTTTTGCTTCTTGTTTCGTTTTGTTTTGTTTCTAAATAGAAGCATGTTGACGTGAACCGTTTTCAGACTGATGAATTTCCTAGACCTTTTGTCTGTTTAGCTCTTTACTTCTGCCTTTATTTTTAGCGTGTCTTCTAGGCACTAAGAAGAACTATTACTCCATACTCCTGGCACGGTACTTGCCAAGATAGAAAACAGTATATTTGCTCAGTAGCTGAGCCCTTTAAAAAATTATTTAAAATATCTCTGTTTAACAACCCTGGCAATCTTCTGATTTGCCACTCACTCTAGGCAGGAGCACTTGGATGGCTGGTAGAAAAAGCCTTCGATTTTCATTTCAGGATCCCAACTCAGGGCTAGTAGGACAGGCAGTTGAGGAAAAAGTGCATCCAAACTCTGTTGACCTTGCTCCCAGGGTCCATGGCTTCTAATGGGAGATGATGAAGAGACTTGTTTAACTTGGAATTTTCTTTTGGCAGGAGGCAGGCGAAGGGTGTAAGTGGAACTTGAGCTGAAGTGAGGAGAAGCCTGGGTTTTGCCACTTTGGTTTAGGGAGACACTTTCTGGCCTCTTGCTTTTCTGTCTATTTTCTCTCCAGCCTTAGCCAGCTGTTTTGTTGGCTGCTGGAAAGACCAGATGTTTTTGTGAAAATTATGGAGGCCAGCCACTCATCCTAAAAACAAGAGCTGGTTGGGTGTAGTGCTCTCCTGAAACAGATGCAGACTATTCTAGCCTGCCTTGGGCCCAAACCAGAAATTTCCCTAAGAGCTAGCTGAGAAGCCCATGACCTTTCCTGAGAGGTTGAGGTATCAATGGATTGAACACCTGATAGGACCTGGAAGATCTGAATTCTAGCCTTGTCATTACACTCCAGCTGTGTTGAATAGCCCTGGGAGAATCACCTAAGGCCCCAGGCATTACTTTCTCCAGCTGAATAATGGGAGAACCAGGGGGGAGCATTGAGCCTTCCTTAAGAATCTGAACTAACAAATGGCATCGTTCTTTAGAAATTTTAAAGAAACGAGGCTTATTTTCTCCTGAGGATAGAAATGGGTTTAGGACTGGCCCATCCCAGCTATATGAGATAATAGTTGTCTAAAGTTGAGAAGCTGGGATTTCAGCCATGCTGCAGTCACATCCCCTCAGAGGATAAGAAAGGAAAGCAGAGCTGAAAGATCCATGGAAGGAGTGCCCCTCCTCATTTTTTTTCAAGGAGGGAAGAGGGGTACTGAGGTCTCAAATTTCAGTGGTAATCTTAGCCAAAGGACTTAGTTTGTAGGGACAGACAGTGGAAAAATAAAGACTGAAAAGAGTAATTACTGGTCTGGGCATCCCGAGATCTGGGCTCTAATCCTGGCCCAATCTAGGTTTGGTCAGGTCCCCTCTCTGGGCCTCCATTTCCTCATGTGTAAGAACCAGATATTTCTGAGGTCCTGTTGGGTTCTTAAAGCCTCTGATGCTCTTATTGAAGAAGTCCAGTACATCTTAGAATCCATGACTCCTACTTATAAATTGGATTTCTCCTTGGAGGAGGTCTTTGTGTTGTAGCGGTACCTAAGGCTTGGCAATTAAAATATCTATGTGCACAATGACATGAGAAGAGACTGGCACTTTTTATTCCCAAGAAGAGAGATATTGGGGTTGGAGGCACTGACTTTGGATGTCTGGGTTTCACTCTGAGCCTTCTCTCTTTATAGACAAAGAAGCATTTTTTGGGGATGCAGTATGTGTCAGAGACCTCCTTCGGAGCACTACTATTTCAAGCCACCCCAAAGAATATTTTTCTCCCATGCCTTTTCCTCCAAATGAACTGACCAGTCCTTACTCTTTGGCATAAGTGGTTTTCATTTTCTGAGTTACTTTCCAAGAATGCCTTTGAAGTCAAAGCCCCTTTCTCTCTTGGGGAGACTCCAAGATAGTCACTGCCTCTGTCATTGTGCTGAAGGGCAGATCTCTAAAATGGAACTGCTAGGCAAGCTTGAGAGACTGAATACCAGAATTGTTGACTGAGTTTCAGCATCTGTGAAGAGAAGGTCTTGGAGTTCAAAAAGAAAGATATGGTGGAGACATGGTTTATTGTTGCATTAGGGGATTATGGGTGAGGTGAAGGGTGATGTTTGTGTTTCTCAGAACTGGGTTGAATCAGATCCCACTGACTTAGAGTGGTATCTCTGTTTGTAGAGCTGTTGGTATCTGTTCTTTGGCTTTTCTCTCCCAAGGCAGGGATCATTTAGCAGCAGGCCCACCATCCTCCCAAGAAAGGAAACTCTTGCTACCAAGGCAGGTGAGCACCTTCTCTGCAAAGTGCCAACCTCTACCAGGGCATTGGGAGGTTAATGGACTTGCCCACAGTCTCACAGCCAGAATCTGTCAGAGGCAGGACTCCAACTCAAATGCAGGTCTTTCTGGTTTGGGAATCCAGGGTTCTAACCATTAATCCATGCTGCTTTCTTCCCTCACACCCTATTCCCCTTCCTTTCAGTTTTGTAGTTAATTATCTACGTATGTGTTTCCTTTAAGTCAATGTAAGAGTTCCCATAGGCCTGGAGACATGGTTGGATTTTTGTCTTCATGGAGACCTCAGTCAGTCATCCCGAATGTCTCTGATCTCAGACAATGCTTAATGTGTCTGAGGGAGTTGTTGTGGCCTCTCCCGTTGCCTCCTGATGGAGCCAAGTTATTGAACTTCTCTCAACTCTAGTTTCACAGTTTATACAGGGAGGATGAGGGTGCTGACCCCCGAGTCTCAGTCACTGACTTACTGCAGGGTGCCCTACCTTTCTAGACCTTTTTTCCCCTCTTTACTTCAGGCTCACAAGCATTTCTTAAGGATCTGTACTTGTGCCAACCATTGCAGTAGGAACTGGAGGTACACACAATAAAAATCGCAATCACATTTATTTGGTACTTTTAGGTTTGCAAAGTGCTTTGACAAGTATCTCATTTTATCTTCATAAAAACCCTGGGAGGTAGGTGCTGTTACCCCATTTCTCAGTCAGGGAAGCTGAGACAGACAGGGCTTAAGCAACTTGCCCTGGATTACAGAGCTAGTGATTACTGAGTCTGGATTTGAGCTCAACCCTTCCTGATTCTAGGCCCACTGCACCACCTAGATAGCCCTATGTATGCCAAATTCATTTACTCTGCCTCTTCTATAAAGTAAGTGGAATATAGTAGACCTAGAAAGAATTTATAGTTTGAACGCCCTATGTATGAAATGTTCATGAATTATTACCTGCAAAGATCTCACGTTTTACTAATGGGAAATAACATGTACACATATAATAAACACAAAATGTATGTCCCATAAATACAAATGAGTTAGGATGTAGAATAGAGAGCCACTTCAGAGCAAGGAAGATCTGGGTTCAAGTCCCACCTCTGACAAAATCTGGCAGTGTGATCCTGGATTCATCACTCCTCTGTGCTCTGGGCAGCTCTTTATGCTGCAGAGAAGGTGTGGGCCTGCATTCATAGAAGGAGTTTCTGTACCTGGGAATTCCCCATACCATTGACAGGTCTTAATCCCTCTCCTTATCCCTAGCTTGGAGTCGGGGAGGCTAGCAAGTGGGGTAGGAGTGGGGCCCTGGATCAGAGAGTCTGGGAGTTGGGTGCGGGCTTTCTGAGAGGTAGAGGGGAGGAGAAGGAGAGAGTTCCAGGCTGAGAACAGCCTGTGCCATACTGCAGAGACCATCATGGGCCTTCTGAGTCCCAGGAGTATCAGGAGAGCCCTCGAAGCTAGAACACAGAGGGTCTGTGGACCTTGGATCGCTCTCTCAGTTTCCTCATCTGTAAAATGGCCAATGCTGTGAGTGGGAGAGGGTGGCCTGGACTCCATGGCCTCTGAGGTCACTGCCACCTTGGGTTCTGTGATCTTGTGACCCTCTAAGTCCTACGTGCCCTTGATTTTCTACAGCCAGTCTGATAAATGCTTCTCTCCCCGTTCTAGTCTGCTGTGAGTCTTGGAGAGCTATATAAATTATTCAGAAAGTCTTTTTAATACTGCCATGCTTTTTGGTATTTAAATATAGCTTCTTCTGTCACAGAACCAACTGTCTTCACTGTTTCATGAGCAAAGAATAGCTTGTACACTTAAGGAAAATGTGCAAAAGTTCAGAATAAGGTGAAGCCAACATCAGAACCATGTGTCAGAAGTGAGATGTAGCCTGAACCTTGACATGTGCTCAGGCCTCATCTTGGCGGCCTCCCAGGCCCAGGCGTCCTCTGGCTACTTCATTCTATTCTAGACTATGGGAAGCCTGCTTGCTCAGGCCCCCAGACTAGTCCTCCTCTAGGTGTCCCCCAGACCCAGGTCCCCCAGGGTTTCCCCAGCCAGTATGTCTTTCTATTCCTGACATCCAGTGGCTTCTGCTCTCTTCCTGGTCCTAGATGCCCAGTGAGGTCTGCTGGAACGTGAGCAGATGGTGCCCTTACTTTGACATGGACATTGAGGCGGTCACCTGCTCTTTTATGACATGTTCCTCAATTTCCCTCCTCCCCATTATAGCTCCCCTGCTTGATATTCTTAGAACCTTTCCTCTTCTTTCTTTTATACTTCTGCATTCTCAGTCATAGTCAGACCCTATCAGATTCCATTGCCTCTGAGCCTCACATTACAGATTTATCATTCCTCCCCCAGTAATTCCTGCATATAATTCCTCCAGCAGTTCTGGCTTCCAAGAAGGAAGCTACGGAGGCAGTGTAGTGTAGTGGGAAGAGAGCCATACTCAGAGGTATTCTGGCCAATGTTTAACAACCGGCTTGGGGGAAAAGGGGAAACTTTTTAAAATTTAATCATCATTGTTAACATTTTCTCCATCACTTCCTTAAGTCTAGACATTCAACAAAGCAGTCAAGCCCTAATTTGTAGGCTGTTGATTTCTGAGGTGTAATACACCAAAAATTTACCAATCAGTTGACCCTAGCCCCTTCTTGAATGCACTAGACTAGAAATCATAAGATCTGGCAAAATAGTCTCCAAGGTCCCTTCCAGTTTTTAAGATTGTAAAAAATTAGTTCTAGCCCAAGATGATCAAGAGTGTGACCTTTAGCCTCTCCGTTTCCTTAGCTATGAAATGAGGGGGTTAGACTACACAGTCCCTGAAGTTCTTTCCAACTTTAACAAGCTGTGAGTCTAAATTGTGACCATTGGAAACAGGAAGTCCCAGAAGGGAAGAGGCTCTGTGTGGCTCTAGGTAGCAACATTCTTGGGAGGATATGAAATCATCATTCAGCCTTGACTTCCAGGCTTCTAGGCCTCCTAGTTAGTGTCTTTGAAAAAGAGAAGGGTGTGGCCTTCACAGTCCTGGACAGCTGTTGGATGCAAAGTTGTCTCCCTCCTCCTTCTCCATCCCCCCAGCCTCCAAGTTGCAACTGCAGTTGTCTATAACATGGTTAACATGGTTCTTGTTGTCTGGCAGCTGAATGGGTATTAGACTTAGCAGGGATGACTTCGCCAAGATGGGTAGGCACTCCAGAGGGGCTATGGTGCTTAGGTGTGTAGTCCTAATTCTGTTGCGGATGGGCTGTGTGACTGTGGACCTCGCCAGCTCCAGATGTTGACTGGATGAACTGTAGGGCCAAATCCTGTGATCCTCTGCCTCTCAACATTTCTCATGTGAATTACACATCTAATCCCCGTCCCTCTCCCTGAGTCAGAGGAAGGCTTGCAAGTGCTTGGGGCCAGGTAACAGTCCCCAGATCAAGGTCATGGTAGCAACATTCAGAGGATCCTGACCCAGAGATAGAAGAGGAGCAAGGCAATCCATCAAGACTGTTTGTGCTGTTAGTGGTTGTGAAATCTAGCATCTCGTTACTCCAGGAGGTGACTCGGTTTCCCAACAGATAATTGTGATAATAGTCATGTTATATACATAGATAGAGATAGAGAATAATTTAATGGACTAAAGACTCCACTCCATTCAGATTAGTTATTAACTTATGTGTACATTCATTCATTGATATTATTAAATTTTGTTTCTTTGGTTAAGAAATACCCATTTTCTCTCTCACCACTGTTAAAAACAAAAGCAAAAACCAAACTCTTGTAATAAATGTGCAAGATCCAGCAAAACAGATACCCACATTGTCCATGTCCCAAAAATGTATGTATGTATGTCCCTGATCTGCCCCATCAGCTCTGTGTTAGGAGACGGATAGCAGGTTTCATCCTAAGGCCTTCGGAATCCTGCTTGGTCACTGCACGGGTCAGAGTTCTGAAGTCTGAGTTGTTTGTCTGGCCAGAGTTGTCACTCCTGTATAAACTGTTCTCCTGAATCAGGCCGTACAAGTCTTCCTTCTGCAACCATGCCTTTCATCCATTGACACTCTTTTTGCATGGGGTTTTTTTACATGTTTGCCCCCAGTCATGTTCTCAGGCCAGTGCTCATAGGTAATAGTATTAATAGGAGCTAACGTTTTGTAGCATGCTTACCGTATTCCCTGCCTTGTGTTAAGTGCTTTACGGTTACTATCTCCTTCAGTCCTCATAACACCCTGGGAGGGAGGTGTTACTGTTGTCCTCATTTTATAGATGAGGAAGAAAGTGACTTGGCCAAGGTCGCTCAGATAGTAATGTCTTAGGCTGGATTTGAACAGAAGTCTTCCGGACTCCAGATCCAGCTGTCTGCCCACTTCTGCCACCAGGCAAGAGGTAGTAAGTGTCTGAGGCTAGATTTGAACTCCCTGTGCTTAGCATGGGGCATGACACATAGCAGGTGCTTAATACATGTTGACTGATTGACTGACTCCAGGCCTAGCACTCAATCCACAGCTACCCAGTATCATTGGGCAAAAGGAAACCAGACATCAAAATGAAAATAATTTTGATAAATTCTATTAAAGGTTACCACTCTAAACAAATGAATGAATGAATAAATCAGCTCGAGATAAATTCCCTTGGTGCTACTTAAATCCGGGATGAAGTTTCTGGTCCCTCAGGCTGCTGGTATTTCCTCTCCCTTCTTCCCTATTCCACATCTGGAAGAGTGTTCCTGGCATAACTTACTCAGTACACTTTTGTAGCCTTCCCACCCCACATTGGAAGGCTTTTCCTCATTGTACTCATCTATACTCTACCTGGTATCATGAAGATACAAATGGATGATAAGCACGCTACCAAGATAAGGAGTAACATCTACAAGTGATAATAAATAGTGATAAATAATAAACGATGATCATGAATAGTCATTGCTATAATAAGATAGATGGGCCAGGTTCAAGTGCTGCTTGTGTGTGCTCCAGAGTGGTCTTTAGTGTGTGTATGAATATGTACTGAGCTCAGCCCCACTGGGCTTTTCTCTTAAGGATGTGGGCAGAAGTGTTGTTCTGGGTAGATGGGGACTGAGCTGAGCCATATTTTGTAATTGACTTTATTCTAGGCTTGACCTTTGGTGGTTGCCTTGCAGGTAATGAAGACGTATCACATGTACAATGCTGACAGCATCAGTGCCCAGAGTAAACTGAAGGAGGCCGAAAAACAGGAAGAGAAGCAGATTGGCAAATCAGTGAAGCAAGAAGACCGGCAGACACCTCGATCCCCAGATTCCACCTCCAATGTCCGAATTGAGGAGAAGCACGTCCGAAGGAGCTCAGTGAAGAAAATTGAGAAGATGAAGGAGAAGGTGTGTGCTCAGTGGGGCCCAGCAAGGGGTTGGGGGGGGGGTCATTTATTTTCCCGTTGGTGGAGAATGACCAAACTGGACTCCTTGCTGCTGCAGTGCCCCTCACTTGAAATGTTCATTGTTTAGCTAGTAATTGTGGAGCCTTTTTGCTGGCCTTGCCCTGAATCTCTCACCAGCCAGGTCCACCACCTTCCTCACTGTTGAAGCAGTCTTGCAAATGTTGACTGGCCCAGGCGAGGTACTTAATGGGTGAAAGGAGAATAATAAAGAATGGGGTTTTTGCTGGCTTTATTCTTCATCTACTAGAAATATTTTGAGGCTAGTAAACTGGTATCTCTTTGCTATGCTATCCAGAGATTAGCAAAGCCTTCCCCAGAGTCAGAAGGTAAGCACTTTGCTGGGCCTTGGTGTGTCTCTCCCGGTCTGCAGTGGGGCATCAGAGACAGCTGTTACCCTCCGACTCCTGCAAACACAGCCAGATCTACTAGCAACAGATTAAGATGCCCAAGGGGTCAGAACACCTGGATCTTGGCTGCTGGGAACATGAGAGTAGTAGGGGGTGGAGAAGGACCGGCAGATTGCAAACTCTTGCATGGCAGGGGAATTATATTATCAAGTAGACCCCCAAAGGGGGCATGTGTCTAAGACGGGAGTCTCATTAACCTTTCCAGAGTGATCTACATTATGCCCTTGAATTTTCATTAAGTAGAATTAGAACCCAATTTAAGGGAGTAGCGCGTTGGGAGTAGCAGCTTAATTGTGCCTGCTTCCTGAATGTACTGTTCCTTTCATCTCTCAGAGAACACACTCTCCTTTTTTAAAATAAATTTTTTTAAAAGTCTGAACTTCTGTTCCCTTTCTCAGCGCCAAGCCAAGTACACAGAGAATAAGCTGAAGGCTATCAAAGCCCGGAATGAGTACTTGCTGGCTCTGGAGGCAACCAACGCATCTGTCTTCAAGTACTACATCCATGACCTGTCTGACCTCATTGATGTAAGTGTCCAGAGCTGGGGCTCCCAGAGGTTACCTCACTACCATTGGACAAAGGCACACTGGGGCCCCTCCCTTGCCCTTCTATTCCTTAAAAAAGACAGCAGCACATGGGATTGATGAACAAGCGCTAGAAAGATAATGATATTGTACCTTGTATTTGGATAGCCTGGGTGAGTGTGTGTGCGTGCGTGTGTGTGTGAGTGTGTGTGTGTGTTAGTGTGTGTCTATGTGTGTGAGCACCTTTAAGGGGTGCAAAGCATTCTACATATGTTATTTCGTTTGATCCTCACAACAATTCCAGGAGATAGGCTCTATTATTATTCCTCTCTTAAAGATGAGGAAACTGAGGCAAACAGAAGTGAAGTGACTTGTCCAGGATCAAGTCTAGGCAGGAGTCAGACCCCCATGGCCAGTGTTGTATCTGCTGCACAGTTTCCCTACATTGTCATATTTGATCCCATTGTGTTGTTTGATCCTTACAAAAACCAGGTAAAAGGTACCCATTAGCCCCATTTTACAGAGAGAGGAAATTGATCCACAGTGAGATCCATTGGCTTGCTGGAGCTCATAGAGCAAGTGAAGGACAGAGTCCAAGTGTCTCGACCCCTGATCCTATGCCCTTTATTAGGACATCAGGATGTGGCACAGAAGGAAGGGATGCATTACCATGTGACTGGGCTTGGGGCTGGCCCAGGCACAGTGTCCTGTGAACAAAGCACACTTGATGATTCTGGCTCCTTGTGTTGTTAGATGTTCTTGGAGAGAAATAAAGCACATCCAGAAAGCAAACCTTTGGAAAAGGAAGAACTCGCTTATTCCGAGACAGGCTGAGCTCAGAATACAGGCCTCCTAGGTGCAAAGCCCTTTCCCTGGTCAGGTCAGTAGCATGGTGGAGAGAACACTAGACCTGGAGTCAGGAAGACCTGAGTTCAAATTCCACCTCAGATACTTACTAGCTTTGTGACCCTGGGTAAGCCTCAGTCTCCTCAGCTGTAAATGCAGATAAGAATAGCCCTTGTTTCACAGGGTTGTTGTGAGGTACTACTTGTAAAACTTGTAAAGCACTTAGCATGGCACCTAGCACATAACAGCACTAATAAAAATTGATTCCTTTCCCTGGGCAGGTCATTTTATTCCTTTGGGTCTCAATTTAAAAAAAAAAAAACAACTTTATCTGATTTCCCCTTGAGCCTTATTTTGAAAGTAAAAAGGAAACCAGGTAAGAAAAGAAAAACTGAGGTTCAGTGATGGGGATGGGTGTATGGGTGAAAACAAAGGAAATGATTCACAAGGAGAGAAGTAGAAAGCTAGGGAGTTTAGGGGGAGGTGTCCGAAGGTAGCAGGGCCAGAGGAGATCTGACAGTCCCTTTAAGGACTGGGTTTCATCCCCTGTTGGGAGGTGTGGAGTCCTCTGGGCTGTTCAGGCACCTCTTTGTCTGCTGATACCAATCTGAGTGCTATTCTTTCACCAAGGTTAAAATGAAAATCAAGATTCCTTCTCTACTCTGGGGGAGCTTGTGCTCACTGTTAGGAGTGAGGAGTCTTCTCTGCGTGAGGGTCCTTCTGTCTGCTCTGGCATTCCCTTACCTACTCAGTGCAAAGTCAAACCTGCCTCGCTAATTGGCTTCTGCCATTGATTGGTGAGGTGTGGTCTCCTTTCACCTCTAGGCTCTGGACATACTTCCCCACCAAATTCACAAAATTACTATATTGGTTCCTTGGAGCTGGGTACTGAGCAAGCAGCAAGAAGCCTTCTCTGGGCCTCTTGAAGGCCTTGGCATCCACAGGCCTTCTCAGTGCAATGGGAAAAACTCATCTCAATACAAAATAGATTGCAGAGTCCTTTCCAAGAGCCAGTGATTTGGCAGCTGATCCTCCTGATTGTTTTTTAAATAGTATTTATTAAGTGCCTGATTGCACAGGAGGGTTGTTCTAGGTGATGTGTGAGAGAATTTTATAAACCTAATGTATGCTCTCTCAAAATTCTCAGTTCTTATAGTACAGAGCATGTTGTATTAGTGATGCTTCCTGTGTTAGCCCAGGTCAGGGGTACCTTACAGTGAGTCAGGGGTAAAGGATGCTCTGACTTCCCTGACTTCCTGTGTTTTTTCCGGTGGGCAAGAGCAGCCCAGTACAAGTCTTAGGGAGGGTCAATAAACTCTTAGTGACCAACCTGGGACAAAGGTGTTTGAATATGCTTCTCTTGGCTGTGTATTTATGGGGTGGGTACTGATGGTTCTGGCATGAAAAGTTGGCTCTGAGGAGACCAGAAATGCTGCTCTCTTTATCCCAACTGTGAGGGGATGGACTTTGGGACATGGGACAAGTCACGTTTCTATCCATTGCCATGTGTGACATGCACACTATCCTACCCACTTTTCCAGGGTGTTGGAGCTTGAAGGAGTGTGAAGCAGTTATTTTTGTCAGGGCTGTGTACATTGCCACGAGGCTCCTTCCTCCCCTTCTAATACTGTGAAAGATTGAAACCCAGATTGTCAGAATCCACGTGAAGCATCTGACACAGTCAAGGAAATCCTTGATTTCAGGCCAAAAAGACATTCTGAGCTCACTTAGCAGTGTCTGAAGGCTGTCACCTCCCTGGAATGGCAGAGGCTCTCCTAAACTCAGCAGATGGATGAATGAACAGGGCATTGTCCCCACCTTAATAACTCGAGCGTTCCAAGTAGAGCTTAAGGGTCTGAGAGTACTGCGGGCCAGAGGCCAGCCTAAGGCTGCAAATATGTATTCTTATGTGCGCAGCCTTCAGTTCATTTTAAAAGACAGTTGAACCGAACTCTGTAAGAAATTCTTTTGGCAGAATTCTTTTTCTCTTTCCTACAAATTAAAAGTATGTATGATCAAACACTTATCCCCCCTCCCCCAACCTCTCCTGGGGATTATGAGAATCTTCTGGTTAACAAAGGGTTAATGATCTGTCAAGTCACCCATGTGGATGAGCTATCATTAAATTATTATGAAAAATTGATTTCCCCAGAGAGTGTTTCCGATCAAACATTTATATAACCCAGAAAGGGCCAGGGGAGCCCAGCACTCTCAAAACCAGAATCTTTTGGGCAGTGAAGTTCTCAGAAAGCACTGCAAACCCTCTTTGCCTCTAGTGTAAGGGAAAGATTTTGCTGTCTCTACTTGCCCAACCTCGCCTAGAAATGGGAATGATATATTTCTTGCCAGAAATCGCTTTTTTTTCTCCAAGATTCAGTTTCTAGTCCTTACCTCTAGAAGACATATGGCACACTGGGCCCAGGAACCCTGTTCCCATACCTGTAAATGTGGAAAAGAAGACTTCCTCTGTAGAGAAAGCCTGATTTTTAAGTGAAAGAAGACATAAGGGTAGTCTTTCAGATAAGCACAATGTATTACATACCCAAGATTTGTTGTTGCTGGGGGTTTTGTTTGTTTGTTTAATCAGACAGTTCCCTCTTCAAGAAACACAGTAAGTAAAATGAATCACAGATTGTAAGAAAAACATATTTCATATACCAACCTGCATAAAATGTTACCCAGCCTATATCCTGTTACTGAGTCAGCCCATGTCTATTTATAAGGTTGCCTAAGGGGAGGAGTCAGAGCTTCTCAAATTAATTCCAATTTTAGTCATGATACAATAGAAAGTGCTGGGTCAGAGGCTAAGAAACAGTTTGAATTCCAGATCTACTTTTTGTTTATTTGTTTGCTTGTTTGTTTTGATTTGGAGGCAATCCAGGTTAATTGACTTGCCCGGGATCACACAGCTACGAATTTTCTGAGGCCAGATTTCAACTCAAGGCTTCCTGATTCTGGAGCCATTGTTCTGTCTGCTGTATCACCTTGCTGTCCCTATCCTGCTCTACATCTTATACCTGTGGGACCTTGTGAAAATTGCTTAACTTTTCTGGATCTCTGTAAAATGAGTATGAGGGGATTGGGGGACTTGAAATCGACTAGATTATCTCTAAATTCCTTTCCAGCTCATAATTGTCTCATCCTCATCATTAACTATCTACTATGTGCAAGAAACCTTGGAATGATACAAAGAGGTCAAAGGCCATGGGTCTCTGGCCTTGAGGAACTTACATTCTTGTTAATCAGAGAAGGTCCATTCAATTGAAAATAAAAGTTTAAGACAGCAGTACCTTACATTTGTATTGCCTTTGGAGATTAGTGAAGTGCTTTTTCTTCTAATCACCCTGTATGTAATAGATATTGTAAATGACTACCTTACAGATGAGGGAACTGAGGCTCGGGTAATTGGCCATGGTAGCTCAACTGGTAGACATTAAAGTTAGGATTCAGACCCAATCTTCGAGTTTTTTTCCACTGTGCCATGCTTGCCCTCATGGTAAAGGCTCTGACAAATTAGTGTTTCAAACAATAAGTATCATGAATATCGTTTACCTAGATTTTAGCAAAGCATCTGACAAAGTCTCTCATACTGTTTCTATGGAAAAAATGAAGAACTATGGGTTAAATGAAAGTCAGGTTGATTCACAGCTAGTTAAGTGATCCCAAAGAGTAGCCATTAATCAGTTTAAATATCAGCTTAAAAAGGTCTCCAGTAGAGTAGCCCAGGGAAGAATGCTTGGCCCTGCGCTGCTTAACATTTTTATTCACAATTTAGATAAAGAGTGGCAACTTAGTCAAATTGGCAGGTGACCCAAGGCTCAGGCAAGAACATAAAACACAGTTTAGAAAGAGGAAATTTAGTAAGGTTATATGTAAAGTTTTATATTGGGGTTAAAAAAATCCAGGTTGCAAATGCAAAATGGCAGAGGTATGTAGAAGTAGCAGTTAATCTGAAAAAGATCCAGGGCTTTCAGTGAACTACAAGTGCAGGATGAGTCAACGATATGTAATATAGCAGTCAAGGAAGTCTTAAAGGCATCATGTTCTAGAACTGAAGAGTTCATGGTTCCACTGTCCTCTGCCCTGGTCAAAATACATTTGCAATATTGAATTTGGTTTTGAGAACCACATTCGAGGAAGAACAACGATAAGCTTGGGGGCAGCTTCCTGAGGAAGGCCCCATGGTGAAGGGCCTCAAGTTCATGAAGATGGCTTGAAGGAAAGGAGATGTTGAGCCTGAAGAAGGTTTAGGTAGGGTGTGTGACTGACTATTCAAGCATCTGAGGGACTGTCACCTGGAAGTGGAGTTCAGTATGTAGTGCTCGGTTGAGACAGCTGGGTGGTCTAGTGGATAGAATGATAAACGTGGAATCAGAAAGGCCCAGGTTCAAATTTTGCCTCAGACACTCTCTCAGCCTTGGTTTCCTCATTTGTAAAATGAGGGTAATGATTGCATCTATCTTATGGGGTTATTCTCTGAATCAAATGAGTAAACCCTTTTGCCCTGTCCCCTTAGAGCACTCTGTAGATAAATGCTTAGCTGTTGGTCTCTGAGGTCAAAAGTAAGGCCATTGGTAAAATTTGCTAAGGGGCTGATGTGAGCTTGATGTGTGTGGAGGGTGGGGGGAATAAATTGCTGACAAGTACAACTTGCCAATGGTGGGATCCGTTCTCTAGGGAGGTAATAGACTTCTTCTCCCTAGAAGTCTGCAAGCACAGACTGACCATCTGTTTGATCAGAATGGAGAGGAAAGTCTCAGTATAATGATGATGCCAGCAGTAGTAACAGTAACATTCACACCTTTTATCTCATTGGAGCCATGGGATCCTTGAGTCTTGTTTCAAGTATGGGTTCCTACTCTGGGATTCATTGATTGCAGAATAACGACAAGCTGATATTTATGGAATGCTGTAAGGTTTGTGAACTGCTATATAAATAACATGCCTGTAAGTTAGGTGCGACTGTTATCCCCATTTTACAAATGAGGAAACTGAGGCTGAGGAATTAAGTGACTCATCTAGGAAGCAACTGGTATCTGAGGTAGGATTTGAACTTGGGTCTTCCTGACTCTAAATCCGCACCGTATCCGCACTGCGCCACCTCTCTGCCTTCATGAGACTTTGAATACCAGTTTTATCCTGTAGGCCTTTGAAAGCTGTTACAGACTTTTGCACGATTCTTAGAAAGCCTGAAGTGGTAACAATGCAGATAGAAGCAGTGAGCTAAAGGAAGAAAGACCAATTAGCCAGCGCCTGGCATGGATGTAGGAGCTGTAGTAAGTTAGATGGCCGTGAATCGTTAGTTACGCTCCACACGCTTATCAGGCTCCTGTTACACCGGCAATGTCTGTGCGCAGTCCGGAACTGCAGAGATAAAGATACCATGCAGTCAAGGAAGAGAGAGAGGGTAAGATAGACACAAAGTAACTCTTAAATCAAGTTAAGTGACACAGATTTGGGAAATGTAATAAGCATATTGAAAGATCCCGAAAAGGAAGTTATAAACAATTGAAAGAAAAGGTCTTGCAGAAAGCAAATAATTACTTACATCCTGGTAGTGCTTAAAGGTACTCTCTCCATCCTATGAGATGGATATAGGTAGTACAAAAAAAGTCTGTCCCTGTATTTTACAAATGAGGGGACTACAGTTCATTGAGTTATAGTGACCTCCCTAAGGCCACACTTGAATAAGTGTCATATAGAAACATGGCTGTCTCTCTCCTGATGCCAAACTAATGCACTTTCCATGTCTTCATAACGCATGTGGAAATGTCAGGGAAGACCATCCAAGGTCTGGAGGACAATGTATAAAAAAAAAAGGCGCGGGGGTGGAAAAAAGCAGGCCAAGGTTGGGGAATGATGAGTGGTCTGGTTTGGATGACAAATAGTGAGCATAAAGGAGGGGAGTTGTATGCAACAAGTTGGAAAGGTAGGTTTGAGTCAGGTTGGGGGGGGGGTGCCTTGAAT
The DNA here is from genome assembly GCA_028658325.1 of Potorous gilbertii. Taxonomy (NCBI): domain Eukaryota; kingdom Metazoa; phylum Chordata; class Mammalia; order Diprotodontia; family Potoroidae; genus Potorous; species Potorous gilbertii. Next base: position 599,555,484 of record CM053770.1, on the reverse strand, counting down.
GCAAGCTAAAGAGTTTGTATTTTATTCAACAAGTAAAGGGGAGCCATTGAAGGTTCTTGAGCAGGTGAGTGACATGGTCAGATCTGTGCCTTCAGAAGATAAAGACAACAATGGGAAGAATAGTTGGCTATGAAAATTGCAATGGCAAAGGCAGTGGTGTGGACTAGGGTGGTGACAGTGGTAGGAAAAAGGAAGGGGCAGATGCTATAAATGTTGCAAATGTAGAAAGGCTAGCACCTGGCAGCTGGCCAGATGGAGGGAGGCAAGGTCAGAAGGGAGACAGGTGGTGCCAAAGGTGCCCTGAAGTTGTTAGAGCCCAGAGGGATGAGAAACATAGAAAATATTTATGGACATTTGCCTTCCTCTTCTCCTACCCTCAGAAAAGATCTCATTTGCCCCACCCTGTGGGTAACTCAGGTGCTGGCCAGTCTTTAGCCCCCTGGTTCCATAAGGAACTCATCAAGTTGGTCCTTCCTGCCCAGAGGAGGACAGGGCTTAAAGCCCTGGTGACGCTCCCAGCCTAGGGAAGAGAGACTGCCAGCACGCCCCACTCAGCAATCAGCCTGCTTTTGTCTGTCTTCCATTTGTTCTCCTCTCCCAATTGAATTTCATGTCCTTTAATTCTCTGCCTCTAGTTAAGCTCTCCACTGCTGTTCCTGTGCAGCAGCCCTGCACCTGCCAGGGCCCATTGGCACCATCCCAGGGCCCAGCACACTCTCCAATAATAGCTTACATTTATCTTCTGCTTGCTGCTTTGCAGCGTGTCATGCACATTATCTCATCGGGACCTCACTAGAGCCCTGTGAGGTAGGCAGTGCATGTCATCTCATTTTACATGCAGGGAAACTGAGGCTTGGACAAGGGATAAGGTTTGCCCATGGTCCTATATCCAGTAAGTGGTCCTTTGGCTCTTTCCATCACACCACACTGCCTCATCAGAGAGGGGTTTGTCAAACATCTAGAAGAGCAGCCGCACCAAGTCCTTTTTCATCCCGCATGAAGGCAGCTCAGAGTGATGCAGAGTAGATGACATGGAAGAAGAGGAGTTAATGAAGTGTCGATTTATGCAGCCATTTGATAGTCAAGTGAATGTTCTGAGAGGAGCCTGGAAAACACATTTCTAGAGGGTTCTGTGTTTGGTTCTAGTCCCGGGAGCTGGGGGGGCTGCTGTTCCCATCAGTCAGCCCAGCAAACATTTTAAAGCACCTGCTATGGGCCAGGTACTATTTCAAGCACTCAAAATACAAGAAAGGATAAAGCCCACCCCTGCCCTCATGGAGCTCACAGTCTAATGGGATACACAAGCATACACATACGTATACATGAGCTCCATAAACTGGAAATATTTACCAATGGGGAGGCACTGCTATGAAGATGGAACTGGAAAAGGCTTTCTGTAGAAGGTGGAATTGTACTAGAAACTCAAGGAAACAGGGAAGCCAGTATATAGAGATGAGGTAGGAGAGCATTCCAGGTGTGGGGGACAAACACAATAGAGGAAATGGCCAAAGCCAAGACATGGGGTGTCTTGTTTCTCACATGGCCAGGAGACTGGTGTCATTGGATCGAAGAGAGCGGGGCAAGGGAGATGTAAAATGTCAGAAAGACTAGACAGGTTGGTGGGGAAAGGAGAGGGTGGTGGTCAGACAAGGCTCCGGGGATCCTGTTTGGGCCCAGGATTCCCAGGTCCGAGGACTTCAGTCATACACTGGGTCCCTTCTCCCTCTTTACTGCTCCAATGGGTAACCTTTCCAGATCCCATGGATACAATAATCATCTTTAGGCTGATGATTCTCAAATGTACCTATCCAGCCCTAACATTTCTACTGACCTTCAGTCTTGCATCTTAAACTAAACACGTCCAAAATAGAATTCATTTCCCTCTCCCAAACGCTTCCCGCTTTCCAGCTTTTCAGGTGTTGGGAACAAAGCCTCCTTGTCCTCCAGGCTCACAGCCTAAGTGTCATCCTCATCTGCTCCCTATTTCTCACACGCACACCCCCGCCCATGGCCAATCTGTTGTCATGGCCTGTTGATTTCACCTTTGCAAAAATCTCTTAAATTCTTTCTTCTGACACTGCCACCCCTGGTGCAGGTCCTGTCACCTCACACCTACATTATGGCAGTAGCCTGCTGGTGGGCCTGCCAGCCTGAGACCCTCCTTACTCTGGTCCATCCTCCATTCAGCCAGTGAAGTGATTCTTTCTAAAGATCAAGTCTGACCATATCCCTCCCCTTCTCACTTCACTACAGTGGCTCCCTCTCTTCTCCAGGATCAAATACAGAATCCTCTGTTTGGTATTCAAAAGCCCCCCAAGCTGGAAGTGAGTTCATCCTTTTCCCAATGCATCCCTCTTGACTGTATAATAAATAAGGATATTGCTGTCATATATAGTTTACATTTATATAGGTTTTCTTTAATTTGCAAAGCACTTTCTCTCCATTATCTCATGTGAATCTTACATTAGCCTTATACAAAAGTTGGTATGAATATGTGGAAAATGAGGCAACCCCCAAGGGCGTGAAGGGAACTTGAGCATAGAAAGTGTTCATGGCAGCTGAGGGGAGAGAAGTAAAGCATTGTAGAGGACAGAGAGAGCCTCTAATCTGTGCAGCCCTAGATTTCAGAACCCCTTCCTTGGGCTGACCTGGTCTGCTGGCCCAGGCTTGGAGGAGCTCTTCCTCCTAGCCAAACTGGGCTCCTTGGTACTCTCCAGTACTGGTCACCCACCTTTACTTTTGTACATCTCCCGTGCCTGGAATGTGTTCTCATCTCTAAGTCTTGGGATCCCACACCCTCTATGTTCAAGGCTTAGATAAATTGCCACCAAGAGGCCCTTTCTGATTCTCTCATTTGTTCTCTTCAGCCTCCCCAGATTTACTTTCTGTTCACTTGGTATAGATGATTTGTGTACTTGTTGCTTCCCCTAGTAGAATATAAGCTTCTTGAGGCAGAGGCCATATCTTATTTATCTTTGTAGCCTCCCCTAGTATGCTTAGCATGGCACATTTGCACAGTTACAATTACATGCACCATATTTTCTGAACCAGAAATTGGGACATGTACCCTAATAAAGATGTTCCTTTTGCAAAGTACGCTGTCTCAGAAAATCTGGGCTGTATGGTGGCCATATGTATCACAGCCTCTTAATAAATGTCTAAATGGATGCAGAAATAAGTGTTTCTAGAGTCATCAAATGTTGGAGTTGAAAGGGATCTTGGAGCTCATCTAACCCCCACTTTGCAGATGGAGAAGCCAAGACCTAAAAAATGTGCTTGAGTTCACAGAGCTCACTAGTGATACTCAAGACTCAAAAGCCATTGCTCCCTCTACACCACCCTTCTTCCCCCATACACAATGCTTTTGATTTTTTTTTGTGAATATTTGTCTTCAGAACTAATGTTGACTATAACCATCAACTCCTTAAGGTTTAGAACTAAATTTTTTCTAAACCATGTATCCCTTCATCACCTCACTCTGTGACCAGAATATGATAGTGTAAATGGTGGGAGTCAGGAGGTGAGAATTCATCATATATAGTGTGCATCTATCAGATACTGGTTGTGTTGTATGGTTGACCTTACAAAGTCTGTAACTGTGCTAGCACTGTAGTGCTTAAACACTCGAGGAGGCAACTGAGGCTTACTCTTCAATGTTGAATTTTAGTGGCAGAACAGAAGTAAATTTAAAGGCCCTGTCCCCAAGAGACGTCTGAAGACATCACCATTCTGCATTCCTTGTTCAAGTCAAGGAGAGATCTGCTACACATCAGTGACCACCTAGGGAATTCAGGCTAGGGATCCTTAGACTAGCAGAGGCTGATAGAGATTTTGTGAGCTTCTCACTTGTTTATCTGAAAGACAGCAATGTCCTAAAATGAAAGACTGGATATAGTTGAAATGGTATAATTTGGGTGGGTGTGTGTGTGTGTGTGTGTGTGTGTGTGTGTGTGTGTGTGTAAGTGTAACTGGTATAATTTGGAAGGTGCTGTCCCAGACTCCATTTGAACTCTTCACTCACCAAGTGATATAGTTGTTCACTTAAACATCCCATTTTTATCCAAGAATTTCAGAGCACTCAAGGAAGCATGAGGAGTTGAACTCAGAACAAAAAATTAGACCTCTTATCTCAGCTCTATCACTCTTATGACATTGTGTGCCAAGAGGTCCTTCTTCTATTTCAAAAGCAGTTCAGAACGACCCCTTAAAAGCAGCTTCTGTGAATCCCCTGCTCACTCTCTGAGTCTTCATGTCATCCCACAGCAGTGTTGTGACCTAGGATACCACGCCAGCCTGAACCGGGCCCTGCGTACTTTCCTATCAGCTGAGCTCAACCTGGAACAGTCAAAACACGAGGGCTTGGATGCCATTGAAAATGCCGTTGAGAACTTGGATGCCACCAGTGATAAACAGCGACTGATGGAAATGTACAACAATGTCTTCTGCCCACCCATGAAGTTTGAGTTCCAGCCCCACATGGGAGACATGGTGAGTCCTGCCCCTCCACTCTTCCACCATCCCACCCAAAAGGCAGCCGACTCCCCTGTCTGCACATCTGACTCTACTTTTGTGTTGTTTTGGGGCTTGCCTAACAGTTGTTCCTGACCGGGGTCCCTTTCCTGTCAAGTTTCTTTTCTGGGGTTTGAATGGGTCCTTTATTCCCCCTTGTCTGCTTAAATAAAACCAAGCTATTTACAATTTGTTTCCATTACTGTGGATAGTAATGGACAGAACGGATGGACTGATTTTGGGATAAGATGATGCTACCCCATGCAAAGTTAGAAGTAGGGAGAGGCACCCTAGGAATTCCTAGGTACTTTGCCCTATCTCATGGGCCTCACCCATGGCCTGTTTTTCACCCATCTTCTGCTGAAGGCTCCTGGCCAAGGAACAAGCTCAGAAGCCACCTGTCTGGAGTAGTACATGTTTGGGTGTTGCCTGAGATTTTCTTATACCCAATAGCTTCTCTCCAGAGAGTAATATTCAGATGCCAAGTGTTTCATCCCACTTCTAGCTACATCAGGAACTTCATTCTCCACTTTCTAGAGCACAGACTCTGTTACAAATGGGTCAGCCACCCTGATGCTTCTTTTCAAAGGATCAAGCTGCATTGGTGTCAGTTTTTCCTTCAAGTTTTCTACTTCACCTTAACATTTTTAATAGCCTCAACTTTTTATCCTTTCCCAAGAAGAGGAGAATCCCCTTCTGATGTGGCCTGAATAATCAAGGGCATTGCTCAGTGTCCTGCACTTCTGATGGGCCCTACTCTTAGCTTGCTCTCCCCCTTGGTGGAAAATGAGTAGGAACTGTGGGAAGAAAAGGGGTCACTGTGGGTAGAGAATTACATCTTCTTTTGTAAAATTAGACAAAGGATAGGAGAAAACTGGCTGGAGTCTGATGCAGCTGAGACTAAAGTGCTGGTGGCATTTTAACAGAAGGCGTTGAAGTTGGCAGAGAACCCACAATGACCCTGGAGTTCTGGAGAAGCTAGGCCCCCAAATCAGATGCCAAATGTACTCAGAAATACTAAGAGGCAATTGGCTCTGCTCTCCATGCCCCCAGTGGCTCCTGGGCCTTTGGATGCCTGACTGGTGACATCAGACAGCTGGAGATTCTCAACCTTGGCCATGGCCTGTTCTGGCTGCCTAGCTGCTCTATTGTGTCTGTTCCTTCAGGAGCCAGAATGAAGTCAGCCCTTCAGATCTGAGAGCTGGCTAAGGCCAGCCTCTCAGCCGGGGGAGGAGGTCAGGTCAGATGGTGGGATTGAAAGCCAGTGGAGGAGAAGAGTCTTACCCATCCCCCTTGCCTTGAAAAGTGTGTCTGTTTCCCCAAGCAAGAGAATGGTCCAGTGGGTGTTTGTACACTCCCACTCTTTGGGAGGGGAGAAGGGACCTGTCACTATTCATAGGACTGTGTAGATGAGTGGGCTATTGGAGATGTAGCAACAAGGCAGGTAATAAAAGAGGCTGCTTCCCAGGCTCCAACTTGGCCGTGGCAGGTGGGATGAATGCTGGATGTTCTTGAAGAGACGGTGACAGAACCCCTAGTATTCAGTGTGCTTGGGCAGCCGCATCTGCCTGATGCTGGTACAAGGAGCCAGGCTTCTTTCTAACTCTCACCCACACTGATGAAAAACCAGCATAAAAAGATGACCCTTTGGAAAATCTCAAACTACAGCTACAGAGCCCTCAATCCAGCCCCCAACTGTACTTTTCTTCATGGTTGAAACAGAGATTCTGTGTATGGTCCGCGTGTATGAACATGTGCTGGCTGCTGTTGACATTCCCCAAAGCAGGGTAGCCTCTGGATATAGTTCTTTTCTATTTTCTCCTTGGGTGAAATTATGGGTGGAAGGGGAAGGTGGCCACTTGGACCTCCCAAAGGAAGTCTAGATTTCCTAAAGCATTGCTCCTCTAGTGCTGGGACTGTCTGACAAATTGAGGTGGGCTAGGATACTCTCCATTCTGGCTAGGCCTTCCCTATGTAGAGGAGCCTCTTATCTCTGCAAAGCTAGATCAAGAGGTGAGTCACTAGTCATCGCCATGTCTAAAAAAAGAAAAAGGGTGACCCCACTGGTTTGAAGTGAATTCCTCTTCCTCCTCCTCTCATAAAAGCATTTAATTCTGCCAGAGTTGGCTTTAGAGTTTCCACATGGAAACTCAATAGGTTACCCTTAAATAAGCTAGTTTTGTGACAGGGGGCCACAGCTCCTGAACCCTCAAGAAGAAGTGTGGCCTCTCCCTGACCCGTTCTCTGGTGCCGCTTCCTCTTGGCAGGCCTCCCAGCTCTGTGCCCAGCAGCCAGTCCAGAGTGAGCTGGTCCAGAGGTGCCAGCAGCTGCAGTCTCGATTATCCACCCTGAAGATTGAAAACGAAGAGGTGAGTTTTCTGGCCCTGGAGTCTCATCCCCTCAGCTTTCCTGTCATACCTCTTCTGATGCTTTGTCCAGGGATGGTTGGAGGGAGCGTGCAGAGGATGTCTCGAGCCTGGCAGGCGTTTCCTTAGCAAACAGAGGCTTGTACTTTCCTCTAGTCTTACATCCTGCCCTTGAACTCCAGGAAGTCACTCTGGCATGGCCAAAGGCTGAGCTCTATTCTAAGCATCCGAGAAAAGTCTTTTTTTTTCCTCTACACATTTCATTGAAATGGCACTTGGCAGCTGTGTGAACAATATTGTATCTCTGGAACCACCCCCTCGTGCTTGGCTTTCTCTAGCATTTTCAAACAAACATGGGCCTTTGGCTTTGTCGATTCAGATGTCTCTGCCCTGCCTTGAGGAGGGCTGCTTCTATGCTTTCAGTTATAAGGGGAAGAGGAAAGGGAAGGGAATGAGCATTTATATAGTGCCTACTATATGGCAGGCTCTGTTCCAAGTGCTTTTGACAAATATTAGCTCATTCAGTCCTACTATCAATCTTGGAAGGTATGTGCTATTACTATTGTCCCATTTTATAGTCAAGGAAACTGAGGCAAAGAGAGTTCTTTTTAATGACTTGCCTTGGGTCACACAGCAGGTATCTGAGGTCACATTTGAATTCAGATCTTCTAATAAATTCAAGGGAGTGGTTCAACTAATTACCCAGCTTCCCAATTCAAATAACTTCCCATTTTTCATCTCACTTTGTCTAATTTTTCTTGGAAGATCTGAAAGGGGTGATGATGGAACCTCCTTATCTTACAGGCAAGGAAAAATAGGCTAAATGGTTCTACAGAGAAGCCTAGGCTGGAACCAGGTCTTAGAACCCAGATCTCCACTCAAGTCTACTGTATCTTATCCTAGATCAATTGATTAACAACAGCTAGTATTTGAATAGTGCTTTAAATTTTGCATTTCACTTTACATCTCCTTTGATCTTCCTAAAAACTCAGTGAGGTTGTGTTGTTATTATTTCATTTTACAGATGATAAAACTGAGGCTGAGGGAGGTTGCATGATTTACCCAGGGTCACACAGGACATGTACATGAGGCGGGATTTGAATTCAGATCTTCCTGACTCTTAAATCCAACACTCTTATCCATCTAGTTGTCTCAGCCAATCAAGCTTCTGCATTTATGAAGCACACTCACTGGGCCAACACTGTGTTAGGTGCCAGGGATCCAAAGACAAAGCTTCTCAGGATGTAGTGGTGAAGAAATGCCCTCTTTTAACCCAACTTTACATGTAGTGCAAGAAAAATTGCCTCCGGATACCTCCTTCTGGAGTCATACTTCCCTCTATGTGGATTGCTTTCTTCCTCTTCCCTTGGCATTTCCCACAAACCTGGGAACTATATCAAGTGATTAGCAAGGCCAAGGACAACATTTTCAGGCCTTTGTTCTGGCTGAGCTGCACATTCAGCATCCTATTACAGCCTCTAACCCAAGACTTGGGACACTCTCAGATGGCAGGGAAGTCCCTTCCCCATACATCTGCTTCAGTATTCTCCCCTCCCCAGTTTTATGCCTTGTTTCACCCCACCACTTCCCACCTTGTCCTCCTTCTCCTGGGCATAACAGGTGAAGAAGACAATGGAAGCCACCCTGCAGACCATTCAAGACATCGTGACCATCGAGGACTTTGACGTGTCTGACTGCTTCCAGTACAGCAACTCCATGGAGTCTGTCAAATCCACTGTCTCAGAAACCTTCATGAGCAAACCCAGTATTGCCAAGAGGAGAGCCAATCAGCAGGAGACAGAGCAGTTCTACTTCACGGTAAGGTCAGGGGCGGTCTCTGGAGTAGGCTACATCCAGACTCATGCTCTGCAAAGCTATAGAAACCTGGAGGCTGTGTTTTGCTTTTGGTTCCTTTGTCTCTCCAGGGACTTTTAGATGGGTGTCCTCATCCCTTTGGTAATATCCTCAGCATTTGAAATCATGAATACTTACCTGAATAGAGAATAGAGTCCAAGAACTAACTCTAGAAGAAGCAGGCATTGCCCCAAAAGTTCAAATAGGAAGACACTCATTTTCACAAGCCTTTAAATAGTCAGCAGGTTTCCATTTAAAAGATTTCCTCTTCATCCACATAGGGTTGTAGGGATGGAATAGATCTTGGGAGGTCATCCCATTCATTCCCTAGGCTCTAAGGAGGATTATATCCAAACTCATCTCAGCCAAATGAAACTCTATCCTGTTTTTAGCCTCAGGAGAGTCAATGCCAGTGTTTTACAACTATTGTCGGGAAACTTTTCTTTGTGTCTACCCTAAATCTTTCGTGTTACAGCCTAAATGTGTCACATTTTTTTTCTCAGAAAGTATCCAGAATATTTTTATCTATGTATTTCGGTCTCCTCACAGCCAGGCTGGCACTTTAAAAATTGTACTAACAGTCCTTTGAAAGTTGTCTGCCTTATCATTCCTTTGCTTTTTAATAATTAAGTTATTTTGGTTTTGCCAAATAGAATTTGATGCCTGGACTAAAATTTATTTCCTAATTTTCTGACAACCAAGAAAGGAGAAATTAAGTTTGCAGATGTGAGATGAAATATAACCAGTGAATCTGCATGCTGAGTCTGAATGAAAAAAATTAACTTGTTTTGCAGTCAAGAAGCACATTCTATGCCCAGTAAATTGAATTTTTCCTCCAACTGGAATAATTTGTGTTTAATTCCCCATTAAATACTGGCTATTCCCTATTAAGAACCAATGATTTGCTTTTTTAAAAAAACCGTTTAAGGAATCTGTTTTTTTTTTAAATTAGTTACCCAGAACCGTTTCCATTTTATGTTAGCCTAGAGTTGAAAAGACAAATGAGTAAGAACTTAACCTATTAATACAATAATGGATCCTGTTATCTATTTAATAGTTCAGTTCTATGGAAAAATGTCACAATAAAATTTGTATAGGAGAATTGTGCTGGGTTTACATTGATGTAAGAGGGATTTGGATGAAACATTAGATTGAAGTCCCTGGCTATCAAAAGGATTAGCACTAACATATATTAAGTTTGTGCCATGTCCCAGGCCCTGTGCTAAGCACTAGAGGTACAAAAAGAGGCAAAAGACGGTCCCTGCTCTTAGGGAGCTTCTAATCTAATAAGGGGAATTGGGGAGAGGAAGACTATATACAAAGATATGCAAAGCAAGCTATGTACTGGACAAATAGGAAATAATTAACTAGGGGAGGCACTGGAATTACTGTGGGGGAAGCCTTCTTGTAGGAAATGGGATTATAATTTGGACTTAAAGCCAGGGAGAAGGGAGCATTCTGATCATATTTGGAAAGGGATGTGTTTATTTAGGGATAAAGTTTGTCTTTATTCAAGATGACTTTTGTCAGAGCGGTTGATCAGTTTTAGTTCATGCTGCAGCCTTTGCCTTTAGAAATGGCTCTATGTAAAAGGGGTCCAACCTAGCTCTCAGGGCTGGTGAGTGACTGCTCAGACCGTGGCCATTCTCTGACCCTTTGTCAGAACACAGTGCTGTCTAGCTTTCTTCCCACCCCTCTTGTAAACAAGTGACTGTTTATTAAAAATGCTACATCATGAGCAAACTACCTTGGTTAATAAGAGTCTCACAAGTCTTGACTTGTAGCAGGTTTAAGAGGGAATTTATCGTTTTCATAGACAGGCCCTCAGAATGCTCCAAATAATTCATAAAATGATGACAGGCAGACTGAAATGAACAGTCACAAATGGGGGTGAGAGGTGTCTAAGCAGTGCCACGCTCTGGATCAGGTTGCATTAACGCATCTTTCTGTGCTTGCCAGACCACCAAAGCCAACAGTTCTGCAGATGTAGAGTCTGCCTCTGGTCACTCCAAGGTTATCCGTGCATTTCTCTACGTCCCTCATTCCCCCAGACACTTGTGCAAACACATATGCAGGCACATACGTTAAGTCAAAGCACTGGAGTCCTGGTAGAAGCTCATATCTGTCCGAAAGCTAGGGAGAGGTCCTTTGTCTTGGCATCTACTTTCTGGTTGCTCACCTGGAAACAAAAGAAGCCATTAGGAAGGCTCCTTAATCACAGGCGAATGTCATCTGATTGATCCACCCAGATGGCATCATGGGAATTAAAAATGTTTTCCATAAAAGTCATTTATTTGTAGAGATGTAGATATAGTCTTTCAAGGAGAATTTCAGGGTTGTAGAGCTAGAAAGGAGAACTTACAGATCACTTTCTTCATTTTATCAGTGAAACAACTGAGGCTGAAGAGAAATGATGTGACTTAGCCTGTGTTAGGTGATAGGACCTTAGCCTGGGTACACGCAGACAGAGAGCAGAAGGAAAAGCCTAGCAGCTAGTTGCTTTCTCAGAGCAGACCCATTCTGCACATTTTCTCCATTGTGAGCCATATTAGGTTCAAAAACACTGACTGCAAAATGAATACTGTACACCTAACCAAGACAGATTTCCAGTGTTCACTTTTTTGAAGCCCTGGATTAAAATCTTGCCCCTGACACTTCTGGCTGTGTGACCCTGGGCAAGTCCCTTAACCTCTCTTTCTTCAACTGATCTTGATGGTCACTGAGGCCCATTCCAGCTCCAATTTTATGGTCCTATGATCCAGCAATGGCAAAGGATATTTCTTCACCCCTTGATAGAACACTGCAAGAAAAGTCTGAAATTCCCTTGCCTTTAGCCATGAGTTTACTCCATTCATTCATTCACACATTTATTAAGTATACCGAATGGGGGGCTAGGAGCTCAGTGACCTAGAACATTTAGGTAAGGACTTCCTGGCGCTGCTCATGATCACAATGCCTGGCACCTGGTTGGGGCTTAATAAAGCCTGTTGAAGTGAGGACATTTATGCACATAACTAACCAATGCACAATTCCATACGATTTTGTGACTTCATTTTACCAGAGAGTGACGGGAGCAGAACACACCACTGACCTAAGTATGATAGTAGCTGATGATTAATACATACATACACACACGCACACACACTCACACACACATAGGTAGGTATGTATGTATGTATATATGTATCCAATATTTCCTCCAAGTATGGATATGGGAATGGGGAACACACTTCAGATAACCATAGGGCTCTATTCTTCTTGGCCCTGAAAGATTGTTTGAATTGCCCTAGATTAGCTACTTGAGATCCTGCAATCAGATTAGGTGAAGGGAATGAGAAGGAAAAGGTGTCCAGAGGCAATCAGGAAGTGAAGATGCCTCTGTCCTATCAGCTGAACTGGAGACCTGCTCCTGTTGAAGGTTTGCTGTTGTATGAATTCCATCTGACAGCTGTTTGCTGCCTGAAGGGGGAAAAAAAAGGATAAGCAGAAGGGGGATTTTATTGTGCTTGGCTTGTGGTAAGGAAACAGTACCCACAGTAATATCCGTGTCTCTGAACGTGGCTTGTTCTCTTCCTTTGCCTCTCTAAGTGATTCTGACTTTAAAGTTGTGTACGTTAAGTCCTATGGGGTTTATATCCCCTCTGTAAGTAGGGGGAGACTTAAAAAAATTAATTTTTGAAAACCCATGAGGGCCTCCATGATTCACCAGGTTCCATTCCATTTTCTCAAGTCAGTGTGTATACCAGAGGAGTCTGAGACACCAGGGCAGTGTGAGGTTGAATTGAGTAGGTGTTAGAGAATATTTAAAAATGGAATATTTATAGATGCCTGAATACCTCAGTTTTCTCATCCATTCAGAGGAATTGAGGTGCCTGTCCTTTGAGCAGATGTGTATCTGCAGCTATACTCATTTATCTGCTTGCCTAAGGCTGGTTGCCATACCTGCTAGATGGGAGCATTTCTCTTCATTCATTTTATTACCAACCTAGCTTCCATTCTGGATGACAAACTTGCTAATGGTTAACTATAATCCTTGTCTAATTAATGCTTCTCAGTTGAAGGAAAGAAAAAAAATGTCTTGCCTTGGAGCCAAGTCTGATGGGGGTAACACTAAGGTAGGGAAATCTTATGTACAGAAGCCTCTCATCTCACTAACCTGAGGCCTGTGTAATTAAGTAACTTGCCCAGGATTATACAGCAAAGTCAAGACTAGTATGTCAGGGCTCTTCCTCCTAATCTTGTACCTTAAATGGGACTAGGACCTTGATCAAACCATCAACCCTGATCAGTTTTTAATTCACACTGGTTACAAAATTGTTTGGAACATCCTCAAATGATGCCAAGATCACAGTTTCCACAGTTAGCATCATAGAGGGGTAAAATCCTTGTCTATTCTGACTAGTCCCCAGAACGGCAGGCTATTTCAAATGTAGGTGTCTGTGCCATGAGTCACAAGGAGGTGGGGGTGGGGGAACTGGATGGAGATGGGGTCATTGGTCCTGGTGGCTTCTGGGAACTTCCTTCTATTTTTGGCCAAGTGACCTTGAAGAAAATGCTTTTCCTTCTCTTCCTTTGTTCTTCCATTCAGGAAGAGGAAAACAACAGATAGCAGTATGATTTCTCTGGAGTGGGGGAAATTAATTAGTTAATGCTAGTGAAGAGCTTTGAAGAAAGAAATACCAAGAGCTTAAAAGTCACTTGTAATGAAAGCCTCAGTAGGGGCTTAGTCATTGGTCTTTTTCATTCCCTGGAAGATGTGAACCTGTTAGAGATGAGATACTGTTCCCGGTTCTCTGACCTCTTTCAGAAATCATCTGAAAATTCATCTATTCCTTTTATGACTTTGACAGCCCCTGCTTATTCAATCTGTTCTGCATTTAAAAAAAAAAATCCAGTGGCACAGCTCCCAACTCAACTCCTTAGGGTAAAGACATGATTATTCATCTTATTTTCCACATAGTGGAGAGCTGGTTACATAGACAAGAGTGTGTAAATTTTAAGTAAAATGGCTGGAAACCATTCATGGAGTAGGATCAGAATGGTTTCATTTTGCCCCTAACTGGCTCACCCAAAAGCTACCCGGACTATTCCTCTGGTATTAGAGATGTAAGTCATACCTTGACACACTCCGAATCCTTTAGGATTTAAATGGAATTTCAAAAGGTAATCCATCATACCTCCTTATCAGGTAGTTATTTATTTTAACGGGGTACTGACTGACAGCTGGAGCTAACTAGTGAACTGTGAACATGAAAGAAACAAGGTTTCCGGAATCACAGCTATCAGCATGAGTGAGAGCGGGGAATCTGCACCCAGCTCCTTCAGGAGTCAGGCTAGTTGAGGTTTCAGCTTCTCAGTGAGTAGATTTCCCAGTCTCCTGGGGGTGGGGGGAGGGTTAGCACCAGGCTATTTGTTCTGGATTCCTCACCTCTGGGCCCTAAGCCCTCTGGCCCTCACTATTAGGTACCCGTTGATGATTAGGATATCACCCAGAAAAGAAGGACAGCAGGTAGAAGAGCTGGTGTGAACAGATGGAGCCAGGAAGTCGACCAAGGACCCTGTTTTCATGCAATTGTTCCCATGCCAGAACACAAAGGTAGCTGGAAGTGATCTGGGCAGCCCTTTTTGTGTTGCTGAGTGGTTTTCAGTGATGTCCCACTATTCCCGGCCCCTTTGGGGTTTTTTTTGGCAGTGATACTCGACTGGATATTCCCTTCTGCAGCTCGTTTTAGAGATGAGGAAACTGAGGCAGACAAGTGACTTGCCCAGGGTCACTCAGCTAGTAAGTGTCAGAGGCTGGATTTGAACTCGGATCTTTCTGACTCCAGGCCCAGTGCTCTGTCCACTGTGCCACCTATGTGCCTTGAAAGTGACCCTTTGGACTATAGCATGCCAATGGAGTTTTCTTGGCAAAGATACTGGAGTATTTGCCATTTCCTTTAGTGGATTAAGGCAGACAGAGAGGTTAAGGGTCTTGCCCAGGGTCAAACAACTAATAAGAGTCTGAGACCCAATTTGAACTCAGGTCCACCTGATTCTAGACCCAGGAACTTAAGAATTCTATCTTGGGGAGTGTAGGACCATAGAACAGCTGATATCCAGAGATATCAAGAGTGTGCAACATTAAGACATCAAGGTGGAGGGGTGACCTTCTTTCAGGGTGTTTAGAGTTATCTTGTATATCTTCACAAATATTTATTGGAGAAAATCAGAGTGCACCTTAAGAGGATTTCAGACTTCTTAATGTCTTCAATATAGATATCCTCCTTATTAAACCGAGGCCTAGGAAAGTAAAGACCTTCCCCCAAGGTCACACACACAGTGCAACATCAGGACGAGGACCTGGTTTGTCTTACTCTTCTTGATGCAGTACTTTCTAAGACACTGGAGGTCTTCTTCAGCCCCTCAGCTCCAGGCCCTTGGGGAGTCGCTGAATTAAATAGCACTTCTTAAACGGTGGATTGAGACCCCATAGAGGGTTGTGGCCCATGGTTTAAGAAATGATGAAGGGGTCATGAGTGGAAAAAAGTTCAAGAAGCCCTGGTTTAGAACATGAGGTCAAGGTTACAAATTCCATATGAGCCAGTTAGTATTCTAGAAAAAAGAATTCAGTTACCCAGTTATAGATTGACTGGATCTCAGCTAGTTGATACTTGCGTAATGCATTGTATATGTTATCTCATTGCATGGTGTTATTACCATTTTACAAATGAAGAAACAGAAACTGGAAGTCAAATGATTTACCCAGGGTCACACAGCTAAGTGTTTGAGGTTGGCTTTGAACTGCAGGCTTTCCAGCTCCAGATCTAGCACTCTTCCTGCTAAGTCCTTCTGCCTTTCTGACCGCTGACCTGAGGCAGGTTTCTTGCCAGGTAGGAACACTGAGTGAAAGGTTGTAAATTGCTCAATATAACATGCACACAATTTATAAAATACTTTCAGTTTAGTTTACCCTACTACATGTAAGACTCTAAGTGTACACACACACACACACACACACACACACACACACACACACACACACACACACACACACACACACACACACACACACACACTTCCTGCCCTAAGGGAGCTGATACTGTGCTGGGGTGGGGAGGGATAGGGGTTGGCAAAGTGGAAGACTTGAGTTCAAAGGTGGTCTGAGCTACTTAGAAACAGAGATCCTGGCCAAGTCACTTCACTGCTGCCTGCCTCAGTTTGCTCATCTGTAAAGTGGGGACACCTCCCAGGGTGGTTTTGGGATCAGATGAGGTTATCTTTGTAAAGAATTTTTAGAATCTTCAAGCACTTTATAAATGTAAGGGATGTCATTGTTGCTCCTGCTAAATATAGGAAAGAGAGAATGCTAAGGTAGGTGATGGGGAGGAGAAGGTCGTCTCTAAGCTGAGGGTTCTGAGAGGGGGAGATCTAGAGGGGCAGCTAAGAAACAAAGTATGAAGTGAGTCGAGCCAGCTGATGAGAGCCAGAGTGCGGTCTGCTTTTATCCTCAGAGCCCTGGGGAGCCATGGAAGTGTGAAGATAGTCATAGGTAGTAGGTAATCTTGCTGGGGCAGTGCAGGCATTGGGGTGGACAGCCTGCCATGGAGTCAGGAGTATCTGAGTTCAGTTCCACCCCCACCCCTTCCCAGGTACATAGGTGACTGCCATTCTGGACAAGTCGCTTAAGTCTCAGGGTCTCCAGACAACTCCTTAAGAGCTGTTGCTCACCCATTGTAGTAGAGAAAATTCTTCCCCAAGAGCTCCCTATGCCAGTGAAATTTGCATTGGCAGAAGAAATGTCCTCCTTTGAAAATTCCTTATACATCCCTTACCAATCCCTTCCCCCCAAAAAAGAAACAAACTCAAAAAGAGCAGCCTTGTTCAGTGAAAGGGGGACAGGATTTGGAGTTTGAGTGTGAAGCCCAGCTCTTCCACATAATGCATGTGTGACTTGGTCAGTTCACTTAAATTGGAAGAAAAGAGCTCCAAGGTCCTGCCCAAGTCTAGAGCTATGATCCTATGAGCTGAAACTCTGAAGGGTTAATAAGTAAGTTAGGACTCTGTGAGGCCAACTCAGTACAGTTCAATTTCACTGACATTTCTTCCAAGTCAGACAAGTAAAAGGTACCATCCCCTGGACCCCACCCCAGGATTTCTGACCCCCAAATCCAGGGCTTTGCTATACCAAAGCTGCCTCCATTTCTTTCCTGAAATAGGCCAGTGTCATCCTCTCTGAGTAACAAGGACATTGCACCAAAAGAAACCCAAGGCCTTTTTTTTCCCTATCTCTACCTAAATACTCAGCCAGAATTTTAGAAAGAACTAATCCTTCGGCCTGGCTAAGAATCACAGGCCTGTCCCACTGGGCCTGTGCCCTGTTTCCTTCTTCCCTTTTCCCAGCTCTGTTCTTGGAAGTCAGGAGGGAATCTGAGAAGTAATGAGCAGCCCATTTTCCAAATGCTTCAGAATGAAGTCTGTCATTAATACCTCTCCCTGCCAGCTCCTTGTGTTAGAGCCTTCAGGGGAAGGAAGCTGCAGAATGGGATGTAGGTGACTTCAGAGAGAGGGCAGGTCCTCTCTGGGGCTTTGGAAGCTGGAACAGCTAACCTTGAAAATGGTTCAGGGCAGGTTCCCAACTAAATGATGACTAAAGCGGTGTAGGCTGTCTGTCTAACCTGAGATCATCCATTATAAAAATGGAGGCCAGAAAAGGTCTGCCATCTAGAGCAAGGCTTGAAAACAGTGCCTATAGTGGAGAGAAAAGGAAGCTCATAGGCCACTGGCCCAGATTAGAGAAAAGATTTGTCCGGGCACCTCTGAGTGAGTCCCAGGAGGTTTTTGTCCTGACCTGTACCATCCAGCCTCACTATAACTCCCAGGGCTCAGGGAAGTGTGATCGGGCATTGGGTGGTATAGGATGAGAGAGGATAAGCCTGAGCACAGCACAATAGTTATCTTGAGTTTGTTAGAGCAGAATTCATTTCCATAACCTCATCATGTGTCAGAACTGGGAGCGGGGAGGGCCTCCCAATGTAAGAAATGCAAATGTAAGAAATTCCAAGCCTTCCACAAAGAGTCTAAATGCAGGCTCTGGAAAGGAGGAGGCCAGGCAGGAGAAAGAAGCTGATTGGGATATGAGGTCAGAGGAAGATGCTTTGCATCCCAAACTTATAATTGGGGCAGAGGCTGGTCCTGTGATTAGGGTCCCTCCTGGTGCATTGGAATGTGTGCGTTGGAATGGGCTGGGGGTGGAGTAGGGTGGAGTACTGGATTACAGCAGCTATAACAAGTGACAGATGTGTGTCCTCACACATACATGGAGAAGATTGGTTTCGTCCAACTAGGTCTTTCTGGTCTTTCCTCTGAGGAAGCTGAAGCAGGAGACAGAAGAGAGAAATCTAAGAGGCCATGGAAAGGGAGGTAATGCAGTTAGCATTGGCCTAGGAAAGCAGAACTGGACCCTGTTTGGAAGGGTCCTGGAAGCCCTGACTTCCTTTCCTACAGCCTCAAAGAAGTTAAAAACAAAACAAAAAAAGAGGACAAAGGATGACTTTTGAAAGTGGTTCGTGTAGCTGGACAGGTTTGATTTCTTTCTCTTTTTTTCCCTGATCTGGTTTGATTATCTCTCCTATTCTCCCTCACAGAAAATGAAGGAGTATTTGGAGGGCAGGAACCTCATCACCAAGCTTCAGGCCAAGCATGATCTTCTCCAGAAAACCTTGGGAGAAAGTGAGTACAGGCGAGCAGGGCCATGCTGGTGGTTTGGGCATGGGGGAGGGGTTTGTCCTAGACTGAATTAAGTAGTGGGCTTTATGCCTCAGTCCCAGCTAAGCTGGGCAAAACAGGCATGTTCATGTTTTATGAATATATTTCTTTTTCCAGTCTGTTTGATACAGGGGCAATATCTCCTCCCCCTTCCCTCCTTCTGAGCCCCCTTGCAAATGACTGCTTGAGTGATGGCAAAAGGGGAATGCTTAATGAAGCATTAATGGGCATCATCTATTTGTTTAAATGGAGCATACTTGCTCTCTACCTGGTTCCCCCCCCCACCTCCTCTGCCACAGTTAGGGTAAGGAGACTGATTATTTATCATCCCAATGCCTCATTAGAGAGGCTCCCTCTTCCATGCTGAGATGGTGAGCTGGGTACAAGGAAGTTTGGAAACTGGAGCTCCCAAAGGCACATTTTGTGTCCCAGGTGATCCTTTGAGTGGGCCCTCTACAGAAAGCATCGGGCTTTTCAGAGAGAGAGGAGAGAAGGCAAGAGCAGAATGCTCCATGCTTTGGGACAACCTGCGTATTAGCATGAGAAGAACAGACTACTTTGCAGTTACCGTCTGCCAAGCATTGTTGCCCCTGCTTTGGGTCCCAGGGCAAAGGCAGTGGTGAGCCTGGGTTGTGTCATAGGATGGCCTGAGCCAGATCCCCAGAAAGTAACAAGGCAGGATTCTGGGCAGACACTCTGGACTTTCTCCACACAACTGATGGGCAGAGAAGAGAAAGGTGAAGGAGTATCCTTGGGGAAGGAGGGTGTAGTGTTGGCCCTCTGCCCAGCTCCTCGGCCTCACTTCACGCTGGCCCCCAGCTTCCTGTGACTAAAAGGGATTCCCAGGTTTGAGATGCCTCTGAAGGCCATGCTCCACTTTTTTCCTCTATTTCTTTATTTAGCAGTAGATCAAGAATAAAGAGGGTAGATCACAGCAGATCACAGAATATGGGGGCTGAATTCTTTACTCCTTCCAAGAACAAAGTTGCATTCATTCATACAAGTTTTCCTCTGAGTCTTCCCTGAGATTAACCTACAGAGTGTGAGTCCATTTGTCTCACACACACACAAGAAATATGTATATATATATATAAATATGTATATATATATACACACACACATATATACATACACATTTGTGCACACACCACGTACAATACACAAATACAAACTGGTATGTACATACCACATGCACATATCCACATACAACACACACATACAATGTATATATACACACTAGTGTGTACATGCTACACATACACAAGCATATACAGGTACACACATATGACATATCCTCAGCTACTCCCAAATAATTAAAGGCACTTCCACCTCCTTTGATCAATATTTTTAAACATTTTCTGCCCTGTGACCATTTAACCTCCTTTGCCCCTTCTCTCTGCCTCACTTTGGACATCATACCCATCCATCTGCCCAAAAAGCTGATCAGGTTTGGACATCAGGAGCCGATCTCTGTTTACAGAAAACCTTTGCTCCTAGGATATCAGATTAATCCTGGGATGTCAGAGAGAAAGAAGGCTCAGTCCTATTTTCAGCAAGCTAGAACTGTGATTTCCTTAGGGCAAGCAAATTCTAAACAGCCTCTAGATACAGCCTTATTGGCTGAAGCTAGTCCAAGACCCTAAGGTATATGTCTACACACATACCAAGTATATCATGTAGGGGAAAAGGACGGGTGACCATTTATTATTTTTGCAAATTACCTTAATCTAAAGATGACAAGTTCCAGCAATTTAAAAAAAATAGCAGATTTTCCTATCCGCAAGTCATTATGTTTCTGCTTCTACATGTATTTGTCACCATAAATGCAAGCGCTCTTGTTATTGGGATAATTGATGTGTATGAATATTCCAGGGTGGAAATGGGACAGATGTTGAAAATAATGGCTCAGAGTAATATTTTTGCAGATGAGAGGTTGGTGTCAGGAGGTGGAAGGGGCTGTGCAAGACATATTTAACTCTAATCAACGATTAGTAACCTTTAAGAGAGGAAAAAAAAATTGCTCTCAAATCCCCCAGCCACCCTTGTTCCTTTCAGAAGCATTTCTTAGAGTGGGAAGGAGTGTGGGAAGCTCATCATTCCTGTCCTAGCTCAGGCATGTGCTTAAAGGGTCTCCCCTCTCTATCCCTAACAGTCTACAAGATGGTTTTAAGGAGAGTTTATCTGGCTGTGCTGACACTGCCTTTTCCCACCAATCTTGTCAGGTTTTTAGGTTGAATTGAAGTAAATGTAGAAACTAAAAACTCCACCCCTCTCCCCCAGCTGCCTACCCCCAGCCAATAACCTAGAATGCTCCATTGTTTGAAGGTCAACAAGGACTCCCAGTCTAGGATGAGTTTCTGATTTTCCTTCCAGCCATGTGGAATCTGTCTTCACCCTTTCCCCAATCTCCCAGTCCCTTCTCTTTAGCTGTGAAAAGCAGCGATTGGCAGAGGACAGCGGAGCTCATACCCTGGAATCCCATCTCAGGAATGGGCCTTGCCCAGGCTGAGGAGCCTGAGCTGTTTTTCCGCATTTCCTGCCCTTATGCTGGGGAGGGTTGTCTCTAATAACAGAGACTCTCGGGTGCAAGCTCAGAGTTGTCTTTTTCCAGAGCTACTGTCGTCCTCTCCCCTCAATCACCACCCCTTGACCTTCCCACTCAAATGTGGTTCAGTTCCTTCACCCAGAATCTGGCTTCTGACCTTTCTTCCCCAGTGGCTCACCCTCCAACATAGATCTTTTGTCTTTCCTACAGGTCAACGGACAGACTGCTCTCTGGCCAGGTAGGTGTGGCTGGGGACAGCCCTGGGCAGGGTTAGAGGGGAGAGGGAGGCTGGGAACTTTGGCTGGGTAGGGAGTGGACTATTTGTAGTCTGAGAAAGAACCTAGGAACTGTGCTGTAAAAACATATGATGACTTTACAAAGAAGAGCCCTTCTTTCTCTCTGTCCTGCTGACCCCATCTGGTCTAAAATGGAACTGGGATTCTCAGAGAGTCTTAGGTAGAGAAAGGCACGATGAAAGGAAGACCCAGAAATAGCCTGTGTAGGAAAGACAAGATGCCGGAGGATCTGGGAGGCCTAGCATCAGCTTCAGAATTGAGGTTGCTTCTGTCACCAAGAACATAGATCTGGAAAGAAGTGCTTGGTCTCTGAGGACATTTCTCATGTACTAAAAAAGAATACAGATCTTAATTAGTGACTGTTTGCCAGTACTGAAATACTCTTCAGAACAAAGCAGCAAGTTTGAGTAGAAATCTGGCTCCCCTATGAGAATCCAGAAAACTTTGAATTCTTCTGAGTGATTCCAGTGCCCTGGGGAAGCCCTAGAGGTCCCCCAGGAAATACCACTTTCCCAAGCCACTGCACACTCTAGGTTTCTACCTTTCACACTGCTGATAGTCCTCAGATGCCTGGAAGCATGCTGATTTAGACAGTGAAAAGAGTTTTAATGGACAGGCCTCCTTAGGGACTTGTGTTTCAGCCCATCGTTATCAGCGCTAGTATCTGCCAACGCAAACAATAATCCAAGGGCCATTTGTAATTGTGGACCCATTATTTAGAAATCGCTTCATTTGGCTGTCATCTTTTTTCATTATGGATTATAGTAAAGACCCTGTTAGTAATACTAATCTCTCTAACTGGAAGGAAATAGGATGAGGGAGTTTCTTAAAATATATTGTGAGAGAGGGATCAAAGATTAGAACAAGCCTGCCTGAACTTCTTAAACGGGAAGGAACCCTCAGAGGGTCCAACTCAAGGATGCCTGTGGCCCCGAAAACTCTGGAGTTTTGCCCTTACCATACTAAAATACAATTGGAAAATATTTAACAAAGTAAATGAAAATACATTAAAATAATGTTAATTTGTGGTTTTCTAAGTCCATTTGTGGTCAGTAAGGATCTCTACTCTAGCTCATTCCCCTGCCTTCTAACAGCCAGAAACACAACTGCCTGTCTTCTTTAAAATCTCTAGAGAAGTGAATTCTCCAGCCTTCTTTGCTGACAAATCCGATGGCCTCCCAGTTCTTACAAATGGGAAGTTCTACTCCTGAAAGTAGAACTTTGCCTAATTTACCATCTTGAATTTAGAATGATAGTGTTTCAGGTCATGGAAAAAGGAGAAGCCTAGTCACGTCTGACGTCAGTGAGCATTGATTAAGCTCCTGCAGCTAGGTGATACAGTGGGTAGAGCACTGGACTTGGAGTCAGGAAGACTTGAGTTCAAATCCAGCCTCCGACAATTACCAGCTGTGTGATTCTGGACAAGTATCTTAACCCTTGCCTTAGTCTCCTCATCTATAAAATGAGCTGAAGAAGAAAAATGGCAAAACATTCTAGTGTCTTTGCCAAGAAAACCCCAAATGGGATCATGAAGAGTCAGACACAACTGTAAAAACAGCTGGACAATGACAAGATGTGTCAGGCACTGTGCTAAGTACTGGGCACAGCGGGTGTGGGGGAAGAAAGACAAAAAAAGAAAGACCATCATCACTCCCAAGGAACATGGTAAAGAGATCAGTCAGACAAGTCCCAAAGTAGAGTAGCCACATGGGAAATGGGATATCTGAGTGGAGGTCTGGAGTTCATAGCGTGCCGCCCCACCCCCCACCCGAGTCAGAGGATCAGGAGGGACCCGAGACACCTAAACTTCCTCATCTGCTTTTCGCTAAGTTAGATGACAGCTTCCTCCTCTGTGATGGAATAAAGTTTTGCACCAGACTTTGGAATAGCTCATCCTTCTCACCTTTTCCTCTTTCTTCTTTCTCTTCCACTCTCGGATTGGTCGTTATGGGCTGGGCGGGCACCACAGCCGGCGGAGCTCCACCATAAGGAAACAGGTAAGGACCTGCCGTTGGGGCTGGGGATTGTGTGAGTGGGCTCCTTCTCTGGTTCTGCCGGGTTTATGGGACCTTCCCTTCCTGCTCAGGGAGGATGTTTATGGCCATGCTCATTTTGAATACTCAAAGGACCTGGTATTTCAGTAGTGTAGGTATGACAGCGATGATGACAAAGGTGATGATGATGACAGGTAGCATTTACTTGGCACTTTAAGGTTTGCTCAGTATAATTTTTTTATTTATTTTATTTTTAGTTTATGGGCTAAAATCAGCATTTCCATAACATGGTATACTCCGTTAGAAGCACTTTATATTAATGTTATTTCGTTTGATCCTCACAGTGGTCCTACGATACAGGTGCTACTAGTATCCTCATCTACAGATGAGGAAACTGAGGTTCTAAAAGGTTAAGTGATTTGTCTGGGTCACACAGGGTAAGTATGGCAGAATTTAAACAGAGGTCTTCCCATGCCCAACACCTGCTAACTGTATTTATATTGCTGGCATCTATTGATGCATTGCTGTGATGCAATACACAACCTATCTATGCCTTAGATTTTTTAAATCCATTATTGTACTTGAAAAAGCTCACTATGAAATAGTTGCCTCTCTTGGATTTAGTTGGGTCAGTCCTTGGAAGACAGATTGACATTTCATCACTGTACTCAAAGATATTTCCATTTGGGAGGACTTTGGTGTGTTCTACCTAAATCGTCTTTAAAGGGCCTGTGTCCAGCCTCGTGCCACAATGAGGCATCTCTAGTAAAAGTCAGAGTTATGGGATATGTAATATAGTCACACATATGCATGTGATACATGTGATAATTGGGATATGGGATATATTTCCCATGACATAGTGGGACTGCTGTTATTTTAATGACTTCACTTGTGATTATTGTGTCCAGACCTGTCTGTCCTAATCTAGATCATTTCCCCTTCTCTGGAAACACCATGAGTTTGATTAAATGATTAAGCACCAGCAGTTCACCATACTAGAGCGTGTGCACATCATCATCCCTCTGAGCCACTACCCTTCTGTGGGACCTTCGGCCTCTCACGTGACTTCAATCTTTTCATGCATAAAATGAAGGGGGTTAGACTGAATGATCCCTAAGATCCCTTCTAGTGCCAGATTGTGTGTGTGTGTGTGTGTGTGTGTGTGTGTGTGTATGTGTATGTGCATGCACGTGAGACCCTAGAGCATCTGAACACATGGTTGGGAGTTTTACATTTAGCTTGTAGTTAATGAGGGTTCTGTTGTCTTTTGACAGCATCAAGGGTATTTTTAAGCACATTAGATCTACAGGCAGGAGTGTGATGCTAGAGTACAAGAAAACAGCTACTTGACGTCCTACTGTTTCACTCTGACGCCTTCCTGTTGTACTCAGCTTTACTACTGGATAGTCAGCTCTCAGCTGTAATAATAGTCAACTATACTACTGCCAGCAGTAATGGCCAGCATTTATGTAGCATTTTGCAGAGTGCTTCACATGGGTTATTTCATTCGATGCTCATCACACCTGTGGGAGGTAGGTACTCCTATTGTCCCCATTTTACAGATAAGGACCCTGAGTGAATTAAGTGATTTCTTCTGGGTCACCTTACTAGGAAGTGTCCCAACCCTTGGTCTTCATATTAGGAGGCAGTGATATGGATGCTCCAAAAATTTTGTTTATCTTTGAAATATGGTATAGTATAATAATTTTTATTGTCATTATTCCAGCAGAAAAAGATTTGTCATTGCAATAATTTTAAAGGCTTACGTTGAAATGAATTTGTATTTTCTGGCTTTAGACTCAGAGGATCTGGGTTCAAATCTTGGCACTGTTACTTATGACCAGTGACCTTGGGCAAATCACTTAATATTTCCTGGCCTCACTTTCCTCATTTGTAAAATAAAAACATTGGACTGCATAGCCTCTGTTGTCCCTTCCAGTTCTGTGTCCATGACCCTGTGATCCTTGGAGGTTCAGTGAGAAAGGGACAAAGATGAAATGTGGAAAAAACTATCCTGGGGTTACAGGAGGAAACTCTACATGCTAATAAATAAGTAAATTCAAAATGGATTATTCACCCACAGGTAACTGAAAGTTCCCCATGTGCAGGGTGTCCCAAAAGCATTGATGCCATTGTAAGCTGTAATGTAGTTTTATGAATAGCTTAAAACTACATTAAGACTTTTGGGACACCATCTGTAGTTCTTGGGGTCTGGCACCCTCTAACAGTGATTTCAGCCTACCCTGGTTAAAGTTGGGGAATGTGTGTAGTTAATGTGACCTTATTTTTTTTCTTTTTCCAAGAATGATTTGGTAAACCAAGTGTGGCCTTGGGATAAGATAAGACCCATTCATTTGTCACATCTCTGCCATGATTGTTTTTTTCTTTCTCTCGCTTGGCTCACAATTTAGTGAAAGTACCATCAAATAGACTAAGATTTTTGGGGGAGAAGTACTGAAAATTGTTCATGATATCATTGTTGTAAATTATCCTTCCCAGGCCCCTGCAACTTCAGTTAATGGCAAAGCCTGGGGTGCCTTCTCCAGGGGTGATTGATTGCATTTGTATCTCAGTGATTTAATAACCAGAGAGCTAGATGGGGTATCTGGGAAGAGGGAAGAACAGTCCTTTTATGTCCAGTGAGAACAGGATGAATTTGAAGTTTCATTCCATGTGTACCGGAGTCCTTTAGACACTGTGGTGACTGAAGGCGAGAAAGCCATCACAGCTTCGTATCGGGAACCAGCCTGATCTGACTGGTTCCCAGCATGTGCCATTGGTTTTCTGGCTCCCTGTCCTGGGAATGTCACCCACTGAGTTTTCCTTGGGCTGTGGTCTTAGCACTTAAAGAAGAAGTTGTTTGTGTAAGGCTGGGTTTGCATAAGAATTGCAGGATATATCCCAAATCCCAAATAAGGCAGTGCCTTGTTTTTGTGCTTCTGACCCACTTCCTGTATGACAACTCAAACCCGGTGGTGGTTTTGTAAAGCATTTTTCAAAAAGTGACTTGTTTGATCTACTTAAAAAGTCAAACAAGTAGAGATTGAGGACAGATTATGCAGGATAAGTAACCAATAGGAGTAAACTCATGATTCCTCAGCCAGAGAAAGAGTATATGGGTTTTGTTATATTGAGGAATCCTCACAGACCTTTAGTGTTGTAGAATTCAGCCAGTGAGAAGGGGGGTCATTTAGTCCATCCCCCTACCTTTAGCGAAAGTGCACTCATACTTTGGGAGATAACTTTTACTTATCTCTTTCTTAAATATTTCTGGAGGAGCCCCTTACAGTGTTTTCCAGGCTTTGTACTCAGGAAGTCCTGCCTCGGTCCCCAACATATCATTCTCATGTCTAATTTGGATCTTTCTTAATGTACTTTTAAGCCTATATCCTTTGGTCTTGTGCTCCTTGGAAATAGGAAGCACTCATCCCAGCTTTCACATTCAATTTGCTCCTGATTTCTCAACAGACTGTTTGAAACATGCATAAATACACAATTGACCATCCTTATGTGCCTCTGGAGAGGATCATTTTTCCACCTGGGTAAAGAATTGGTTTCTCAACATACATCAGAAAGTCAGGAGTGATAATTCCCATCTTGTAAGTGTTGATAACCCTCCCCCCAGGTCTTTTTGAATCATGGAAGCATTTCTGTTTGAAAAACTCTTTCATGAACTCATCCATTCAGAGTCAAAGATTCCCTTGTTGGTCAACTCTCAAAATAACTAAAGAAAACCAGAGAGACCTCCAAATTTCAGCCATCAACAAATAGTTCCATTAGCCTCCTGGTGACTGAGGCCTACTTAGTAATAGGCCTGCAAAGTAGTGTCCCCTGCTTACCCAGGCAGAATGCCAAGTGATACCAGTTGATCATAAAGCATGAGCATTGAATTTTAAGGAGAGTAACCTGGTGAGAAATATTTTGGGGCTAGTAAACTCTAGCCTATTTGGATAACTGTAAACCATGTGATATGGTCTTCTAGCTGAGCATTCTGGGCAGTAGCCCTGGTTTTGAAATAATATTGACTTTTTTCACAACTTCCATGTGAAGGAGCACTTCATCTCTTCCTCCCCCTCAGTCCTATGTTATCAGCAGCAAGGTCTCATTAAGTACCTCCTTGCATTTGGCATCACCTAAAGCAGGTGATCACCTGACAGGAGTTACATCGGTCAGAGACCCTAAGCTCCTAGGGGACATGAACCAGTAATACACCAGTAATACAAGCAAAATGGGTTCAGACAGCACACTGAGAATAGCAAACCAGCATTCACAGTTAAGTGAAGCAAGTGCCTCTCCTACATCACAGAAATACATCAGCTTCATGCTTAGGATTAATGCACTCATTTGGAGCTGAGGAGCTTGGTAGACAGAGGAAGAGAGATGTGGTAAGGGGGGGCCATCCAAAGCCTCCATGGCTTAAGCATGGACCTTTATCTTGCTCTCCCTCGAGTGTGTGCTGGAGAACCAGGAATGTACAATCACTTCAGGCTAATCAGCAGTCATCGGTGAGGCTGACATGAAGGACAGTTTGGTCCCAGAAGCTGGAAACCTATAGAGAGCAGATGGGTTTTTCGAGTCTTGGATATAAACATTTGCTAGGACCTTCTTGACTCCTGTTCCACCTTGGCACAGGCACTGTACCCTTTGGCAGGACTGCCAGCACCCTGGGAACTGGAAGCCATGCCAGTTGATGGACTGGCTGACTCCTTTGCCTGACTCCCCGGAATGACCCACCTGCTCCCCTCCTGCTGCCCAAATTCATGGGTAAAGCTAAGTATCTTGAGCCAGGAAAGAGGAACAGGCAATCTCTTGAGATGGACAGAGTCCACTAGGTCTCTTCAGCCCAAGTTCTACTTTCTTTATTTCTCCCTAGTTGGAACCCTACCCTTTCTTCCCAGCTAGAGAGTACTTCTACCTGACTCCTTCTTCTCTTAGGCTTCGTTTTGTATGCGTTTAATACCATTCATTCAACAAGTATCTGTGGAGCATCTGTTGTATGATAAGAGCAAGATACAGTCCTTACCTTCCTGTAGATGTAGATGGAAGACCAAGTGGAATGTTATTATACAATAGAAAGAGGGACATGGTGCTATCTCCTTGATTTCAGAGGAGTCAGAGAGCACTTTTGACTGAGAAAATCAGGGGAGTCTTTGGGGAGAAGGGAGCATGCTCAGTTAGACTGAAACATGGCAAGCAATTTCTGTGGAAGTAGGGAGAGGGAAAAATGGGCACCATCTCAAGCAGAAGTAACAGCACAAAGAACAAAGTCCCAGATATGGGAAAGAATAGGACAGGCTTGGGGAATGACCAATAGCCAGCTTTGGCTGGAGGTACGTGAAAGAGAGCAATGGGTAATTCGGTGGATAAGGTAGATGAGAGCCAAATCAGTCTGGGCTTTGGATGCCATGATTAAAAAAAAAAACATACTTGTTTGTAATACCATTACCTTTGGAGTCTGTTTATGTGTAGGCATGTCTGTCTACATGTTTGTGTATACATATATGTGTATGTACGCATGCATGCTTGTTTGTGTGTTTTATGCCCTTATCCAAGCATTTTCTCTTCTCCTATCCTTACACAATCCCTATGCCAACATTTACTCCACAGTTCCTTGGCCAACATGCCATATTTTGTAAATGGGGCAGTTGGGGCCCAGAGAAATAAAATAACAAGTTTGTATGGCAGATTATCAGATTAAGGACTGGAGTTTGGATTCTCCTGAAATCTTTTTTATATATATTGAGCTCTTTTCCAACTCATGTGATTAGTTTATAACTCTCTTTATACCTTAAGGGAGGCCATGTGGTAGAGTGGATAGAGAGCTAACCTTCTTGTCAGGAAGACCTGAGTTCCTGTGTAATCTCTTGACCCTGGGCAGGTCACTGACTTCTCGGTGCCCCAGAAACCACCTCTCTAAATTGTTAAGCAGTTGCCAATCTACATTAGTAGAGGAAGTTCTTCACTAAGAGCTCTCTATGCCAATGAAATCACAAGTCTGATTTTTTTTTTAATGACAAGTGGCCCCTTCTGGTATGCTACTAGTTGGCATATCCCCTGGCTACAAGTGATCAACAAAGCTCTGCAGAGATAAGTGGAGAACACACTGAACTATTGGCTTTTTTCCAGACCTTCTCATCCTAACTCAAGCCTCTCATGGCACCACTCCCTCCAACCTATGAGCCAGAGACCTTTCCTCATTCTTCACCAAAAAAACAGAGGCCATTCACCGAAGCTCCTCCTCCTCTCCTTTCCCCTCTTCTTCATCTCACTTTATTCAGATATATTCCCCCTCTATTTCCTGCACCACTCCAGTCTCCGTTAAGAGGTGACCCTTCTCTTTACTAAAGCCAGATCACTGTCAAGCCAGATCACTGTCATCTCTGCTCCCTCCTTTACATTCTATCTCTCCCTGTTTACTTGCTCCATTCCTCTTGTCTGCAAAAGTTCCTATGTCTCCTCCATCCTTAGAAACTCCTTGCGGTGGTGCCCCACTCTTTGCTGTTGCCCAGCTCTCCTCCTTATCCTGGCTAAACCCCCTCTATAAAGACCTCAGGATTGGGTTCCTCTCCTTCCTCTCATTCTCTTCTAAGTCCTCTTCGATCTGGCTTCCAGCTCTATCATTCAACAGAAAGTAGCCTCTCCACAGCTCCCAATGATCTCATTTCCCAGGCTAACAGACTTTTCTTAATCTTGAACCTTCTCGACCTCTCTCTGTAGCAGCCCACCCTGCTGGCCACCTTCTTCTCTTGGATGGTCTCTCCTCCCTAGGCTTTCCTGGCTCTACTCTTGCTCTGCCAGTTCTTATTGCCCCTTCTCAGTCCCCTTTGCTGCATCTTCATCCATATCATTCGCTAACGATGGTGTCCCTGCAATACACTTTGGGATCTCCTCCCCTGCTCTGGTTTCACTTATGCTCACTGGTCTAGTCTGTCTCCTGAGGTCCAGTTTATGTACCCCCAACTGCCTTTGGGCCTCTCAAAGTAGAGGTCCCATACATATTTCAGTGGGTCCAAACTACATCTCTTATTCTTTCCTCCAAAACTCTTCCCAACTCCCTATTCCTGTGGAAAACAGCACTTTCCTCCCAGTTACCCAGTGTCATCCCTGCCTCCTCCTTCTCCCCTCACTCCACATTTCCCAAAGGTTGCCGGATCTCATTTTCCCATCACTGCATCTCTCATGTACAGGTTCCCTTCTCTCCTCTGACACTGCTGCCCCTCTGATGCAGGCCCTCGCCACCCCACACCTGACTGGTTGGGCCGCTGTGTCTTTCCACTCTGATTCTTCTTCCACTCAATCCTCAAGGCCATTTGTCAGAGTGTAGATCTGCCCATGGCACCACAATGCTGGTTTTTCACTGGCTTTCCAGTGCCTCCAGAACCAAACATAAAGTGAGGCAGTAGATAGAGCATTGGACCTGGAGTCAGGGAGATTCTGGACTGGGCAAGCCAATTAACTAACCTCCGTCTTCCTGTTGCCTTCCATCTAAACAAGAGCAATAGTAACAGCCCCCACCTCCCAGGGATGCTGTGATAATTGTAAAGCGCTCAGTGCCTGGCACACAGTAAGAGCAACATAAATGTTAGCTGTAGGTGTTGTAAAGGACTTTGCAAACCTTGAAATGCTGTCTAAGACCCAACTGTTGTTACTGTCGTTACACAAAACCCTTTGACATTGAAAGTTCTTTGTAACCCAGGTCCCCTTGCTGCCTTCCAGTCTTGATATTGAGCCTCTTCCGTTCTAGTCACACTGGCACTGGCCCACTTTGAATTTCTCAAATGAGAGATTCCCATCTCCCATCTCTGAGCCTTTGCACTATCTCTCCCCCATGTGTGGAATACTCTAACCCCATTACCTCTGTCTCCTTTCCCTGATTTCCTGTAAGTCTCAGCTCAAATCCCCAGCATTCCAGGACTTTCCCAGTCCCTCTCCTCCTCCCCCTGCAGCTGCTTCTCAGAGTATTTTCCCTCTACTCTGTATATGTCTTCTGTCCCCTTAGTTTTTAATGGGTTTTCCCCCTCTTTGACTGTTGGGTGATGTTTTTGAGGGTTTTATGCCTGAAGTTTAGCACGGTGCCTGGCATGGAGTTGTTAACTTGTTTGCCCAGCTGTCTCTGTCTGAGGATTCTAATGCAATGTCTGCCTTTGTTCCTTCAGGATTCAAGTCAAGCAATTCCTCTTGTTGTGGAGAGCTGCATCCGCTTCATCAGCAGACATGGTAAGCACCTTGACAGCCAGGTCTACCTCTGCCTGCAGAGGGAAAGGAGTCCCCAGAAGCACCATGAGATTCTTGGCTTTCCTCCTGGTGCTCCCAGTGTAGACAGGGAACCCCTTCTTACTTGTGTGATGGTCACTGATACAGAATAACAACACTAACTTTGGGGTCAGAAATACTGCATGTCTTAGCTCACAATGGCCCACTAATGCATTCCCTCTTCCCGCTTGAGAACAAAGGTTGACAATTGCACTTGTTGAGTGAGTAAATATGGTTGATTTGGTGTAGGTTTCAGTCATTATTCATTGGCAGCTGGGTAACACAGTAGATAGAGCTCTGGCCTGGAGTCAGAAAGAACTCTGCTCAAATTGACATCAGACCCTGGACAAATCACTTAACCTCCATCTGCCTTAGTTTTCCCAAGCACCTATACCTCCCCGACTTACTGTGAGGATCACATGAGATAGTATTTGTAATGCACTTAGCACAGTGCCTGGCACCTACATATTAGCGTGACTATTATAATAGTTACCTTTTGTCATGGAGCTGTTTCCCACTGAGTTACACTTAGCTTCATTTGACAATTACCATCAGGCAATTCCAAAAGCAATTGCCCTCTTAGCCTCGGGTTGATCCCTATCAGGACAAAACTTTTGACTGTCCCTGTCTCATTGAATGACTTCCCAAAGGACTCCGGAAGTAATCAGTCCTAAAGTTCGGAGATAGAGGGCTTCTCTGTGCCCTGGGGCCAGGGAAAGTCTTCTGTTTCACTCACATGTTTAAGTCAAGTCATTCTAACTCATTTGTCTGGGACAAGTTGAATCTTTGAAATTCTATCCTTAATCAGTCATTGTGTGCCAGGAAAACTACTGGTAGCAAATTGTAGGAGGGTGTTAAATAAGGAAGAAAACTTGCCATGTGTAAGGATGAGTAGACAATAAAAAGATTCCCCAACTCTTCCCCCAAAATGAGGAAAGTCCCATGTGCAGTGAGGACTGCCCTTCTGAGGCTGGGAGGCAGAATAGAGATCCAACCCTGCTCTAGGAGAGACTTTCTTTCATTCTGGGAAGAGGAGCAGGAAGGTGGGGCCAGAGGCCACTCTGCTCTCCCCAGACAGAGCTGGGTATCAGACTAGAATTATATCTTCCTGGTCCCTTAAATCTTATAAGTCCAGGGAATATGACAGGGTTCCATCTAACTCTTAACCACTTCTCACTTTAAGGGAAAGGGAGGCCCCAGGCTCTATATCTAAGACTTGATCCCTTTTCATACCTAATAGCAGTTCTACAATGAACACATGTAGAAAATAGCAAAGAAACCCATTTATCCAAATCATAACAAAACAGACTCAGAGAAGGCGTATACCAGACAATACAGAGTGAAGGAGCTTTCCCAAGGGAGCAGGGTTACTCAGCTCAACAAAGAGAGTGTCCCAGATCTCCCCCAAGGGAAGACCCCTGTAGTCTCTAGAATAGAAAGCTAAGAATAGTGACATGATGGATACTGCTGCTCCTCTCATGTCTTCCCAGCAGCCTGAAGTGGTTGCAACCATCTTTACTCAGCATTGGAAACCAGGGACCCTGAAGCTGGTCAGTGCTCTAAGAAGGCTAGAACCCCTCACCAGGGGCTAGGCCTTCATGTACAAGTGAGGAGGGAGTCCCATGCCTATGGTGCAGACTGATCTTGTGCTGGAGGAGAGACAGAGGAATCTCCCTGAGGGAGGGAGGGGAAGTTACTTAGGTTATCTTATGAATCTGAGATGGCATGATTGCAGAGATGTGGATTAGTTGTCCTTCGTCTTCAAAGAGGACCAAATTGTAAAGTGAAATTTCAGTGTGTCTGACTGTGACTGATTAAACCAATATGAGCTCAGAATGCTCTACCACAGGTTGGGCACAGATAGTCTGTGTGAATATTTGGGGTGAATATCCCAAATTTGTACATACTTTGTGCTGTCTCAATTCTGCTTTGCTCAAAGGGTACAGCACCTTTTCTTATGTGGGCACGCCATGCTGAGCGGTCCTGTGCCAATGTCTCCCATGTTGCACAGTCAAATCCAGAGTTCTTGAGAGAGAACTTGAGAGTGTCCTTGTATCATTTTTTTCTGGTCACCCTGTGATTGCCTGCCCCATGCAAGTTCTCCATAAAATAGCCTTTTTGGCAAGCGTACATTTTGCATTCAAACAACATGACCAGCCCATCAGAGTTGCGCTCTCTGAAGCATATTTAGAATACTTGGCAGTTCAGCTCAAGCAAGGACTTCAGTGTCTGGTACCTTATCCTGCCGGGTGATCCTCAGAATCTTCCTACGACAGTTCAAATGGAAGCAATTCAGTTTCCTGGCATGGCGCTGGTAGACTGTCCATGTTTCACAAACATTGAACAATGAGGTCAGCACAACAGCTCTGTAGACCTTCAAGGATCACAGCCTATATAACCTTCAAAGTTTGTGTGACTCTGGTCTTTGTCATCCTATAAATCCTCCCCAGGGGCACACCCAACCTGTTATTTCTAGATCACTCTTTCACAGAATTTCAGAATTGGAAGGGACCTCAGAGGCCATCTAAGCCAACCCATAGCTGAAATAACAGTCCTCCCTCTACAGAGCTTCTGAAAAGCCTTTTTCTTGGCTTTGCTTGTAGACCTCCAAAGAGGAGCAGCCTGCTTTGTCCCAGGGCATCTCATTCCATTTGGGGCTTGCAGTGATGGCTAGGGAGTTACTGTTTTTGTTTTACCCTCAACTTTCAAATACTCAAACTGTTTCATGGTCTCAGGGATTCAGGAATTCCTGCCAATGATATTCTTTTCTCGATGTTCATTAACTGTTCCCTTAATGTTCTAGGCTTTTGCCAGAAATCAAAGCCAAGTTCACTGACCTCCAGTTGTAAGATGCCATTTTTTTTTAATCTAGACAATATTTGCTCTTATGCAGTCCTACAGCACCTTTCCCAGTCTCCAGGATCTATCCATGTGGGGTGGATGCCAACTGAGCATGTGGGCTTTCCATCTCTTACCCATCTCATCTGGATACATGGCTAGCCAAACAACTCCTTTTACAGTAACAAATCTCTCCCTTTTTTATTCCTTTTTTGAAACATCACTGTCATTCCCCAATATGCCTACCCCCGCCTTGCAACATAGAAAAAAATAGCTAAATGAAACCAAACAACGCAGCAGCTGCATCTGACAGCATATATAATGAGTCCATAGCTCCATTCCCTGCCACCCCCAGCCCTCAGTGAGAGGAGGGCAGTGTATTTAATCATCTCTGATTATGCCCTTTAGATTACTGCTCTTGTGGAATTCTTGATTGGAGCTATATTGTAGTCTATTCCTGCCCACGGTGTATCTCTCTCTGATGATCCTCAGTTTTAAGATTCACAATCATCTAGATCACCAGAGGAGTGTGTGTGTGTGTGTGTGTGTGTGTGTGTGTGTGTGTGTGTGTGTGTGTGTGTGTGTGTGTGTGTGTTTAAGATTTTATGCTGATTAAAAGCACTC
Organism: Potorous gilbertii; assembly: GCA_028658325.1. Lineage (NCBI taxonomy): Eukaryota > Metazoa > Chordata > Mammalia > Diprotodontia > Potoroidae > Potorous > Potorous gilbertii. The sequence continues at coordinate 599,520,458 of CM053770.1, read as the reverse complement.
TAAAGTCACCCAAAGTAAATCCAGCCATTTGGGTTCCTTTCCACTTCTGATTCTATGGAGAGGACTCCTTAACCTTTTAATGCCTTAGACAAAGTCTATGGACCCCCTTCACAATCATGTTTTTAAATGCATAAAATAAAATATATAGGAATATAAAGGAAATTAATATATTCAAATAAAAATAAAATTTTTCCCATACAATTCCCTAGGCCCCTTGACATCTACCAACAGATCTGTGGGACAGTGAAGCCCAGGTAGTATCTGTACAAGATGTACTCACTGATGCATGAACCAGTTTTGTGGCCTTGTCCATCCAACTACATATCGTTGTTTGGACAATAGGCATCTTTCCTATTTTTTTTCCTGTATGGGTAGCTAGGCCAAACTTATTTTCCTTTGCTGACTTTCATTATTTAATGTGGTGTTTTTCATAATCTTCCACCAAATAAGAGTTTCCGTCTTAATTTAGGAACTCTTAAATTCTAAAGTTTGGTACAATCAATATAGTACCATCTGCACGTGGAAGCGATGGGATGGGATATCTAAGGAATTCCTCTTCAGTTTGGACTGTGATGTAAATCCTCAAGGACTATGGCAAACAACTTTACAAAGACTACATCTCTTTATTTTATGTCTCACTTGATGTTACTAGTTAGAGGATTGTCAATATTATCTCCATTATGTAATATCTTTTAAAATCATGTATAATTTTGATTGTTGAGGAGAGCCTTTAAAGTGACACATTGCTCTAGCAGATCTAATGTTGAGTTTTGTTTTGTTTTGAATAATAATAGTCAACAAGCTATAAGCACAGTAGGTTCTTGTATTCTCTTCACCTTTCAGCCAAAAGTATGACTGTAAATGGGTGCAATGACAAAAAAAATACGATTTACAAGGAGATGCTGTTTACAAAAGCTTCCGTTTCCTTCTCTTTTCTTCATCAAGGATGTCTTCACCGCAAATGTAGATCATTCTTACAGAGAATTTACAAGCATAAGAAAGTAGGCATATTGGTTGGTAGTTACTGATGTTTTGTTGGTCCACGTTTGTCACTAGTAGTAATGTCCAATTTTTTCCCCAAGCATTTAGCATCCTCCCTTCCTTAATATATCTTGAGAACTGATCTCTCAAAACCTTCAAAATTGTCCCATCTAACATGGGCCTCTTCTGTATAGTCTAGTAAACATGTTGGAGACTCCACTATCAATAGAGAGGAGAGCTTATTGCAGGAACACGTCCAGATATTTGCCAGTTTTTGACCATCATTCTTCTGTTTTTTGTCCTTAAATGACTGTGAGATTATCTCATTCAACTAGATCTTTTGCTAAGCTTTCTATAAATATTATTCCTTCTGCTGCCTTTCACCACTTTATGTGACACTTTTCATAATTTTCCACTATTTGTTCTCTGTAAGATTTTACAAGTGGGTTTATATTCTGAAGCCTCGTTGCCCTTGGCTGCTGCATCTCCCCACACAACAAAGAAGAAAGTTAGGAAAACCAACCAACGCAGTAATTGACAGCATATATAAGTCTACATCCATCGTCCCTCATCTCTCCCCAAAGAGGAGGGAAATGTGTTTTGTCATCCCTCATTAGATCCTTTATGCTATTTCTTCATGTAGTAAAAGAGATCCTATTGGCAGTTAAAGTTTTCTAGGATTTTCTTTCCTTCCTTTTGTTTTTTGGTATGGTAGTGATTTAATGATTAATTTAATTATTTTTGTGGTGGTGATTAATTAAAACCAGTGGTTAAACTTCCATAGGAAACTGGATGCTAATGTCTTTTATCCATTTTCCATTTTTCCAGCCTATTTAAATGTCAGGTTAGGTTTGCCTCACATATATGCGTGCCACATCTTCTCAGTTTTATTCTTTCCTCTAATTGCTATTGATTTGGATCTTTGCTCTAACAAGTTGATGGCCTCATTAGCAACTAATCATTTCCTATGAAAATATGATCAATTTCATTTTATGGTATTATTTGTTGCTTATCATATCCATTGCTTTCAGATTTCTTTTCTTACTCTTTATATATAGTTGTTTAGACTACAAGCTTTTGTCCTCTTGATTCTTGCTCTTAAAGGAAAATTAATATTTTGGATAGCCTTAACATCAAAAAAAACACCTACTCCCTCCCACCATAATCTATTTTTTCCCTGTATGTTTGTTATGAAATATTGATATCTCAGGATGTCTTTGGCCTGTCCTGTTTTAATCAGTATTGATTCTTTTTTTAAAAATATATTTTGTTTTTGCATTTTGTCCTTACATCACAGTTGTTCTAGGGGTTAAAAGCGAAAAACAGTGCCCCCCCCCACTCCAACTGAACCCTCCCTAATGACAAAGGGTAATAATCAAGCAAAAACATAGGCTATATTGATAAAATCTGATTGTATTTAACAATATGTTAATAATGTTAAAACATAACGTATTGAACATTATGACAGGCCAGTGACTGTCATTGATTTATCAGAGTTTAACTACTCAGAGTTTAACTTCTTTTTGATAACATTTTCATTTTTGTCATTTTAACTATTATGTATATTCTTTTGGCTCTATTGATTTTGCTCTGCAGCAGTTCATATGTTTCTCGGAATTCCTCACTTTCATAAATTCCTATTTTTCACAATAATATTTCATAATATTTCTGTACCACAGTTTTTCAGCCATTCCACAATTTATGGGCACCCGCTTTGTTTCCAGGTCTTTGCTACTACAAAAGTGCCACCACAAATATTTTGTTATATATTGGACTTTTGTTTCTATCCTTGACTTTTGAGGTCAAAGGGTAGTTATTTTTCTTAAATAATTCCAAGTTTACATCCAGAATGCTTGGTAATTCACAGTTTGTCTTTCTGTGACTCACTAATTTCTATTTTTTATCATCTTTGTAATTTTCACAGGGTAAGATAGCATTGATTTGTTTGGGTTTTTTTAGAGAAAACAATATTATATTTGTTAACTCTATTCTATGTAGTAGGTATATTTATCAAGTATTTGTTCTGTGGCAAGGGCTTTATATAAGACCTTCAGAAGTCTTACAATCTTTTGAAAAAGTTATGAAGTAATATGCAATATATTAGTTAAGCACAGCAATGCACAGAACCTCACAAGGTAGTATGTTTAATGGCCAAGTAAATGATAGAGACATTAAGTAGAGCAGGAGTTTAGATGAGAGATAATAGGGAGAATAAAATGGTCTCAGAGGCTCCATGGAGGAGCAGGAATTTGAGAGTGGTCTTGATGATGTCTAGAATATATCAAGACAGGAAAAAAACTCACCCCTGGCTGATGTGCCTAGGATCAGGCCTAATGAAAGCAGTTATTAACTATCCATTTTGATGGCCATGAGAAATCTGCCTTAAGAGGTGCTCTGGATATGTTTGCTCCAGATAAGGTTTTGTGTCCCAACCCTTATGGTGAGGATAAAGAAAATTCCAGTAACCATCATAAGTAAATGGCGCTCTTTTCCAAAAGCAGAGAAAATGAGCTGCAGCTGGTACAGACTGAAGAAGAACGCATGTCTTAGTTGCCAGACTGCCTGGCGAGCTCCTCAGAGTAGCTCCTGCAAGTTTGATCAGTTTCATTTTTTAAATTAAATGTGCACTAAGGAGGGAAAACCCAAGAAATTTGAGGGAATTTATCCTCATTATAATGGACAACCCATCTGATTTTCCTTGATTTTGCAGAGGACAACCATTTATTTATTCTTGTTACTGATTTCATCATCCCAACCATCATCATCATAGCAAGAACATATAGGACTTTATCCATAGCAAACGTGCATGAGATGTATAGGAATTCTCATGGAGACCAGTCACACAAAGGATCTATTGCCTGGTTCATCCTTCTCCTGATTTACACTAACCTCTCAACACATAAAGCAGGGCTGATTGCCCTTGCTACTCTACTCCAGCTGGCAAATCAGAGATAGAAATCTTCCAAGGATTTAGATAACTGCAGGACCCCCAGGAGAACACAATGGGGTTTGTCTGGTCTCTGAAATGACATTTCTTTATATTTTAGAGTTATGATATTTATATTCATATATATATAATACACATATAGTATATGCAAAATATAGTACACACATATAGTATATATAAAATATAACACTTATAGCATATGTAAAATATACATATATAGTGTAGTATATGTAAACTATAATACACATATTACATATACTATATATAAAATATACCATATGGTATATCTAAAATATAATAAATACTTTATGTATATTATAGTGTATATAGCATATTTCTTTATATTATAGTGTATGTGTTTTAAGCCACTCAATATCAGACTGTTTCTTTCAGAACACCTGCTGTTTACATTCTTTGTTTGAACAGTGTTATCTGGCTGTTTCCTCCTATTGGTAACTAATATAGCCCTATTCCATCAATAGTAATCGTGTTTTAATGTTGCCTCGTGTTCTGTAGGGAATATTCTGCAGATTCCCATAGAGGCATAAACAACTTAAGTCCTATTAAAAGTCAGGTAATTAGATTCTGCCTCCTTACTCGCTCTTCTTGTTTCAATTGGATTCAGAATTCCAGACGGGGACTGGGTTATACACCGCTGGAAACTGGGTTGGTAAAGCACCTGCTGCCTTGAATCCCCAGAAGGGTGATTCCTTTAGTTGTGGCTGAAGGGTTTGGTTACTCTATGTCCTCTTCCTCATGAAACAATTTAGCCTCTTTTGGGTGGTCAGGGTTTTGTGAAGATCACAGACTTTGAAAGAAGGCCAAGTCTGCGATGCCGTGTATGCTTGGTAAGTGAGCGATGAGAGAACAGAGGAGGGAAGGGAGGAAATAAACATTTATTAAGTACCTGCTATGCTCCAGGCACTGTGCTAAAATCACATTTTAGAAAAATCACCTCATCTGATCCACATAACAACCCCTTAAGATAGATACTATCGTTGCCTCCATTTTACAGTTGAGGAAACTGAGGCAGACAGAATAAATGACTTGCCTGGGATCACACAGCTGGTAAGGGTCTGGGGCCAGGCTTCCTGACTGCAGACCCAGCTTTCCCTGACTGCCCAGGAGATGGGGGAAGTCCCTTAGAGGCCCTCAGGCTGGCTTTGAGTGTTTCCTGGATTTGCATCCTAGTACCTAGGCATGCAGTGCCATTTGCATTCAGACTAACGGATGTGCTCCTCTCTTCTCAGTAGAAAGTCTGACAGACACGAGCATCCTAGAACTGACTCTGTGCCTGAAGCTGGGGGCAGCGGGAGGGCACCTTGGCCCCCATTTTCATGCCACATGGGTGTGTGGCACAGGGCGCTCCACATCAAAGCTGGCAGCAGGAGCCTCACCTCAGCTGTCCACTAGATGCGCAACTGTTTCCTCATCTACAAGAGGAGAATAATATTTAGATTCCCTTCCTCCCCAGATTGTTGTGAGGAAACCATTTTGTAAACTGCAGAGTATTAGATAATTGTGAGTTTACGGCTGCTATCATCCTGTAAGCCGATGGCATAGTGGAGCCAGGAGAAAGCTGGGATGAATTTGGGTTTGTCCATCGATGAGTCTGCACATCAACAAGCATTTATCAGGTGCCTGCTGTGTCCTGGGCACTCTGCCTAGCACACAGTAAGGGCTGAAGATACCCAAAAAGGCAGAAGGCAGCCCCTGCCCTCATGGACCATGTATTCTGATGGAAATGATAACCTGTAATTAACCATTTACACACAGAAGAGAGAAAGGTCATCAGAAAGGAGGAGGACATTAGCATCTGGGATATCCAGGGAAGGCTTCCACCAAAAGATGAGATTTGAGTTGAATCTTGGAGGAAAGGGGAGGAGGCCTAGGGGGACCACCAGTGCAAAGGCTGAATGAGGGGGAGTGTTGGCTTCAAGGAAGAGTATGTAGGCTCCTAGAATGTTTAGAGAAGAGTAAGATGTAAGGAGACTGAAAAAGTAGGGAAGGGCCAGGTTAAGAAGAGTTGTAGGATCCCTGGGCAGGTCTTTTAAGGTCTCTAAGCATATATCCTCATCAGCAAAATAGGGATAACATTTGAACTTCTTTTCTGAGACCAGAGGGTTGTTGTGAGGAAAGCCTGTTGTAAACCTTAAGCACTAGATAAATGAGTTGTTATTAGGCTAGTTCGAGTTTCGGCCATAGGACTTGGGTGGGCACAGTCATATTAACATGTCTCTCCATTTTGGGATGTTGTATAATTATGCTGCTAATTATGACATAGTATTAATATAGCAGTCGCCTCCCTGGACCTTGTATAAGGGGCTGTGCTAATGTAGAATCATAGACTTCTAAGCCCTAGACCTGGAGAGTCCTCCAGAGGTCACCTAGTCCAGCCCCCACATTTAATAAGTAAAGGAGGCTAAAAACCCAGAAATGAGAGCAACTCAGCCAAGGTGGCACAGGTCACAGTGAGTAGAGGAGCTACAGAGCTGGGATTCGGTCAAGCACAAAACTGTTGCTTTAAAAATAAAAACATGCCTTTATGTGTAATTGGGGAAAACATAAAATACTATGAAAAATTCTTTAATGAAAATAAAAAACTAAATAAGTCATACTTCAACTACTGATTCCTCTCCAGTTTTCTCCCAGTCTCTCAGTGATAAGAGTCAGAAATCACTTCTCGTACTTGACAAATGTCAATTCCAAGGCAAGAGAATAGGGTCATGGTTTAGAGCCAGAAAGAACCTCTCATTCTACAGATGAAAACACTGAGGCTGGAGAAGGAAAATGATGACCCAAGCTCACATAGAGAATGTCCCTGATTGGATTTGGAGTTAGCTCCTCCTGACTCCAGGTGATCGCGAGCCTCTCCTTGAACTTCTACTGAGGAGCTCCATGTAGGAGTCCAAAGAGGCACTTGTCAGTGTCTCTGGGTTCAGAGGCAGAAGAAGCCAGATCTCTGACTTAATCTGATAGACTTTATTCACCCAACCTTCCGGCAGTGAAGGTGAAGTTCCTCGCCTAAGTTCTTTGATTACCTGCCCGTACGACGTTTCAGATTCTCAAGGGAATAGAGACTGGGTGTCCTGGATAGGACACCTCTTGGCTCCACGAGAGGTTGTGTCTGTCACCCAACTTTGTCCTTTCCCTGACATTTCCCTTTCTGTATCTTTCCAGGGTTACAGCATGAAGGCATATTCCGGGTGTCAGGATCCCAAGTAGAGGTGAATGACATCAAAAACGCCTTTGAGAGAGGTGAGGAAAAGACTTTGCAGTCAAAATAGAACTGTTTGCTGTTGAGATGTTGACCCCATTGGGGGTGCTCAGGAAGACGCTGCCTTCTCCACTCCTCAGTCAGGAAAGTTAGCATTTTTCAAGGCCTGGTCCCTATATCGTGGACAAGCAGGAATCCAGGGCTTGTCCCAGTTCTGTCCTCGGCCCCATTTAACTCAGTTCTCAATAGTGGATGATCTACTGAAACCCAAGAAGTTAGCTGGGATGTCTGGGCAGTTTATGGCTTCATTTGGAACCCTTGGCAGCCGTTAATATCAAAGATAATGTGCCCGTTCATCGTAGCCCATTTATTATCTCGTGAGCTGTTAAGGTAATGGGCAAGCTTTGGTAATTTCCGTCACTATAATGGATACATATAGTTTCAATTTGAGGTTGGTCCTATCATTAAATCTAATTACATCTGATGTGAAATTTTCCATAGGGAACTCTGAGACGACTGTTCTCCTCTAAGTAGATGTCCTTTGTTCTAAGTGATGGGGAGTGTGAGCTGATCCCTCCCAGTCTTCTCCTTGGTCCCCTGGGGCCTTGATCCCCAGACTGGCTCTGTGACTTCTAAGAGTAGCAGGTGCTGACCGTATCACAGCCTCTCCTATTCTCTGCCCCACAGGGATTTGCCCCTGTGCCAGATTGGCACCAGAAAAACTCCTACTGATGAACTCTCCCTTTCTGGCCTCTGGTCCTCTGAGGCAGAATGGTCTGTCTTTACCTGATGCCCAGCTTATATACACCTGTGACCTTCATGCTAGGCAGATGACTATATGCTTAGGGGCAGAAATGAATAACCCCATATCTTGTATCTTTGAACAAATCACTATAGGAAATTTCCTTGCCTTCTTTACTGACTCTTTTGGAAACCTGGCCCTGAGCAGGTTTCCTCCTCCACCTGGAGGAAAGGGGACTTTAAAACGTCTCACCCCACCCCCTTTCAGAGGCAGCCTTCTTAGCAGCTGCCCAGCCCACCTACTGCTTTTATACCACATTTGTCTTTGCTGTCCCCAGGAGAGGACCCGCTGGCCGGAGACCAGAATGACCATGACATGGATTCCATAGCAGGTGTCCTGAAGCTTTATTTCCGTGGGCTGGAACACCCCCTCTTCCCCAAGGACATCTTCCATGACCTGATGTCCTGTGTCAGTAAGTAATACCCTGTCAGACTGACCTGCGGGCAGAACAAGCTCCATTTTTCCTTGAGTCTTCTGCCACAGGGAGCAAACCCCCAGCAGGATTCTCCTTTCGGCTGTGTTTTCACTTCTCTGTTAAAGTTTACCCTCTTCATTGTCCCCTCTACATCTGGGGGCAAGAGAGGGTCATTGGTTTTTATTGCTCATTAAGAGTCTAGGAGAGGACACAGAGGGACAGGATGCTGAATTAGAGGCTAGCGATCTTTTCTCGTATCCCCCACCTGTGTAACCTGGGCCCAGTCCTAATCTCTGGCTCTTTGAGCCTCCTCATCTGTACAGTCAGGTTGGACCCAGTCGCCGCTGAATTCCTCTCTAGCCCTCGAACTGTGAGCCAAAAACTGGAATTCAGGAATTCAGACTTTTTTTCCCTTGACCGTCCCTCAGTCTCAAACTTCATTGTTGCTCTCGCCTTCATCGTCTTTTTGCCAAATGTTTTTGTATATTCCCATAAAAGGTAATCATCTTCAACCAGCTGAGGCTTTATACCTTCCATGACACAGAGAAAGAAAAAGCCCAGACTTTGCCACTTTTTGTTCTGTCAGTTTGTCTAAAATTGGCATGACAGACTATGTTAGGTATATAAACATGGTACCTTCTCATCCAGGGACATAGATTGTCTGTGTATGTAGAAATGGCAACAGATAACCTGAAAGAGATACAGAGCAGTGGTGTCAGACAAATGAAAATGGACCCCATGAACTGCATATGAACTAGAAAATCTGGAAATTAAACCTACAAAACAGAATATTAATATTATCTATGTCATATTATACTTTTTATTCAATATTTCCCAATTACATTTTAATCTGCTTCTGTAGAGTTTTGAGGGCAAGTTGGCTGGTAGTGATTTGGACACCTCTGGCATAGACCACAGAAGTAGCACTAATCCTGCATTGGATTGAATTTTAGTTCAACAAAAGGGGATTATGGTGTAATAAGGTCCTAGATTTGGAGCTGGAAGAGACTTACAAGGTCACCGACCCTCTCGCTCTCCAGATGGGCACTCTGAGGCCCAGAGAGGTTAAGTGACTTGCTCAGGGTGCCACAGAACAAGCAGAGTCAGAATTGGAATGCAGGTCCCTTGATTGCAAATTCAGTGCTTTCTTCCCTCTCTGCCATGGTACTCCTATTAAATGCCTCTTCTGTGTGGGCAATTATTTAGGCTATTTCATCCAGCCCAGGAATGTGGAGCTCAAAAAGTCATCACCAGTGTCTGTAGTAGGAACCATGGGCACCTGTTTTCATTGGCTTTCCGTGGAAGCTTAGGGTTAGATAGATAGGGTTATTAATGCTAAGGCTTCTGGGAGCTTTGACTGAATGACGGAATAGCTCCTGGGGTAGAAGTGCTGACGCTTTGGAAGATAATTTCTTGCCAAAGTACCTGAGGTTCCTCCTCAAACTCTTGAGTTTCTAGGTTTGATTCCAGGGCAAACATCGAAAGTCAGCCCCTTGTAGCTGCTGCTGCCTTTTCTTATTCTCATGACAGATGGTCTTCATGTCAGGATATTGTTTGTCCTGAGACCTTTTGTCTTACCTAGCTGCTCTTCCTTTGCCCTGGGGAGTCTGGAGGTCGTTCCTCTGACTTTTTCCTGACTCATCTGTCTGTAAACATCAAACTAAACAGCTTGATCCTGCTGGACATCTTCACTCCCCAGGCCAGGGCTTTGAAGAGCTGCCTGATGTGAAACACAGAGGGAGATAAATCCTAACACAAACTGCTTTGACTTCCTGACCTCTGGACCAGATTGTCTGTCCTCTGACCCTTCTATCAAGGTAGCATTGTATAGGCCAAGCTTGTCTCTATGGACATGTCCTCATCAAGCAGAGCAGGCCCCAGGGGGCTTCCATCAGATCCCTGGGGTTGACTGTGCCATCCCTGGGGGGCAGACTTCCCTACATCGGCAGGTGGTAGAGGGGAAACCAATCAACTGATCACCTTTTGGTTTTCTATTGTGGGAGAAAGAGAACTCATTGTATGCTCCTCTCAGGTATGGACAACCTTCAGGAAAGAGCTCTGCACATCCGGAAAGTCCTCCTCATCCTGCCCCAGACAACGCTGGTCATTATGCGATACCTCTTCGCCTTCCTCAGTCAGTGAGTGTCTTCCAGGTGCTGCACCCCTCCAGGGGATCTTAGATAAAGACCCTGGGGATAGGAGAGAAGAACAAGTGTCCCTGCTTCTGATTTTCCCTTCAAAGGAGTCTACATCAGTGCAACCTCTGGCACTGTCTCATTCATTTCTTTCCTTGTATCTCTCTCTACCTGTCTGTTTCCTTCCAGGTGGTACCTGGGATAGAACACAGGACTTGGAGTTGGAAGACCTGAGTTCAAATGCTACTCAGATACTTACTAGCTGTGTGAGCCTGGGCAAGGCACTAACTGTTCTCAGCTTCAGTTTCCTCAACTATAAAATGAGGATAGTAGCACCTACCTCCCAGAGATGTATAGAACTTTGAAAACCTTGAAGTGCTATAGAAAGGCTAGCTAATATTATTATTTTTTTTCCCTCTCCCTCTACTCATCTATTGCCACTTTCTTTTTCTTCTTTCTGACCTAGATCTTGGGTTTGCTGATGGTACCCAATGGCATTTAGAGTCCCGGCAGTTGTTAATGTCTTAAGCCTGTCCCAGCTGTGGCCACACCCATTGTCTTAACTATCCTGACCCTGATCTGGCACCAGGATTTGCTTGGTGATTAGTGAAAGAAATTTGCAAATGGCCCAGTATGGAAGCAGGGAGGAGCTCTTAAGTAAGTCATTCTGGTCAACAGTCAATCAGTGCTCCCATCCTGGCCTCTTCCTGCCTCCCCAAATGAACCACCAAAGCAGAAAGTGGGATCTGCCCCGTTTGTCCAGCCCCTGAGGGCCACAACCAGAGCTAGGATGGAGAGGGGATTCTGGGGATCTAGGCTGTACATGACCAGAATAGTCTATTTCTTTTGGCCATGATTTCAAAATGGGCAGTGTGTGTATATTTATGAGAGAGAGAGAGAGAGAATGTATATGTGTATTTATGTGTTTGTGTATGTGTGTATATGTATGTATGTGTGTATCTGTGTGTTTGTATATGAGTATGTGTATTGTGTGTGACTGTGTGCATATGTGTATGTGTGTTTGTATATGAGCATGTGTGTGTATGTATTGTATGTGAGTGTGTGTTTGTGAATGTGTGTGAGTGGCTATGTGTGTTGAGGGTTTGTAGAGGAAGTGAACAGTGTAGACTCCTAGCTGTGAGATGTGTCTGGAGCCATGATCCTCAGGTCTCTGACTGGTACCAGATAAGTGATCACTGTTCAAGAAAATATGGGAATCCCACAGGTTCAGCATCTTATTTTTCAGAAGACCATTCCAAAGCAACATTAGTGACCACAATGTTTCCTAAAGTAACAAATGGAAAGCAGATGATTGAGAGGCCCTTTGTCATATGGACATGGAGTCTCAGGGGATTCTGTGTGAATTCCAGTTAGATGTAGCCATCGTTGGCAACTCCTAGCAAAGACTTGGCTTGAGGCCACATTGTTGAGATCCTTTCTTCTCCTTTACTGTAGGATTTAATATGTGATCTATCCCTAGGAAAGAAGAGGAAGGAATAAGCATTATATATAGCACCTACTACATGCTATTCCATTTGACCCTCACAACAATATTCTCCCCATTTTACAGATGAGGAAACTAAGGCAAACAGGTGAAATGATTTACCCAGGGTGACACACAGGTAATCAGTGTCTGAGGCTGGATTTGATCACAGATCTTCCTGACTCCTAGGCAGCTAGGTAATGCAGTGGATAGAGCCCTGGGCCTGCAGTCAGAAAGACCTAAGTTCAAATCCAGCCTCAGACACTGATTACCTGTGTGTCACCCTGGATAAGTCACTTAACCCTGTTGGCCTCAGTTTCCTCATCTGTAAAATGATCTGTAGAAGAAAATGGCAAGCCACTCAAGTATCTTCAGTAAGAAAGTCCCAAAAATGAAGCCAGGAAGAGTCAGACATGATTGAAATGACTGAAAAGCAGGCCCAGAGCTCCATCTACTGTGTCACCAAATTGTCTCCAGCTGTGTGGCCTTTTGCCTTAGACTGGCTTTCAGGGGCCTCTATCATTTCCAAGATAAGATGTACTGTTTGTTCATTCTTTGAGAAGTAGAAAAGAACCTGCCTAGCCAAGGCCCCGTAAAGAGGCAGAGTAGACCCACTGTGTGACCCTCAGGTAGCTGCCACCCTGTAGATTCCTGTCCCCGTGATACAACTTCCATAGATTGCCCTGCAGCTGTCTCTGGAGCTTGTACTCTAGGGGCCTCAAGAACTCAAGAACAACAGCACCTGCTTGTCCCAGCCTTCTCTTGGGTCCTTCAGGGATTTTGGGGTAGCTCCCCCGCACTCATTTCCTAATGAGAGAGAATGGAGAGAGGAAGGCAGAATACATGCACAGTGCAGCTGTGGCTTGCAAATGGCCCAAGTTGGGTAAAGCACTTGTTGGAGCCAAGGTCCCAGAGCATAGGGGACATGAAGAGCTCCTAAGATATCAAATATTTACATGATTTATGAAGGTGCATCATAAGATCTCCTGCTCTGGAATGCTTTTTTTTCTTTTAGCTTTTCTTTTTTCCAGTTAATATTTTTTTCTCTAAAAGAGGTTCAGTAACTTAGTCTGTTGTCATCCAGTTGATGAGTGTCAGAAGCGGGATTTGAACTCTGATCTTTCATGCCACACAGTACCTAGGGAAACAAATATATCACTATCCAAGTGATAGCAGTGCTACTTCTTGTTCCCAACTCTACTTTGAGAAGAGTGAATTTTTAAAATGTGATATAGAGCCCACAACCAGGCTGGCCAATTGGTCTGATTTATACTAAGCAACAAAGAGTTGAATTTCCTTTCACCTAAAAATCATAGATGGAGATCTGGGAGGGACTTTAGAGTCCAGCTATTGAGTCCAGCCTGATCATTTTACAGATCAGGAAACTGAGGCTGAGGGACATTAGGTGACTTGCTTAGTAGGTCTTCCTGACTCCAAGCTGGCACTGTTTCTGCTCCACCATCTGGCTTCCTTCCAGAAATGGGAAACTTAAATCGTTTATAGAATTAATTAATGTAAAGAATTGACATTGCTGACATGCAGTAGAGAACTAACAATATTTAGAATTTGGGTACACTCTGGTAAGAGACATACAGTATCTCAACACAGACCTCAGACCTTGGCTTGGGGGAAAACATAGGAGAGGACTCTAAGAAACCCTACTGCCCTATGAGAAGCTTCTCAGGTCTCCCCAGCAGGCCTTGTCAAATACCTCCTGGATTCCAGACCTCTTTTTGCATAAAGGTCTCTCATCCCTTCCTGGGATGTGCTTTGGAGACTCAGTGCTACAGCCCATGAGGAAGGAGATTTTAAAGAGAAGACCTGGTGGGCAGCACTGAAGATGAAAGGGGTGTCTCTGTAACTGGCCTTCATTTGTCGGGGAGGGAGGAGGGCTCAGTAGGTGGCCGCAGCTCACTTAGGGATCTGGACTATGGCCAGGTTGGAGATATGGCTTCAGCAGCTGTTGGGTGAGGGGGAGACACATTGGGGAGGGAGTTCCTAGGATAAAGAAATCCCCACTAACAAAACCAGTCTCCATCCAGAGGAAACCTTCGAAGCTGAGCAGCATGCTGACCTATTCCTGAATAAATCCTGGATGTGCTAATTGAGGGGGATGTTATGAAAATGAAAAACAATTGCATCAGCTGTTCCAGAAAGAAATGCGCTGGCTTGATAAAATAGGAAAGCTTGGCTTTTTTTTTCCTCTCTCTTTCGTAAGCCCAGGGCTTGGAAAGAAGTCAACCCAATAATGTGGTCATTTTGCTGTAAAGCAAGATATACAATAGCCTGCGTCTTCTGTCCATGTAATTGCCAGGGCACCTTGGGAATCCACTGTATACTCTATCAGCCTTGAGACACACCCTGTGTAGTAGTTATCCTTCCCACCGTGAATTTAGAAGAGCTTTGCAGAGAGAAGTCACTGAGCCCATCAGACCCTTTAGCCCGTCAATCACTGGTCTCCTAGGAGGTGAGAAGGGCCAAGTTGGAAGGGCTTAGGATGAATAAGGAGTCAGCTGTACTCCTCTCTAAAGGAGGCAGAAGAACAAACTATTTCTAGGAGATGGAGAAAGAAAGGAACTGCCATTTGATGAGGTTCTGAATTGTGACCTCATTGGTGCCACGTCATCGTCTTGGCTGAAGAAGCTCAGGGGGAGCCCAGAGCCTGGACTGGGGGCAGGTGGCAATTTGCAGACCTTCTGTTTTTGCTCTTGGCCATGCCTCGTGTGATTGCTGTCCCTGTGCATTCATGCACGCTCTCCCCTACTCCCCCCTCATCTGACCCCCTCTCTTGTCTCCTGTAGTTTATCACAGTTCAGTGAAGAGAACATGATGGATCCCTACAACCTTGCCATCTGCTTTGGACCCACGCTGATGTCAGTGCCCGAAGGCCATGACCAGGTCTCCTGCCAGGCCCATGTGAATGAGCTAATCAAAACCATCATCATCCAGCACGAGAACATCTTCCCGAGCCCCAGGGAGCTGGAGGGCCCTGTCTACAGCAGAGGAGGAAGCATGGAGGATTACTGGTAGGTGGACAGGGCAGGAAGATGAGAGGAAGCCATCCTTCACACTGTCAGGGCAGAGGTGCACAGAACCTTTAGTGTCTGCATCTTGAGGTCACCTTGTTCCTCTCCCTGCTTGCCGCTCCTTCACCTAGATAAAGGGATGGCGAGCCACTTCATGCTACACCCCATTTTACAGGGATCCCCAGGAAAGGAATTCCATAAGCTTTTTTTATGTAATTGAGGCAAATCACATTGTTTACTAAATTTACTCCATTTTCCCCAGTGGAGTGATAGAAATTGTGGAAGATACCAAGGAGTGCATGACATACCTCAAAAAAGCCATTCAATCAGGCAGTTGGTATTCATTAAGTACCTACTAAGTACCAGGCACCAAGGAGGCAAAGACAAAAAGGAAATAGCCCTTACTGTCAAGGAAGTTACATTCTTTTTTTTTTTTTAATTACATTTCATTTTATTTTCATAAAGATTCACGTTCTCTCCCTTCATTGAGAAAATAAGAAAGACAGAACTCCTATTACAAACAGAGTCAAGCAAAGCAAATTTTCCCTCTGACCTCATCCTCAAAACAAGCCCCACACTACATGCACTCTTTGGTCCATTACCCCTCTATCAAGAGGTGGGCAGCATGTGTCATCATAAGTCCTTGTGTTGATCACAGTCCCCAAGTCAAAGACATTTGTCTTTGCAATTCATTATAATTGTATCATTTTTTTCTCCTAGCTCTGTTTACTTAACTGAGAAATCTGTGCTGAGATTCTGAGTCCAGCCTGCCCATTCTGAGGCATCCAGGTCTTCCCAGGCTTCTCTAAAACAATCTCTTTCATCATTTCCAATAGCTCTGTAGTGCTCCATCCCATTCATATTTCATAGCTTATTCAGCCATTTATGCCCTAACTGATGAGCCCCCTCTCACTGCCGTAAATAGTTGTGTACATTTGGGCCCTTTTCCAAAGATATTACATTCTAATGAGGGAGGGTCACTGGGGAGACAAATCATACATAAAGAATTGTTGCCTAAGGGTTGTGAGACATCCTGGGGTTACATAACACTCGTCTCCAAAGACTGTAGAATGAAGAATGTACCCATCCAGGTGGGCTGGTTAAAGGCAGTCCTTTTTGGACACAGAGGGTTGGACTCCTGGAGAATCCAGGGTGGCTACCGATTCAATTCTGTTGTCCAAAATTTGATCTAACTCCAATATGATGTTACTGGATACATGAAATCCCAGATCTGGAATCTGAAAGGAACCTCCAGAGATCATCTGGTCCAGCCCTCTGCTTTTTGGTGTTACTTCTCCCTTTTACAGCAAAGACAGCTGAGGCCTCAAAAGCTTCAGTGACTTGACTGAGATCACATAACTACCAGGTAGTAGAGGGAGCCATCAGAATCCTTGAAGGTTGGAGGAACCCCATTGATGATCCCATCTATTTCCCATGCTTCCCTTCAATAGCATCCTTGGCGTTTTGTCCTCTGCTTAAAGCTCCTGAGTAATGGAGAACTCCCTCCCTCTTGAGACAGTTCATGGCACAGTCAGACAGCTCCAAGCTTTATATTGTGCCCAAATCTGGAACCCTAGAACATAGAGCCCTTAATTCCAACTTTGCACATTGGAGCTGCAGAACACAAGTCTGATTCCCTTTCCACATAACAAACATTTGGATATTTGAAGGCAGGCTTCGTGTTTCTGTCT
This sequence comes from Potorous gilbertii, assembly GCA_028658325.1. Taxonomy (NCBI): domain Eukaryota; kingdom Metazoa; phylum Chordata; class Mammalia; order Diprotodontia; family Potoroidae; genus Potorous; species Potorous gilbertii. Next base: position 599,503,761 of record CM053770.1, on the reverse strand, counting down.
CACCATCTTGGATATGCATCCCTACTTACTTCTAGCACCTCACCCTCACTGGACATGATTTTGCAACATCATCATCCTAGAACTCTGGTCTCTTGCCTCTTAGTGCACTATCCTTTCTTTTGCATACTGCTGCCTCCCCTGAGACTGCTCAGGAGTGTCCATCTAATGCCAAGTATGCTAGGGACAGCCTGTCTTTCTGCTACATTCAGATTTCTCTTTCCTTCATCTCTTTCCCTTCCTTCCTCACTCTTTGAGCCTTAGCTAAAAACATAAACTAGCCCAATGCAGAGATCCATGTGGAACCAATTCAGTACCCGTTATCTGCTAGGTTAGGGGAGGCAAGGAGAATTTGTTTGTCTAGGGACCACACTGATCCACTTTGCTTCTGACCCCCACAGGTGGAGACCCCAAAGGGTCACATGTTGTGATATAGTATCAGTAACATTCCTCATCTGGGCTTTGCCCTTTCCTTACAATACGAGCTCTTGCCACATAATATAATAAGCTGTTCACTTTTCTCAAGCATCCAGGTAAAAGAAAAAATGGAACAAGCTTTGCCAGTATATATAATAATTGGAGAGGGGTGTTTGTCGATTTTCTCAAGATTATTGGTCAGTTCATACATCGGGTCACCAAGATGCTATATTTGTCTCTGTGGACTTAGGGACCTGATGGATGGTGTTCTTCACTCACCACCACCCCTGCTGGAGAAGTAATTGTTGGAAAATTTTGAAACAGTGTCCTAGACCAGAGAATCTTAAATTTCTTTTTTGTCATTAACCCTTTCGGCCGTCCATTGAACCCTATGGATCCTTTCTTAGAATACTGGTTTTAAATGGATGAGATAAAATGCATATGATTACAAAGGAAATCAATTATATTGAAATACTGTTATTAAAATATTAACAATACAAGTTCACAGAACCCAGGTTAAAACTTCCTGCCCTAGACTATAGGTGTATATGGCAGACCAAGGTTCACCTACTTTAAGGGAAGGGAAAAGAGAAGGGCTAGTAGTAACGCTTCCTCAGAGTACCCCAGCATGCCCTTCCCGTGCTTTATACGCTCCTGAGTCCTGGCCTCTCTCTGAACCTTTCTTTGCCCTTGCATGGGGAAAGGTCTGTACCCTTCTGGGCTCAAGCACCAAAGCAGTACAAAGTCTCTGTGCTCCAGATCTCTGAAAGGGCACAGTATCAGGGAGGAGCCAGCAAGCACATTGTCTCAGTTTTCTCCAGGTTGTTGTCCCTAATTTCCCTATTACTGTAGATTTTACTGGCCAGTCCCTGGGGAGGGAACCATAGGATTAACTAGAAAACAGGTAGAAGGGTTCTGACAGCATCAGGCAAGTCCTGGGGCTGTTGCATCTGATGGATCAAAAATCAGTTGCCTTGAGGTGGGAAGAGCAGGGGAAGAGGCCATCCCACAGACTCATCTCTCATCCCTTCCTCAGGCTTCTCTAGACTAAGATACCACACACCCAAGAGACTCACCACCACAGCTAAAACCAAGGGTGGGGGAGGCTGGAGGGAATACAATAGGGATGGCTAGGGTCCTGGGAATGCTGAAGAGAGGCCAGAGAGAGCCAAGGCTTCTCTGCATTCCTGTGGCAGCAGGGAGTTCAGTCCCATTCCATTTTTTCTTTCCCAGCCTGCCTGGAAAACCTGCCCTTCAGTGTGGGCAAAACAAAGTGGGGATCTTCCCTGGATGGGCCCACCCTGTGTCATGCTGATGCAGAGGAGGCTAGAAGGAGGTTTATGGCAGCCTTTGTCTCTCCCTTTTGGTTTCTGATTCTCTCCAGACTTCCTTCGACCCAGCTGGTTCCATACCTAGGAAGACTTCAGAAACCCCCTAATTTAAATGGGTCATGGGACCTGAAGGGGAGACAATGGAGGAAAAAAACTTTCAGAATTCAAAGGTGGAAGGACAGGCCCTTGTCTCAAGGGGCTGCTTTTGCTTGGGGGTGACCCAAAAGTCCTCTTCCTTTCTTTGCTTTCAGAAGAAACTGGATTTGTTAGAAAGAAGGAAACACTAAAAATGGATGAGATTTCCTCTGCTTATCATCCTGTGGAAACTTGGTGGTTGTGCTGAGGGTCTCTATCCCTCTGTGACTCATTCTTCACATTTGAGCTGAAAGACAGAGTTTAGATCGAGTTTCCATTAACTGCCCAGGCAAATTCAGAAGGGACTTGGATAATTAAAATCCAGAGTCTAGAGCCCAACGCTAGCCAAGAACTTACCTTGTCTTTCGCCCCTCTCCCTCTTCCTGCCTCTGCCTCCCACCCTCATGTTTTACCTCTCCACCAGTGGAGATGCCTCAAAGCCACAGATTGGCATGAAGCCTGGTGGGGAGGAAGAGAGTGGAAAGAGCCTGATATATAGACTTATCGAGAGCTGCCTCTATGTTGCCTTAAAGAAATTCCCCTACCAGCCCCAGAAGAGTTTCTCTGGCCTCCTCTGATCTGCTTTTTCTTGCTGAAAGGTGTGAAACTAAGGTTGTCTCAGCTGGTTTGTCTAGTTCTGCCTGGAGGGGATAACTTGGCTCAGATCACCCTGAAACCTCCTTGTAAAATGTTTATTAGGAGAACATGTTACCTACCTGCTGTGTGCATAGCACAGCACTGAGCTGTTATGGAACATAGAATGTGCAGAGGACCTCAGTCTTATTCTTCCCTGAAAACCAACAAGTCCTCCCCACATGCTGTTCCTGCCCATCTCCTGGTGATTTTTCTCCTCTATGATGCTTTTGGTGACTCTGATTTGGTTCTGCTGCAGTGAAAGCCCCCATGGAGAGACTACCTCAGCTGAAGACTCTGCACAGGACATAGCTGTGGACCACCACACCAGCGATGATGGTATGTACGCGACCCTGCTTCCTGGTCGGCCAGGGGGTCCCCAGGGAGTTGGGGAGCCTGGTCATGTGACCTGAGCTCCTCCTGCAGTCTGGTGCTGCCCGTGGCATACCAGAGCATTTAGCAGTAGCTCCTTTCCTTCCTACTTTTCTGAGATTGTTTAAGTTCTAATCTTAATCTGTCCAAATGAGGGAATGAAGGGTCTAAGCTATGTTAGTTTCTTCCTATTCCATAATTCTTTGGCTATCCCATTCCCAACTCCTAACCAGCTCCCTAATCGCTCCACCCCCGACCTAAGTTCCTAGTGGTTTCCAGCCCAGTCACTGCTCAGACTCAACACCAAGTAACAAGATGCTAAAGTAATACAGAACAAATCAAAAAAGCATCCCAGGGAGTGGAGGCACTAAATGCCAAGAACAAAGGAATAGAAGTAGGAGCCCAGATGAATTAGTCACATGCTCTCAAGCCCATCAACTAGAGCAGTCGACCCTTCTAACATCTCAGGCAGTCAGTCAGCCTGGTGTGAGTGGAGAAGTGGAAGGCCTCTCTGCAGTGCTTCTGATTTATTAAGACCTACCTAGCCAGGATATTCTCTCCCCCCCATCCTACCCCAGTCTGGTGGACTCTGGAAGTCTCAGCAGCCAAGAAGGCGCCTCCAATTTTTCCAGGAGTGAGGAGGAAACGGGACACTATGCTGAGCTCTCTAGGCCTCTCACCTGGCTGGAAATTCTGATCTCCCAGGCTCAAAGTACAATGTTGAGGGGAGGATGCGGAGGAACTCATAAAATCTTTAGTTCCTTTGTGGTTTGAGGACACATCTGTCATCCAGGAGTAGGACCTAGAAAACCATCTCATGGGCAGGAAGTCATCTTCCTTTTTACCCAGCATACCAGAACTTAAGAGTCCTGTAGGCAATTGGACGTGTAGATCTGGAGCTAAGAAGAGAAGTCAGGGCTGGAAATGTAGACCTGGAAGTCCTAGGGAAGTCAAGGAAGGGAGCAAGGGGCCTAGGGAGACAGGGAGAGAAGAGTACCAAGGACAGAGCATTGGGGGACATCCACCTACGGGCCTGGGGAAGAGAGAGGGTCAGGGGAGTCAGTTGGGTCATTATAGAGTGAGTCACCAAACATCTTTGCTGAGTGCTCCCTAGGTATTGGGCATGTGTAGAGCACTGGGTTACACAGGAAGACAAAGACAACTCTGCCATCAAGGAGATGGCATTCTTGACAGAGAGAGAGCATGTCAGTAACTAAGTACATAACAGATATAATCAGGGTGGATATAAGGTATATACTTAATTATCTGCTATTTACAGAGAAAAGGCAATGGTCACAGAAAGGGGACTGGGAATGGCCTCCTGAGGAAGGTTGTATTTGAGCAGAGGCTTTCTGAGACTTGGGAATGGACAGAATGGGAAGTGGATGAATCATATTGTGAAGGTAGAAAAGCAGCAAGATGTGATGATGGATAGGGTGAGGAGAGTGTGAGTGAGGACTGTGGGTTCAAACTGGGTGACCAGGATGAAGGTCATGCCTTTAACAGTATAGGGAAGTTTGGGAATACATCTTTTTCAGTGAATGAGGGAAGGCAAAGACCTCGAAATGCTACACAAAAGTTTTGAGGAGGTGAGTCAAGGTTACTCACATTGGATGGGCTCAATCTCCTAAGTCAGAGGCCAAGCCATCTGCTGTGCAAGAGGACAGTGAGTGGCTTTAGGAGAAGAAGAGATCTGAAACAGTTACTTTGGAAAATTAGTCAACAAAAATAAAAGGAAAGGCCTGTCGAGGTTCTGCACCTCAACATGTAGTAAGACTAATCAGCTTAATTATGAGACTTTTCCCATCAACACTTCACTAGTCCAGAAGTAGCAACCTTTAGAGGGTGAGATTTGCCTAGGGATCACAGGTCAGGAACAGTAGAAAGTGAGAGGAATGAAGGGTTCCACAGCAGTGGTTGGTCACAAGTTAAATGAACTTTTCAGGGCAGAGGGTGTCAGTTCTGGATGTGGAGACAAGCAAAGGGGATAAGCACATGACTAAAAATCAGAGTGAGAGTAGAAAGCAGATGGCTTGGAAGTTGGACAGGTCATGATTGGACAGGGAATGTCTAAATACTGAATCTCAGGTGACACAGTTCCATGTGATGGGGAAATCTAAGGTATGATCATGCTGGTGTAGAGCTAGAAAGGAATAGAGGAGGAAACCATTGACACCGGGGATATTTGGGGACATCTGTTGTTTGTGAGAATAGACCCCAAAATCTGAAACAGTTTTAGAAAGAAATTTATTAGATTGTTTAGTGGAGGAAAGAGCTGAAAAGGAGGTGTCATTCTCCCCAGATTCTGGAAAGTTAACATATACAGGATTTTGACAAAGGTTTCCCACACAGGAACGCCACATAGTCAATTAAGCAATTTTGCTGAGAGGGCAGCCTTGAAAGCAAGACATATTGAGACACATAGGAGTAATTGTAACCCAAAACAGAAGCTTGGGCCCCTCAGAAGTCCCCGGGTCTGGTAGCTGAAAACAAGAATGCTTTGAGAGGATCCCAGCTGGGAGAATCAGAAATACTTCTTGGCCTTCTCTGGCATTCCTGGAGTCAATCAGCATTCTGAGTATGGACAACCTTTAATCACATAAGGTTGGATTGAAACAGTATAATACGTTTTCCCACAGTCCTGCACTGGAATAGAAAACCATTCTTAAGGTCATGGAATGTTGAGACCCAGTAAAGTGTACATGACAGAAACAAGAATGGGAAGAAGGTATTGTGCACAGGCCACATGAAGGTTTGTTGAGGGGTAGATAGAGACAACCTCCAGAAAGACCAGTGGAGAGCAAAGAGAAGCACTCCTGGGAGAGCAGTTCCATCAAGGCTGCTCTTTGGTGACTCCAAGTGGATTGGTGAGCTCCATCCCCATAACTGCTCTCCCTCAGGGGCTAGGGAAGGATGAGCAAGGTTATGTCTCATCCTGTGCAGCTCTTTATACCAGTCTACTGGTCAGTTATAATGGAGGTAAGATCCATTCACTAGCGTCCTCCTTGCAGAGGATTTCCTAATCAGGTGTTAAGTATCAATAATCTCTACAGATTAAGGGATTCAGAGCCTTACCTAGTCCCTAAAATTTTATTCATTCTATGTTTCCTTTCTTCATTTCTTTCAGAGTGTGAGCCCATTGAGGCAATTGCCAAGTTTGATTACATTGGCCGGACAGTCCGAGAACTGTCTTTCAAGAAGGGGGCCTCCTTGCTGCTCTACCATAGGGCCTCTGATGACTGGTGGGAGGGCCGACACAATGGCATTGATGGACTCATCCCTCATCAGTACATCGTGGTCCAAGACACGTAGGTTGGGCCCTCAGGCCATGGGGCCAGGGTTACTGGTGCTGCTTCCAACATGAGCCTTTAGGAGATGGATTCTCAGTGAATGTTGCCAGAAACTGAGAGTCATGAGATGTCAGCCATCTCTTCAGTCTGGGGACAATGTTCTGTTAGTCCCCAGATTCACCATCCCCTTCACAATCCAGTAACTAACCCTCTGAGTAGCCCCTTGGCGTGATGAGTTCTAAAGAAGGCGGGTGTCACCATACAACGCCCTGGAGCCCCTTCCTAGACTGGGAGAGCATTTTCTATCTGGTTTGGATAGGGAAAAAGGGTGTTTTGGTTTTTAGCATATATGCATTAACCCTGAGGATCTCATTTATAATATTTTCCCACTTACAAATTCAAAGTTGTATTTTGACCTGAGAAACTCAAGCATTAGTGATGAAGTTTCTTCTGCCTTTCTGGGAAGTGCCTGGACTAAGTGACCTTTTGGAAATAACCCAGTTTAGTTCAGTGTCCCAGGAGAGGTTGACTGGGGGAGGAGCAGCAAAGAAGGAAGGGGAAATCAGGCCCAGATGGGCTCTGCCTGCAAAGGGAGTGGGCTTCGAGGAAAATGGCATTGTTCGGGATGTCCTAGCCCACAGGCTGAGAGGCCTGCTGGACCTGGAGCCCAGCTCCCATTGGCCTCCCTTTGGGTGTCACGCAGCCAGTCTTGAGAGTCCTTCCCTTAATATTATTTTTTTAAAGGTTGATATCCTGAGTCTTCACCCTCCTAGCCTGTCCCTGGCTTGTTCTGCAGGGAATATCCTCCCTCTGTTGATAACATCGCAAATCTGGTGATGATCTGTGCATCCAGAACCCTCCTAAATTTAGCATTGTGACTTAATTACAAGCTCAAGCAGAAGATGAGCTATGGGGGAGAAGGGGCTTTCTTGTCATCTTCCTATATGATCACTAGCCAGAGGGGCCAGGAGAGCAGTGGAGAGACCTGGGACCACCTTGGAAGCTCTAAGTGGGGCTAGACTTACTCCGACGGAGTGAGGGTCTCCTGCCTCAACACCAGCATCTCCAAAGCCTGAGCAGATATGCAGCAACCTGGACGTGTCTCCTCCTCCTCCGGGAGGTGGGCCCAGCCCAGCCTTGAGGTGAAAGGCAGATGTCTCGGATCCAGATTTCCTCTAGCTGGATCCTGCCATGCTTTCCTGAGGAGCCAAGGGCCTACAGAACTCAACTGGATTATTTATTTTATTTAAAATCACTCCAATCAGCTCCTAGGTTCCTAACTCCCTACTTTCCTGCCCCTGCTTTCCCTGCACAGGGCCAGCCCCCCCGGGGCCACTGGGTACTGCTGCCATCTTGGAGCTTTGCTGGGGAGTGTGTGTGTGTGTGTGTGTGTGTGTGTGTGTGTGTGTGTGTGTGTTGGGGGGGCCATCTCGCTAATTTAACATGGCTTTTTGTGTTATTGTTGTTTTCCCTCCTCCCTGCCTGCCCACCCCTTCTCCCCCAGCGAGGATGCTGTCACGGAGAGGTCGAGCCCCAAGTCTGAGATTGAGGTCATTTGTGAGCCACCTGAAGAAAAGGTGACAGCCAGAGCGGGGGCCAGCTGTCCCAGTGGGGGTCATGTAGCCGATATTTATCTTGCAAACATCAACAAGTAAGCGCTGCTTTTCATTTTCTGCTTCCCTGACCGACTTAACACCAAGCTTCACCCCCTGGTTTAACCCTAACCCTCCTCCATTTCTGCGCTGCACATAGGGAGGTCACTAAAAGACACTCGGCTTTCCCAGGCTAACAATCTGCATGTATTCATTGCTGCTGGCTAGATGGTTGGGGACGAGGAAGCTTCCGCAAGCTTCAGCAATAGGTCGAGGCTTCCTGCTAGCCACCATCAGGCTACAAAGGGGTGCTCTCTTTCTCTGTGTCCCTACAGTGTCTGTCACCAGGAACCCACCTGGGAATCCTAGGTCTGAAGCTGTTATCCAAAGCTCAAGAATGGCCAGTGGCCAAGTGACTGAGTTTGTCATAGACAACACGGACCAAACTGTTCTGCTGAGGGGGGCCTTCTTTGGTCCTGTCTCTTTCCTATTCTTACCTAATAATAGATTCTTTCTTCTCTGAAGGTTCAAAGCCTTGTGAGTTTTGTACTAGGCTGATGTTAATTTGGGGCATGTTTGATTGAATATGTTTGTCTGTTTTGCTCCCTGCTCTTGGTATTCACTCCTATGGAGGAAAGATCACTATTGCCTCTTTCCTGGCCACACTCTCCCCATCCCACTCCCATATCATTCTACCCTTTCACATGAGAAGAAAAGATGGGCCAGTTTTCATGCGGCATTAGCCTTATCTACCCTGTTCCATTATTCAGGCTTACTGCAGACTTCTCGTTCCTTCCAAAAACAGGCTTTTGACTGTGACCCCCAACTTCCATTGTCATGCTGGCAGTAAGCTAGGGTTTTCCATTTTCCAGGCTTCCCTGCCTCTGACTCTATGCCCATGCCCCTCGACCTCTCCAGGGGACATTCCGGGTGTTGGACAACTAGTCTCATCTCTGCCTCCTCAAGGGGCATGACATGAACTCCTCAATCCATCACCTGTTCTACTAGACCCTGAAACTTGGGACAGTGCCAGTAAGATAGCAACAGGCCCTTAGGGCTTGCTCCATGAATATGAACTAGCAGTGGTGCATAGTTTTTATTCCCATATGGCTTTGGAAGAGTGAAATGATTTGCACAAGGAAAACCTGTTAACTGTAGCCTCTGGACATTAAAACTGGAAGGAGAATAAATGTGCTTGTTGTTTCTAAACCATATCAGGTCGCCTAGATCTTTCTGTCATTGTTTTGTTGTTGTTTCCTCCAGTGAGTCATTAGAGGGGGCATGGTCAGGAGTCTTGCTCACCCCTACCATAGTTTTCTCTTGAACTTCAAGTTGGGGAAGTCAATAGGTGGAATTAAACCTTGGAAATATCCACTTACCTCCTTACATAGAACTATTTGTAATTTAAGCCAGTAAGTGAAAAACAATGAGGATTTCATTCATTCCCCAGCCCAAAGGGCAATCCCAAACTCACTGCCCTGTTGAGAAGGCAGGCTAATAAAAAGCATGGTTGGCTAATCCTGTTTTTGTTCCTTATTTACAAGGTTGGGTTAATTATAAGGTTCTAATCACAATAACCCTAGCCTGTAATTAAGCCAATAACAAGGGGGAAGGTAGACTGTGTAGGTGTGTAGTTTTGTAAGCCACCAGCTTAGTTGCTGCTTTTAGTATGAAGGAATCCATGGAAGGAGAAATTCAGTAGTTGATGATGTGCCACCAATGGAAAATTAGAAACCAAACCTCTGGGCAGTTTACTTGTGTTCCCTCCTTCTTGGCCCCAAGATGTTTTGGGGGATGAAGGACCTCCAAGTTTTATCTCCTTTCACCATAATATCGTAGATTTAGATCTGAAAAATTACCTAGTCTGAACCAGTCACTGAATGTCTAGAAAACCAAGGCCCAGAGAGGTTAAGTGATTGCCCAGGGTCACACAGGGAACAAGGTTTCCAGTGCAAGTTCCCCGACTCCCAATCCAGCGTTCTTTCTCCTGTCCACTTTGTGAAACCGGCTTTCTCCCCACCCCCAAACAAATAGGTAGGGAGCAGAATGGTCCCTGGGTGTGGCATATGAGCCTTGGCAGGAAGTTTTAGGGCCATTTAGACCCAAACTCCAGCCATTCTATTCAAACTGCACAAAAGGCAGCAATTAGAATGAAAACAGCAAAGTCAGGACCCAAATCTACTTGAGGGCTGCTATCAGAGCACAGGAATGGTGGCTTCGTCTACTAGAAAGAAGGCCATTTGGACTCAGAGTCTGAAAAACTGAGCATCAGGTACTGAGTCAGAAATGTACTAGCTGTATGACCCTAGGCAAGTCACTAACCTCTTGCTGTCCCAGACACTAGCTCTCTAAGGTTATAAGTTGCAGAGTAGTTGCTAATCTGTTCTTATAAAATGAATTCATCTCTCCAAAAGTTCCCTATGCCAATAAAATCACAAGTCAGGACAAAGCAAAACAAAAGGAAAAGAAAACCTAAGGAATTATAAAATGTTGAAGCTGGAAAGGCCCCCAAGGATCTTCTGGTCCATTCCCCACCCTCAGCCCATCCCCGTTCATCTCCAATTCTTCCCCCACCCCATCACTCCTTTCTGGCCCTTTTTTTTTTTGGTAACAGATAAGAGACCTGAAGCCCAGGTTCAGGTACCTCCCAGTTTCTGAGCTAGAGTGGTTCTCATTACCCTGAGCTGTCTTTGGGAGATATTGTCCTCTCCAACAGATATGGCCCTGAGCCCTGGCACCACCCTAGGGCCTCTTCTCCTTGCCCATCCTCAGTTTGTCCCTTCCATCCCTGCCTCCACTTGTCTGCAAGTGGAGTCAGGGAGCAGCTGGGTAACTGCCCTTCTGACCCAGAAAGTGACTTCTTTTACAGCCCTATATAAATCTGTTTTCCTCATTTGGTTCCTTTGTAACCACATCCAAATGAATGCTAGCTAGTTCTAAAACAATGCTCAGTAACCACAAGATTGCCCGACAATCTAATTTAATTGTAGCATTTACACAGAGCCTTAAGTGGCCTGAAGTGAATTGACCACAAGCCAAAGTTTAATCCCAACCTTGGTGATTCAAAAAGAAAAAAGTCAGAATTCATAAAATTTGTCCTTAAGTCCTCTAGTATTGTAGTCCCCTCAGAAATTTTCTTTCATCTTCACGTTATAAGCCTTATGCCAGAATTTGTAATAATTCCACCTTTCTTGTATTAATGATTTTGGAGAGGAGGACCTTAAAGTTGAGAAGAAAGTATTCCCTTCCACCTTCTCTTTCCCATCCCCTTGATAACAGAGTAAGGTCTCCTAATGCAAACCTTATCTCTACTTAATAAAAGAAAATGAAAGGTCAAAGGGCCATGTCTAGGAGTCCAAGTCTCCGTCCCCATGACCATATTTCACATAATCACACTTTCCCTTTGCATAGCCTTTTGCATCTCAGGAACTCAAAGCACACCACCGACCAGTAAGTATCCATTTCTCCTTTGCCAAGCTTGGGGGTGGGGGGTAGGGGGGGGTGGGCATCATGGAGGCATTAAGGAAGCCTTGGCACAGACCCCCTCTGTGGCCTTTTCCCCACTCCCTGGAAAAATACTGGAGGACAGGAACTCATCCCTCTTCCTCTTCCCTCCTCTCCTTGGATATGGGCATGCTGGGACCCAAGCCAGCCTTTGCTCATACTATTCTTTCTGTTTGTGACTGAAGGCAAAGGAAGCGGCCAGAATCTGGGAACATCAGGAAAACCTTCCGGCAGAGTGAGGGCCATGGGTTGAGCAGCCCTCTGCTAGACTCCTCCCCAGGGCCTGGGGGAGCCAGCTGCCGTCCCTCCTCCCAGCCTATCAGCCAGAGTCTCCCCAAGGAAGGGCCCGATAAGTGTTCCGCCAGTGGGCACGGGGGTCTCAATTCCATCAGCCGACACTCATCTCTGAAGAATCGGCTAGACAGTCCTCAGATCCGGAAGACGGTGACAGCTGGGAGGTCCAAGAGCTTCAACAACCATCGGCCCATGGACCCAGAGGTCATTGCGCAGGTAAAACCTGGAGTTTGGTGGAAAATAGGGGATTACCAGTTTTCCCTTGTCACTCACAGTTAACCTCATGCAGAGTCCATCCTGACCTTAGAGCAAGGAGCACGATGAATGCTTAGGGAATGTTTCTGACATCAGGAGGTGCTGCATACCTTTCAGACAAGCTTCATTGGCCAGCCCACCTTCTCCAAGGGGCCACAATAGGAGGAGGATAATGCAGGCTCCTTAAGTAGATAATTTACACAACTGTTAACTATTTGGCAAAACTTTCACTTCTCTAGGCTAGTTCCTACACATATAATGCCCGATATATTGTCCTCCTTTGGGGTTTTGTAGCTCTAAGGAATTAGGCAACGAGATTAGCCAAATGGTGACACCTTTGGTTTCTGATTTGTACCAGATCATGTTCCTTTCATTGTGCCCCCTCCCTGCTTTCCCTGTTGTGCCCAAGGGTACTCCCTGACCCTGCAGTCCAGGATCATCTGGTCCTTATGCCTAGAGGGGCTGAGACCTTGGGGTACAGGAGGAACAGAGGCCATTCCCCATAATGAGGGACCTCCTTCCATCTCTAGTCCATCTTTTTGACTTTTTGTTTTCCATGAAATGTTAGAGGGCTAACCCCATCTTTAACAATTCGACGGCCGTGGCCACTCCAAGCAGTGTACTCAGACGTCTCCCTCAGCTCTATAATTTTCATTAGTTCAGGTGGGTACTAGGGGCTTCCTGTTGCCCTTGACTGTCCTGCTTTTAGCAGAGCTAAGATCCCCGCTCCCCCTGGGGAAGACAGAGGCAGTCTGTTGGCTGGGCTGTGGTGCGCTCTCAAGGAATGTCTTCTCGGTCAGACCCATTCCAGCTGGGCGCCTGACATGTCTCTCGCTTTGCAAGGCCTCTTGCTATCTGTCTCTGTGTGTGAGGTCACGGTTGTAAGCTGCCTTCCCCCGTGGGATTCCTCCCAGCTCCCTTCTTTGGACAGGTGTTAATAGGCATGGAGGGCCATGGTCACAGCTGGGAGAGTCAGACTGCAGGGATGGGCTAGGAACAGAGCCGGAGTTCTGCAGTCTGGGAACATCTTAGGGTTGAGTGGTGCTGAATCGCTGCCAAGAGAAAGCTCCTCTCACTCTCTAGCACAGAGAAGCTCCATTGCCTGTCGATGCAGACCTAATCCCTAGTGGATTCCTATGATGGGGCTGGAGGGGAGGGCAGGGAGGGAGGGAGGGAGCAGGGAGGTTTCCTAGGGAGGCAGCTGGCTTGCAAAGGTCCCTGAGCTAGTGATTTTGCTTGTTTGCTGAGCTGGTTTCCATTGTAACTTACAGAAGGCAATTCACCTAAGTGGGCTTTGGCTCCCCCTGCTGGACAGTGCCCTCTTGACAGTGGTGGATAGAAGAGAACAGCTGATTAACGCTGGACTCTCCTGCCATAGTTGTCCGGTCCCCAGGTGGTGGGCACCTTTCCTCAGTCCCTGATGGGTAAGACCTGTCCTTCATTAACCAGGGCTAGAATTTGGTAACCTGCAGTTCCAGGGGCGTGCAGTTCAGACCTCATTAGTACCATGTTGTGACGATGATGATCACATGAAAGAGAAATGCCTGGATCCCCAGCAGACGGAGCACTGACTCTGAGCAGTACTGGACAGACTCCAGAATTTCAGCGCGTCCCTCCCCCCCCCCAGCCCTCTCCTCTCCCTTAGAAATTGGTTCTTGCAAGATTTGACCTGTAGCAGTAAAACAGGATCTTTGGTGACATTTCACAACATCAGACTTACCTTCTCTTCCGTATTTTTCAGGATATTGAGGCAACGATGAATTCTGCCCTGAATGAACTCCGAGAGCTCGAGCGGCAAAGCAATGTGAAACACACACCCGATGTGGTCCTGGATACCCTGGAGCCCCTAAAAACCTCCCCAGTGGGAGCACCTACTTCAGAACCCTCAAGCCCCCTGCATACCCAGCTCCTCAAGGACCCCGAACCCGCCTTCCAGCGGAGTGCCAGTACAGCTGGGGACATCCCGTGTGCTTTCCGGCCAGTCAAGTCAGTCAAGATGGCCGCCCCGGTCAAGCCACCAGCCACACGACCCAAGCCGGTGGTCTTCCCCAAAACCAATGCCACCAGTCCTGGCGTCAGCTCTTCAGCATCTCCACAGCCCACTGACAAATCTTGTACGGTCTGATGGATGCTATTGGATTGTTCCAGACGAGGGGACTTGAGGAACCAGAGACTGTTATTAAAACCTTCCTATTTAACTAGCTTGAGGACTTCAGCTGAAAATTAGATTCTAAGTTATTCCTGCAGGAATAGACTTCCCAGCAGCCCAAACCCTGGAGAATGAAGCTTTCCCTGTTTCTTTCCTTGCCTACTCCCTTCCCCCTCCCCCCCACTCCCTATTCCCCTTCCTTAGCTCCCCTTGATCAGTCATAATCCAGCCAGCTACAGTATATACCAGTCTTAGGCAATAGCCAGAAATAGATCTTTCCATTATCAGGTCACTGTGAAAATCTGGCAAGGCAAACAGTAAAGATGTGACTCGAATCTCTGTCCTCCTCAAGTCACCGAGGATGCCTTGCCAAAGTGGTTGGCTGCTAATACACCCACCTCTCAGTAGCACCATGTTTGGGTACTGGTTAAAATGAATTATATAGTCACACACACACACACACACACACACACACACACACACACACGCCAACAGTTGTAGGTTACCATAATCTCTGGCATGTGTAGACACTCCTGACTCCATGACCCATGGCTGTGTACCTATTTGTAAGTTATTGTGACTGTTCACACAGTGACCATCAGGGTCTGTTTGTTTCCGTTACAAACCCTATTTGTCTGGGACAGGAGAACTCAGCCATAGAAATCTCTCATTAAATGAAACTTAATCAGGATGGGACTCCACCCCAAAGCTCCATACGGGCTTGGGCACTTACTCTCTTAGGCCTCTTTTTACTGATGTGGTTTGCTTGGTTGGTGTTTACATTTGCCCCCTTCATCCTCCATAATTACAGCCAACTCTATATTAAGTAATACTCCCCTGTGAAATTTACCTGAATGATTCATTCATGTTAGGTAGGAAAAGGGGCATCGTACTTCCATTTTCTACGCCAGAAGGAATCCCACTGAAGATGATTTTAGTACCCGGACCCTTGAAAATTGTTTTAAGAGAGTTTTGTTGTCTTCAGGGCAGGTTTGAGGAGGTTAGCTGGTGGCATGTTCCTTTTCTCTTACTCTTTCTGGGCACTTAAGACTCAAAGTCTTATCATTCTGAAGTCAGTCAGCAGCCAAGCTACTTGGCTCCAAGAAATCCAGTGAAATTTTAAAGGAGGATTGGTCTCTGTAAGCAAGGTGACTCAGATTCCGCTCTAAGTGGCTGCTTACTGTCCTTCAACCTGTGTCTCCTGGCTGTAGTTCTCACCCAGTGCCTCTCACTGGAAAAAGATGGGAGGGCTTGGTGAGACGTTGTCCGATTGTCGGGAGCCACTTGTTGCCAGATCCATCAACAACCATCTAGGTACACCCTTGTCTTGGTTGCGTTTTGATTCCACAAACCAAAAAGTCTCCCTGAGACTGAAATCTGAAGACACTATCTGCAGCCGAGTAGGTTAACTGAACCTATGAATAAGGGAGGGGCTGATGGGCTAACAGTTTCCTTCCTGTTCAATGCTCTCTGGTCCTTTTCCCACTGCCCACACAAAAGGTCAAGGTGATTTCCCCATCTGCTTTAACCCAGCCTCCCAAATCCTACCCATTATTTTACCCCTCTCCTGATAATCATACTATACCAAGAATATTGGGGTGAAAGGCCAAGCCACTTAAGGCTCTAGGTCTCAGATAAAGAGATTGAGTTAAGACTGAACCCCATATGTCTTACCTTAGAACCACAGGAGCTATGTTTTCTGGTTTGGAGTCATATTCTTTACCTGATAACTTTTCTGTGATTTGAGAGAGATATGTGATAGTTGTCATTTGGGAGAGAAGCCTAAGTTTTCCCATCTTTGACTCAAAACACCTATTCTAAATCACTTTTTTTTAAAAAATGGTTTGGAGTCAGATCCATCAGAGGTAGCATTCTTTATTTTGCATAAGTTGGCTTTGTGGGGGGGCACTTAGCAGAACGAGGCTGTGGAACATGAGGAGCAAAGGCCTCAAGAGGTAGAAGGGGATCCCCATGGAACCCTTCAGTGACATGACCCGACCTGGAAGAGGCGACTTAGAACCTCTGGTCTTGTTGAGCAGGCAGCTGCTCTGTCTAGTATCTCCCAAAAGGGATGAAGTTTGTTCTAAGCCCTGAGCCTCTACTGGATCTGTCACCTCTGGGCAACCTCTTCTCTCGGGGCAAGGAGAGCCTTATCCTTCATCCTACATTCCTTAGGTGGCAGCTTGGAGATCCTTTTCACCCAAATGATCTGAGTTGGAACCTGCGCCTTCCATTTTCCTCCCACCTTCCCCAGCTCCAGGAAAGGGTGGAGAAGTTTTCTCAAAACAAGTCTTTGGATCTATTCTGTTACTTCTTGCCTTTCTTTTTGGGTCCTCTACATCTCCTCCCTCCCCCAACCCACCCAGCCAACATCCATCTGCTGATTGGCATCATGAGCTGAGCGGTGTATGAATGGGAACCCACAGTTCAAAGTCTTAGTCAACCTTCCACACCCCTAGGGGGTGGAGGGTGGAGTTGTCTTCCCCGTCTCTGGTGCTCCTGTCACCATGGAGATATCTGGTCCTGCCAAGGGGACTCGGAGCCAATGGGGAGAGAACCCACCTTGGCAGGGCACAGTGCAATCAACTGGAATGGAGGTGGCACACTGTGATCTTTACACCAGACTGGGAGCCAGCAGCCCAAAGGAACCTACAGAGATAGCCCTCTGCTGATTACCCTGGCCCAAACCAGCGGTACACACTTGAGAAACCCCCCCCACCCTGCCTCTGTTGGTATGAGCTGTGAATTCTGGAGGGCAGGGACAGGAATTAGTCTTTGGGGGAGAGAGTTTGTTGTACAGTAGGGTCTGCATCCTACCCAAAAGGAAAAACAGAACAATGAATCTACACCCAACAGCATGCTGGCCCCAGCCCCTGCCCACCAGGGAGCCAGGGCTCCTCCCAGGGAGATGAGATGATGCCAGCAGAGGGATGAACAGACCACTTTGGAAGGGCTGGTATAGATGTACTTCCTATTCAGAAGAGATATTAGATCTTCCAGGAAAATGCAATGTTGTGGCGTATGACTTGTATGTAACGTTTGTGTAAAATGGTATATTCTTTAAAACAATTGTGTTGATAACTGGAATAATGTATGTATGTATGCTTGGAAATGCTTTGTATGAACATAAGGCTGTCACTCAACAAAGGTTGGATTGGGGAGAATCCAAAGCACAACTTCAAAATAAAATACGTTTTTAGGTTATGAGGCTGTAGTTCCTGCCCCCCTTCCCCCCCCCACACACACTCCCTATGCTCTGGGAACCATGGTTCCCTAAAGTTTGTCTGGATAAAGGTTAATTATGTTGGGCTGGGCTGGTGGCATCTGTCCTGGAAGCATGGGTTAAGAATAGGGGGGTGGGGAGTGTGATAACTGGAAGCCAGAGATATGAGTGCTACATCTCCATTTCAACATCTCCATTTAGTCTGTCTATGAAACCAAAGATGCTTCATAGAAGGAGATGTCAGCTCAGCATTGGATAGCTCGTTACCTTGACAACCATTCTCTTACTGATTCTATCTCTGGGTTTGATTGGTAGAAAGAATCCTCACTTCCTTCTCCATTTTGATGCCATGAAGAGAGGAGATTGGGGGGTAGGGGAACCAAGGAAAACATTTCAGGAGCTTTTCCAACAACGTTTTCATTTCTTCCATAACGAGGGCCTTAAGATTGACTGGCCCTGGCAGCCTTTTTATCCCCAGCAGACCTAATTTTACCCATATGTGTAATGACATGGTCATAATGTATGTTTCAAGGGAATCCCTCTCAGAATGAGAGAGGTTTTATTCTGAATACAGTAATATTCAAATCCTTAGGCCAGGAGTGTCCTTGCCAGAACGAAATCCATCAGTGAGACTCACAGTATGTCCTAGGACCTTTGGAAGAGGTCAAGGGGACATTTTAGAACCTTAGAACAGCCTGGGTTGGAGCCCTACTCCAGAAAGGTAAGGCTACTCACATGTTGAGTTCTTTCTTCGGTTCTTTTCATCCTTTGTGCTTGAAGAGGACCAAAATGGCATCACTATGTCAGGGTCAAGGTACATTGTCTCTGACTGTGGCTGATCAGACCAACACAAGCTCGGAATGCTGTAGCACAGGCTGGGTACAAATAGTCTGGATGAACATTTAGAGTGGAAATGTCTCTAAATTTGCGCATCTCATTTCTTTTGAGCTACTGCAGTTCTTCTTTGCTCATAGAGTACAGCACCTTCTTTAATACAGGTATGCCAGATTGGGTGAGCCTGTGCCAGTGTCTCTCATATCTCACTATCAATTCCAAAGTTCTTCAGAGAGACCTTGAGAGTGTCCTTGTATCACTTCTGACTTCCATGTGAGCGCTTGCCTTGTGTGAATTTTTTGAAGATAGTCTTTTAGGCAAATGTACTTTTGACATTCAAACAATATGGCCAGCCTACTGGAGTTGCATCCTTTGCAGTAGAATTTGAATGCTTGGCAGCTGACTTTGACAAAGGATCTCAGTGTCTTGTGATCTTCAGAATCTTCCTAAGATGATTCAAATAGAAATGACTCCATTTCCTGGCATGGCACTGGTATACTGTCCAGATTTCACAGGCATACAGCAATGAAGTCCACACAAAGGCTCTTCAGTTTGGTAGGCAGCCTAGTACCTCTTCTTCCCACATACTCTTGAAACCTCCCAAACACTGGGCTAGCAATGGCAATGCATGAGTCAACCTCATCATCTATGTGTATGTGCCTGGAAAGTATACTTCCAAGGCATGTGAACTTAGCCACAGCATTTAAAATTTCTCCATTTGCTATAAGCAATAATTCCGTGGATGAATGGTGTGGTGCTGGCTAGTGGAGAACCTCTGTTTTCTTGGTGTTATGTGTCAGACCAAAATTAGCACAAGCAGCAGAGAATTGATCCATATTCTACTGCATCTCAGCCACAGAGGAAGCATTGAGTACGCAGTCATCTGTCAACCAAAAGTCATGCTCCAACTCTCCTTACAATTCTGTCTTGACTCGTCAGCTTTTCAAGTTACTGTCAGTAGAGTAGCTGACCTTGATACCATTTTCGTTCTCATCCAAAAACATTGCTAAAAACTTGGGAACAATCACATAGCCCTGCTTCACGCCACTAGAGATTGGGAATTGTCCATTATCCAGAAATCATGATGGCTGGGTGTGAGATCTACACTCCAGGGAGATTGCTTGGGTGTGGCTTAAGGCCTTCAGTTATTTCATGATCTAGGCAAGAAATAGGCCCTAGGAATAACCTTGCCTCTCTATAGGAGGCAGGATTAACCCCATAATTTTGACTATCTCTACATTCCCTTAATTATCTATTTAAAGGAGCCCTTCCTTTTCCTTGCTCTGAGAGAATCTTGGAGATTATAGCTGCCTGATATTGGCAGCTAGCTGACACTGTGGATACAGTGTTAAAGTCAAGGAGACCTGAGTTTGAATTCTGCCTCCAACACTTATGAGCTGTATGATGGTAGGCATCACCTCTGTCTGCCTCTCCTATAACAGCATTTGCCTCTAGGGTGGATATGAGCTTATAGCTCTATAGAAATGCTAGCATATATTAATATAAAGCTTAAAGGGACTAGCAAGGTCATCTAGTCCAGACTCCTCATTTTATTTACGGATGGTCTTCATGTCCAAAGAAGTTAGATGACCCATTAAAGGTCCCATAAGCAGTAAGTGCCATAGGTAGAACCTGAGCCCTCCTGCTTTGGATCTACTCCACTTTTCACTGAATCATCCCATCTCTGTCTGCCCTTGACCCTAAGAGTCTCATACCTGAAGCCCTGCTGTCCCCAAGTGGTGTATGTAGATTCTGACTCCCTTTGGAAGTTAGGAAGTTTGGTTGGAACAACTCAAACAGCCCATGGTTTCTCTCTTACGAGTTGGAGTAGCAAGGATCTATGCTGAAGGATGCCAAAGAGATCTGGGCATAGCAAAGCCCTGAGGACAGAGATAGGACGGGTTCCCCTTTGTTCCAATTAACTCAGCTACTCTGGAAAGAACTTGATATAAACCAGTGGTTGGTCATGGACACCCTCAAAGTTTACTCAATCCCCATGCAAAGTCTCATGAAAGCCTAACATAATGGGATGGAGTGCTGGGCCTGGAGTCAGGACAACTTGGGTTCAAATCCAGCCTTGGATACTTACTAGTTGTGTGACCCTGAGTAAGTCACTTCACTTCTGCCTCAGTTTTCCCCTCTGTAAAATGGGATAATAACCCCTACCTCCCGGGGTTGTTGGGAGGACCCAATGATATTATATTTGTAAAGTGCTTAGCATAGTGCCTGGCACACAGGAAGTACTACACGAGTGCTGGTTGTTATCATTGTTAGCAGCTAGAAAAAGGAAGGTCCAATAGACAGTGCAATGGATGGAGTGCCAGACCATGAATCACATAGACTCAGCTTCTGGAGTTCAAATCTGGCCGTGTGGCCCTGGGCAAGTCACTTAACTCTGCCTCAGTTTCCTCATCTGTAAAATGGGCTGGAGAGGGAAATGGCAAACCACTCTGGTATCTTGGCCAAGAAAACCCCAAATGAGGTCATGGAGAGCAGACAAGACTGGAAAACAAGAGAAAGAAAAATCCTCCCATGTCCCCCACTTCCAGTTTGAAAGAGTCCTCGATAGCCCAAGCTGGAAGAGATTTGAGCAATCCCTTAATGCAGTCTCTTCATTTTCCTGCTGAGGGAACTGAGGCTTTTCGAGATAGGGTAGCTTGGCAAGATCACACAGGTAATAATAGGTGGCAGCCACATCCTCTGACTCGTTCTTTCCACTCTACCCCCATTTCCTCTCCCCTGTGTTCTGGATGTGTGGGGGCTAGGTTCTGTTCCTCTGGGCCCCTCTCCACTGCCTCGCTACCTTACATCGAGGGGTCCAGAAGGGAGTGGCCAACAGGGATTCCCACAAGCCAGAGTTAAGGACAAGGTCAATTTTTAGTGAAGGAGGCCAATAACTCAGCAACAGCCCCACCCCACTACCAGTCTGCCTGCCTCTGCAACAAGCTCCTTGACCATCCTCTCCTGCCCACCTCCCCCCACCCCCAGCCCCTGCTCTCACTCCTTTTTCCTCTTCCAAAATTCTATTAAACATTAAACATGTGACAGGCTTCTTGTTGCTGTTGGAAAGTATATTCCTACTAGGTGGGAGGAGTGAGTTCAGGCCAAGACATATCTTATCTCCTGGAGTCCGAGTATCCTTTGGACCATAAGGGTGAAAGGTCAGTAAAAGCTCTCAGTCAGAGAACAAAAAAGAAGGGCTCAAAGGGTTTTAATCATGTGTTCCACTCCTCAATAGGCCCCAGAGTCTGGCTCTATGCCTTTTTTTTTTTTTGCCCCACCCTATTGAATGGGACTTTTACCAACCTGCAAATGTGGTGCTGGGTGCTTCAGTAAAGCACATTACAACAGGCAAGGCAAAGCCCAAACTGTTCAGCAAGCATTTATTAAGCACCGATTGAGTGCCCTGGATGTGCCAGCTTTCAAGGAATTTACAATCTGATGGAATAAAAGACATGTACCCGAATATCTGTGATTCCAGAAAGAGTGAGAAGGTGTCTGTCTCTGCAGCCTCTCACTCCCTTCCTTTCTCACCCTCTTGAGTCCTTGGCAGCCTGGCTTTCTTTCCCTCACCTGAAAGGGTTCCTTCCAAGGTAGCCAGGGTTCTCTTAACTGCCCAATCTGATGACCTTTTCTCAGGCCTCATATTTTTTGACCTCTCTGCTCCAGTTGATGCTGTGGTCCGTCTTCTCTTGAAGACTTTTTCCTCTCTGGATTGTGGGGACAGCACGCTCCTCTGGTTCTCCTCCTCCCTGTCTGACTGCTCCTGCTCAGTCTCCTTTGCATTGTGAATGTCATGGCCCCCCTAACTGTGAGTGTTCCTCAGGGTTTTTTCCTGTCCAGAGCCCTCTTCTCTTTCTCCCTTCATACTCTCTCTTGGTAACCTCATCAGCTCCCATGGGTTTAATGATCATTTCTATATAGATGACTCCTATATATACAGCCCCAATGTTTTCCCCCAGCTTCAGACCTGCCTGAATCAATCAATAAATATTTGTTAAGTGCCAACTGCATGCCAGGCATTGTGCTAAAAGCTGGGGATGCAAAAAGAGGTAAAAGACAGTTCCTGTTGTCCTCAAGGGGTTTATGATCTAACAGGAGAGACAACTTACAAATATATACAAAAAAGTTATATACAAGATAAATTGGAAATAACTAACAGAGAGAAGGCATTAGAATTCAAAAGGGTGGAAGAAGACTTCCTATAATAGGTGAGATTTTAGTTGAAACTTAAAACCAGGGTAGTCAGTTGCTTATTGATATTATATATCAATTATATATCAAGCTGGATATCCAGAAGACATCTCAATATATCTAAAAGTGGACTCAATTTTCCCCTAAACATACGACTATTCCAGATTTCCCTATTTGTGTCCAAAGCACCTCAATCCTTCCAGTACATGACGCAGTTCAAGCACCATATTCTGCATGAAATCTTTCAGGTTCCCCACTTCTGAAACTCTTGCTTCCCTTTCTTTCAAACTACTTTATATTGAAGGACTTTGTATATTTTTTGCATTTATTACTTTTTTTTTTACTATTTATTCTACTTCTATTTTTATAAGCACTTGTTGCCTCTCTCCTGAATGTTCCCTACCTACCTCCCAGTCCCATTGGAACAAAACCTCATTTCAGATAGAAATGGTTTCATTTCTTTGCACTGGTATTCCTGGCACCCAGCACCGTACCTAATATGAAGTAGGTACTTAATAAATACTTGTTTACATCGATTAAGAGTTCAATTCCAGTATTTATTAGATGCCTACTATGTGCCAGGATTGTCCCAAGCACTGGGGTACATTGTACAAAGACAAAAGTGGAGGAGCTCGCAATTCTAATTGGGTAGATTTGTACACATATAAGTATATACAGAAAAACTTAACACAAGGTGTTTTCTGAGGGCAGGCCCTGGCAAGCTGAAGGTAATGAAGCAAAAAAAGCATCATACAGACATTGGCATCAAGAAACTAGGGATTCCAAAAGTCAGCACTAAGGATGGAGTGCATTCTAGGCATGCAAAGATGGCAGATGGAGTGTGTGAAGAGTTAGTGGCTGCCAACATGGCTGGACTGGATTGTTGAGTAAAACATATGTAAGAAGACTGAAAGGTAGGAAGGAATCAGGCTGTGAAGAGTTTTAGAGGAGTTTATGGGTGATTCTCACCTGAACCTAGGGCAGCTAGGGAGTGCAATGGAAGGACTGCAGTCAAGAAGACTCATCTTCCTGAGTTCAAGTCTGGCATCAGTCAGTTATTAACTGTGACACCTGGGCAAGTCGCTTCACCCTGTTTGCCTTAGTTCTTGTATCTGTAAAATGAGCTTGAGAAGGAAATGACAAACCACTCCAGTATCTCTGCCAAGAAATCCCAAGACCCAGACAAGACTGAACAACAGGTGAGGGTCTTAGAATTCTAACTAATGATTTTCCAGATTAGGTCTACCAACCTGACCTCAGGAAGCAAGAAGAAAAGGATATGAAGTTGCAAGAGGGTAATAGGGAGAATTTTCACTAAATGGGTCAAAAACAGAGAGACTTTTCTCTTTGTACTAAAGTGAGAAGCTAACTCAGAAGGAGGGTAGGATGATCACAACTCACTTTTATTTAGTGCTCTTAAGTTTACAAAGCACTTTCCTAAGCCTACCCTATAAGACAGAGAGGGTTGTATCCCCATTTTACCGATGAGATCAGGCAGTACTCCAAGAGATTAAGTCACTGGTTTCTGGTCATACGGCAAGTAAGTGTGTCAGAGTCAGGATTTAAACTCAGATCTACAATCCAAAATCAATACCAATCCTTCTAGATCACCCCTAAGGAGTTTATGGATAGATTTCAGGGATTCTGTGAACTTGACTAGGGAGAAAAAATTACATATTTATTTTCATTGACCTCTAACTTAAATTTAGCATTTTCTTCAATTATAAATGTTGGCAAGAAAAATTATTCTGGGAAGGGGTCCATGGGCTTCACTTAATTGCCAAAAGTGTCTATGAAAGAAGAAAAGGTTAAGAATCCCTGACAAAGAGAGATGAAAAGAAGGAAGGGGAAATGAAAGGAAGGAAAGAAGGAAGGAGGGAGGGAAGGAGGAAGGGAAAAAAGGGAAGAAGAGAGAGGAAGGGATGCTCTGAATGGGAGCAGGGTATGGAGCCAGCAGAGAAGTGACGTGGAGGTTCTACTTTCTTATCAGGATAAAGTGAAAGGTCATCTATCAGTGCCCTCATCCCAGAGCAGAGTCCAAGGTTTGGTGGCAGTGGGACAGGGATGAGGATGAGAATGTGGGGCTGTGTCCAGATGTCCATACAGTGGTGTGATGGCCAGTTTCAAGCTAGGTCACCTCTATCATTGCTGCCTCTTGGATGGAACACTTGTGCATCCAAATGGCAGATTTGGCTAAAGCTGACATGATCTGCATTATCTATGTCACAACACAAGGCAGGCTTTGGTGTCGGGGTGAGGCTGAGAGAGGAAACCACCAGGTGTGGCCTTGGGAAAGTCCCTTGCTCCTTTCCACAGAAACATGGAATTTCCTGGTTTTAACCCTCTTCCAGTTCTCACTGGAGAGCTGTCAGGAGCCAGCAGTTGGGTCTTGGAAAAGGCTCCTGGCTGGGGTGTTGGGACACCTGGGTTTGATTCCTAGCATAGTCATTGCACAACTGTGGGCCAGTCCCTTCCTAGGTTTTAGTTTCCCATCAGCCAAAAGGAAAAGTATGATCCCACAAGGCTCTCTCCCAAGACCTTCAGGAAGAATGGATCAGAGGAGGGAGAGGAGGCCACCGGATGGGGCTTCAGGAAGGTTTGGGGGTCAGGGGTCTCCTTGGAAGCAGGCCAAAGTGAGTGGGCTGGAAAATCTGCCTTCTGAAGGCAACTTGTGATTTCAGTTGCCAAAGTTAACTTGTCAAACCTGCCTGAGCACCTTGGCTAGCTAACTGGCTGGCTCCGTCAACGGGGCGAGTCCTGGGCTTCCCTGACTCCAGGGAGCACAGAGCCTATGGGCAGGACCTCCTGCCCCTGGGA
Organism: Potorous gilbertii; assembly: GCA_028658325.1. Lineage (NCBI taxonomy): Eukaryota > Metazoa > Chordata > Mammalia > Diprotodontia > Potoroidae > Potorous > Potorous gilbertii. Next base: position 599,478,724 of record CM053770.1, on the reverse strand, counting down.
CCCGGGTCAACCAGGCCTTCCTAGGTTCCTTGGCAGACTCCAGCTTGGCTCCATCTGCTCCCTTCAGGGACAGAGAAGCTTCTCGTTCTGGTTAGGGTGGGGACCAGCCTCTGAGTAAGGGCCCCTGTCTCTTTAAGAAAGAGAGACAAAAATCAGGAAGTGCTGGAGGAGAGCCAAGGTTCTGAGCCGAGCTGGGCTGGGTGCTGGGGCCGGGCTGGGGAGAACGTCTCTAGCTCCTGCCTGCTCAGCTATCATCTGCCAGGCCTGGCCTGGCCCAGCCGTGCCCACTGGTGCAGGGGCCTCAGGGGAGCCTGGGACTCCACCTCGAACAGGTAGCAGGGCCCTGCAGCCCAGGACCGGGGAGGGGAAGCGTCCTTGGGTGCCGATGCTTCGGGTGGCTGGTGGACTGGATGGTGGGGGGACGGAGGGGAGAGAATAGGAACCATCATTCCATGCTCATGGTCCTGGGCTGGCCTGAGACACCGGGAGCACGCCTGACAGAGGAGGCATGTCCCAGGGAGGATAGTGCCCTGATCCATGCCGCGTCTCCCTCCAGCGGCATCTCTCCTGCACCCATCCACATCTAAGTCCCACTTTGGATGAAACAGGGTCTTTGTACTCCAGGGGCTTGGGAGAGCTCCCTCAGCTTTCTCTTTTGCACAATGAGGAGGGGGTTGGATGGGTTCCCCAAGGTCCCTCTCAGCCCTGATATTCCATGATCCCTTCATCTTCCAGGGGGACCCTGGGAAGACATGGGTGGGGGAACAAGAGAAGACGGTAGAGATAAATCCAGGGAGCTTACATGTTGCCATTTCCTTTCCTGTGTTGTCCCCAAACTCCTCAGGAGATTAGGTTTCCGCCCCTTCTGCTTTCTGTTCTCTGGTCTGGTTTCTGGTGCCTTTGTTTCTCCCAGGTGAATGCTGGGTCTCTGGCCTGGATCCAGAGCGGAGGAAATAGCTTTGAGTTTCTGGGGAGTAAGAGGTGTGGAAACCCCCAGCCTGGCCCCAAGGGCCCCAGCCTGTGGGGAGGGTGCCAAACAGGAAAGGGTTAAAGGGCTGAGGCAGGCAGCCTTCGAGGAGGGCTGAGGAGGGCTCAGGCTCTTGCTGCACCAGCCAGGTGGCAGTGACGCCCTTCCCTTGGTTCTTTCAGGAGCCTTTTAGCTGCTGGGCTTCCCTGGATCAGAAAGGCCATCCTGAAGGCTTGCTGAGAAGGCCAGGTGTCAAGGCGGCGCTGACTTGGCCGGTGAGTGAGTGTGGTCTGGGTTGGGCAGATTTCATTCCCCTTTCCTCAGTGCTCAGCTACCGAGTGCCTGGCACGTGGGAGGTGCTTTGTTATTTTGCGTTTATTTTTCTGTGTTGATACTGCATTCCTCTACTCCACCCCCATCCTTAGAATGTACGCTTTAATCTTTGGGTTGATTTTTGTATCCCGCAACCCTAAGACCTTACACACAGAGCACCCTGCATGCTCATTAAATCTATTAATTCCCGACTGCAGAACTGAGAAATAAATTAGGAATTTAGCAAATATTTACTAAGAACCTCCCATATACTTCACTGAAGGGATAAAGAGATGAAGAGTTTCATGGAGTTTCTCATCTTAGTCTAACACAGTTGGGAGAGGGTAGAGCCCTTTGACGCCTCCTCTGAGATCCTCCAGCATCTGCAGCTACTTAGTAGACTCTCTTTGTCACCTTTCCCTGTAGTTGGCCCTACTTCACTGACAGTGGGCAAAGTTTAACTTCCTCTTTCCTCCCTCAGCCTTTCCCTCCAACCTTTGGAGGATTCCTTACTTCCTACTCTCAAGGCAACCAATGCTTCTCTGCTGATTTCTACCAGTCTTGGTGGAAAAAGATCTGATAAATTCATTCATGTTAGATTTTAGGGACCTAATTGTTACTTAGCAATTTAGCAGCCTCTCCAGATCCCAGATACATCCCTAGGAAATGGGAAGAGAACTTTCCTTAAGGTGGAAAAGTCCCTTCCCCGATTCTAAAAGCAATGATTCATTCCCAGAACTTTAAACCTAGCAGACCATGTTTGAATGTCGAATTAAAATATCAGGGGTATTTGCTATCTAGCAAATTCAAGAAAGAGGATTTTTGGGAAAGACATATTAGATCTCCACATCATCTCCCCTATCTGGCTCTCTACCAAACCACTATCTGGAGAATCTTCTTAAGTCTCGTTACATGCACTGGGTTTGATCCTAATTTCGCCTTGGACTTACCGGAAGGACTTTCCAAAAGTAATAACTTTGGAAGGAGTAGCCTCAGAAAGATAGTTACGGATGCTGGGATTGAGATGGAGGCTGCTGAGGAGTATCTGCCTCCTTCCATTTCTTGTTCCCCTGGATGTGATTCGATAAACTCCCAAGCCATCCGCCAGGGAGGCAGTGGCTTGCTGAAGCAGGAAGTGGTGGGTTCCCGTGGTGAGCCAATGGGGAGGGGCTCCAGGCTGGTGTTGAAATTTTGGAGATTTTTGGTGGTGTGGTTTAGACTGCCTGACTCTAGGGCCCTTCCCCCAATGTTGTTTCTGCTTCCTGGGACAATCCCAAATTCAGACTTCAGTAACGTAGAATGTTTACAGTCCTGGAAGAGAATTGTTGAGACAAGCTCTCTGCATTGATGAGAAAGTTATTAGAAGACAGGTGCATGATGGGAGATGCTCAGATTTGGAGAAGATAGGTTCAAATGCTTGCTCTCTTGGTGTTGAGCTGTATGACCCTTGGGAAGTCACAGCCTTTCTGTGCATCAATATTTCTTCTCTCTTCTTCTAAAAGGTGGGAACTACCGACTCGGTTAGCCATAAGGGATAATCGTGGGAAATAAGACTCTCAGATGGGTGAGGGTGGCACCCACAGATTTGCTGAATATCTTTCCACGACCCCTGGTCTTTCTCTTCTCTCAGGCAGAAAGAGGCTGTGCTGCTGTGGACATTGAAAATGCAAAGTACAGCCAATTACCTTTGGCACACGGATGATCTCCTGGGCCAGGGAGCCACTGCCAGCGTGTACAGAGCTCGAAATAAGGTAGATGCATGAATGGTGGGCTGGTAGATGGCATGCTGAGGCCTGTGTGGTCTAGCAAGAATCCTACTCGACCTTGGTGAAAAGCATTAGAGTATTCTCATAAGGGATAAGTTGTGGAAAGAGTGATGCATTTGGAATCAGGAACTGGTAATTTAGTCTTCGCCTGTGTGACTTTGCTTGTTACTTGACCTCCCTGGTCCCAGTGCAAAAATCAAGGCATTGGAGATGACCTCCAGATCTATGCCCAGACCAAATGCTGATTGATTGACTGATTGAAAGACACAGAGATTTGGGCTTTTTTCTCTAGAGGAAGCTAGGTAAGACTGCTAGTGAGATGAGTACTGACCTTTGACAGAAGACCTGAGTAACGCCCACCTTTCTGTGATATGACTGCTGGCAAGTCACTTCACCCCTAACAATCTCAATTTTATCATCTGTAAAATGGAGATGATGAAAATATTAATGCCACCTATCCCACAGACTTCTCATGATGAATGTACTGAGTAAAATGACATAAATTTGTAGTAACTCCGAAATGGAGAATCAATACAGATTCCTTAGAGTGATGCACTGGAAGAAATATTTGAGGAAAGTAGCCTATTATCCATGCACAGGAAAAATTAAAAGCTCAGAGAAATCCAGAGAGGAAGTTATTTTAGTAATCTTTTTGTTTGTTTGTAGAAGGCAATCAGGGTTAAGTGACTTGCCCAGGGTCACACATTTAGTAAGTGTCTGAGGCCAGATTTTAACTCAAATCCTCCTGATTCAAGGGCCTGTGTGCCACCTATCTGCCTCTATTTTAGTAATCTGATAGGAAATGCTGAGGTTCTGGAAGAAAATGGTGACAGTAGTCACTAGGGTACTAGCCTTGGAATGAGGAAAACCTGGATTCAAACCAGTCCTCAGACACATACTATCTGTGAGACCATAGGCAAGTCACTTAAGCTCTCTGTGCCTCTGTGTCCTCATCTGTAATCTTTTAAGACCCCTTCCAACTATAAGTCTATGATCCCATGATACAGTTGACATTCCAAAGGAAGACTCTCTAGTTGTGGACAGGTTCTTTTGTCTGATTGTCTCAGTCACTCAATCAATCAAGGCCAGCAATGGTTGGCCTTCTGGACCTTCTGCTGTGCCTCATTCCCCGGGGTGGGAGCATCTATCTCATTTCTCAGGGGAGTTTGGGAATTCTCTAACAGACCTGCGTGGGCTTTTCTGCTAACTCAGAGAGGGTAGAGGGTGATGTGAATGACTGCTCCCCAGGGCAGAGGTGGGACTCAGTACGATCTTCCCTGCCACCCATCCCCATCCCCCACAGAAATCTGGGGAGCTCGTTGCTGTGAAAGTCTTCAGCAATGCCAGCTACCTACGCCCCCGAGAAGTGCGTGTAAGGGAGTTTGAGGTCCTGAGGAAGCTGAAACATCAAAACATCGTCAAGCTGTTCGCTGTGGAGGAGATGGTATGTTCAGTAAATTAGCCAAGGCTCTCCCACTCTCTAGTCTAGCCTCTACATCATTTGCAAAGTGATTTTCCCGAAGTACAGATCTGACCAAGTCACTCTCCTATTTAACAAACATCAGTGGCTTCCTATTGCCTCCTGGACCAAATACGAAGTCCTGTGGTTGGCATTTTAAGCCATTGGCAACCTGGCACCAACGCGTATCTCCAGTCTTAACATGCTTTATGTTTTTGCCAGACTGACCTTTAAGCCCTTTATTAACCTATATCTTCGGTCTGATGCTATACCTTTCAGTCAAACTGACTATTCTTCATTTGTGGCCCCTCATCTCCTCCCTCTATCCCTTTCACATTGACCATGCCTATGATGCATGCCTGCACCACCTCTGCTTCTAGACCCTCCAGTTTTCCTTAAAGATCAATACACATGCCATCTTCCATGCCCAGGTTTTCCTAATCATCCTCCATTCCAGCTGCTAGCACTTGCCCCCCTCCAAATTACCCTACATTTATTTTGTACGTAATTGGAGAAGTCCCAGTGACTAGCATTCCACTGGCCCTGACAGGGCTTAGCACAGTTCCTGGAATAGAGTAGATATTTAATAAATGTTTATTGACCGACGTGGTAGGTGCTTAATAAATGCTTTTTGATGTGTTAGGGCATTGCAGAGGGAAATGCAGAGAAAGAAGACCTCTTTAGGTAATGCTAGTGGGGGGAATTAGAACACAAAAAAGGAAAGATTTAAAATCATATACAAACTAGCGAACCAGCAAGATGACTATATCCCTATTAAGTACGTGGGATAAAGAAACAATTAGAATCAGTCATGTTAGTGAGGGAAGACTTCCTGGAGGAGACATGTTTGGATGCAAGGATAGGACTAGAAATTGGGTAAGGAAGGTTCTGGTCCATCGGAGAAGGGTTCTATGGTGTAGGAGTATCCCCTTCGGGGCAAGGAGAGTGCTGGTCATGGGTAGAGAGTAGAGATAGAGAACTGGTCAGCCTGATGGGAACAGAAAAATAGGACTGGTGAAGTAGAGAGTGAGTGGCCTTCCTTGAAAGGATCCAAATCCTACACTTAGGGACCTCAGATAGGATCGGGTAAAGGAGGGGGCCAGGAGCTGCCAGCACCTTTCCTACCTGAGGGATTCTGAGGAGAGGCCTTTCTGGACATCCTTTCCCCAGGGCAGCGATAAGGACAAAGTGCTGGTGATGGAATACTGTTCCAGCGGTAGCCTGCTCAGTGTGCTGGAGAACCCTGAGAATGCCTTTGGGCTAGCAGAGTCTGAGTTTCTGGTGGTCCTGCGCTGTGTGGGTGAGTTCCAGAAGGAATAATTGGGGGTTGGGTGGATGGGTGAGTTGAGCCCTGGGCTCTAGCCTTCTTCCACTTTCTCCTCAACAATGGAGCTTATCAGGCAGTGATGGATTTCTATTCAGAAGACCTGAGTTCAAATCTTGGCTCTGCTATATAACAGTTAATATTTATTTTGCAAAGCACTTTGCATACGCATATATATGTCATATATATGAGATATATGTATGTATAATATGATTTATTTGTGACATATGTGTGTATGTATATATATTTGTGTGTGTGTGTGTGTGTGTGTGTGTGTGTGTGTGTGCTGTCACCTTGGATCCTCATAGCAGCCCTGTGAGCTTGGCTATTGTCCTCCATTCTTGAAGAGCACCAAAATGCTGTTACCATGTTGGGGTCAAGGTATAGAGTGCCTGACTATGGCTGATCAGACCAATATAACCTTGGAAGGCTCTACCACAGGCTGGGCACAAAGAGTCCAGGTGAACATTTAGGGCAAAGCAGTCTCCATTTGTGCCTCTCCCATTTCTTTTGAGCTACTGAAATTCTGCTTCATTCACAGATCACAGTTCCTTCTTTGATTAGGGTGCTCCATGCTGGACAGTTCTTTGTCAGCATCTCCCACATCACGCAAAGGATTGTTAGGGGCAGTGATTGTTTCATTTCTGTCTTTTGAAGTCCCAGTGACTAGTGTTCCACCTTGAGAGTGTCCTTGTAATGTTCTGACCACTATGTGAGTGCCTTCCTTGCACAAGTTAGGTGATAATATTATCCCCATATTACAGATGAGGAAACTGAGGCATAGAGAGGGCAAGTGACTTGTTTAGGGTCACACAACTAATGTATCTGAGACTGGCTTTGAACTCTGGTCTTCCTGACTCTAAATGCACTGTTCACCTGGGTGACCTTAGACAAACTGCTTATTCTCTTAAGGCCTCAATTTCCTCCTTGTGGTAAAATTAAAAGGTTAGACTAGATGGTCTCTAAGTGTTAAGCTCAAGTGTTAAGAATAGTGGGAACCTTGTCCTTTGGGAACAAAGGTAGACCTATGCAATGAGATCCCTTGCAGTTCTGAGTTCTTTAAGTTTGAACTCAAGATTTTCTTGCCACCACTCCCCACCCTCACCCCAAGCAACTAGTGCCATCCCCTCTAAGGTTGCCTTCCCTCTAATCTGTATTTATCTTGTATGTTTATATACATATATATATGTATATGTATATATGTGTATGCCTATATATACATATATGTATATATGTGTGTATCTATATATATACATACATATCTGTATGTGTTTTCTATATATATGTTCTCTCCTTCATTAAAATGTAAGCTCCTTGAGAGTGGGCACTGGTTTTTCTTCTTTGTATCCCCAGTACTTAGTGCAGTGCCAAATACATAGTAGTTTAATAAGCATTTGTTTATTGGTTGATCTAACAAAAACAAACAGACCCTGTGTCCGGGGTCACACAGCTAGTCTAAGGCCACATTTGAACTCAGGTCTTCATGACTCCAGGCTCAGGGTTCTATCCACTGCACCACCCAGCTGCCCCAAAAGTTTCTTTCCTGACCAGGAACTGAACCTGGGCTGAGGGGTGAGAGCGCTGAATCGAGTTCAGATACATTCTCAGACACTTACTGGCTGTGTGGCCCAAGGCAAGTCACATACCTTCTGATTGTCTCAGTTTCCTCACCTATAAAATGGGGGCAATAATAGTATCTATTTCTCAAATCACTTAGCCCTATTTGCTTCAGTTTCCCCAGCTGTAAAATGAGCTGGCAAGGAAATGGCAAGCCATTTGGATATTTCTGCCAAGAAAACCCCAGATGAGGTCATGAAGAGTCAGACAGTCCCCTTTGAAGTTCTCCTGGCTCAGCCCCTTGGGGAATCCTCCCTACAAAAACAAGCATCTCCCTTTGTTTTTAGTGGCTGGCATGAACCATCTCCGAGAGAACGGCATTGTCCACAGGGACATCAAGCCTGGGAACATCATGAGACTTTTGGGAGAGGACGGGCAGAGCATTTATAAACTGACAGATTTTGGGGCTGCCAGGGAGCTAGAAGATGATGAAAAATTTGTGTCTGTCTATGGGACAGAGGAATACCTGGTAAGTTGTGTGTTGAGTGCTCCGAACTGGAACCTTTTCTACAGCCTTTTCCTTGGGACTTTCCTAGAGCTTAGTGGGGGTATTATGAGATCCATTCTCCTATTTGTGAGCGGCATAATATCTGGCCTATTAATATATGGTATCAGTGTATAGTATACTATGTATTATATGATACAATGGTATCAGTATATACTATGCCATACATTATACTACGGTATCAGTTTTATTTATGTTATATTAAGGTATCAGTATATATTATGCCATGTATTATATATACTATGGTATCAGTATATATTATACCACATATTATATTATGTTATATTATAGTATCAGTATATATTGTACCACATATTACATTATGGTATCAGCCTATATTATACCATGTATTATTCAATACTATAGTTAGTATATATTATACCATGTATTATATTATTGTATTATATGATATTAGTTATATTATTGTATTATATGATATTAGTATCTGGGGGGAGGGGGATATCCATTACCTTCCAGGCTGGGTTGACCCATAGATCTCTTCATCCTCCATCCTGTTTTTATCTCACTTCTCCTACCCTGGGCTCCTTCTTCTTTAGACTTCTACAGCCAGGAAAGGGGAGTTAGGGACAATTTCAAGAGCAGGTCAAGAGTCTTGAACTGACAGGCAGGGTCATTGTAGAGTGAGGTTTGCTCATCTCATAGAATGGTGGGATTTGGAGCTGAAAGATCCAGCCTCTTTACAGAGCAGAGTGTGTGACTTAGAGAAGGTCTCAGCCTAAGGACACCATTTTATGTTGCAATTTCTGTGTCACGTGTAACATCATAGATTTAGAGCTAGAAGAGACCTTAGAAATGATCAAGGCCAAATCCATTATACAAATGAGAAAGCTGAGGCATAGGGTTACACAATTTGTTAAATGGCTGAGACAGGATTTGAACTTAGGTCTTTCTGCCTCCAACTCTCTCTGTTGCATTATCTACTCTGGTGCATTATCTCATGGTGTCAGCAACTGTGATGCTAGGCAAATCCCACTCTCAAGGTGAGGAGGTAACTTAGAGTGCAAATTGATTATACCTTAGACTGAGGAAGAGGAAGGACACATGGAGGCAATATCTGTGCCCCCCCCTTCCCCAGAGAATAGACACCTTGCCACCCCACCTGCCAACAATGGTCCTTCTCTGGTTGTTCCTTCCACAGCACCCAGATGTCTATGAGCGGGCAGTGCTCCGGAAGCCTCAGCAGAAGGCATTTGGGGTGACAGTAGATCTGTGGAGCATTGGGGTGACCCTGTACCACGCAGCCACGGGCAGCCTCCCCTTTGTCCCCTTTGGTGGGCCTCGACGCAACAAGGAGATCATGTATGCCAGGGGTCGGGGAGGCAAGGAAAGACTGGCAGCAGTGTGCCCCTGTAGGGGTGAGAAGGGCCCATAGAGCCAGAAGGGACCCCAAAACCAAAGAACCCAATTCCTTCCTTTTACAGATGAGGCAACTAAGGCCCAGGGGAGTAAAGAATCGCTTCCCAGGTCACACTGGGAATAAATGTCAGAGGTAGACTTTGACCCTAGGTCTTTTGATTAGAGTTTGATGTTATTTTTCCAGTACAGAAGCTGATTCTTAACCCTTCTATCCCAGTGGTTCTTCCATCCCCCTCCCCATAACAAGTCCTCCAACAAAAAGAATATTCTCTCCCTTTACTCAGCGCTACCCTCCCCTCCTAGCCCTCTCACTTCTGCCTCCCTTTTGTGTTTGAGGAATTCCCAAGTGGGTGACCAAGACCTCCCCTTTGCAGTTAGGCTGCTATATCTATAGAGTATCTATAACTAATTTCAGCAAGCGTTCAGAAGATGTCAGGTGCCATCTTGGGTGCTGGGGATATAAAGGAGGCTGTGGGTGATCCCGTCCCTGACTCAAGCTGAAGGCTGTGTAGATCACAAAAAGAGGATGAGACAAGGACCACCCCGTCCCCCTCCCCCCAGCTTTTAGCCTAGTTTGGGCACATGTGAAATCATTAGAACAATTGAAACCAGAAGGAATTCAAGAGTAAAATTATGTGGGCCCAAATGTCAGGGCTGGAATGACCAGAGCAAGAGCCTTTGGGACGGAGAGGAAGAGCGTGGACATTGTGTGTGTATGTGTCGAGGGGTGGGGGATGTTATGCGGCAAAGCACAGATGGGGGTGTGGTTGGTGGTCCAAAGAGATGGGATGAATGGGGAAACTGACCTGAACACCATTGCAAGGTTAAATGGAACTGGGCAGTGTGCTCACCTGGGGCCACCAGCATCTCCACTGGGGGACTTTATGCAAATGTCTTCACTTCCCAGTCACTTGATTAATAAGCCTGTAGTGAGCTCCTATTCTGCTCCAGACTCGATGTTTAAGTAGGCTGGCGATACAAAGACACAAAGGTTATGGTGCTTGCCCTCTTGGAGCTGCCATCCCTGCTATGTGCCAGTTAGGTGGCACAATGGTCAGAGTATCAGGCCTGGAGTTAGAAAAACCCAAGTGCAATCTGATCTCAGACGCTTAATACCTGGGTGACCCTGGGCACTTAGCCTCTGTGTGCCTCCATTTCCTTATCGGAAAAATGGGGATAATGTTAGCACCCAGCTCCCATGATTGTGAGATAAAATGAGATATCGGAGATTCTCTCTCTCTCTCTCTCACCCTCTCTGTATGTCTTCCTTTCTCTTTTTGTCTTTTTTCTTTCTGATTTTCTTTCTCTCTGTCTCTTTTCTCTTTCTCTGTCTTTCTCTCTTTTCTCTTTCTCTCTCTGTCTCACTTTCTATCTTTTTTCTCTCACACTCTGTCTCTCTTTTCTCTCTTTCTGTCTTTCTCTCTGTCTCTTTTCTCTTTGTCTCTCTCTTTTCTCTTTCTCTCTCTGTCTCACTTTCTATCTTTTCTCTCTCACACTCTGTCTCTCTTTTCTCTCTTTCTCTCTGTCTCTTTTCTCTTTCTCTGTCTTTCTCTCTTTTCTCTTTCTCTCTCTGTCTCACTTTCTATCTTTTCTCTCTCAAACTCTGTCTCTCTTTTCTCTCTTTCTGTCTTTCTCTCTCTCTTTATTTCCTTTCTTTCTCTCTCTGTCTCTGTACCTGTCTCTCTGTCTCTCTAGTAGCAGCAGTCTCTCAAGCTTACATTCTCTATGTGGCATGGTAGCCTGAGAGTTCCTTCTGACTCTGGGTTTCCCTTCCTTGCAGGTTCAGGATCACCACGGAGAAACCAAGTGGGGCCATTGCAGGCAGCCAAAAACGAGAAAATGGGCCCCTGGAGTGGAGCTACAAGCTGCCTATCACCTGCAGGCTGTCCCTGTAAGTAGTGTTCCTGGGGCTGAGGATGGCTGAAGCCTGGGTCTGTCCTATACATTCCTTTCTTCCAGCTGGGGGCTAAGACTTCTGCATCCTGGGCCTGGGCCTGGCTGGGTCTGTTTCTCAGTCAGTTCAATGCCAAGAGTTCTTCCCAGTCCATCCACCTTCATCAGGCCAGCCTGCGCTATGGTGTAGTAGAAATAGTTCTGGCCTTGGACTCAGAAGACACTTAGGCTGACATTTCCATTTCCTACCTTCACACTTCTAGCTGTGCAATGCTGCTTTCAGTTTCCTCTTCTGTAAAATGGAAATGACTCTACTTGTATACCCACCTCCCAGGGCTTTGTGAGTCAGTCAGCATTTACTAAGGGTCTATTCTGTGCCAGGCACGGCCTTAACAAAGGCACAGGGGATAGAAAGATTGTGAGGGTTTAAGAAGGGATAGAGAAGAAACAAAGGGGAGATTGCTACCATAATATTTACAATAATAATAGACATAAACGTTTATATGGCACTTACATATTCCAGCCACTGTGCCAAAGCACTTTACAAATATTGTCCTGTTCGATCCTCCTAGCCACCCTGGGAGGTACCCCATTTTACAGATGAGGAAACTGAGGCAAACAGGTGTTGAGACTTGTCCAAGGTCACAGAGTTGGTGAGTATCTGAGGCTGGATTTGAGCTCAGATTTCCTGACTCCAGGCTTGGTGCCCCATTCACTGTACCAACAAACTGCCCCTTTTTGGGAAGTTTAGACACAAACGGTGGAAGACGTAGATATAGAAAGAAAGGCACAAAACAGTCCCTCCCCTCACAAATAACTGGATATGTACAAGACGTATGTCTCTCAGAAGGGAAGGCATTGAAGGAGTTCTTGATGGTGGTGGTGGCAGGAATAAAAAGGGGGCAGAGAAGGCCTCCTGTTACAGTCAGATGGGAAGTGAACCCCAAAGGAAGCTAGCAGTCCCAGGCTCTTGCTGTGCCCCCAGTCAGAGGCATTGGTATTTGGAGCTTGGCTATTGACATCTCATATCCCCAACTGGAACAGGGGGCTGCAGGCCCAGCTGGTGCCCATCTTGGCCAATATTCTGGAGGTGGATCAAGAGAAGTGTTGGGGGTTTGACCAGTTCTTTGCTGAGACAAGTGACATCCTTCAACGGATTGTGGTTCATGTATTTTCTCTGTCTCGGGCTGTCCTGCACCATGTCTACATTCATGCCCACAACACGTAAGTGAGAACATACCTACTGTGTGAGGGAGGAAGGGAGGGAGCTCCCCTTCTCTTCCAGTGATGGAAGAGGAGGAAGATGGCCCAGGGCTGGAGGAAAATTGATACAAGTTTGGGGAGTTAAAGGGAATGCATTCTCCATTTTTGTGGGTAGGGAGAGGGTTAATTAATTATTTTTTAATCAAGCATTTATTTTTTTTTCTTCCCTCTTACCATTAAGAAAGAAAAAAGAAAATCCTTGTAAGAAATATGCACAAACAAAATAATTTACACATTGGTCATATCCAAAAATGGATTTCTCATTCTGAACATTGAGTCGATCACCTCCCTGTCAACATGTAGAGAGCATACTTCATGTTTCCCGTCCTCTGGAATAGGGGTTGATCATTCCATTGCCCAGGGTGCTGAAATCTCTCAAAGTTTTTGTTTTTACAGTATGGTTATTGTATAAATTATTCTGGTTCTTTTTGTTTTTTTCACTCTGCATCAGTTCATACAAATCTTTATATGTTTCTCTGACTCTCTCCCTTTCATCAGTCTATCACTGAGCATTAATTAATTCTTCGCTGTGTGCCAGGCCCTGTACTAAATACTGAGGATTCAAGGAAAGGTGTAGGATTCTGTGTTCTCAAGAAGTCCAAAGTCTGAAGTTCTCATTCTCATGGCACAATAGTCTCCCATTACATTCATATACCCTATTTTGTTCGGCCATTTTTTTTTGTCTTTTTAACCCTTGGTGCTTAGCATGGTGCCTAGCACAGAGTAGGTGCTCTATAAATGTGTGTTGATGATAATGATAGCTGGACCCTGGAGCTGGGTTTCAGGATTTTTATGATAAGGCTTTAAAGCTGAAAAAGACTTTGGAGGTTGAATAATTCAACCCCTTCACTTTACAGAGAAGGAAACTGAGTCCCAGATAAACTGCCCATGATGACGCAAGTAACAAGTATAAAACCCAGGCCCTGGGATTTCAAATCCAGTGTTGTTTTTTAAACCACATCTTGACGCCCCGGCTTGTATTCTGTTTTTAGTGGTGCCTCATGGGACCAGAGGCCCACCTCTTTACCCTTCTGGGCTTCCATTTGCCTCCCCCCTCTCTGAAACGGACCCATTGTCATTGCTTCCTATAGAGCACCTCAGGACTGAATGGCCCGGATAAGTGGAAGGTGGGAGTCCTTTTACCCTAGGCTCTTCCCCCATCCCAACTCAGGATGGCCTTTTAAGTTCCTCTTCCTTTTAGGCTTTCTTTCTTGAACCACACTTTTAGAGAAGAGGCCAAGAAGCCTGCACTTGGAGTTAGTAGGGCTGGGCTCAAGACATTTACTCTGGGGTTCTGCCACTTCCTGGCTGTGTGTGTGTAAATTACTTAACCTCTCCGAGCTTCTGGTGCCTTCTGTTTGTGAAGGGAATGTTCACACTTGTCCTGGCTGCCTCCCTAAGCCTTTATGAGGAGAAACCCTAAATTGTGTTCTATCCCTCCTGCATCTAGCATAGGCATCTTCCTGGAGGCTGTCCATAAGCAGGCCAGTGTGGAGCCCAGCCACCAGGAATACCTCTTTCAAGGACACTCTTTCATCCTGGAGCCCAGCCTCCCTGCCCAACACTTGGCCCATACGACTGAGGATAGCCCTTTGACCCTGCTCAGTGAAGACAGCCATAACCCCACGGGGCTGGCCTTCAGAGACCGTGAGTAGAGCTCTGGCCACGAGCAAGCCCTCATGAGATGTCTCTTCTCACTCTTCTCCTAGAGAAGCCGGGGGCTGGGCTAATTATTTTCCCTGGGTCGGTCTTGGGGGGTTCCCAGACACAGGAGGCATGACGATAATCCTGGCTCCGCCTCTGTGTTTGGATGACCTCTGCCTTGACCCCTGGGGACCTTGCTCTTGTCTACTAGTCATCTAGATGTGTCATGAGACTGTGAATGATGTAACAGCTTAGCTTGACTTCTGGGGGTTACCTGCTTGTTCCCAGGGCAGAGCCTCAGATGACGAGAACTCACATTTCTATCCTGTTTTAAGATTTGCAAAGCACTTTCAGTATATTATGCTTGTGGAGATAGCTACCCTAGAATGAGAGCTTTTCGAGCTTTGCCCTTAAGTTCATATAGAGGATTTAAGTTTCTGTGCCAGGTGAGAGTGGGCACAAGGGGGCAAGGGTGGCCCAGTGCCCAGAGAAAGCAGCTGGTCCTTTTTTCCTAATATCTAGAAGTTAGGCATGTTAATCTCCAGAATGACCACAAGAGGTCACTATCAGAATGCAAATGTAAGACCGAAAATTAATTTGAATTTAAGGAAGGTGAACTGGTGGGAAGGGGGAAAGGACAGGTTGAGAAGATCCTGGGAGACTGAGATGATGTCATGTCAGAAAGGTTAGGGGAGGTAGATTAGGGAACAGGTAAGGGGTGTGTGTGTGTGTGTGTGTGTGTGTGTGTGTGTGTGTGTGTGTGTGTGTATGTGTGTGTGTGTGTATGTAAAAGAGATGGAAAAGTGAATTGAGTTGAAGCTAAAAAGGAACGTGAGAAGGTGGGGGTGCTCAATGTCCTTAATCTGTCCCTAGCATCCCTGGATGTTCCCAAATTTGTGCCCAAGGTGGACCTGCAGGCTGATTACAACACTGCTAAGGTAAGGATAAGTGGCCCTCTGTGATCCAAGCAGGGAGGAGGGGGGAGCCTCCCTGGAAGGTGGGAGGGAGGGGTGGGCCCTGAGCCCACCTGTCTATGTCACAGGGTGTGCTGAGCGTGGGGCACCAAGTGCTGAGGATCTCCCGGGCACTGCTGGACGGTCAAGAAATGATGCTTCGGGGGCTGCATTGGGTGGTGTAGGTACCTTGGGGTAGGACTGAGCTGGGGAAGGGAAGAAGGGACCTGATAGGGCAGGACACCATCATCTTGGCTGGGTAGGAGTGGTGGAAGCTAAACCACCAGCCCCTTCCCCTTCCTCTGGGCCCTTACTCCAGACCCTCCCAAGCTGAAAAGTTCTTACCTACTTGGAGTTTTTACTCCCCTGACCCTACCCTCCCTCCCTATCACCTCATCTTGTCCCTTCTCTTTGATCCCTATCTCTGATCTGATCCCCTAACCCAAATCATCCTCTAGATGTACCTCACAGAATCAGGTGGCTTCTGAGCCCCCTGAAGACTTGAGGCCCAGAATTCAGTTCTGACTCATGGAGGAGTCTCTAACCTCCACTGTTGGGGTGGGGTGGGCCTTGGACCTTATACAGGGAGGAGCTCAAGGCCACATGTAGACGGACCCTGGAGACCACCCAGACAGCCCTCTTGTTCCTGAGCCCCAGTCTGGGCACTGAGAGGTAGGTGTCTGAAGTAAATGGATGGGGGGAAACTCTTTGAAAACCCCACTGTGATACCCCTGACTCCTTGACTCCTTCCTGCTTCCATGCCCTTGTCTTCCCAGCAGCACTCTAGAGTCTAGCTGTTTCCTCATAGCCTTAGGAATAGGCTGTAAACCCCTGTGGCAATGGCTAGAAAGCCTGACTTCCTCTTCAATCCAACACCCTTTTTGATGTCTGAGCCCGGCTAGTCCTCTGGGAAAGGGGCAGGTGCAGCCTCTGGCTCTTCCTGGCTTGATTCCCAACTCTGTCCACCTCACTGTTGGGTCTCAGGAAAAGTCTCCTATCAAAAGGATGGTTGAACTTGAACTTGATGGTGTGGCTCAGGCTTCACTAAGCCTAAGGGGTTGGGAGGAAGTCTGGGAATCATCATGCAACGACTCTCCTGCAACATACACACACACACACCACACAATCCACACACACACACACACACACCACACACACACCCATACCACATACACACATAGACACACCACATACACACATACCACATACACACACACACATACACACACACCACACACACACACACACACACACAAACACACACACACACACACACACACACACACACACACCGGTCAGCAACACAGAGTGGAAAGATCTTTGGCCCTGAACTTGGATGATATGGGTTCCTTCTCTCCGACGCTTGTGTGATTTTGGACAAATCACCCAAAGCCTCAGATCCAGATACATGATCCTGTAATCTCCGACTTCCTCTGGGGTCTTCTGACCAGTTTTAGGGGCCTCTCCCCCTTCCTCCTTGATGCTCTCCTCACCCTGAGACTCTTGGCTACATCTCAGGCCTCTCAGAGGACAGTGGAAGGGAGGAGGGAGGGTAAGGTCAGAGAAGATCCAAGCAGGCGAGTCCTGGGAGATCTCAGATGGGGCTGCTGGATGCTTCTAGAGGGTCCCATTCCTCTAGCAGCTTCCATTGTGCCAGGGTTCGCCTTTGGGCCTGAGCTTCTGTCCCAGGCTGTCTGCAGCCCCCAGCCTTTCCCATCAGTGGGAGAAGCCAGGCGTGTCTAGCCACCTCTGCTCTTGCCCCCAGGGAGGAGTCGTCGGGAGTTTCCTTTGCAGGGGGCCTGACTCACTCATCCCTCTCTTCTGGGACTGTGGCAGAATCAACATGAACGTGGGAGGTGGAGGGGGGTAAAGAGAAGAAGGGGAGGGCCTGGAATAAATGAGCTCACTGCAGCCGAGTGGAGGCTGTAAATTCTCTACCTGGATGATGCTGTTAATTTTCTGTGACCTTGAACAACTTCCTTGACTACTCTGGATTTCAATTTGCTCATCTGTATAACAGAAGCATTGACTACGCGGTCTGCAAAGTCCCCTCCAAAGCACTTCGTGATTCCATTCGCTTATGAACATATTCAGTCCTTTGTGTTTCCCTCCCTGAGTCTGAAACCACCAGAAAATGCAGCAATGAAACTTGAGATATTTTAATGAGCTGACTTTGACTTTTGGGGGAAGCCAGAGCCCTGGGCACAGGTGATGATGCACAAAGCCTTCTGTGTGTGGTGCTTTTCCCCTCCTCCGCCCAACTGCCCTCCATCCCCTTCCCTCTGGCTGTTTCAAATCTAGCCAGCACATATGAAGTGCCTGCTTTGTGCTAGACCAAAAAAAGGCCCACAAACACCTGCTGTCCTGGAGGAGCTCACAGACTAATGGGGGAGACAACATGCACACATGCCCAGACAACCTCTGTGCAGGATAAATTGGGGACAGTCGGCACAGGAAAGGCACTAGAATTAAGGGGGGTCAAAAAAAGGCGTCTGTAGAAAGCCATTAGATGAGACTTGAAGGAGGCCAGGAGATGGAATAAGGAGGGCCGGCTTTCCAGTGACAGACAGTGACAGTATCAGGAGCAGAGAGTGGGAAGGCCAGGGGCCCAGTGCCACTGGAAGACAGAGCCTCAGACTGGAAAGGTTGGAAGACTTGGCTAAATAGAGGCCTGTCTATTTGATCTTGGAGGCAATAGGAAGGTCCCCTTCTCACCTCTCCCTTTTCTTTTTGCTTAGCACCCTCCTCTTTGGTTAATAACTGTGCTTCCTTGGCTCCTGACCCCTTTTCAGACCCTCCCTTACCTCTTGACTCAGTAGACGTTCATTGTTCTACCTGCTATGACTTACCAAGTTCTCCGAGTTACCATCAAATTGCTTGGGGGTGAGAGAGACTAGTACTAGACCAGGGGTGAGGTACCTGTAGCCTCGAGGCCACGTGTGGCCTTCTAGGACCTTGGGTGCGACCTTTTGACTGAGTCCAAGTTTTACAAAACAAATTCTTTTATTAAGGGAATTTGTTCTGTGAAGTTTGGAATCATTCACAGCACTTGAGGACCTAGAGGGCCACATGGCCATAGATTCCACATCCCTGCACTAGACCCTATGGTTTTCCAACTTTATTTTGAATTGCTCCCCTTTCCATAGCATTTTTTTTAAAAAAAAAAAACCTTAAAACTCTTTCCTTGCAACACACTTGTGAGATAGGTTGTACAATGATCCCCAACTTATGGATGACAAAACTGAGGCTAGCAGTGGCTTCCCCATGTTTTTCCCACTTGGTGAGTCTGCCTCTTGTGACTGGGAGAGGAAAGGAGAAGGCAAGAGGGTGAAGGCTAGGCTGCTGCAGCTGGTGCTTACTTTCCTGTGCTCTGCCCTTAGCTAGGTTACCTGCTCATCCTCCTCCCCATGTCCCCCCCACTTCTCTACAATCTCCTTATATCAGTTCCCCTCCAGTCTAAAATCAAGACTACAGACTTATTATCTGAGCACAGGATGTATATGTGCAAGGGTGGGTGTTTGGGCTTGAGCTCTTCTTTAGGAGATTCCTGATCAATCAAGTCCCCTTAACCTTAAATTCTACGATCTAGGTAAAAGGCCATGTGACATAAGGAACTGACCGTTTTCAAACTTGGAGTGGCTCTTTCACAGCTTGTAAAAGGAATGAACGATTATCTCTCATCATCTCTATTGAATGCAATGTTGCAGCCTATAATTTCATCAAGTGAATGATAATTCAGGTGATCAGGAGACCCTTGATTAGGAATTTCTAAACCCTGCTCTTAACTCCAGAACACCAACTCCATAACCTCCTAGCTAACAGTAGATGCATATAACTTCCCCACCCATGTGGCCCAGAGAGAGAGAATTCAAAATTCATCTAAAGAATGTATTCTTTCTTGGCTCTAGTTTCGCCTCCATGACTGGGGAGTCAGAGGTGCCAGAGCTGAAGGAAGCAGCAGAACTGAAGTCCAAGCTACAGACTGTGAGTGTAACTGGGCTGTGGGGTGAGTGGGGCAAATCTTTTACTTGGAATGACTCAGGGGAGGCCCATTTATCCACGTCTCCCCCTCTAAGTGGGGATCTAAGGAGTGAGAGAGCTACATGAACTCTTTCCTTTCTGTTCCCTAGATTCATGAGATCCTTTCCAGATGTTCCCAAAATATTGTGGAGACCCAAACTAGTCTAAGCAGCCTGTCCTCTGAGCTGGTGACGAACTGGGATCAGGTACATGAGGACAGAAGGTCTGTGGGATTTTCCTTTTTTGAAGGGTGGGTCAGGAGGCATCATCATTGATAGAATCCTAGATCTGTCATAGAAAGGGACCGTAGACATCATCTAATCCCACTCCCTCATTTTACGAATGAGGAGGTGAGGCCCAGAGAAGCTAAGTGATGTGTCCAAAGTCACAGAGGAAAAAAGTAGCAAGGCCAGGTTTTGAATCCAGGTTCTCTGACCCCAAGTCCAACACACTGTGAAAATCTGAGACGTGCCCAACGCCTTTTGAGACTCATTCTCTTTTATTTTCCTGTGTGATGTCTTATCCTACTAACCTAAGTAATGTGTTAGGGACTTACAAAGATTTACATTGGGATGGGGGGGACCAGGGAACATGAGTAGCCCCAGTGAGAAGAGCTCAGATTAAGTCAAGTCTCAGTAGAGGAGGGGAGAGGGGAGAGGGAAAGGGGAGAGGGCAGGAGAGGTCACAAGACTATCACAAGAATTAAGGCTAGACAAAAAATAAGATTCTTTCCTAGCAGTAACCTGGTTATTCCTCTTTCCCCAAACAAGAGATGTCCCAAAAGAAAACCTTGTAAACAGCCTTTTCTCCCTAAGTCTAACAAATTCCTCTGTGGCATCAGCATACATGGAGTCCCCCAAGAATTAGATTCGGACCCTAGTGGAACTAAAGCCCCACCCCATCAATAGATACAGCTTTGGAATTATAGTCAGGTTGGAATGGGAAGGAAGGGGGCCTGAGCTCAGAGGGTGAAGTGACACTCCTAGAGAATCTTAAAGACAAAAATAGGACATTGTCTCTAGTCTAAAATAAGTTAAAAATCTTAAAATACTCAAAGCTTTTATCAAGGAAGTTTGATCGATCCTGCTGGTAATCTTGCCTCTAGGAGGCACCCCCATAAACCATTAAGATATACAATACAATCTATCCCTGATAGACAGGTGAGTCTATAGATAGAAGGATCTTTAATTAAATGAGTGATTTAATTACTCACTATATACCAAGCTCTGTACTGAGCAGCAAAGATACAAAAACAGCCAAGACACTCTCTGCCCTCAAGGAGAATGTAAATTCTTTTAAAAAGAATTTAACATTTTATTTTTCCCAATTACATGTAAAAAAGATTTTAGCATTGCTTTTAAAGAATTTTTGAGTTCCAAATTTGCTCCCTCCCTCTCCCCACCCTCCATGGAGAGGGCAAGCAATTTGATTTAATGTGCAGGCATGCAAAACATATTAAGAAGTTTACATTCTGATGGGAAAAGACAACCAGCCCACAAAGGGGACCTGGAAAAAGTTGAGGAGGTCCATGAAGAAAGCCTTGCTACCCTCTTCCCTCCCTCGACTTCCTTGCCACTCCTGTTATCTTGTATGCCTCAGTGTCTGAAAGTTTTCTGAGTCTGACAGTCCTAAAGGCCTCATGCTCTATTTAGAGTATATGGCATTTATGGGAGGCAGGGAAGAGGAAACCTTTGCTCAGTCTCCCCTGTGTGATAACTGGTACCTTTGCCAGAACTGGAGGGAGGTGGGGGTGGGGTGGACAGAGAATATCAGGAAGAGCTGGTATGGAGAACAGCTCTTGACCGGAGCCCTCCATGACACCCCCTCCTTGACCAAGTATCTTGGAAAAGTTGAGGTGGGAGGCAGACAACCTCCTTTCCTGGCCATGGATTCTCACTAATGCTGTTGGACTTTCCTATTGGGGTCTTTCTCTTGGCCCTCAGCACCCATCGGATTCAATGCTGCCTGGACAAGATGAATGTCATCTACAAACAATTCAAGAAAGCCAGGATGAGGCCAGGTGAGCAGTGGAGGCCCAGGACAAGAGACCTTCTCAGCTTCCTTCACTCACCTAGTTATTGAGGCCTCTCCCATGCCTAGTACGGCGGGAGGCTGCAGAGAAGCTTTAGATGCTCTTGCCTTCGTGGACCTTGCAGTCTGATTGGCAGGGGATCAAGGACGGAGGTGATACCACCTGTTTTGGCCTTGTTGCTCAGGTGCAAGTACAAAAGGGGTGATGTGGTCAAGATGGGTTGTGAATATAGGGGAGAAGGGAGATCAGCCAGGGCTGGAAACCAGTGAAGGTTTTATGGCCTTGAAAGGTGGATGAGTGAGGAGAATGGGGATGGGGAGGGAGGTCATTTGGGGATAGGTGATAGCATGGGCAAGGGCCAATGGGCAAGGGAAAAGGTAACATGTTCAGAGGCTGGTGCTGAAGGGCTATATGCGAGTCAATGATGATGAGTAGGTTAGTCTGGCCAGCTAGAAGGAAGGTGAGACTGGGATGTAGCTATAAAGTTTTATAGGTAGTTTATTCCTTATAACTGTATCATGGGAGTGGAAAGGGTAGTGTGGTATGGTGGAGAGAGCACTAAATTTGTATTTGTTCTCAAATAGGATTTAGGCTCTAGCCCTGGCTTCCCTTCCTACTCAATAGGTATATGACCTTGGCTAGCTCGCTGCCATTCTGGACCTAAGTTTCCACCTCTATAAAAAGAGGGAATTGAATAAATCAGTTAGCTCTGTAAGGGTCCCTTCCACTCCGGCATTCTGTGGTGGGTGGGGAGGCAAGTGTATTCACACCTAACCCTATCTCCCAGTGGATCCCTCCTACTCACTAACCGAAAGCCCTTTCGGACAATTGGGCCAGGCTTCTCCCTAAAGATACTTGGATACTGGTGAAGTGTTGCTTTGTAGAGGTCCCATTCTCAGAATTAGAATTATTGAATCTCAAAGCTGAAAAGGATCATAGAGGTTAACTAGTCTAATACCCACCTAAAACAAGAAGGTCATTGACAATATTTCTAACAAGTGATCATCCTATCTTGGCCTGAATACCTCTAGTGGCAGGGAACTTACACCCTTATAAGGACCCTATCCCATTTTTAAATAGTTCTAATTGTGAGGAAGTCTAAGCCCAGGGCTTTTTTTTAATATATATATATATATATATATATATATATATATATATATATATATATATACAATGTAGGATCATAGATTTAGAGATAGAAAGAACTTTCAAAATCATCTAGGCCATCTCCCTTATTTTAAGATTGAGGAAACTGAGGCTGGAGATGTTATTAGCCTGAGATTATAAAGGTAGTGAGTGGTGGAGTTGGGATTTGAACCCAGTCCAAGCTAGGTGTTGCATAGATTTGGACCTGGAGTCAGAAAGACTGAATTTAAAGTCCAGGGGAAGGAAACCTGCAGCTTTGAGGCACATATGGTCTTGTAGGTTGGCCTTTTGACTGAGTCAAAGTTTTACAGAATAAATCCTTTTATTAAGGGGATTTGTTCTGTGATGTTTGGATTCAATCAAAAGGCCACAGATGACCTACCCTCGGTTTAAACCCTGCCATAAACACTAGCTGCATGACTCTAGGTAAGTCACTGAAATTCTCTGGGCCTCAGTTTCCTCATCTGTAAAATGAGGGGTTTGGACTGGATGACCTGTTGCTTAATAGTAGTTGCTTAATAAATGCTTTTTCCTTTTTTTTCATTTTTATCTCTGAATCTGATCCAGGTGACTCCAAATTCAGCCCTATTCCTTTGCTCACAGCTCCTTCTCTTGTGTACATTGGAGATTGTATTAACTATTAGAGAACAAGCTCCTGAGGGCAGGGGACACAGGACAGGGAAGTGGGAGGTTGGGAAGGAACACCAAAAGGGAGATGGTTGGGAGATGGTTGCGAAATCCCAAAGTTTGCCATCTATCCACACTGAGAGAGTCCTGTTAACCTGGAAAGTCATATTCTCTTAGAAGACCAGCAGGGGGCAGAATTTCCTAGGAGAATGTCCAAGAAGACCCTCCCAGTGGCTGCAGAGGAATGCAGCCAAACCCTAGGAGGTTCAAGAGTAATAAATAAAGACAGGCTCTTTGAGAGGAGGGACAACTTCCTCTTTTGTCTTTCTATCCCTGGGACCTGCCCTTCGCAGGGTCATTGTTGACGCTCCCTAAATGCGTGTTGATTGGGGATGATTAGGGCGGACCCTATGCCATCTTACTAAACACCTGTGTCCCAGTTGAATGAACAGGCTTCGCCTCTGCCCCAGGCTCCCCTGACAGTTACTTTGATGGGAACTGACTCTGATTTTTTTTTTCACTTGTTTATTTAGGGTTGGGCTACAATGAGGAGCAGATCCACAAGCTGGATAAGTGAGTAAGGCCATTGTAGTTGGGCTATTATGGGTGGCTGGGAGAGGACAGAGAGCCCAGTATTAGGAATGTACATGTGCACCATCCTCCCTACTCCCTTCCTTGGCCATTGGCCCCCTTTGAGGTGGTGAGGGACCTCAATGCCACTCTTTGTCACTGTGGAAGGGCTAGATCTGGGCCGTGGTGGATTGTCTGGGGTTAAACAAAATGTCTGGGGAACTCTATTGGCAACACTGGCACAACATGGGACTTCTTTATGGTAGTAATCATGGCAGACATTTCCATGAAACTTAGCGACATATTAAGGCACTTTGTATACATTATTTCATTTGATCTGCTCGATAACCCTTTGAAGTGAGTGGCCCAAGTGGCAGAGAGATGAAGTGACATATTTTCACCAACTCAGAATTTTAGAGCTGGAAAAGTCTGGATAAGATCACTTAGGCCAACTCCATTACTTTTCAGGTGAGGATAGTGAGATGATTTATTCAAGGTCATATCACCAGTTAATGGCAGAGCAGGGTCAGGACCCAAGCCTTCTCAATTCCAGTCCAGTGTCTTTTCTCTGGAATTCCCGTCCTGGTGGTGGTTGTGGGTGGTTGTGGGTGAGGGTTGTTACTACCCTAACTCGGTCACAGCCACACAAAGCCCTCCATGCCTCCTGTGGCCCACGGGTGGACTATGCCTCCATCAGGAGGTTCAGCTTGCTCAAAGTCATAGAGCCAGGAAACTCTATCTCCTGCTTGCTATTCCCCTTCCTCCTCCTGGCCCTTTGCTGTCCTTCCTTCCATAAAATCCTGCTCTAGAATATTCCCTTCCTCTAGGAAAACTTCTAGCATTGGAATTTATAGTCAGGAGACCTGGCTCTGACATTAATTAGTTGTGTGACCTGGGCATTAACTTCTCTGAGTGAGCTTCAGTTTCCACATCCGTAAAATGGGAGTGGTAATACTTATCACCCACTTATCATGAATATTGTGAGGAAATTGCTTTTATTCAGTCGCATCTAATTCTTTGTGACCCACTGGGGCTTTCTTGACAAAGATACTGGAGTGGTTTGCCAATTTCTTCTCCAGCTCTTTTTACGGATGAGGAAACTGAGGCAAGATGGTTGAAACGACTTGTCCAGGGCCACACAGCTAGTAAGTGTCTAAGGCCAGATTTCAACTTGGGAAGATGAGTCTTCCAGATTCCAGGCCCAGTGCTCTACCCACTGTGCCACCTCGCTGTCCCCAGGAAATTGTTTAGACATTCTTTTGTTTTTTGGTGTTACTGTATGGAGGTAGATGTGTCAGCCTGACTTATCTTCTCCATTTAGATTTCCAGACTTTTTTCTTCCTCTCGAATGTGGTGCCCATTTAGAGACAAAGTTTTAGATAAATGTGCTTCGACAATTCCGTTCATTGTTATGTTCTTATATATCATTATGATCACTCTCTCTGTGCTTAGGATGGTGACTAGAGGTCCTGGGGGTAGGAAAGGGATGAGCTTTCTTATGATGAGTTATACGTTGTTTTCCATGTCCTGTTTTTTAGGGTGAACTTTGGACATTTAGCTAAAAGACTCCTGCTAGTTTTTCAGGAGGACTGTGTGCAGAAGTATCAGGCAGCTCTCCTCACACACGGCAAGAGGATGAGGTAATGGGTGAGCCCAGGGTTCCTTCCTCTCCCCGAAGCATCCCGTCCTTATCACAGTGCTCCAGCATCTGGAGTAAATCATTCCAGGCTCCCAGACACCATCCTGTGCTCTCTAGGGGTTCACTCCCTTCCCTCCCCAACCACCTCTACCATATAAACCTTATTAGGGGCTTTGTCCTAGAGGACTTGAGTGGAAATCTCCCACTCAGGCCAGGGCTCAGAGTCCCTGACTCAGAAGACCAGGGTGGTTAAAAGCCTTCTGATAAAGGTGGTATCAAGGGCATCAGAGAATGAGGTGGGGTCCTTCCTGGCCCTCCCCAACATGCTCTCATAGCATCATCTCCATGATGTCATGGTCCTCTTCAAGAAGAAAGAACAAACACCAACGTGCCATCCTCTGCTCTAGAGGGGCTTTGAGTGTCTGTCCAGTGCCTTCTAGAGTCTGACCTTCCTTCTCCTCTTCTTCTTTGACCAGGAATGATTTCAGACCCAGCTGAGCATTGTGGGAGACGGTCCCATTAAAAAACCAACACAAATCAATAGGACATAGAGCTGGAAGGATATAGTACTTGGAGGCCATCTAGTAAAAACCCTTTTATTTTACAGATGAGAAAACAGACTCAGAGAGGCTAAAGTGATTTACACAAGGTTACACAAGTGGTTAAGTGGGAATGAGAAGTTAACATGATCTTGGGGAGAGAGAGCCCTGGGCTGGGAGATGGAACTTCTCAGTGCTGCCTTGTTGTGAAACCCTGGGAAAATTCAACAGCTCATCAACCCTTTATTAAGCACTGGGTGGAGAACCAGGCTTGGAATCAGAAGACTCTTCTTCGTGAGTTCAAATCTGGCCTCAGACACTTACCATTTGGGTAATCCTGGACAAGTCACTTTACTGTTAGCCTCAATTTTCTCATCTGTCAAATGAGCTGGAGAAGGAAATGGCAAGCTCTCCACTATCCCTATCACAGAAACCCTAAATGAGACTGGACACAATTGAACAGACCAACAGTAATACACTTGGGATACAAAGACAAAATAGTCTCTGCCCTTAAACACTTGCATTCTGCTAACCTTTCTGGGCTTTGGTCCCTGTTACCACAACCCCCTCCACCCCAGAGCCCCTACAGTGGCTCGATCAATCAAAAAGCATTAATTAAGCACTACTGTGTGCCAGGCAATGTGCTAGTCACCAGGGCTGGAGGGAACTTACATCTTTAGCGGGGAGACAACATATACACACAGAAAACAATGAGAGGGAAGCCCCAAATGGGGATCAAATGCCAAAATGAAACAATCCCCTCCTTAATGGGATGTGCATTCTTAGGGGGAGACTGTATACACATGGGTACACATACATATATACAGTATATCTACATATAAAGTGTATGTATACACATGTGTACATACATGTGCACATACACAGTATACATGTATACGTACATATCCATTAACACATATACATATATAGTATATTTACACCTGCACACATATATACACAAATGCATATATACAGTATATACACATATATGTATACATGCACGCACACACACACACACATATACATACATATAGTAATGGGGGCACAGATGGGCATCAGAAATGGTTAATCTGCCTAAGATCTGCCTAAGTCTTCTTGTTCTGGGGGAGGTGAGGTCAAAGCTATGGGCTTTGAACATTTTAGAAAGAGGAAAATCTGCTACAATACTGGAAATATTCTGTTCTCAAGCATTTCACCCCACCCCCCACAAACTGCCATCCTAGATTTGTTGAAAGTGAGGGTTAGAGTGTAGCCTCTGAATTCATGGTCATTGCTAAAGAGAAAGCCCATGAGGGAACTGGGATTCCTCTCCCCCGACGTCACCATCATAATGGAATTCCTACCATATGATGATTATGGGAGCAGACTCTAATATCAGTCAGAATTCATCATCATTATCACACTGGGTTCTCTGTGGATGGAGCGCACATCTGGAGGGGCAAAGGCACTGAAGAATGTAAATGGCTAATTATGGGGAAGTCAGTCGCCCTGGGCCCAATGTGGAGTCATTGGGACAGATGTGGGATGATCCATCTTCTCTCCTCTAGGCATCCTTTTGGTCACAAAGCAGTGCACGATGGGAAGGACACCTGAACTAGACCAGACTGGGAAGAAGGCACCTGGTGTGCCCCTGAATCTTACCAAGAGTCTTGTGTTCCCTCTTCCCTAGGATGGTATATGAGACAAGAAAGCATCTCCAACTGGTCAGCGGCTCAGTAACCGCTTGTAAGACAGAAGCCCAAGAAGCCCAGGGCCAGCTCAGTAAGGTGAGGTGGGCAGGCAGTGACTCCTGGGGTTGGTGTGTCCATCTTTCTGCCTTGGAACAAAACTGCCCTTTGATCAGACCTGATGGATTTAGTTTAGGGGGGTCCCTTTCTAAATCTAAGCCAGGGAAGTGATACTTATAGACACATCTTATGGGTTGTACCTGAGCTGGGACTGGGGAGGACTCGGGCTTCAGCTGCAACATCCCTGGGTGGGAAGGGTGGGACCTATCTGGGGCTCATGCCGTGTCACTCTTCCAAACAAGTGCCTTGTGCCTTCGCTTATCCAGGTGGATTCTACTTCATATGAGTAGGCCCCATTTCTTCATTATGTACAGGGAAGGAAGCACAAGGCCTTCCACCCTTCCCTGGCTACTTGGTTTTGGGTGTGCTCAAAATAGGACAACAGCCCTGATGAGCCATCGGAGATCTAGATCAAGGATGTGTTCCTCCAGTCAAGAATCTTCCCACCCCTACCCTCCAACAGAGGCAGCTAGATTGCTGGGCTTGGAGTTAGGCTGTAGGCACTTAATAGCACTTAACCTTTGTCTGCCTCGGTTTCTTCAAGCGTCTACTTCCCAGGGTTGTTGTGAAAACCAAATGAGACACTATTTATAAAGCAATTGGCGCAGTGCCTGGCCCACAGTAGGTGCTTAAGAAATGCTTGTTTCCTTCATTCCAGCAGACACTAGTGTATATCCACCAACATGCACATGCATACTCTACTTGCTTCAGAGGCTAGAGAGTTTCCTGACCCAAATATTCCCGCCTTGCTTTCTCAGCAGATTGTGTATGTTGCAGCAAGAGGCATTTATATTAGGTTGAAGGAAGAATTTCCCAGAGGTCAAGGACTAAACGCTGCCCACTCACAGAATCTCCCTCCCCAGAGGCTTCCAAAATAGGGTGGACCCTCTTTTCCAGGATAGAGGCAAGGGACTGGACAAGATGCTCACTGAAGCTTCTCGCTGTGACAGGAAGCTGGGAGGTAGAGATCCAGGGACCCAAGCAAATTTATTTTTCCTTTCAGGCCCTGGACCGATTATCTCGTTGGCTTTGGCAGGGAAGAATTAAAGCAGCTCAGAGTTCTTCCCTGCCTTTTGATGCTTATTCCAGACCCCTACCAAAGGACCTCATTCTCCAGTAAGTTTGAGAGGGGGGCAGCTAGGTGGCTCAGTGTTGGGCCTGGACTTGAGTTCAAATCCAGCCTCAGACACCTACTAGCTGTGTGACCCTGGACAAGTCACTTAACTTCAATTGCCTCCAAAAAAAAAGTTTGAGAGGGCAGGGCAAGGGAGGGAATACCATAGTCCTACCTGAGGTTAAATCTGGGTATAGGGGATCTCTGGTGGCCTGAGAAAAAGTGGACAGGGCATTGGACTTGGAGTAGACCCGAGTTCAGATCTTGTCGTAGACATTTACCAGCTACGTGACCCTGGGCCCCATGTGAGCTTCGTTTTCTTCGTCTGTAAAATTAGGGGGTTAGACCTAATGATCTTTTAGATTCCATCCAGCTCTAGGATCATAATCCTATGGTCCAAATCCCATGATCCTTTGGGACCAGTTCTAGAACTGGATCCTGCCAACCTGTCCTTCTGGTTGTGAGATTGGCTAGAATCGATCCTGTATTGGGTGCTGAATCTTTCTTGTTGGTTCCTCAAACAGCATTCAAGAGCTCCGAGAGGAGATGAAGTTATTGGCCTTTGACCTCCAACACAATAATCAAATCATTGAGAGGTAAGGTCATAAAAGATCAACAGCATTTGTTTTCAGATTGAAGGGCCATACCTACCTGGTCCGGAAAGCAAGCACAGCTCAGATTTCCCCAATAGCCAGATATCAGTTTTGGCCATTTCCAGGTTATCTCGCTAACCCTGATGAATTGTCGACCTTTCTATTTGAGCTTTAAAATCTGAGAAACCATCCCAGAGTCAGATCAGAACTACAGGGGGGTGTGATTTGTTGGCACTTGAGTTCCTCAGCCACTTAGCAGCTGTGTGACCTTGGGCAGACCACTTAACCTCTTTTACTAGTTTCCTGAACTATAAAGTGGGAATGATGACAGTACCTTCCTCGCAGGGTTGCTCTGAGGATGGAATGAGATAGTATTTGTAAAGAGGATTTAGCACAGGGCCTGGCACGT
Organism: Potorous gilbertii; assembly: GCA_028658325.1. NCBI lineage: Eukaryota > Metazoa > Chordata > Mammalia > Diprotodontia > Potoroidae > Potorous > Potorous gilbertii. The sequence goes on along the minus strand of CM053770.1, from coordinate 599,449,168 downwards.
GGTGGGTGACTTATAAATGCTAGCTATTACTGTTCTTATTAATTGAATTTTTAGAACATGGGTCTGGTCATGCTCAGTTTTCCTTCAGGATATCATGACCCCCCCCAGTTCCCAATAAGGTGTGGACAAAGTCTATCTTTGCCCTTGGGACAGACCCCCTGATGGTCTACAGATCAGTCGTGTGGGGTTCTCATCTTTATATCATCCTCTGCATAAGTCTTCTCTGCTTCCTGGCTTGCCTTGGTTTCCTTCAGGACTCAGCTCAAATTTCCCTTTCTGCAAGAGGCCTTTCCCAGTCTTCCTCTCCCATTAAGGTCTTCTCTCTGAGAATACTTTCCATTTACACTCTGTCTGCATCATATGTACTTGGTTCTTTGCATAGTGTCTCCTCCCCTAGAGTGTGAGCTTCTCGAGATCAGGGACTGTTTTTTGCCTTTCTTTGTATCCCTCGCTCTTAGCTCTGCATATAGTAGAGCTTAATAAACACTTGCTGTCTGACTGATGGGTCATGATCTTGCCCCTCCCCCTCTCTATGCCCCTAAGCTTTGGGGGACTGGAAGTGGTTAGTAAATTGCTTGCCTTCTGCACAAGGAAATCTAAAATACGCTTTTTGTTTACAGGTTAAGTGGAGTCCGACCTGCCCCTGGGTCTCCAAGTGCTGAGAGTGATGGGGTAGAATCCTGAACCTCAAGGGGCCCTGGGCTTATGGACACTACAGGGAACTGATCACAGGGCAAGGTCTTTTACCTCATCCCATCTCCCTTCAGGCCAGCAGCCACCAGCATTATCTCTCACTAGTCTTACCCATGAGTTTCAGTTACACTATGAGCCTATAGCACCCAGTCCATCTCTTCATGGAGCTGTGAGACACACTGGATTCCCACGTATCAAGAGTGTCCTGCTTAAGACTGACCTCGGAGTATTATCAAGGTTTAGTCCTTGTGTAGCACTGACTTGTGCCCTTTGGCTTATACCAGGGACCAGGCAGCTGGGGAGAGAAAACAGAGACAGACTCTCCCTATCCCCTTCAGGTTCAGAGGTTTGCTATCCAGGGAAGAGGGGAAGAGACCGCTAGAGGTTTTCTGTGGATGCTAAACTAAATTGCTGTATTCCTTACCCTGAAAATATCTGATGATGGGGAACACATCACTCCTTGATCCCACTGTGTTCTGGTGAAAAGAAAACGCAAGCCTCTTGGCTATTTTGACTTAATTCCAGAGCAGTAGAATCAGGCTGGAGGAGGAAACCTAATCATCCCTGTAGAGTGAGGACTGAATCCCTGGGCTTCCCACATACTTCTCTCTAGCAGGCTTTGGCCTGGAAGACACAGCTAGTCAACCCATACCGTCAAGGTAGCCTTGCCAACTGGCAGGGGCCCACATGCCCTGAGCCTGAAGGACTTGAAAGATCTCAAGACCCACTGAATAAATGTGGCTTCACTTTTCTGTTTCCTTGTGTTTGGTGGCTAAGTGCAAGGCCTCTGCTGGAGACCAAGAGTCTCCAATGAGCCAAAGGGAAGGGGGGTAGGGGTGGGGAGAGGGGAATGATGGCATTGTTGGAAACAATGAAAAATGAGGGTGGGGCCCCTCCAAATCATATCAAGGGACATTGCCTGACATCATTCCTCATTCGCAGTGGCAGCCTCTCCCCTGAATGATGCCTGCTTTGAGTATTCCTTGAAGAAGGAATCTTTCAGGAGACTGGCCATCTATTGATGGGGAACCCATTAGCCCATTCTCATCATTAGGCCTTGTCCTACCTGCCTAGCTCCTGTTCCAGTGAATGGCTTTAGCTCAGGGGTTTAGGTTGTGTTCATCCCACCAATAAACGTGTGAGAGATTCAGACCTGAAGCTTTCCAGTTCTGAGACTTCACTGATTTTGGTGAGCTTCCCAAGGATTCCAACTTTCCCTGAGGACCAGTACAAAGGATCCTGTGCCTAGCCCCAGAGCTTTCTCCTTTACTACTTTAAAAGACTTTCACTGATCTCTAATCCCTGGTTTGAGATATGGAACCAACCCCTTTGGCATTTTTTGGTCCATAGATAAGAGTTGGAAAAAATTTCTAGTCTCACTTCCCTCATCTTCCCTGGTGCCTCTCACTTTTTACAGATGAGGAAATTGCCCAAACAGGTTCAGCCTTCCCCAGTATCACCCAGGGTAGTCATCACAGGCAAGATTTGAACTGAAATCCTTTCAGTCGAGAGATAGGGTCCTTTCCATCATGTCATAATTAATGTACCTGATCCCTAACTTTCCAAGGTTTCTGCCTCTTCCCTTCTTCCTTCCTGTCTAGTACCTGTTCCTCCTTACCCTTACCCTACTTGAGTCATTTTGTACATAAAAATTTTATTTGTAAGTTTAAAGCCACTTAATATAGAAAAAAAATATATCAGGCTAAAGTAAATGGAAGATCATATAAAAAAGGTTTCAATACAGAGCTGAATTTCTAAGCTATTTTAGCTAGCTAATTATCTCTGGATCTAGTATGACCTCCTTGGGCCTCTTTGGGTCTGACTTCTGACTGGTGGTGCCTGTAGCCTCCTCAGGGCTTCCAAAATATATGGAAGTCTTCCCTCCCAAAGTATACAAAAGTACTCAGAAACCTGGGCCCTCCAGATTTAGTTCAATCCCAGGTTTACTCCCAGCCAAAGAGGAAGCTGTCTGATTCCTGGCCTGCTTTTGGTAATCCACCCTCACTCTTAATAATGTGGCTAGCTAGAAAACTCTCCTTCTATCCAAGGTTGATCAGATAGGGGAAAGATAGAGACAGCCATCCTAAGAATCATAGAATTTAGATCCCACAAATTCAACAAGCTTTTCCTATGATCCAGAAAAATAGAATGATTCAACCTAAATCAAATTTTGCCCCCAAAGTTCACAAAAATACTTTTATTACTACTAAAAATAACTACACACATCTAGTGCCTTGGAGTTTTGTAAGTTGTACTTAGAAAACCCCAAGGCACTAGATGTGATAGGTAGTGGAAAACCCCAAGGCACTAGATTCGATAGGTAGTGAAAGTATTTTTCTCCCTGTCTTATAGAGAAGAAACTTGAGACATAGAGAGTTAAATTGCTCTTGATCACACAGCTAAAACACATCAGATTCAGGACTTGAGTCAAGTGTCCAAACTCCAAACCCAGGGCTGTTTTCCCTTCTCTTTCATCATATTGCCACCCATGAAAGAAGGAGCAGAGCATGGCTTCCCTTCTCAGCTGTGTGGTGGTTGGAGCCTTGGGAAGAAAGGATTTACTCTTTCCCGCTCATATGGATAACTTCCTATACAGACCACCAAAACCACATTAATTTTTTTTTTTTAATTTTAGGGCAAGTTTTTTTTTTTGCACTGAATGTGGTGACTTTATTGGTGGTACACAATACAGGACTCTAGGCTTCTCCCCCCTACTACAGGGGTATATTGGGACAAGGATGTGAATGGGACATGGTATCCCCAGTACAGGAACATAAGTTAGGAATGTAGGCTCCCCAGTGGTGGAACTCCTTTTTTGACGGGGGTTGAAGATCAATAGCTTTCCACTGTACTCCTTGGAGGTCATGTAGACCATGAGGTCCACTACATGGTTGCTGTAACCATACTCATTGTCATACCAAGAAATGAGTTTGACAAAGTGGTCATTGAAGGCAATACCAGTGCCAGTATCAAAGGTGAAGAGTAGGTGTTCCTGTTAAAGTCACAGGATATAGCCTGGTCCTCTGTGTAGCCCAAGATGCCCTTCAAGAGTCCCTCTGATGCCTGCTTCACCAGTTTCTCGATATCATATTGGTAGGTTTCTCCAGGTGGCAAGTCAGATCCACAACAGATACATTGGGAGTAGGAACATGGAAAGCCATGCCTGGCAGCTTCCCATTCAGCTCAGGTATGACCTTGCCTACAGCCTTAGCAGCACCAGTGGAAGTAGGGATGATGTTTTGGGCAGCAACATGCCCATCACACCACAGCTTACCAGAGGGGCCATCTACTGTCTTCTGGGTAGCAGTAATGGCATGGACTGTAGAGGTCATGAGTCCTTCCACAATGCCAAAGTTGTCATGAATGACCTTGGCCAAGGGGGCCAAGCTGTTGGTAGTGCAGGAAGCATTACTGATAATCTTAAGGGAATTATCATATTTCTCATGGTTCATTCTCATCACGAACATTGGGGCATCAGCAGAAGGGGCAGAGATGATGAACCTTTTGGCTCCACCCTCCAAGTGAGATCCAGCCTTTTCCATGGTGGTAAAGACTGCAGTGGACTCTACAACATACTTGGCTCCAGCATCTCCCCATTTGATATTGGTAGGATCCCTCTCCTGAAAAATGGTAATGGCTTTTCCATTGATCACCAACTTCCCATTCTCAGCTTTGACAATGCCCTTGAACTTGCCATGGGTGGAGTCCTATTGAAACATATAAACCATGTAGTTGTGGTCAATGAAGGGGTCACTGATGGCCATGATGTCTACTCCACCTGAGGTGAATGCAGCCCTGGTCACTATGTGCCCAATACAACCAAATCCGTTGACTCCAACATTCACCATCTTGTTTCTGGGATGCGACTGAAGTAGCAGATCCTGGCCCTGAGCTCGTGAGAAAAACCGAAAGCCACAAGTTTTAAATACTGGGGTTGAATAATGCTTTAAGCAGTTGTCTGGATTTTATCAAAAGGGTATTCACAGTGGATAGAGCTAGGTGGAACCGTGGATAGAGCACCAGCCCTGGAGTCAGGAAGACCTGAGTTCAAATCAGACACTAGCTGTGTGACCCTGGGCAAGTCATTTAACCCCAATTGCCTCTCAAAGAGAAAAAAAGAGAGAGATGTTCAAACTTCCTTGTGTTGAACATCCATAAAATCACATTTGGGAGTTGGAAGAGATTTCAGCAGCTCTCTAGTCCAACCAATTAATTCAGACTTGTGACATAAGCTTCTTGTATATCCAGGAATTCCCAGATTTTATGGGGAAATCCAAATTGGCTTCAGATTAAGGTCTTCTGCTAATAGTTACTTCTTCCCAGCATTGATTACTCCCTTCTCTTAAAGGAATCTAGGCCCTAATTGTCCCTGCTAGGCAGAGTCCCCTAAAGTAAGGTTGGAGATAAGAAGCAGGAAGATGAGTGGTAGAATGAGAGAGCTGGAGGTCTAAGTGAGAAAACGTACCATGTTTAGAACAGAAAGGAGAGCACCTTGGTAAAATGTGGATCCAGATATAGGGGTATTAATAATGATAGCAGCTCCCATCTACAAAGAGTTTCCAACATACTTTATATACTTCATTTCATTTGATCGTCCCAATAATCCTCTTGTGTGGGGACCATTTCTCCAATTTTGCAAATGAAATAACTGAGGCTCAAAGGGGTTAGTAATCTGCCCAATACCACACGGCTAATAAGTGTCTAAGTTGCCAGTTGAACCCGAGGCCTTCTTGGCTCCAAGTCTATCCAAATGAAAGTTAAAAACAAAAACAAACAAACAAAATAAACATCTCACAAGATATGTCTGAATATTCTCTACAAGGAGTTACAGAAGTATCAGAGCCAGCCTGAGCTTTATGTCTAAACCTGCACATGTGTTTTATCATTGGAAACACTAACTTCTAGACATTGATGGATCTGTGATCTTACTGGGGTGGGGATGAGGGGGCCCTCTTCACCTATACAGATCACAGCCCCTCCAAAATATCACTCAGGGCAATTCTTATCCAGGTCTTTAGGTAAATACTGAATGGAGAATCCCCTCAATGTGCTAGAGACCTTTGTCTGGGTCTTTTGACATTTGAGAGGGGAGAGGCATGGTGACCACACTTAGGATGCCTGTTCTCCACCACTCTTACTTACCACATAACAACCGACCACCTTTTCATGTTGCTTCTTGCAGCACATCCTCATGAGTAATGTGCTATAGCCAGGTGGTGTCAAATTCAAATAGAATGGGGGCTATGAATTCATTCATAGAGATTCCTCTGAACCACATATTGCCTCAATCTTAAAATGCAATGTCATCCATGTTTTATTGTATTTTATTTTGTTAAATATTTCCTAATTAAGTTTTAATCTTGTTTGAGCAGCTCTTGGGGGTGCTTTGGGCCTCATGCAGCCCACTGGCCTTGTATCTTACATCTCTGCTGTAGCCTGCTTATATGTGTCGTGCATCTTTCCATACTTTAGATCGATAAGCAGACAGAAAGATGGGTGGATGACTGGAACTAGCTAGCTAGCTAGATAGACAGACAGACAGATAGATAAGATGGATGAATGGATGGATAGATGGATGGATGGATAATAGACCATTTATTATGTTCCTATTACATGCCAGGCACCATGCTAAGCACTAGGGACACAAATACAAGCAAACAAGACCGTCCCTACCTTCAAGTAAGGGGAAGAGTGACTATTATAAATACTCAAATGAACTACAAAGGACATATGAAGGAAGATGTTGTCTGCATCCAGAGAAAGAACTGATAAATAGAAGTATGTATAGAAAGGTTTTACATATATATATATATACATATATTATATATATATACATATATATTATATATATGTATGTATAATGTTAACCATCTTTAGGGTGGAAAGAGAGGAAAATAAAATAAAGTAAAAAGATAACTTTATATTTTAAAAGGAATAATAAGTTGTACATAATAAATATGCAGTTTCATGTACAATCATCAGTTTTTCTTATACTGTGTTATGGAAATGCTGGTTTTATTCCATACATTTAAAATAAATAAATAATTTTTAAAAGAAAAAGGGAGAAGAAGGCTGTCTCTATGTGCCTGCAGTGCAGCAGAGGAAGAGGCAGCATCTGGACATAGTCAAATTGAGAATGAGAAGTATGACTGAAGTCCTTCCCAAACTGCTGTTTCCCAGGGAAAGAGTCAACAGTGTGGGGAGGAGGGCTCCAGGGTGGAGCTTTCCTAGGTGCTGCAGTAGAAAGAACTCGGGACCTGGAATCAGAAAAACCTGAGTTAAAATTCAGCCTCCAACACTTGCTAGCTGTGTGACCCTGGGCAAGTCACTTAACTTCTGCCTTCCTCAGTTTCTTGGTAATAGGGTTCTTGAAAGGGTTAAATTAGATCATATTTGTAAAGGGCCTAACACCTAAACATTTGATACTGATAAATGTTTGTTTTCCTCCTTCCTAGGGTCATTTGAGTCATCTGTAATTTTCCCAATGCTATCTACTTTTAACTGCTCCATTCATTTCGAAGTCCAGCTCACTTTTGATCTTTAGCAAATATTTGTGTGTAATTATAAATATGTATGTGTATATATATATGTATATATGCACACACATATGCATATACATATACATACACATCCATATATACATATATCTTTAGGTAAAATAAATTTTTTTATTTGTGTATCTATACACACACACACACACACACACACACACACACACATATATATATATATATATACATACACACACACACACACACATACACACACACAACTGATCAACTAATTTAGTGTGCTGCCTGTCCAGATGCATGTCTTAATCTGAGCACTATACATTTATCTTTTTAGAATGACTATGGATTTCTTTGATAAGACTTTTGTGGTATTCCAAGGCTCTATGCAATTAGTATGTCATCTAACTGATGAATGATGGGGCCAAAGAAGTGGTGATTAATGGGTGAATATCTTCCCTGGAGGGAGGTGTCTAGAGGAGTGTCCAAATGATTTGTCTTTGGCCTGTGATATTCAACATTTTAATCAATGACTTGGGTGAAAGTTATATATAATGGGGACAGCAACTACCAAGCAGGGTAGAAATAAGTTTCAGCATGCCTAAACAATGGAGCATTTCCAATAGGATGGCATTTAATAGTGATAAATGTAAAGCTGGAAGCTGTTCAGTTGTTTCCAATTTTTCGGGACCTCATTTGTCATTTTCTTGGTAAAGATACTGGAGTGGTTTGCCATTTCCTTCTCCAGCTCCTTTGACAGGTGAAGGAAACTGAGGAAACAGGGTTAAGTGACTTGGCCAAGGTCTCACAGATAGGAAGTGTCTGAGATCAGATTTGAACTCAAGAAGATGAGTCTTCCTTGTTCCAAGCCCAGTGCTCTATGCACTACACCACATAGTTGCCCTACCATGCATATTAATTTGTATTAATTTTGTATAAATTTAATATACATTTCTTCATGTACCTGTTGTCTCCCCCTGAGTGAATTTAAGCTTTCTGAGGACAGGGACTTTCCCACTTTCACCTATGTGACCTTAGGGCTTATCACAATACTTGGCACATTATAAGCACTTAATAAATCCTTGTCCACTGATTGACTGGTTCTCAAATCAGCGTTGAACTAGAGGTCATGGAGAGCCCTTTCTAACTCTAGATTCTGTGTTTGGGCTCACACCAAATTCTCCAGGTTCATGGATCCTCCAGCGGCTTTTTGCTGTTTTGAGAATCGTAGTTATAATTCTTACCATCTTCTCAAGGAAAGGAGAAGGAAAAATAATGGGCCATTCATCCAGCACCCAAGGTGACAGGTGCAGTCTGAACTGGTAGGGAAAGCGCTGGACTGGGAAAAAGACCTAGGCTCAGTTCCTAGACTTATTAGCTATATGTCAATAGGCGTCTCAATTCATTTGTCTCAAGTGCCAGCTTCTTCATCTATGAAACAGGGACAAAAACACTAGTGTTACTTTGTCCAGAGGGTCATTGTCAGTCAGTCAATGAGCATTTAGTAAGCACCTACTGTGTGCCAGGCACTATGCTAAGAGATGAGGATATACAGAAATGTAAAAAAACAGTTCCTGCTCTCAAGGTGCTCATGGTCTAATGGAGAGACAACATGCAAACAGTTATGATTTCTGTAATCCTTAAAATGCTATATAAACAGGAGCTATGAATAGTCAGAGAATTATTCTACTTCCTAATCTGTAAAATGGGTTCAAAAACTCAGATACAGGAGAGAAGGGGTAGCATGGCTAGACCATTGCTTCTATGAGAAAGATCTGGGGGTTTAGTGAACTGCAGTCTCACTATGAGTTAACTGGGTGACATGGTTTGTAAAAAGTAAACAAGTAAGTCAAGGTGATGGGATCTTAGGCAACTAAATAAGAGAGGGATGGTTTAAAAAAAAATGAGGAGATTGTTTCTGCCCTGGGTCAGATCATATCTGAAGTGCTCTGGGCACATAGTGAGATTATTAAATGACTTGTTCTGGACATGTTTTAGAAAAGACATATACAAATTTTGCTCCATCCAGTACAGTGACACAACTTAAGAATGCATCGCATTAAGATTAATGAAAGAAACTAGGAACTGAAATTCTTTAGCCCAGAAAAGAGAGGACTTGAGGGATGTGGTGGGGAATATGAATACTTTCAGTAATGTCTTTAAGTAGCATGGTCTATAAGCTTCAAGAACCATCCAGTCCAATAGGTAAAGGTATAGGTATAGGTAAAGATATAGGTAATAGGTAAAGCTTCACCCAGGTTATACAGGAAAGACATATCTGAAGCAGAATTTGAACCCAGCCCTTCTGACTTTAGAACCAATGCTTCTTCCATTATACCACATGGAGAAGATGGATTCAATTTATTCCACTTGGCCCCAGATGAGAGAATTAGGAGCAATGAGTAGAAGTGAATTTAGAGATGATGTACATAAAAACTTTCTAATGACTGGAGCTAGCAACCAAAAAATGGCTGTAGACTGATGTGGAAGATGGTGGGTTTCCCCTCACTGGAGGTCTTCAAACACAAGCCAGATGATCTTTTGTCAAAAATATTGTGGAGGGGATTCCTGTTCAGGTATATGAAGGAAAGAAGGAAGGAAGGTAGAAAGGAAGAAAGGAAGGAAGGAAGGAAGGAAGGAAAGAAGGAAGGGTGAAAACTGTATTTTAATATATTTTATTTCCTTGGTAATGCCGTGTATTTTATTTTATGCATTTAAAAAGTTTTCTGGGGGTGGAGCCAAGCCCATGGATTTCCTCTAAAAAGAACTCCCAACAAATTCTGGAACAGTGGAAGCCACGCAGAAACACAGTGAAGGAGATTTCCGTTGCAGAGAGCCCTGAAAAACTGATCCCAAAGGTTCATCGAGCTCCGGATGGAGCGGAGCCCTGCCCTGCGAAGCCCTCCCCTGCCCTGCCCCAGCCACGCGAGGAACAAGCAGATCCAAGCAGGCTTCAGGGACCAGAATCTCCAGTGGCTGCAAAGGTCCCTCCACACACAGACAGCACAGGTCAGTGAGAGAGACAGGCTGAGAGGGGAGCAGGGGATCTCCGGGACTCAGACCCCCTCGAGCAGCAGCCACTGCGGCAGAGGCAGAGGCAGCTGCAGCCAGAGGCTCCCAGAGCAGGTAGGAGCTCCACAGCAGCTCCATTACAAAAGATCTCTGCATAAACCCCCTGAGGGAACTGAGCCTGAGAGGTGGCCCTGCCCCCACCTGAGCACCAGCAGATAAGCTCCCATTGAATAGCAGTCAGGCCTGCCACCAAAAGCCCTGAGGCTGGGGAACAGCATTTGAATCTCAGACCCCAAGCACTAGCTGGGTGGACCTAGGCCAGGGGTGGAGAGGACTCTCAGAAGTCAAGTAACTGGCTGGGAAAATGCCCAGAAAAGGGAAAAAAACTAAGACCATAGAAGGTTATTTTCTTGAGAAGATGATTCCGCCATTCCTCTCTGACGAGGAAGAGATCT
>CM053770.1:599407907-599437999 GCA_028658325.1 Potorous gilbertii | reverse complement strand
AACAACTGTTGAGTATTGTTCTTGCTACTAGGAAATAAGAAATACAGGTAATGGGGAATAGAAATTTATCTGGCCCTACAGGACAAAAGAGAAGATGGGGTAAGGGAAGGGAGCGATGGTAGAAGAGAGGGCAGATTGGTGATATGGGTAATTAAAATGTCCAGTGTATTGGGGAGGGGGCACGGGACAAATAGGGAGAAAATTTTGGAACCCAAAATCTTGTGAAAATAAATGTAAAAAGTTAAATAAATTTATTTTAAAAAAAAGTTTTCTGAGAAATGGTTCATAGGTTTATCACACTGCCAATGGGGTCTATGACACACACACACACACACACACACACACACACACACACACACACACACACACAAATGTTAAGAACCCTAGTAGAGAGGAAGAAGGGAGAAGGCTCAGGCTAGAGCCTTGGGGAACACCCATAATTATGGGTAGGCATGGTCTGGATGAAGAACCAGCAAAGGAGACTGAGAAGGAAGAGTCAAACAAGTAGGAGAAAAACCAAGAGAGAATTTATTCAATCGTTTTTAGTTGTGTCCAACTCTTCATGACTCTGTTTGGGGTTTTCTTGGCAAAGATACTAGAGTGATTTGCATTTCCTTCTCCAGCTCATTTTACAGATGAGGAAATGAGGCAAACCGGGTTAAGAGACTTGCCCAGGGTTACACAGTTGGTAAGTGTCTACAGCTGAAGCTCAGGAAGAAGAGTCCTCCTGATTAACTCCCCCGACACAGCAGTATCACAAAACCTAGAGAAGGTCTAGGAAAAGAGGTTCACTGTCTCAAAAAGACCATTAGATTGAACAATCAAGAGTTTCTGGGTAACTTTAGAGAGAGTAGTTTCAGTTGAATGATGAAGTCTGAAGCCAGATTGCAAGGAGTTAAGAAGCCAATGAGAGGAGAAGGAGTGGGAGCCCTGACTGTAGATGCCTTTCTCAAGGAATTTGGTCAAGAAGGGGAGGAGAGATCTAGGATGATAGCTATCAGAGATGGTTGGATGGAGTTGGAATTTTTAAAAAATTGTGTGTGTTTTTTAATGGATGGGGGAGACATGGGAATATTTCTAGATAGTAGGAAAGGAATCAGTAGATAGGGAGAAATTGAAGTTAAGTGACAGAGTGGGAATTACAGAGAGGACTATCTGATGGAAAGGGAATGGAATGGAATCCGTGGTGCTCAAGGAGGAAAGCAGAAGGGCCACTGCTTTATGAGAGACAGATGTGAAAGAAGACATAGGAAGAGATTCATAAGGCATCAGTGATATAAGGTGAGGAGGAAGAGGGAGGAGATCTTGATAAATGGCCTCAATTTCCTCAGTGATATATGGGGGGGGGCATCCTCAGCTGAGAGGGTGGAGGAAGGGGCGCCCTAGGAGGGGTGAGAAGACATGAAGAGGTTTGGGAAAAACTTCTGTGGAAGGTAGGACAGTGAATTAAGTAGGGAGATGTCTTGCCACAGTGAAAACTAGTTGAGATTATGTAACATAAGTGTGTAGTAGACCCACTCAGCATGGTTCCATCATTTTCTCTAGCTCCATTTAAGAACTTGTAAGTAAGAGTAAAGGTAGTGGATAGTGAAGTAATAAAAGGTTGAGGCTTGATGAGGTGTAGAGAATGGTGTCAAATTGATCTAGTTCATCAAGGGATCAAGATAGGGAAAACAGAAAAATATAGCCAGAGTAGAGGGGATGGTTTGGGAAAGAACTCAGGGGTGGAAGGAGTGGAGGTCACAGAGAAGCCATAGAAGAAGGGGAGGGGCCAGAAGACAGAAGACAAGTTAGCATAATAAAAGGGATGAGGAATTTTGGAGTTCACGAATATGAAAGTGGAATATTGGTGGGTGATGGCGAAATCAAGGGTATGACCATTTCTTTATGTAGCTGAGGAAGAATGGAGAAGCAGATTATAGGAAACGAGTAAGCTAGAACTGGGAAGTCAGGAAGTTTGAGGAAGTGTTAATATGTACGTTGAGGTCTCCTACTAGGAAGGCAAGAGTTAGGAAAAAGAAAGAATGTGAGCCAGGAACTAATCTCACTGAGGAAGGAGAATGGTGGGGCGGTAGATTATAGCCACCAGAATCTTGATTGGGTAACAAATTTGTAATGAATGAACCCCAAAGGAAGAGAAATTCCTTGGTGATAGTGGCAACACAAGAGTCTGAAAGTGACAATAGGGAGCAAGGAGTTTTCCACTTTCATCACCATGACCAATAAGTTGGGGGAAGGAGTCTACTGGAGTCAGCTCTGCTGCTCATGAGCCAATTGTTATATTTTCAGTATGAGCATTTACACCTTTACGCATTTACAAAACTAGCAAAAGTTACACATTAGGCTATGATTTACTCTTTTGTTGATTATCTAGGCCTAAGAAAGCGATGGAGAAAATATTAGTGCAGATTAAACCTAAAAGTGTGTTGTTGGGTACATTTCTTTTTTTCAGATAGCCAGTTGTTAAATCCTGGATTGGGGATGCCAGTGAATTTGAAACCAGTACTGGAAAGGCTCCCTGGGGATGTCAGGTAATCTGGAAGGACTTAGATCTCAGGGAGAGCTGGGCATGAAGCAAGTGGGTAGGAAAAGCCTTAACACAAAATCAAGTTTGTGAACTCTAGATCAGGCATTCTAGGGAGCCCAGTAGAAGGGGCAGGTTGATTTGGAGTGGGCTATTTGGGGCTTAGAGTTGAGGGAGATGGGAGTAAGGGGGTGAGCAGTTTGCAGATGAGGAATGAGGTATGACGATAGTGAGAAGTTCCGAATCACTTTAGATGGGGAGAGTTTCACAAGTGGGAAGTATACTAGTGGTTGAGGAATGGGTCCAAGAAGAGTATCCGAGGGAGAGAGAGGGCTGAACAAGGAGAGAGATGATTAGGCTCTTCAACCCCCTCCCCCATGATACTCAATGTCTAACCTTGGGGCAGGTGGTGATATGGTGTCCTGTGAATGCCAGAGAGCCCAGTTTACATCAGGGAAGAGCCTTTAATGCCATTTCTACTGAGAATAGCATATCTATTTCTGACGTTAAAGCATTTGATAATTCCAAGGTCCTTGATGGAAATAACATTCTTTTTCAAGGGTTCAGTAACTCTATCTGTTGAAGAGGCTGGGGCTGTAGCATCAGCAAAGGCAGTTGTCTCTCCTTGCAACGGTAGATTCTGGGCTGGTAGGTGGGTTAGGGGGTGGACTGTGGCATAAGGTCACTACAATTTTGGGAACAATGGATTTGAGTGTAGAGAACAGCGTGGAATCGATCTGGTTCATCAAGAAGTCAAGATAGGGAAAAGAGAAAAATATAGCCAATGGATAGCCAGACTAGGCTCTCTCCCCCAGGGTTTTGGCATGACTTGACCAATGGTGGTGTGGTTTGCTGACCCCATGTTATCTGCTGTTTCTCCTTCAGGATGCCTTGATGCTTCAGCTAGGCTGGCTTGTCTGCCCCATAGGTGGCAGTTGTTCAGCAGTTGGTGATGGTTGTGTAGATGGGGGGCTCCTTCTCTATAGGGTTTGCTCTCCTGGATGATGGTTGTAGAGACCAGGTTGGGAGTAGGGCAAATGCTCCAGGGGAATGGCAATCTCTGGGACTCAGGTTTCCTCCCCTCTCTGTGGCAGTTGGTGATTGGTGTATTGAACCTGCAGCCTTGAGGCCACATAGGATCCTCTAGGTCCTCAAGTATGACCCTTTGAATCCAAAGTGCACAGAACAAATCATTTTAATAAAAAGATTTGTTCTGTAAAACTTGGACTCAGTCAAAAGGCTGCACCCAAGGATTTAGAAGGCCCTATGTGACCTCGAGGCTGTAGGTTCCCCACTCCTCATAGTTTCAGGGATCCACAAGGGTTGCTCCCCTCAATATTTGGCAGGAGCATTGCAATTCCCAGGGCTCTTGAGCTCTCGGTCCTCAGTGGAGGTGTCTGTCAAGGTGTTAGCGGATGTCATCTCTTATCTCTTCTGCAGGATGCATTGCTACTTCAGATAATCTGACTCAATGCTGATTATATATTGAATTAGATATCTCCTGAGAACTCTTAGATAGTATAATGATAGCACATAAACTGCAATTATCTTATCCTTTATTTCTACTGTCTTTTTGTCTCTTGGTCTCATTTGTCATAAGAATGCCAAATCAACAAGATTCAGTCACTCCAAGAATGTGTCAGCTCATTGATCATTGGACAAAGTTCATGCATTATGAATTCAAGCAGTTAAATTCATATTAGCCCATGAAGTATGAGTTTTAGCTCCTTCTGCCCCTCTTGCCTCTACTCTATCGTTGAAACTGTAGAAACAGAAGGAGACACCTAAAACTGAGAAACATTTTGTTTTTTTAATTGACTTATGAAAGGTAGTGTAGTGTAATAGGCAGGCATCTGACCTAAGAGTTGACCAGTGGCCAGAATCTTTGGAACACCTGGGTTTGTCTAGTCTAAGGGAGGGGAACCTGCAGCCTAAAGGTCACATATGGCCAACTAGATCCTTAAGTGTGGCCTTTTGACTGAATCCAAAGTTTACACATGGCCTTCTAGATCCTTAAGTGCAGTCTTTTGGATTCAGTCAAAAGGATCTAGAAAGCCACATGTAGTCTCAAGGCTGCAAGTTCCCCACCTCTGGTCTAGTCTCTGACACATACTGGCTATGAGACTCTGGGCAAACCACTCAACCTAAGTGCTCTAGGTCACTCTCTAAGACTATAAATTTCACACAAAATAGAATTCTGATCCATGCAATGACCAGCCATGATTCTATACATCCACTGTGGAAGCATACCACCTATTTGCAAAAGTGGTAATGGACTCAAGACACAGAAAGAGATACATTTTTGTACGTGGTCCATGTAGGGATTCATTTTTCTTGACAAGACATATTTGTTACAAGGGTTTTCTTTTTCTTTTGTCTCAATGGGAGGGCAATAAAAATGCTTATTCATGGAAAAGAAATAAAATTTAATTTTAAAAAATGCAAAGAAAGTGCCAATCATTGTAGGTCAATGAATTCCTTCATTTGGGAGTTTCCTGTACCCAAAGAAATTATAAGTCCTGTCTGTATCTGATTCATAAGTTGCCATGGCCAAAAACTTTAAAATCTAGTGAATGGCCAACCTTCTGGTCATGAGCCTCTCTTTGGTTAGTGAAGTTGATTCTCAGACAATCAGTAGTCTGACACTGGGGTCCATATTCAATGCCTTTCCATCTTAGTAAGACATGCTCAAACTTGGAGTCTGCCAACAAAGCCTTCAAAGACCAAAGGCCATTGTCATGTAACACTGAGATATGAGGTATGCCATTTTGGGGAGGCTTGCTTGTTTTCCTTTAGAAATACCAATAACTTCTAAATACCCAGAGAATGGTTTTCTCCAAGCTTATATCCTGACCTGGACTATTCCATGAACAAAGAGCTTGAATCTAACCCCATCCTGACATTTCTGCATCCTCCATCATCGTCATCATCATCATCATCATCACCAATAGCATTTAGATATTGTCTTATGGATTATAAAGTACTTTACATGTGTTAACTCATTTAAACCTCACAAAATTCCTTGTGGTAGGAGCTACTATTACCCTCATTTACAGATAAGGAAACTGAGGCTGAGAAGTTAAAAGACTTGCCTAGGATCATTCATCTATTAAATGTCTGAGAGAGGATTTGAATTCAACTATCCCTGACTCTTGGAGCAGCTAGGTGGCACAATGGATAGAGTACTGCACCTGGAGGATGGAAGAGTCATCTTTCCAAGTTTAAATCTGGCCTACCCACTTATTAGCTGTATGACCTGGGACAAGATACTTAACCCTGTTTGCCTCAGTTTCCTCATCTGTAAAATGAGCTGGAGAAGGAAATGACAAACCACTCCAGTATCTCTGCCAAGAAAACCCCCAATGGGGTCATGAAGAGTTGGACACAATTGAACATTTCCTGACTCCAAATCCAGGGTTCTCTTTTCTGTACAATCTAGCTACATCTAGTAGCTACATTTATTAAGGGCAACAAGAACAGGAAAAGCACATGTAGTTTGGCCTCCTAGTCCTTTGCAGTATGGTGGCTTCTGACTGACTGGTTTGTCACAGCTGAATCTCAGGCTGAAGCTGCTGTCACCCCAATGGCCCTGAAGGACATTCCCTGAACTGACCTCCCTGGGCATCTGTTACTATTGCCAGACATCCCATGTTTGGTCTCAGTGAGACCAGGTAGGACTCTCAGTGGCAGTTTGTATGACTTTGAAAGTCAAATACAGATGTTTCATAAGTGAAATGAACAAGCCTCTGATATCTCAGGAGCAAAGCTTGTAGCTGGGTAGGAGCTCCTCTGTCCTACTAATCACACTCTAAGCGAGCCAAGGTCATGCACCCAATGCTAACACAACTTCTTCGAGGAGAGAGGTTGATAGCCATAATGCTCTGAGTTTCAGTAGCCTTTCTCTTCAAAGACCTGGAATCCCTTTTGTTGTTGCTGAGTCATTTCAGTCATGTCTGACCCTTCATGACCCCATTTGGGGTTTTCTTGGCAGAGATACTGGAGTGATTTGCCATTTCCTTCTCTAGCCCATTTTACAGATGAGGAAACTGAGGCAAACAGGGTTAAATGACTTGCCCAGTTAGTAAGTATCTGAGCTCAGCTCTCTATTCACTGGACCTCCCTAGAATCACTATCCCTTCCATTTTCTTGAGGTGTGTCTCAGAAACAGGGGAGGACACAGGTGTCAAATTCATGTTCTAGATGAGGATGTATGACATCCTTTCTCTGCATTATCCTAAATGCCCTTGATCAAACATCCCATAAGTGGAAGCTATGAAAGAGCAGTCCAGAATGACTGGAGTTGGTCCAGCCTGCCTTCTGGTCTAACTCCCAGCTCCTGGCTCATCATCAAAGGCAGCAGCACTGCCCCTCTCTCTGAAGCCTTTACCCTCCCCAGCCTGGGACTGGGAGGAAGATAAAAAAGTCGGGGGAGGTCTCTGTGTCTTCATGGGCTCCCTTCTGCCGGTGTCTTGCTCAGGTCTCCATTGCATTCCATGGCTTCCTGCCCCTGTGGTGGGGTCGGGAGATGAGTTGGAATGCAGGGAACCACAGCTTGGAGCTCTCTCTCTCTAGCTAGCCAAGAGAGGAAAGTTGATGTAAATCCGAATGGAATATTTTACTTTTTCCAAGTCGGAAAGAAGAAAGAAGAAAAATAATCCTTATCATGAACCCAGCTGAAGTAGCTTAGAATTATCAGTTTTAAAATGGAGGCAGGATATAGGTGGCGTCACTGAACTCCTAAAAATAAACATTTTCCTTCCCTCCCCTCTCATGACATAGTAGAAGGAGAATGGGAGTTTGTGTCAGAAGACCTGGTCTCAAATCTTAGCCACTGATATACTTTGTGACCTTGGGCAAGATATTTCCCCACTATAGGCCTCAGTTTCCTTCTCTGTAAAATGACAAAGTGAGGCTCAGCACAAGTCTCATGTCCCTAAGTCATAGACGCCTACTTGATCAGACCCTTCTGTTCCCAGAAGGGGGCAGGGGGCCAAGTGTACTGATGTTTAGAGTTCTAATCCAAGTGTATATTTGGAAGCCCAAGTAACAAAAGAGAAAAGAAAACGCTATCACCTTGGCCAGCAATCAGAGCCAGAATGGTACTGGCAGTGTAAATCCTGCTATAAAAAACTACCTCCAGGACCCACAGTGAGTTGGGGCCCACTATCCCAGAGAGAAGTCCAAAAGTCACTGCACTGGTTTTCTGCTGCGGCAGTCCTGCTCCCAAGCTCTGACCTCTCTCTGTAGGTACGCCTGAGTCCCTGGACTAGCTAATTCTCTCAAGTTACAGGGTTGAAGGAGCCCCAAAAGACAAATCTTTAAGTCATGGTGATGGTGGTGGTGGTAGGAGTGCACCCACCTCCAGAGTGGGATTGGAGACCTTCCCTTCCTTTATATCCAGCACCTTTTGGCTACTTAGTAAAAATGAGTTACTTGGATTCTTCTTAATGCTTCATAGGAGTGGCCCTTCTTTGTACCACTGAAGTTGGCAATTCTATTAAATTCAAACAAGCATTTAACAAGTGTCTCTCGAGTCGGGCACTTCACCAGGCAATGGAGAAACAGACAAAAACAAAAGCTCGGCCTTCAAGAAGCTCATGCTCATTCTTTAACAGATGGTCTTTGTGAATTCAGTTCAGTTGTTTTCAGTCATGCACAACTCTTTGTGAACCCATTTGGAGTTTCCTTGGTTGAAATACTGGAGTGTTTGCCATTTCCTTCTTCAACCCATTTTACAGATGAGGAAACTGAAGCAAATAGGGTGAATTGACTTCCACAGGGTCACACAGGTAGTAAGTATCTAAGGCTAGATTTGAACTCAAGTCTTCCTGACTCAAGGCCCAGCACTCTATCCACTGTGCTACCTAACTGCCTCCTTTCTAAGTTATGGTGGCAAAAAGAATTCATTGCCCATTGGGCTGGCCAGTTGCTGGTGACGAGTCTCTTTCTAGAGTGATTCCATAGCCAAGTTAGCCAACTTATAAATTTGTTAGCTTGCTTCCAGAATAAAAACTCACTGGGATCAGGAACTGTTTAATTTTTGCCTTAGTACATTCAGTGCTTAATCCATGGGAGGTGATTAATAAGTGCTCATGAAACAGCACTGACTTTTGAGTGAGGGGACATGAGTTCAAATCCTCCCTCTGTCCCTTAAAACCTGTGTGACTTTGGGCAAATCACTTAACCTCTCTGGGATTCAATTTTCTCAATTGTAAAATGAGGGGGATGAGCTAGGTGGTCTTTAAGGTCCTCTATGATCCCTATGAGTCTCTGGGCCTAGGCTCAAAAACTTTCTCAGTGAAGTGAGACCTGCTGGGACTTGTACTGCACAGTCACAGCCTTTTAGAGCCCAGGATCACCTCTACCCCTAGATGAGGCATCACAGTAAGCCTTGGTGGAGTTTGGTTACTCACGTTACCGAGGCTCAGTTACTCACAGGGAAATCTTCTCTGTACAGAGAAAGGGAAAAAAATCCAGTCTTTCTGCTGGAAAACTGTTGACTTTGTACTTAAGCTAGGACAAGGGGAGTTTTCCTAAAAAGTTTGCACAGGCCCCCGAAGTTCTGGTGGTGAACCTCTCCTCTCAGCCCTTCCACCCTCAGAGAACTGCTAAAAAAAGTGCTATGAGTCAAAGTCATGAGGGGGATCCCCGGTGACTTTGGGGATTCACAGGCAACAGAAAAATCCCTGAAAGCAAAAGAAAAACGACTCACTTCTTCTTTGCTAAGGCTCTTCTTAGGACAATAATCTGGTGGCAAAGTGGATAGAGCAGGAGGGTCTGGGTTCAAATTTGGCCTGAGATGCTCACTACTTACTAGCTGGGTGACCCTAGGCAAGTCGCTTAACCCCAACTGCCTCACAAAAAAACAAAATGAAGGCAACAATCTGTCCCTTCCTTTCCACTCTGCTTACTTAATGAATCACCCTAGCTGAGTCACTGGGTCTCACTTTCCTCATCGATGTAATAAAGGGGGTTAGAATAGATGGCCTCTGGGGTCCCTTCCAACTCTAGAACATGATCCCCTATGTTTCTTTAGAGGGGGAAGCTGTGAGGCTCAGTGGAGAAAGTGCTGGTCCTAGATCAGGAAGGTATGAGCTCAAATCTGACCTCAGTCACTAGCTATGTGACCCTGGGCAAGTCATTTAACTTCTGTTTGTTTTAGTTCACTAAAGAAGGAAATGGCAAACCACTCCAGTATCTTTGCCAAGAAAACTCCACGGACAGTGTGGTCCATAGAGGTCTTGAAAAATTGGATCTAATAGAATGACTGAACAGCAATAATATGTTTCCTTATGATTTTCTTCAGTATTTCAATCACGGAGGAAGTAAATGGGGAGGGGTAAAATCCCCCAAAACAGCTTTATCCTTTAGAGAACTTGACCCTCTCTGATGACACCCCCCTCAAGGAACCTAATGCATTTCCTCCCAGCACATGCACATGGAGACAAAATATCTTTACCCTCCCACCCCCATAATACTGTAAGCAGGTCGAACTTGGTGTGAGTCACAGGCAGAAAGAAATCTAAAATTTGGAGCCAAGAAGTTTTTCCAATTTGGAGAAAAATTTCCAGCTGAAGGTTCTGCTGCCAGCAGCCCCAGTCTTATGGCCTGAATGGCCAAAGGATGATTCAGCTAAAAGAAAGCGTTCAAGAAGCAGACACAAGCACTTTGCCCCCTTTCCCCTAGTCAATTGTTGCTCCGTTACATCGGTCATGTCTGATCCTTCATAACACTTTTTGGTGTTTTCTTGGTAAAGATACTGGAGTGGTTTTATAGATGAAGAAACAGGGTTAAGTGACTTGCTCAGTCACACAGATAGTCAGAATCTAAGGCTGGATTTGAACTCAGGTCTTCTTGACTCCAGGTACACTGTTTGCTCTATCCACTGTATCACCTTGATACCCTACCCTAGTCAATACTTAGTCCTATAAGAAATTTGGAATTTAGGTTATGAACCGTAGAATGCCCCCTTGTTTAGACTTGAAATTGGAGGCTGGCTGTAATTAGAAATATGTGCTCATGTAGGGGGAGGGTAAAGCATCAGTGGGCTCCACCTCTCCCTACCCAATGGAGGAACCAGGTCCCAGTAGGTCATGATCGTGTTTGGGGAGCAGGGGCATGGAGATGGTTTCCAATTCCATCCTACAGAGCTTGTTATCTTGACTCACATCACATAATCTTCTAATAAACTCGATAAACATTTCAAGTCTGCTGCACTGAATTATTTTATCTCAAGTTTTTATCTCCATTTCCATTCTAGAGGAGAAGAGTTCGGGGAAGAGTCCCTTCTAGAAGGAGCAGCCTCTTCTTTCAGAAATGCTTGACATAGCTACCCTTGGCTGGGGCATCTACTGAGACAACTGGTGAGCCTGGGAGGAGTCCTGGAGAAGGGCTTTTTAAAGCCTAAGTTATTCACCTAATTCCCAAGGTCAATGGAGACTTTGCTCTGTCACTCCTACAACACTGTCATTCTCCATTTCCCCCAAGGGATCCATCACACTGGATTGGCAAAACAAACATGCAATGTTTGTGACAGTGGCTGTGATTTTTCTGGACCTCCTTCTCTAATCCTTCCTTCACCAAGCGGCCAAAATAATAAGAGTTGACAGTTACACATCACAGTGACTTAAAGTTTGCAAAAACCCTTTGCATCTTTATCTCACATAATCCTTAGGACCATCCTAGTGAGGGAGGTGCTATAATTATCCCTATTTAACAGAGAAGAAAACTGAGGGTTAGAGAAGTCAAGGGAATTACTCAGGGTTAGACATCTATAAGGGTCTGAGGCAGGATTTCAATCAAGGTCTGCCTCTAAATCTTGCATGCTATTGCACCATGCTGCCTTCTTGAAGCAGGATCTGACTGTCTCTACCAGGCAGATCAGTACCTTCTAAGTAGAGAGCTGCCAAAAATATTGGGATATTAGTTGACTTGTCCATACATTAAAAGATACAGCTGCTATGTGTCAGACAAGGGACCTAGTTCTTCCTGGCTTCAAGATTCATCCTCTATTTACTATGACATGATGCCACAGTTCCCATTACCCATAGAAAAGTAGAGACAAAACCCTCCTCCTCCTCCTGGGCCACCATAATTGGGCCTCCCATGTATTTTTCCAGACCTATTTCACATTATGCACTCATTCTTCCAGCCAAAGTGAAATACAAACTCTTTCCAGAGGTTGGGATTCCATTTCCTTCTTTCCTGCACTTATAATCTCTGCCTTTTTGGAATTCTCTTCTTTCAAAGATCAAGTTCAGAGGCCATTTCCATGAAGTCTTTCCTTATCCCCCAGAGGTGGAAATGTTCTCCCTGCCTCACATTTTCCTAGAGCACTCTGTCTGGGCTTCTTCTCCCATCCCATCACATGTTGACTAGCATTATTCTTATCGGCTCATGTCATAAAATCAGAGATTTAGGGCCAGAAGGAAGCTCAGACGTCATATCTAATCCAATCCCTTCATTTTATAGTTAAGAAATTGTAGCAAAAAAATTGTAGCCCTGGGGAAATTAAAAGACACACTGATAGAAAGCATCAATGATCCGATTTGAAACCAGGCTCTCTATCTCCAGAAATACCATCCTATATCTGTTCTTTTTTCCCTAGCAAAATGTCAGTGTCTTGGTCCAGTGTGGTTGTGCATGCCTGTAATCCTTGCTGTTACGGAGGCTGAGGCTGCTGGATCCCTTGAGCTCTGGAGTTCTGAGCTGCAATAAAGTTAAAGCCAATAGGGCAGTGGCACTGTCTGTTGTCAATATGGTGGGACCACACATTGGGGGTTGTGGGGGATTACACCAGACTGCCTAAGGAGCATCTAACTGGCCTAGGTCAGAGAAAGAGCAGGTCAAAGTTTCTGTTCTCAGCAGTATGGTGAGATCTGTCTACAAGAGTCCACTGCATTTCCATCCTGGTCAAGATAAGAAGACCCAGTCTCAAAAGAAAAAAAACATATAAACATCTTGAGGATAAGGTCTGTGTCATTTTAAAATACTTATAACCCCTATAACTAGCATAGTCCTTTGTAAAGAATAAGCACCAAAGAAATGCTTATTGTTAAATTGAATTAAAAGATTATTTCAGAATTAAATTTGGTTATTCAAACTTTTACCATGTGAAAAAAAAAATAAGGTACAGCCTCCGCAGGGACTAGGAAACTAGATTAAATTCCACCCAAAATTTTTTTCTTGTTATTTTCGTCCAATTTGGTTACTATGCTTTGAGTCTATAATACTAAGTGATAAGGATTGGATGGCACATTTTAGGCCCGGTCCTCCAATCTGTATGGGGGAAATGAAGCTCCCTTCTCTAATGAACTTTCAGCTTGTCTCTCTGGGCTTCGTTTGGGATAATCTTTCCTGTAAATCAAACACAGGTCCTTCTTCACACTGTCCTAATCTGGTTGTGTACCCTGTTTATTTCTAAATGACTTACCTCCTTTCTCATCAGAACTCCCTGCCTCTCTGGAGGGCAGTAATCTCTCTCCGTGTTCTCTGCCTGGGAGAATCAAGAGATGTAATGACTATTTGCCAAGTCCATGGAGATGGATGGATAATAGAGGGTTGAATAAGGGTAAATATATTTACTAGTAATGCAGGCCCCCACAGGTATGATGCTTACAAGAAAAATGGGAAAGAGAGCATGACAAAACCCATCCCCATATTGAGGTTTTCCCTTTATGTATTTAGTAGTAAAAATCTAGGAATAACACTGCCTCAGCAGTTTCTCTCCACCCTCAATAACCACCCACAATAGATCTGAAAACATCCCTGCAACTTGTCTCAGATTTTATTCCCACTGGTTTAAAATGGATGAGAGCAGTCAGGAAGACTTCTCTACTTTACAGAAAAGGAAAATACAGTTCAGAGTAGCCAAGGTCACAATGAAGGTTTGTGTCCACCCTGTGCCCTATACACATACTTTTTTCCCCACAGGCAGATGCCCTCTTTTATGTAGCACTTTGACTTTTGCTTCTGCTGGGCAAGAGTAGGAATGTGGATTTTAAGAGTTCTAAACAAATTCAGAGGCTATCTAGTGAGGCTGAGATAGTAGGTTAATACATTTAGAAATTTAGCCCATTAGATTATAAACTCCTTGAAGGCAGGAACTTTTTCTTAATTGTATTCCCAGGTAGGCACCTAATAAGTAAATTGAATTTATTGAAACTGGAATGGGCTACCTAGACCAGTAGTGTCAAACTTAAACAGAAACAGGGGCCACTAATTCATACAATTTTAAAATTTTATTATATTTTTCTTTATTTTGTTTATGATTTCCCAATACATTTTAACTTCTTTCAGGAACATTCAGGAGTACTGTGGGCTACTATGTTTGACACCTCTGATTTCAGGACTAATCTCTTTGCATTTACAGATGAGGACGTTTTGGTTTAGATATGGTAAGGAATTTGACCAAGATCCTCCAAGTAGTAAGTAACAGAGATGGAATTAGGACCTGAGTCCTTTATTTCAAATTTGGTGTCTTTTGCATCATACCAAACTGCTATGCCAGCTTCCAATATGTGGTAGCCCAGTCCCTCTGATAAGGAGGCCTTCTCTTGCATGGATCTCTGCATCCCAATGATGCCCCAGTCCATGAAGAAATGCACACTGAAGAATCTCCCAGGGGCATCCCTGACTCTGGGCAGGGTAGAACAATTTCTACAAAGCAGACTGGGAATTCCCCAACATGGTTACAAGAATTTCCAGGGAACTCAGGATCACTCCAAGAAATGAGCAAAAACAAAGAATCCTCCTCAAGACACCAGGAAAATGCCCAGTCTTTGGTGGTAGTCTGGGACATGGAAGAAGAATGTTCCCGAAGGATTCCATGGCACAGTTGAGATAAGGACCTACTGGACATGGCTAAATCTACCTTGTTTTCAGATGGGAAATGAGAAGCCTAAGTTTGAAGCCAGTCTGGCTTCTACATCAGTTTCTCCCTCCAAGAAAGACATGGAGAGGATGGAGGTCCCTGCTTCCTCTTCCCTCAGTTAGGATGCTGTGGGCAGAAACCCATCTGGTTGCAGAGTACTTTAAACTTCAATGATATAAAAGGTGCTGATGGAAAGCACAAAGTGGGGGCTTATTCCCACCCCCGCTACCCTGGGTATCATGTGTAGAGAACTGGATTTGGAACCAGGAAGTCCTGGGTTCAAATTTGGACTCAGACTCTCTCTGTTTGACCCCGAGCAAGTCACTTAATGCTTGTCTGCCTCAGTTTCCTCAGTTGAAAAACGGGGATCATAATCGCATCTACCTCACAGGGTTGTTGTGAGAATCAAGTTATATGAACACATGTAAAGAATTTTTATAAACCTAAAAAGAGCAGTGTAAATATTAACTATTTTCATTGGCTCCTTGGAACAGTTACTACTTTGGCAACTCTAGGGGAAAGGTGAACCCAGTCCGGCAAGAGAAATTCCTCTCGACTTAAACCAAACTTGTAGAGGTGAAGGACTCTTTCTGTTCAGGGGTCCTCCTTTACCATTCATATCTTACTAGGATTGCCCTGGTCTCTTTACCTGGAAGGCTTCTTGGCCAAACTGAGGTGGGGGGAGGGGGGAAAGAGAGAGGAGGGAAGGAAGACTTCAATCAAAAGTGAAAGTCTGGCCTTCACAGCCTTTCCTGCAAGTTGAGACAGTTTCTCAGGCAAAGAAAAGGAAGCTTAAGTAGGGACATAACAGCGTCTCTCAAAGCGTCTCGGGACTTACTGCAGGGGTGTGGGGGAGTTGGGTTTGGTTATCCATCCAACCCCTCGCTCTCCAGGCTCACGCCTGCTTTTTTCTCTTGGGGAGCAGGAGAGGCCAAAGATTTTAGTCGAAAGGAAAACTTCCCAAAGAGGAAGAGAAATCTCCTTCCTGGCTAGGGTTGTCGGGATGGGCGGGGTGCGGGGGTGGGGGGGAGAGAAACATTACTGTGATATATTACTGTCTTCCTCCTTATCGGCTCCCCCCTCCCCCACCGCCAACCCAAACCTTACAACTTCCCAGGCCATCCGTCACCTTACTGCTCCTTTCCCTTTTCATGCTGATGTGTTGGCTGAGGGGGGTCAGAAGTTTCAGATCCTGTGGATTTGAGCTGGGGATAAGAGGTGTGTGTGTGTGCGTGTGTGCGTGTGTGTGTGTGTGTGTGTGTGTGTGTGTGTGGTGTGAGTGTGTTTGTGTGAGCATGTGTGTCTGTGTGTGAGCGTATGTGTGTGTGTCTGTGTGTGTGTGAGCGTATGTGTGTCTGTGTGTGTGTGAGCGTGTGTGTGTCTGTGTCTGTGTGTGTGTGAGCGTATGTGTGTGTGTCTGTGTGTGTGTGTGAGCGTGTGTGTGTGTGTGCGTGTGTCTGTATGTGTGCGTGTGTGTGGCTAGAATGTGGTAGGAGTAGAGTAGAGGGGGCTTTCTGCCCAAATACTTTCTCTGCCTCCTCACCTGCCCAGGCTTTTCGGGGTCCTCCACCCACAGAAAAGGGGCCGCGGGCTGCACACCCAGCACCCGCCACGGCCCATCCCACCGGTGCTTCGGACCGTCAGTCAGTCCTTCTGTCACTTAGTGCATCCTTTCCTCCCACCCCTCCGTCTCCCCGCCCCCGGCCCTCCCCGTTGGCTGCGGTCCCTTTAAAGGCGCGCCCGGCGGGGGCCGCCCTTCTCCCGGGGCTGGCTCGGGAGTCGCGTCGCAGTCTTGGGGAGCTGCGGCAAGCCGGGCATGGCCATGGCGTCCCCGGCCATCGGGCAGCGCCCTTACTCGCTCCTGCTGGACCCCGAGCCGCCGCGCTATCTGC
Organism: Potorous gilbertii; assembly: GCA_028658325.1. Lineage (NCBI taxonomy): Eukaryota > Metazoa > Chordata > Mammalia > Diprotodontia > Potoroidae > Potorous > Potorous gilbertii. The sequence goes on along the minus strand of CM053770.1, from coordinate 599,421,711 downwards.
AGAGCCTGAGCGGCCCCGAGTCTCCTCCGCGGCCCGGCCGGCCCCCGCGCCGCTGTGGCTCCCTGCCCCTGTCCACCGCGCCCGGGGCGCACGAGGGGCGCGGAGCGCGGGGGGCGCTGGCGGGGCACCTGGAGCCGCAGCCCCGGCCCCCCAGGCTCCCTCGCTCCCTCCGGCCGGGGCTTCAGCAGAGGCTGCGGCGGCGCCCCGGGGCGCCGCGGCCCCCGGACGTGAGGAGCATCTTCGAGCAGCCGCGGGACCCGCGCGTCCCGGCTGAGCGCGGCGAGGGGCACTGCTTCACCGAGCTGGCACTGCGGGCCGCCTCGGGCTGGTGTGACCTGTGCGGCCAGGAGGTGCGGCAGCGGGCGTTGCGCTGCGCCAGTGAGTGTGATCGGGCAGGGGTGAGGGCCGTGGGGAGGTGGGCAGAGAGCAGAGGGCAGCGGGCTGGCGGTCGGGGGCGAGAGCCCGGGAGAAAGTCTCCAAGCCGGGGACAAGGGTTTCTCCCTTTCTCTGACCTCAGGAAGCCTGCGGAGGGCATATGTGGGGGTCCCTTGTCTTTTCTACTGTAACTCCTGTGACACATCTGGAACCTTTTGGTGTCAGCCTGGGGAAGGATTTAGGAGCTTGGCACAAATCGGACTCCACTATCTCCCCACCGAGATGCCTGGGGCTGGTAGCAAGGGCACTGGATTGTCTCCTGGGCACTCATCTCTCCCCCCCACCCCCCAACCCTTCGTGGGTTCTCGCCTAATGACCCATAGGCTGTATAATTGCTGCTGCTGTGATTTGGTCCTTGTATATAGGGGGTAATGTAATGACGTGCCCGATTGTTTACTAGAATAGGCAAAACCCTCTCCCCCTCCCCTCGTTGGAAGGTTAGGAAATATCCATTGGAGTAGGGGTAGAGGAAACCTGCCACCCCCCGTGGTTGGAAATAGATTGAGATAGGAGGACAAACCAAGATCATAGCCACCCAGTGACCTCTGAAATCTTTGAACTTGTTTCTGTTTTGATAGCCTTCCTCCTCTTCCTCCTCGATTCCTGCAGTAGTTATTATCATTCTCTAAAATTATCCAGCTCTATGTGGTTTCCCTCCCTCTGTAGCTCCCGAGCCCCTATTGGCTCTTATCCACTCCTCTCCCTCCCTCAGCACACATACATAATAAATCACCGGGTACCTACAATATGGATTTTCTGAGTAACTCTGCAGTGCTCTTGGGTGTCTGTCTGTATTGTTTCCCATATTTTCCCTATCCTGATATAGAATACGGATTTCTTTAATGGGTATGTTTATTTTCTAAAGGATGTTGCAGTTCTTGGCAAAGAATTTAATAGATTCATCTAAAAAAAATTTCTCAACCTAAATAGTGTCACAGCCTCCAAAAGCATCACAAATGGGCTGTGGTTTGAATTCTTCCCGAGAAATGCTTTTCCAGGTAATGTCTTTGACTGCTTAGCACCGACTCTGTGGTATTGGGCAGAAGCTTTCTTCCAAGCAGTTCTTCAGAATGCTGCTGTGAAAACCCTACTGTGTGCATCTGATTTTGTAGACCACAACAGACTCTGATTTGTGCATCCCAACTGCAGCCTTTCCTGGGCTATAGGAGTTAAAAGGAGGAAGACCTTAAGTCTGACTCAGGCAGGAGTACTTAATGGTTGAGAATATGGCTACAGCTGCTGTCAGAGCTCCTCTGAAGCATAACCTCCCTCTGTCTAGAAATGCTTCTGACTTTCCAGAGAACCAGGTGGAATATGCCCATGACTCTTCAGGAGGTATTCCTTGATTCTCTTGCTGGTAGGCTGTGTGCCTATGACAGTCTGCCTTTTGCTAGAGTAAGGGCAGATACCCTAACTTGGATAGGCTTACAGAATCACAGGATGTGGACAACACCTGAGAGAGCATCCATCCCTTCCTATCTCTGCTCTCCCTTCATTTTACACCAGAAGAAATGGAGACAATAATCATTTTCCCTCTGGGAAATGTCTTCATCATGGCTTTGTTTTGGAGTAGGGTTCTGAGAGTTGATTATTGAGCCTGGATTCTCTTACATGTGACTTTTGAAAATTTATTTTTTGACTTATTCAGGGATGTAGCATTAGGGGTACCTTGTATGGGTGGAATGTATATATCTTTGTGTATATTCATATGTGTGTTTACATGTGAATGTATATGAAGATGCATGCTACTGTGCAGTTGAGTGAGTAGATCTTCATTTTCGTTCTTCCATAGACTAGCTGATAAAGGAGTATCTGGTGCTGAGAATGCTGGGTTAAGTTTCCTAAAAAATTTCCCCAATAGAAGGAAGTCCTTTAAAGGAAAAGGACAGGGTTTTTTTAGTTTTTTTTTTATATCTTTGTATCCTCAGTGCCAGGATGGTAGAAAGTGAGCCTTTGAATCAGGAGTCCCACCTCTAACACATACTGTCTGTGGGTTCCTGGGCAAGTCACTTATTTATCAGTGACTCCAGGCAGCTAAGATTCCAAGTTGCAGAGTGGGGACTGACCTGTATTGGTAGAGTGAGTCTCCTTATGGGAAATTTTCTATACCAATGAAATCTCAGGTCTAGCCTTAAAAAAAAAAAAAGATAATCCCTACTGATATATATAGTACAGTTATCCCTTTCACATCTCAGGGGTTAGGGGTGCAGCACTCCTGTGATCTGGAAAATCCTTGTAAAAATTTTTTAGCCCTCCCTAAATACCAGAAAAGTCTGAATTATTATGATATTAAAAGATGAAATATGTTGTTATACAATGCTATACATTTTTGCATTTCTGAGTTTCTGAACTTTTCCTGTGTTATCTGCTGGCCTTTGATTATATCTGAGGCTTTCATAAAACTCTCCCCAAATTCCTATTTAAGTTCTTATGCCAACCTAATATATGCTGAAATCACAGTGGGGCAAGTCGAAATATGGAAGGGATAACTGTGACTTAATGAATGACAGTTTCTTTGGACTGTATAGACATTGGGCTTCATTGTCTCCATAAGTATAATTGTTTCTCTCTCCCAGGGTTAAAGGTACTAAGGAAACAGTGGCTGTTATCTGGCATTATTGTTTAACTGCCTCTATCAAAGTTCTGCCCTGATGCCTCCCTATAGGCACAGAGGTGAGCCTGGGTCCCTGCTTTGCTCTGGCAGCAGAGCAAACACTGGAAGGTCTTACCAAATTGGAAAGGGAATAGATTTTGTCAGTGGTTCCAGGACCAGTCCAACTAAATCTGTAGAGGCTCATCACTAAAGGGTCATTACCAGGTAATGATTTTTTTTTCTGTCCACAGACAACCACAAAGGGTACCTATTAAAATCAAGAAGGGGTAATCACGTGAGTTGGTGGAGGGAGAATCCACACTCAGCCAACAGACCTTGTTAAGTGGGAAAAAAGAGGGAAAAAAGTGAAAATAGGATCTGCCCTCAAGGAGCTTATATTCTATTATGGAAAAACACCATGTAGAGATATAGGCCTGGAATTCAAATCTGGCCTTAGACACTTACTGGCTGCGTGACCCTGGGCAAGTTACTTAACCCTGTTTGCCTCAATTTCCTCAACTGTAAAATGAGAACATACTAGAGATGGAAATGGCAAACCACCAAATGGGATCATGAAGAGTCGGATCACCTGAAAGAACCAAATAACAGGCACTATAGGCAAGATGCAAGGCAATCTAAGAAAGGAAAATGCCAGCTGATGAAATCAGGAAACTTTTCAGTCTGAAAGAAATTGAAAGATTGTGACCTGGGGCTGGGCAAGGACAGTGGAGAGATTCAGATAGAGTAAGAATGAGGGGCAAAGCTGGCAGAACTACTAGATTAATTAATTTAACAAAAATAAAGCTGCATAGGAGTTTTTCTTTCTTGTTTTGTGTTTTCATCAAGAGAAAGGGCCTCAGGAATCCTTCTCTTGAATTCCCAAGCAAGGCTGTGACAGTGTGTGTGCATTATGACTTTATGTCAGGCCATGTGGTATGGGTGGCAGGGGAGAGGAAAAATCATGGCTTCAGATCCTGGCCAGAGCACTAGATTTGGAACCAGGAAGACCTGAAGTTAAATCCAGCTTCAGACACTTACTAGCTGTATGATCCTAGGCAAGTCTGTGCCCTCTCTGTGCCTTGGTTTCCTCATCTGTAAAATGAGGTCAATAATATTGAGAGTCTTGTGAGTATCAAATGAGATAATCTATGTAAAGTTCCTAACAGATCTTGTATGTGTGTGTGTACACACACGTATATGTATAATATAAGATTATAAGAATATATATAGGATTATAGGAATACACACACATGCACACATATATAACTAGCTGTGTGATCCTGGGCAAGTTACTATATATATATGTATATGGGATATATATATACACATATGGAATATATATACATATGACATGTATTAGGATATATATAAGATATATAGGAAAACATATAAATTTATAGTTATTACATCTTCTCAGTGACTTTAGGCAAGTCACATCACTTTCCAAGGTTTCAGTAAAATATGAAGTTTGAATCTCTGAAATCTGTTCATACACCTATATTCTGTAATTCCCTATCATCTCTATATTATTAGGGTATCGCCTTTCTAAGCCAATTGGATTGTGTTCAAGTTCTACCTTGTCTCTGGGTCATGGAGAGGACTTTGTGTCTAGTGAGCCTTTCTGAAACCAATGAAAGGAAGTTTCCTTGAGGGATGCCCTTGCGTTACTCCTCTTGCCATCCAAGGAGGTTCATTGCTGCTCCAGCCCACTGTCCCCGGGGATGTCAGTGTCTCTGTGTCTGTTCTGGTGGTATTAGCAGAGGATGGATTACATCTCATCAAGTGACTTGTCAAGATTTAAATTTCCCCAGACTTAGGAATAAGCTAATGATAGATGCAGCAGGAAAGATAAGAGCTATGAAATCCATCAGCTGGAGCATGAAGTCAACATCTGGAATAGGGGTAGCAGCTGAGTGTGTTTATTTTCCATGTTGGAAAAGTGAGTTTTTAATCTTCGACTTCAGGGATTTTTGACTTCACAGGTCCATCAACACAAATTACAGTTCCTCTCTACCTTTGTAGGTGATCTTTGAGAGTGGATATGCAGCTCTTTTTGTAGTGGGAAAGAATTGGAAATTGAGGGGATGTCCATCCTTTGGGGAATGGCTGAACAAGTTGTAGTATATAAATGCAATGGAATACTATTGTGCTATAAGAAATGATGAGCAGGCCAATTTCAGAAAAACCTAGAAAGACTTATATGAACTGATGCAAAGTGAAGTGAGCAGAACCAGGAGATAACATTGTACACAGTAATAGCAATATTGTGCAGTGATCAACTGTGAATGACAGCTGTTCTCAGCAATACGATGACCCAAGACAATTCTGAAAGACTCATGATAAAAAAAAAATGCTATCTATCTCCAGAGGAAGAACTGATGATGGAGTTTAAATACTTTTTTCAATTTCTGCATTTTTTCCTGTTTTTTTCTTTGGGTTTGTATTAAATAAAATATTAGTAATAAAAGAGAGTGACTGTGCCCCCTGATCTAGGCCTCAAAAAATCATAGAGCTAGGGCTAAAAATGAGCTCTTCTAGTCCACTCAATCTTAAACTGGAAGGAACTGAAGTGACTTGACCAAGGTAACCCAGTTTGGCAAGTGACAGAGGCAACATTGAACCTAGGTCTTTTGAGTTCTATACTCATACTCATTGTTTCCACAAAAACTTGCTGCCTCCCTGGAGCCTCTTCAAACATAGCTAAGCAGCTCCTCAAACAACAGATGAGCACTTTATCCCTGGGTCCGTGTTCAAAGCCTTTCCAGCTTAGTAGGATCTCTTCAAGTTTAAACATTACTGGAATAACCTACCATAACACAAGGTTGGCTCCAGGCTGAATGGAGACATTAGAAGAGGACTTTGGTAGAAAGGATTGTAAGAAACCGAGAGAGAGAGAGAGAGAGAGAGAGACAGACAGACAGACAGACAGACAGACAGACACAGAGAGAGGTGGGGCGGGGATTTTTTGAAAGGCAAGGCTCTCACTCAGTGAATGATAATGGCTCAGGTTTATATCGGACTTTGTGGTTTACGAAAGAGCTTTCCTCACAACACCCCTGTGAGGATGTAGGACAAATGCTTTCCTTATTTTACAGATGAGGAAATTGAGGGTATAATGATACTAATAATTTATCATTCAGTCATTTTTCAGTCCTGTCCGACTCTTCATGAACCTATTGGAAGTCTTCTTGCCAAAGATACTGGAGTGGTTGGCCATTTGCTTCTCCAGCTCATTTTACGGATGTGGAAACTGAGGCAGACAGGATCATACAGAGGACAAGGGTCTGAGGCTGTAGTTAAACTCATGCCTGCCTCCAGGCCTGGCACTCCATCTACTGCACCACCTAGCTGCCTAACAATAGTCATGATGATAGCTGTCATTTCTATCACGACTACTGCGTGTCTGGCACTGTGCTGTGCCCTTTAGTCATTATCTCACTGATCCTCCCAGCAACCTTTTCGAAGTAGACGCTATTATTACCCCCGTTTTACAGATGAGGAAACTGAGGCAGACGGAAGTTAAATGGCTTGTCCAGGGACACACAGCTAAGTGTCCGAGGCTAGATTCGAACTCAAGTCCTCTTGACTCCAGCCTCGTTTACTGCACCACCCAGGTGTGGAGTCACTTGCCCATGGTCATACGATAGATAGATATGAATATTACCTGTGTACATCTCATGGAATGACAGAATCTCAGTCAGAATAGTCTCAGAGATGAAACTCTACCCAAGTTGGATTACTTCCATGTGCAGCATAATAGCTTGCAAATACACACACACACACACACACACACACATTACTTTAAAGTCTACAAAGCCCTTTTTACTTACATTATCTCTTTAATCCTCATTATACATGGGAGGGTGGGAATGAATATGATATTATCTCCATTTTGCAGAAGAGAAAACTGAGTCTCCAAGAGGTTAACTGACTTATCCATGGTTGTGTGGCTATTAAGTTTTAGATGTGAAATTTGAACCCAGGCCTCCCTTGTCTCTAAGTCTAGCATTTTTTTTCCACCTCTCATCCCAGTATCAGAACAAGTGTGGAGCCTGGGTCTCCTGATTACAAAACCAGTGGTCTTTTTATTACTCGAAAACTCTTTCCTGTCTCTAGCTCACTCCCATTTCCAAGACTTTATTTGGGGCCATTCTCTTTAACTCTGAAGTTATGAGCAAAAAAGTTATAGTCTTATTAAATCCCATTAGCAACTGAAACTGCATTTGTTTAATGTTGAGGGAAGGCTGGGGGAGAAATTCCTCTATGAGATTCCAAGAGGGAATGGTAAACAAAGAAACTTGGAGCCTGCTCTCTGGCTGGATTCCCAGGTCCCTATGCCTAAGAATGTCCCCTTTGGGTCAGTGACACCCCCTTCATGAGAGACATAGTTACCAGAACATCAAATATATATGTCAGACTTCACTATATTAGTCGGCCTTGATCAGGGTTTAACGCTGCCCTTAGTATTATCTGTCTGCATCAGGACTTCAGCAATCCTTGTCTTTATGGTGAAAAATAGTTTGTTGTTGTTGAGTCATTTTCAGCTGCTTTGAAGTATAATATTAGATGACATTTACATAGCAATGCATTGTGATTTGCAAAGTATTTTCTGTTGTGAGGGTGGTATACTTATTCAGTGCAGGAAGAAGTGCTGAATTCACATAGGCATTGGGGGAATGCTCTGGATACCTTTGATTACTGTCGAGGGAGTCTTCACGTTCCACTTTCATGGGGTCTGACCCTGATGGAGCTGCATGGTCAGCTAGGTGACATGATGGATAGAGAGTGGGGCCTGGAATCAGGAAGATTAAGGTATATAATAATTATATTATTGTTCAGATCCAAAGTTCAAATCCAGCCTCTGTGACTCTGGACAAGTCACTTAATTGCTGTCTCAGTTTCTTCTTCTATAACAAGGGGACCTTGTTAGTAGCATGGTTGCAGATATTTGCAGTGTGCCTTGAAAACTTTAGAGCATTTTATAAATACTAGCTCTTTAGACTAGAGGCTCTTCATCTGGGGTCCATGGCCCCCAGATAAAATAAGTAGATAAGATATATAAATAAGTATATTTATGTATAATTGATTTCCCTTGTGAGTCTATGTATTTTATTTAATGCAGTTAAAAAGATTGGGGAAGCTATGTGGTTCAATGTATAGAGTTAGGAGGACCTGAGTTCATGTGGCCTCAGATATTTACTTGCTGTGTGACCTTGGGCAAGTCACTTCATTTTCCTGTTTACTTCAGTTTCCTCATCTATAAAAATGAGCTGGAGAAGGAAATGGCAAACCACTCCAGTATCTTTCCCAAGAAAACCTCAAATGGGGTCATGAACCGTCAACATAACTGAAAATTTGACTCAGCAACAGTTAAAGACATTGTATTGAGAAGGGCTCCTCGGTCTTCACCAGATTGCCCAACGGCCCATTATACCAAAAAAAAAAAAAAAGATTAATAACCTGTCTCTTAGATAATCAGACATGGAGACAAGAAACTCATCATTCTAATAGATCCCCCTCCACTGGGCAGGACTGCTTCCACCCTCCAAGACCAACCTATTTAATCTCCTCCCTTATCCTTGGCTTCCACCCTGAATCTTGTTTTCACTTGCCACTTGTTTGTCAGCTTGCTACTGGGAAACTGTCTTCACCTCAAAGCTGTGAGTTGCTTGAAGTTTGTTTCCCTGTGGTAACCAACAGTTTCCTTTGCTCGACTTCTCTATCTGCGTTCTTCTTGCCTTCAGCTCAGCTCATGTAGTAGTAGTAGTAGTAGTAGTAGCAGTGTTGATGGTAGTAGTGGTAATAGTAGTAGTAGTAGTAGTAGTAGTAGTATTAAGTTAGGCGGCACAATGGATGAGAGAACTGGGCCTCTCTCAGGCAGACCTGAGTTCACATTCAGCCTCAGACATTTACTAGCTGTGTGACCCTGGGCAAGTCACTTCACCGTGTTTGCCTCAGTTTCCTCATCTGTGAAATAATCTGGAGAAGGAATGGCAAACACTTCATTGTCTTTGCCAAGAAAATCTCAAATGAGTCACGAAGAGTCCAACAGGACTGAAACACCTGAACAACCACAGTAGCAGTAGTAGTTGTAATAACTGGAATTTATTATATGGTGCTTTGAACATTTCATGTATATTTTCTTCTTTGATCCTGAAAACAACCTTGTGAGATCAGTGTTATTATTGTTCCAGTTTACTGAGAATCAGAATTGAGTCCGAAGTATGAAGTAAGATTCCAGACCCCTGCTCCAGCCCTTCACCCACGTCACCACCTAGCCCTATGTAACCTACCAGCCTCATTAAACCCAGAAGCCCAGGAGGCTAAGCTGAAAGTTCTTTTGGGGCCATCTAGTCTAACCCCCTCATTTTACAGATGAGGAAAATGAACCAAGGTGGCAAAGACTCATTCAGGGTCATGCAGGTAGGAACTATCAGAGGTAGGATTTGAATTCAGGTCATCTGATTGCGGTCAGTGCCCTTTCCACTGTATTACAACTTTGAGGATGGGACTCCCCCACCATATACTTGAGGTAGGTTGGACATGGAACTGTGTTCTCCTGTGGACTTCATATTTACCTCTTGTACTCAAAGGTGTTCAATGAATGAGTCTGGTTCTACTGAAGGGTGTGGGAGTGTGTGTGTATCTATGAGTGAGCGTGCATGCCTGCTTATTGAAAGCCCATGACTGTTCTCTTGGATTTTTTTTAGTAGTGGTGGTGGGGGCAGCGACAAAGATGACAGGTGAAAAATGCTGCCTTTCACTGATATGTTTGTGCAGAGGGAGGATGGGTCCCCTCCCTTTTCTCTCATCTCCTTAGGAGAGCCTTAGTTGGTGTGGGGTGGTGATAACTCACCGGGCAAGGGCCCTTCTGTAACAAGGCCTGAGACAGGCACTCTGGAGCCCTTGTCTCAGGTCCTGATTCTGCCTACTCATTCCTCTCTCCTCCTGGACCCCCCTTCCCCCATTAAAGTGAAAGGATTTAGGTGTTGGCTTGGTTTCCCATTCACTGGAGCATGAAATTTCCCAATTATAGACTGAGGGGGTTTGAATCCCAGGTACAGTCAAAAATGATTAATGCTACTTGTCTGCTAGCCTAATTAGACTTGGTAATGAATGTATCTGCTCTCCTGCTACTTCTAAAGAGGATCTGAAAATTAGTTGCCAGCTTACTCCCTTCCTTTTGGGGCTCTGTCTGGGGGTCCTGCCAGTTCTCCTAAAGTTCAGTGCTTAATCCGCTCGTGACCTGGATGGACAGGTCTGACCAGGAAGAGCCTCCTCTCATTCAGGTCATATCTATCCAGTCAGAAAGGTGTGTTCATCCTTGGCCTGGATGACAGCTGATTCCCCATTCAGTGTTGCTGTGTGCTAATGTAAGCTTCTGGCTAACCCAGGTGAATTCCAGGAATGCTAATGAGCATGGTCAAAATTCCTTGGATTTCCACAGTGCCTCGCCTCTGAAAAACTTCCTGGGCACCCCCTGTCCATTAGCACATTCACTCTGTAAACACTGTGAAGTCCAGATGCTGGGGATGCTTCCATCCATTTCATATATGGTGGCAACTGGGTCATAAGCTGACGGGATCATAGGTTTAGAGATAGAAGATACTACTTCAGCACCTTCCTTTTAGAGATGAGGAAACTGAAGGCTGGAGAATCTTAATGGTTTGTCCAGGGTCTAAGAGGTTGGAAGTTACAGACCTGGGATCTGAACACAAACCTTTAACTCTGACTCCGAGTGCTGAGAAGTCACCCACTCACAAGCGTAAAGATGGGATCGGATCTAGAGCCTGCTAATCTGGACCTTTTTCAGAATGATGTTTAGAGCTAGTGACCTTGAACCCTGAAAGGTATTGTTTCCCTGCTTGGGACCGTCTGCCTAGGTGGCAGTTGTGTAGGATGGACATATCCTACCATCATTCCAGATCAATCCTGCTTTATTTTTTCCCTGCTGGCTGCTCTCCCTTCATCTTCCTCCTTGAGCTCTCCTCTTTCCCTTGTTTTCTCAGGTTCTCCTTCTGTGAGCTAAGTCTGCAGTTGGACCAGCTTATAAGGAAAGTCTGCAGCATGAAACAATTAAGACAGATAAAGAACGTGCAAAAACATCTCTGGCCTTGTTGGGTCGTTACTATCCACATTCCTCAGATGGCTGAATGATTGTGCCTGGGTGTGTATTTGTAGACATGCAAATCATGCCTCTTCCCCGTGGTTAAATTGGATGTTAGCCCATAATGTGTCACCCAGTTCAGATGGTCTGCTATGGTGGGGGAGCTTGGACAAGTTTGCATCATGGCACCTTCCTCACTGCTCCCTCCCCTTTGTCAAGTGTGTCCCCCACCCCCTTCTTCCTCCTTCTGTAGGGAAGTGCTGGCCACAGCTCAATTCCAGAGCTAGAACAGCTGTCTGGGCCCATGATTATGTATTTAATCATCTCACTCCAAGCTCTTTCTGGTGGATTTGGAGGGAATGAAAAGGGGTGGTGAAAATAGAGATCAGTCTTGAAGACAGGTGGGCTGCACTCACCTGTGGCCATAGTTGAATTGGGTTGTGTTTAGTGGATTGATTGCCTGGAAAAGTCTCCTTACACCACATTCCAGTCCTCCTCCCAGTTCTGTCTACAAACATGATTTTAGGGTGGAGTGGGTCCTAAGGCAGGTCCAGGAAGTCCCTCAGGCCATTTACCTATGGCAACCATGAAAACAAGGCCTGACTACCTGCCCTCACTGCCTTAAGAAGTCATAGGATCACACACAGTCTGAAATCACCTAAGCTAACCCCATCATTTCACAGGTGAAGCAGCCAGGCTGACAGAAGGGAAATGGAGAGCCATAGCCTGGAGAAAGGAAGGCTCTGGGAGATGAGATATCTGTTTTCAAATATCTGAAGGGGTGTTATAGAAGTGCTGTGGTACAGTAGAAACAAGACAGGAAAGACTTGCAATTCAAATCCTAGTACCACCAATCAATCAGTCAATGAATCAATAAATGTTTGTTAAGGCCTTACTATATTCCAAGGACTACACTACCTTTGTGCTCACAATAATAAACATTTATATGGTACTTTAAAGTTTGCAAAACACTTTATATATGTCAACTCATGTAATTCTAACATCCCTGTGAAGTGAGTAGGTGGTACTATTATTCCCATTTTACTGATGAGGAAAGTGAGGGGTTAAATGAGTCACACCACTAAGTTTTTTTGTTCAGTCATTTTCGTCAAGTTAGACTCTTCGTGACCCCATATGGGATTTTCTTGTCAAAGATAATGGCATGATTTGCCATTTACTTCTCCAGCTCATTTTACATTTGAGGCTTTCTTGGAGAAGATCCTGGAGTGGTTTGTCATTTCCTTCTCCAGTTCAGTTAACATATGAGGAAACTGAGGCAAGCAGAGTTAAGTGACTTGCCCAAAGTCAGGAAGCTAGTAAGTGTCTGAGGCTGGGTTTGAATTCAGGAAGATGAATCTTCCTGACTCTAGACACAGCATTCGATTCATTTCGCCATCTAACTGCCTGATAACACACCCAAGTGTGTAATTCCAAATCTAAGGAATAAGTACCACTTAACCATCTCCAATTGTCTCACCCTACTGAGCTTCAGTTCCCTCATCTGTAAAATATAAGGGTTGAACTAAATGACCTCCAAGTTGTTTTTTATTTCCAAATCTATGATCCTGTATCCAATTTACTTTGCTTGGTTCCCCAAGGACAGACTAGATGTTGCAGAGACACAGGTTTCAACACTGTGTAAAGAAAATCTTTCCAATAGTTTTTGTTGACTTAAATGAAAGCTGCTCCCAAGTGACCTGGGCTGTTTCTGGAGGCAGTGGGTTCCCCTCCCTGGAGCTCTTCAAACAAAGGGTGGATGAGCACTTGTCCTGTATCTTGTAGCGGGGATTATTGTTCAGACAAGAATCAGGTTGGTGGCTTCTGAAGTCTTTTCTGACTGAATAGACTGTGATTCTGGGAAGGTCAGGCAATGAACCTGGAAGAATGAAACCTCGTCCAGCCTTCCTTTCCTTTCCTTTCTTGTTATAATTCCATGGGACTCATTGCCTGAGAGTGTGTTCACTGGAGGTACCTGCTGATGTTCTCAGAACCAAGTTGGAGTGTGGGTGGCAAAGAGATTGTGGGCATAAGCAAGAGTTAACTGAATGAAGGTGGGAAGTTTCCCCCAGCTCCCTCCTTGATTTCTGGGAGGACTGTTAATGAACAGGGAATTAGGCAAAAAGAGTAAAAGGTAAGTGGAGAAACCTAGGACTGGATAATCTATATAATGGAGTGCTTGGTTCATTGAGAGTTGGCTGAAATCTAAGTGATTTCCAGTAAATATATCTTAAAATAATTGTTAATGATGTCTTTTATGCTGTATTTTCCTCTGTATTCCTTCTCTCAACCCAACCTTCACTGCCTAGAGAGCCATCCCTTATAATTTTTTTCCAATCATTTATTTATTTAATTTTTTAAATATAAATTTATTTATTTAACTTTTTACATTCATTTTCACAAAATTTTGGGTTCCAAATTTTCTCCCTCCCTTCACCCCAATACACCAAGCATTCTAATTTCCCCTATCACTAATCTGCCCTCTCTTCTATCATCCCTCCCTTCTCTTGTCCCCATCTTCTCTTTTGTCCTGTAGAGCCAGATAACTTTCTGTTCCCCCTTACCTGTATTTCTTATTTCCTAGTAGCAAAAACAATACTCAACAGTTGTTCCTAAAACTTTGAGTTCCAACTTCTCCCCATCCCTCGCTCCCCACCCATTCCCTTTGAGAA
>CM053770.1:599293537-599407407 GCA_028658325.1 Potorous gilbertii | reverse complement strand
TAGTGCTTGGGGTCTGAGATTCAAATGCTGCTCCCCAGCCTCAGGACTTTCAGCGGGGGCGGTGCTGCTATTCAGGGTAAGATTAAATTCAGGTTCTCAGGTGGGGGCAGGGCCGCCTCCCAGGTTCAGTTCCCTCAGGGGGTTTATGCGGAGACCTTCAGTAATGGAGCCGAGCTCCTGTCCACTGTTTCCCCCACCCCGCTGCTGCCTCCCAAGGGGGCCTGAGTTATGGCGACAACCCGCTCCCCCTGGGCCAGTCCAGAAGGCTCTCTCACTGACCTGTAGTGCCTATGGGTGGAGGGACCTTCGCGGCTGCCAGAGATTCTGTCCCTGAAGCCTGCTTCGGTCTGTTCCTCTTGGTGCTGTGCAGCCAAGGCAGGGTTGGGCTCTGCTCTAGGTCTGGTGCGTGATGGACCCCCAGTGTCGGTTTTTCAGGGCTCTCTGGAACAGAAATCTCCTCCACTCCATTGTTGTGCGGCTTCCACTGCTCCAGAATTTGTTGGGAGTTCCTTTTAACAGGCAATTTATGGGCTGTGGGTTCGGAGGTAGCATATGCAAATCTTTCTACTCCACCATCTTGGCTCCTCCCTGCCATCCCTTATAATAAAGAATAAAACAGAAGGGCAAAAAAGGGCAGCAAAATTAATATATCTACTAATCAGAGTGCCATACCTATGATTGATCCTTCAACTCTATAAGGAAGCAAGGAGATCTCTTTCCATATCTCTTCTTAGGGATCAAGATTTGTCATCATTTTATAATATTCAGTTTTCATCTATCATTTTTCCTACGTACATTGTTATATATATTGTCATGCTGGTTTTGCTTATTTCACTTTATATCAGTCAGTTCATTTAAGTCTTTCCATGCATATCTGTATTTATCCCTTCTCATAGTACAATAGTATTCCATTACGATAATGTTCTACACCTTGTTTAGACATTCTCCAGTCAATGAACAAGCACCTTTGTGTTTCAGTTCTCAGTTATTGCAACAAGTGCTATTATAAAAAATTTTGGTGAATGAGAGATCTTTCTATTTGTCATCAATTTCCTTGTGAGTATATGTCTAGTTGTGGAATTTCTGGGTCAAAAAGTGTAGACATTTTAGTCAACATTCTTACAGAATTACAAATTGCTTTCCAGAATCCTTATGCCAGTTCACAACTCCACCAACAAAGCATTAGTGTGGCCATCTTTCCACATCCCCTCCTGTATTGACTGTTCCCCTCCTGTGTCATCTTTTCAAATTTGCTGGGCAATTGACACCTCAGGGTCCTGCTGATTTGCAAATACAATCTTCCTGGTAATGATTTGTTGCCGTCCTCCTTCTGGTTGTTAATAGTTTGATAATTTTTTTGGAGCATTCTTTGCTCATATTCTTTGATTATTGAAGTAAACATTTTCATATTGATTTCTAAATTCTTTGTGTATCTAGGATTTTCCGGGTGGGGGAAGTATTCTCCCCATAAATACAGATTGAAAGCTCTTTTCTCTTTGGGAGTTGTGACAAAAATGTTCCTCCCTTGGGGGCAAACCTTTTACTCAGTATCTCCTAGACTGATTCTCAGACAGCCAACAGATTATGCTGCCTATCCCTGGGCCCATATTCCAAACCTTTCCAACTTGGTAGGACCTGTAGGCTTCAAGGTCCCCATGTCACCTCCATCTTCCCATGAATGCAATGAAGTTCATATAGTCAGGGATTTAGAACTGGAGGGACCTTAAAGACCATTGAGTTCATCCCCCACTCCTATTTATAGATAAAGAAACAGACATGGAATGATTGAGTGACTTGTATATAATGACACAGCTAACATCTGGGATGAGATTTGAACCCATGGCTTCCTCACTGCTAGTCCTTCATCCTTTCTACCATTCCACAAGGCCTCTCTATCTCTCCCTATCACCATTCCTGTTTCTCTCTTATCTCACCCTCTTGTGTCCTAATTCTGTGTCATGGCCTTGCTCTCAGAGCAAAGGAAACTGCCCAATGAACGGCGTGAATTGAATGAATTCTTTCCAAGACCAAGATGGATGATGGAATAGGAAAGCAGTCTAGATCGTGACAAGAATTAATCAGGAGATTCTCCCTGGTTTCCCATAAAGACCATAAAGAAGTGCCAGACCTGGAATATTTTTTCTGGAAGGTACCTCTCTAAAGCCATACACTGTTCAGTTAGTAAAAGTTCTTTGTGGTGGTGCCCAGCATCATGGCATCTCACTGAATTGGAGTTACAAGTCCCACATTTGATAGAGATGGTTCCAGGAAGGGTCATCCCTTCCTCACTCTTGGCTAAGCATATTATATCTATCCAAGTAGATTTGGAAGGTTTGAAATCTTATGGCATCTGTTTAAAATATCATAACTTTTCTTTTACTAAAAGAATTAAATGCAAAAAAACCAATAACAACAAAAACAAAACCCAAACCCTCCTAAGTATTGCAGAGGTGGGGGAACCTGCGGTCTCAAGGCCACATGTGGCCCTCTGGGTCCTCAAGTGCTACCCTTTGACTGAATACAAACTTCACAGAAGTAGAGGGTTTGTTCTGTGAAGTTTAAATTCAGTCGAAGAGCCACACTTGAGGATCTAGAGTAGGGAATTTGTTCTATGAAGTTTGGATTCAATCAAAGGGCTGCACTTGAGGACCTCAAGGGCCACAGGTTCCTCACCCTTGGCCTGGATCATTGTCAATAGCCTGCTGGTGGGTCTACCCCTACTCCAGGCCATTCTCCCTTCAGTTGTCAAACTGATCTAACTAAAGCACAAGTCTGATTGAGTCAATTCCCTCCATAAACTCAAGTGGCCCCCTGTCATCTCCAGGATCAGATATAAAACCTGCACCTGTCTTTTAATGCCTCTTCTAGCTCACCCCAGCCCCACATTTCCAGTCTTCTTACACCTTACTATCCTCCTTGTTCTCGGCAATCCAGTGACACCTGCGTCCTTGACCTTCGTCTTCCATCTTCCATCTCTGAGCATTTTCACTAGCTGTCTTCCATGTGCCTGAAACTCTCTCCCTCCTTATCTCTGTCTTCTGTCTTCCCTAGCTTCTTCTTTCAGATTTCAGCTAATGTGCCCCCTCTACTAAAAGCCCTTCATTAACGTCAGTGCCTTCCTGATGAGTCTCTCTCCAATTTATCCTGTCCCTGTCCTGTTTGTACATCATTTTGTTCCCATTAGACTATGATCTTCTTGAGAGCAGGGACTGGTTGTTTTTCCTTTTTTTGCCTTTCTTTCTAACTCTAGTGCTTAGCATAGTGTGGGGCTTTTTGAATTGATTTGACTGAAATATAAAAATCATTTTTGTAGGTGGGACCTTGAGAGGCCTTTTTATCCCCAACCTCCTTCCCATTGTCCACCCAAACTTTCAGTGGATTGTAGACTTAGAGCTGCTAGGGGACCTTAGAGGCCATCTATTTCGATTTTTCACTTCACAGATGAACAAACTGAGGTTGAGAGAGATTGAAGGATTTGACGGAGATCACCCATTTGGTAAGTGCCTGAGACAGAATTTGAATTCAGGTCTTCCTGACTCCAAGACCAGTGTACCCTCACCATGCAGAGAGATGACAGTGACGCCCCAGAGGAGGGGTTTCCACATCCTCTCAAAGCCACCTTTTCTGGAATCCTTGTTATACTTCCCTTTAAAATTGTTTTGAGGATTCAGCTCTCTGGGGCTAGATCTGTGAAAAGGAAAAAGGGAAGTGAGGTCAGTGGAACTTCATGGAGGGAATTTGAGAGGGATTTTCTCTTCCTCTCATGTGACCTGACACTTTAAAATTCCCCTATCATGCTTGTATATGTGCCTCTTCTACAGTTGGTCTTGGGCTGTAGGATCAAACTTTCATTGCACTCAGCAAGTTTGTTTTTTTCTCAGATGTCAGAAAAATGCCATTATCTCTGGGGTCTGGGAGTGGATAGCCTTCTGCATTCCTGATGATATTTCTAACTAGGGCATTGACAGTGTCAGAGCCTGAACTTGGTTCTGAATTCAGGACTGGGGTTGAGGGCGCAGTGCATTTTTATAGGAAACCTGCAAGGGATCAGCAATCATTTATTAAGTGTCTACTAAGTGCCTACTCTCACCTGTGGCTCTAAGAAGCCTTAGCATTTGACGGGGTCACATCATCTTGGAAAACCAGGTTAAGGGTAGCTGACAAGCCTCAACCCCATTGATGAGTTAGGGGAATGTCTACTCTAGGCATGGGAAGACTTCTCTCCTGGTGGAATAGGTGGCTGAGAACAGTTTGTTACAAGGTCCCTGAAGGCCAATGTGGAGCATTTGGAACTTGGTCAGACATCAAAGATGCGCCCAGGACCATCACCAATCATTCTGACTTTTGTGTTGCTGCTAGACTTAGATGACTCTGGAAGAGAAGAGGGAGGCTAATGACAGTGCACTTCTGCCTCCCTTAAATCCAGTTCATGAGCAAGTCAAGACATCACCTCATGATGTCATTGATCCTTTTCGAAAAGAAAGGGCAAACAACAGCTATGTGCCAGACTTTGTGCTAAATTCTGGGGATACAGAGACAAAGAATCAAACAGTCCCTGCCTTCCAAGAACTTATATTCTCATGGAGGAGATGACACAAGTCATATTTAAGCATGTGCAGAATAAATATAGAGAGAATGAATGCACAGCAGTTATTTCCTAGTTAGTTTGGGAGAGAGGGCACTACCTGCAGTTGGTATTAGGAAAGGCTTTGAGCAAATAGCTCAAACTTCTGTATAACAAAACAATACGCAGATTAGTTTTATATTTGCAAACAAGACGGATGTTTCCAGCTGTTGAAGAATTCCTTAACACTGGGATGACCTAAAGCAGGGAGAGGTCAAAAGTTAGTAGCTGGATTATAGCAGTCCCCCTCCCCCCCCCCCAGTGCCTGGAATTCCCTCCTCATTCTCCCCCTCTTTGTCCTTGCTTCCTGACCTCCCTGGCTTCCTTCAAGTCACAACTAAAATCCTACCCAAGAGAATTATTTCCTGGTCCCCTGTGATGTAAACCCCTTCCCTCTATTGCTTATGCCTCATTATCCTGTCCATACCTTTTTTTTATCCTGTCTATATCTTGTTTGTCCGTGACTGTTTGCATGCTGTCTTCCCCATGATTGTGAGTTCCTGCAGGGCAGAGACTGTATTTTGACCTTCCTTGTCTTCCCAGGCTTAGCACAGTGCCCAGCATAGAGTAGGCACTTCATAAATGCTTATCAACAAACTGAGACCTGGTCCAAACAACCCCTTCATTTCATGAATGAGGGACCTGAGCCTCAGAGAGGCTGTAATTTACCCAAGATCACACAGCTTGTTAGCAGGAGAACTGGGGCTAAAATTCAGGTCTCGACACCTGATTACTCTTTCCCACTGGAGGAAAAATTGGTATAGAAACACAAGCAACTTGTCGGTGGCTCTACCTTGAGGAGTAAAGTTGAGCTAGTGAAGGCCAGTGATAACATCAACAATAAAGAAGTGACCAGCTAGATTTATAAAGTGCTTTAAGGCGATAAGGTGCTTTTTAGAATGCAGACCTGGGAAGTAGGCAAATAACATCTCCACTTTACAGATGGGGAGTCTGAAGCCCAGAGCATTTACCTGGGTGACCGTAGATGGTATACTTAGAAAGGGTCTGAAGTACAAAGTCTCATGAGGCTTGTCTTCTGGATGTAGCTGTAAATTACCAGTCAAGGGATCACATGCATGTTAAGTTTGGGATCTTATTAAGTGACTACAGCTTATCAGATTACAAGCAGCAGTTGTTTTTGGTAAGAGAGCACAGGTCTCTCCTTCTTATTTCTGGTCCAGCTGGCTCTCTGCAAATGCTCCTTCTTGGTACCTGGCAGCAGATAGCCCAGTAGGGGCCATGGAGCTTCAAAGTAGTCTTCTGTCAAGTTAGAGAGCTTTGGTGTCTGACTGTATAGCCAGTCTCCTGCTATTGACCTTGAAGGTACAGAACCAAAGGACTTTTTCCACTGTGAACACGATGGTGATGTGCCTTGTTATAAAAACCACTTTCAGGACAGAGGCATGATAATGAAAATAGTAATTCACATTTAGGTAGTTTTAAGGTTTATAAAACACTCTCCCCACAACAGCCTTGCAGAGGTAGATAGTGCAAATATTACCCTCATTTTGCAGGTAAGATTTGAAAATATTCAATGACTTATCAACAGTCATACATCTAATAATTGTCAGAGCAGGAAATTGAACCAGGAGTCCTGATTCCAAGTCATAGGATCACAGAAGGGACTCTAGAGGACATTTGTCCAAGCTTGTCATTTTATAGGCCCAGAGAACAGAAGTGATGCACCCCAGGTGACACTTGTAGAAGCCAGTGTTCTTTTTATTAATTCACTTGAGGTAAAGTTACCTTCTGAGTTATGAGATTATCCTTTTCTCTATTCCTCTTTACCCACCTTCTCCCATCAGGCCACGTCTTTTTTGCCAGTCACTTCTACTTTTGTGTAGGAACTCCTTACAGTTTTTCTCAAGAGTAGGTAAGCCTTAAATAAATTCCATTCTTCTCTTGGAGACCCTTATAAAGCGTAGCAAAGTGGGATTTTTGTTGTTTTCTTTTTGGAGTTTAGTTTCCCAGGCTCATTGAAAACATCTGAAGGGTGATTCACAGCTGTGCCGAATCAGGTGGGTAGTGATGCCTTCTGGCTCTGAGCCTATTAGTTGAAAACTATATATAGTGGGAAGTTAGGAGAAGGACCTTTCGATCCCCTGCACAGGACTCTGAGTAGCTGTTTGTTAAGGGCCCTCCCCGCTTCCCCACCTATTCAGATGTTCATAGTGTTCCCCCCATCTGGTCCTGTATGGAGGTGATTGTATTACTTTGTCAGACAGTTGGAGCCCTGCTTGTTGATCTTTGTGCTAATTTCTCTGCTTGTATCATCTTCTCCATGTTCAGGGTGTTGACCATTCCCCTGAACTAGTGAATGACTTATATGTATAATTAAAGAAGGATTGTTGGCCCTTTTAAAAGTTGTCTTTCCTTTAGCCAAGCAGATCAAAGAACCTGTGTTAGTTGGCCATCCTGGATATGCTAGGGTGCTTGCTACTCCACCCTGATCACGAAGCAGGACTGCAGAAACTGACAGCCTTTCCTCTGTGTCTGGTGTAGGGTTGGAAAATGCAAATGCCTCTGCTTGTCCCTTAGAATCCTATAAAGCTGGCCAGGCACTAATTCTTATCCCCAAAAAAATCCATTAATGAGCTCTCAGTCCCAGAGCATGGCGTGAGATAACTGATCACTTCTCTCTCGTCTGCTGAAACTTTGGAGACATTGATTTTCAGACTCACAGGAGCTATTGAGAGGCAGAGGGTCAGGGCTGTCTCCTCTCGGTAGTCTCTTCAGTGGGGGCGTTTTTATCTTATCAAGCTAAAAGCCCCAGGAATAGAAAGTTTTCCATGGGGGTGGAACACAGAGGACCTAAGCTGGGAAGATAGAAGGTGCTGTACAGTCCAGGTTTGGTGCCAGAGCTGAGAGCCCCAAGTCCAGGGGGTGTTTGGTAGGGCGATGAGGTTGCAGTGGTTATGGGGAGACTCTTGGGATCTCCTTTTGAGGAATGTGAGTCATCCTGGACCACCTCTCATGGCCCCCTAGCCGTCCATGCTGGGTGTGCCTCCCTACTGGTGCTGGGCCCATGGTGCCTGTGCTCCATGGTGCTATTAATCTCTTGCAACAAGGATGACGGAAGGCCCAGGAAAGGCAGCTGAGGCTGCCTGCTTTGGTGTCGTCAGCAAAAGGCTGAACAGGCTCTTCCGATGTTTCCCCAAGACTTGCCTGTGGTCAGAGAGTCTGCCGCTTCTCCGGAGGCCCCGGAGCCAGGGAGGGTTGGCTCAAGGTAGGTCATAGCTGCTCGAATTGGGTGTGGGGGCCAGAGGCTGGGTCTATCTAGGTAAGGTACACTTTTTATAACTTGCTGGGCTCTCCCTTGCCTCCTCCCCTTGCCCAGAGTCTCCTTATAGGGTATCTAGAAGCGAGCAATAAAATGAAATAAAGTTGATTTTTTTTGCCCTCACCTCCTTCCCCCAAAAGCAGGATAAATTGGTACCAGTAGGCCCAGGCCCCTTGTCCTGATCATGGAATATTTAAAAGCTCTCCCCCTTTCCCTGGAATCTGAATCTATAAGAAGAAAAATTTCACTGTCATCAGCTGGCCTTAGCTTAGCTTAGCTCAGTAAGGAGGCTAACAGGGCATTGAAGGAGCCTTGGCTCAAAGCCTTGGAGTTACATTCAGCATGTTTTTAGCAGGACCTAGGATGCTTAGAGCTATAATCAGGGAAGGGGGAGCAGGGGTCTATCCCACAGCCAATACTTGTCAGAGGAGCTCCTTCCCAGCCTGGTCCCAGCCTATTCCCTTTCCTTTGTATCTGCCTCCTGGCAGGCAAGAGGCTGTTGTTCCAGACTCCCTGTTTCCCTGCTCCAAAAGCAGTACCCCTGGCTCTCTGAATCTCCTAATTGTCTGAAGTCTGTCCTGGGGGCTCCTCCCTTTTCTCTTTTTCCCCCAATTGAATTGGTCTTAAAAAGTTGATTTGAGCATGTGGCCTTTCATACTATTTGTCTGGGGTGTGTATTGGAATTACTTGATGCCAGGTACCAGTGCTGATGGTAGTATATTCTTGGACTCCTCTGAATCAGAGGAAACTGGCTATGTTTGGAGGAAATGGAAGATCTGGGGGCACGGTTTGATTTCATTTCTGGGCAGCCCTCAACAATGTGAGACAGCCGCCCTTGCTAAAGAGCTGAGTAAGATTGCCTTGGAGAAGTGTGTCCCACCATCACAGTTAGGACAGACACTTAGGTAGCCAATGTCCCAGTAAAACAGACTGTGTCAGAGAGTTTGTGAGAGTAGAGCCTTCTAGATAGAAACAAACCTGGTCCTGAGATGCCATAGTAGCAAAGGTGCTACTTTAGGTGCTAATTAGGGTGTGAAAAGATAGATGTTGCCTGGGGAGGGATAACAGGCCAGGGAGTGGGAGTGCTTTAATAATACTGGAATGTTAGAGGTGGGAGGGACATTGAAAGATCGTTTTACAGAAGAGGAAACTGAGGCCCAAAAGGTGTAATGACTTGTTCAAGCCCCTAAAGTTAGTTCCAGAGCCAGGTTTAGAAATTGAGTCTTGTGACTCATACTGCATTTAGTATTCTTTCTACTCTATCATCTATCCCATGTTTATTTTCCTATGATCACCTTTCCTCTAAGGAACTCAAAATACTGTGCAATATGGGAAGAAGGAAGGTTCATTCTTCACTTTGCAGATCAGGCTTTTGTGCCTGAGGTTTCACAGAAAACGGATTTCATGGTCAGAATTATGCCCTCCCTGCCCGCAACATACACCATCAATTCTCGATGTGTGGCCAGCTGCTTCATGGCCCTGTCCTTGCCTCTGTTCAAAGGCTAAGAAAGGGGTCCTTATAGCATTTCTCCAAGACTCAGTGGCCCAGTTACCTCAAACGCTATTTTCACAGTGCTTCATGTATAAGAATGAGGATCTCCAGAAGCTGTACCAGGCTTGGATTCCAAGGCTATTGGGCATTTGGGCAGTAAAGTGGCATCTGCATGGCTAGGAGAAAGCAGCAATTCATTACTCAGCTAATTGTTTTTGGAAGTGGAATTTTAAAGTCAGTATCTCCTTGAGAGCAGGGAACATTTCATTTTGTCTTAGTGCTTTCAGTCCATAGCACAGTGCCTAACACATAGGAGGAACTTAATAAATGATGATTGATCAAATTCAGTAAATTTCATTATGCAGGCTAATGCTTCATTTTTGTCAAAAGTGCCTTAAAAACCAAGCCCCCACCAGACCCAAAATGCCATGTCAAAGGGTGTTAAAGATTCTCATTCATGTAGCACTCTATAGTATTATTATTTTAAATAGCATTTTATTTTTCCCAATTACATGTAAAGAAAATTTTTAGCATTCATATAAAAAATATGAGTTTCAAACTTTCTCCCTCCCTCTCTCCCTGCTCCCTAAGATGGCACGCAGTTTGATAGAGGTTATATATGTGCAATCATATAAAACATTTCCATATTAGTCATGTTGTGAAAGAAGAAATAGGCCAAAAGAAAAAAAACATGAAAAAAATAAAGTGAAAAAAAATGCTCTACTCTGTATCCAAGAGTCCATCAGTTCTTCTCTGGAGGCATTTCTCTGGGTAGCATTTTTTATCGTGAGTCCTTTGGAATTGTCTTAGATCATTGTATTCCTGAGGATAGCTGAGTCGTTCATAGTTGATCATTGTATAATATTGTTGCTACTGTGTACATTGCTCTCCTGGTTCTGTTCACTTTGCATCTGTTTGTATAAGTCTTCCCAGATTTTCCTGAAAACATCCTGCTCATAATTTCTTGTAGCACAATACTATTCCATCACATCTGTATATCACAACTTGTTCAGCCATTTCCCAATTGATGGACATCCCCTCAATTTCCAACTCTTTGTCGCCACAAAAAGAGCTGCTATAAATATGTTTGTACAAGTAGATTCTTTTCCTTTTTTTAAAATTTCTCTTTGAGGTACGGATCTAGTAGTAATATATGCACAGTTTTATAGTCCTTTGGGCATAGTTCCAAAGTACCCCCCAGATAGTTGGATCAGTTTACAACTCTACCAACAGTAAGTGCAAGGGTTTTTGTCATTACCATTTTTCAGCAATGCAAATTGAGGCTCAGCAAGGTTTTGTCATTTCCCCCAAAGACTTTTGGCTACTAAGTAGCAGAGCTAGCACTTGGATAGTTTTGTGGCTCCAGGATAAGTGCTGCTTTCACTATACCATATATAGCTCCTGGCCTGTGGGACTACCTTTATTCTGATGAATTTCCTTTGACCCCCTCCCCCTTGAACTGCTGAAATGTACAATGGACACAAACTTACTCATATGCTCCCAGGTGTATGACTTAGCAAATAGTTGTTCCTTTGCTGCTCAGTCTCAAGATCAGTTACATTGCTCAGTTCTTTTCCCAGCTGTGTCTGACTCTTCCTGACCCATTTGGGGTTTTCTTGGCAGAGGTACTGGAGTGGTTTGCCATTTCTCTCTTCAGCTCATTTGACAGATGAGGAAAGTGAGGCAAACAAGGTGAGTGATTTGCTCAGGGTCACACAGCTAGTAGGTTTCTGAGGCCAGATTTGAACTCGGAGATGAATCTGAGTCTAGACCTGGCACTGGATCCGCTAGCTGCCCTGTGGATGAGTTATAAATTCAATCAGATCATTCTAGGAAACAGTACGAGCTGTAAGTCAGTGAGTCAGTAAGTAACTATTAAGTATCTACTGTATTCCAGGAGCTGTGTGTCAAGTCCTAGGGATACAAAAGCAAAAAAATCAGCCCCTGTTTTCAAGGAGCCCGTAGTCTAATGGGGGAGATAACATGAAAATAACTAAGTGTAAACAGGAAATAAGCAACTGAGGGAAAGCACTAGCATCAAGGGAAATAAGGAAAGGTTTCTCATAGAAGGGAGGATTTTTAACTGGGATTTGAAGGAAACCAGGTAAGCATGAAGAGAGATGAGGAGGCATGGGAAGCTGCCAGTAGGAATGGAAAGGAGGCCATTGTTACTGGATCAAGGAGTTTGGGGCAAAGGGGAATAGTTGGGTATAAAAAGATGAAAGACCTTTGAACTATCCTGCCCCATCCAGAGTGTTCTTGATAAAAGCTTGCTGGTGTGGGGCCTCCTGGTATAAGTGGGGGAAGGGAATGGGGACCCAAAGAAGAAGGAGAAGAAAGAGATCATAGACTTCACTGGATCCCTACTCTCCTCAGTCATCACATGATGTGGGTATCAGTGCAATGCTCCAGGCTCCCCATGTCTCCCCATGACCTGCCCACTGCCTTCTCTGATCATTCACTCCTTGGATGATGCTTTTTACTGCTTCTTAAGTCTAAGCCATCATTGGTAACTATGCTGTAGCCTAGTCACACCCATCACTCATCCCTTCATACTCTTCAGAGTCCCTCAGCTAACAGACTACTCAAGAAAAACCAGATGAATGAAGAGGTAGCTTAGCTCATGTGCATTTCTAAAAATCCTTTTTCCAGAATCTCATAGTACTATGCAGCAACACTTTTCAGTATCACTGCTTGTCTGTTTTACCCATCTCTGAAACCCATGGAGAGATCTTGGGCAGCCCCTGCATTTGCACAAAAGTCTAGATTTGGTTGTGGGGACTGACCCTGAGTAGTTGTCTCATCCTCTTTTTCTCTAAGGAAGAAAAGGGTTGGTAGGTATTGATTCTTATTCTTAACAATCATTGTGAGATCTGATCTGGCTCTGTTCTAACATGAGGTGGGAGTCCATTGCCTCAGCATAAAACCCTTGGCTTGGAAAGTGCTCAGTTGAGTGGAGGAGGCAGATATATTTTTTTCCAGACCATAACTTTTCAAGTTCAGTTTCTGGACAAATTCCTATGGTCCAATTTGCCACATGACATAATTAACAAGCAAAGTTGGATTAGCTGATTGGGCCTAATTAGGAACTAAGTGAGCATGCTGCCAATGTGAATCGTGTGTCATTTTGAAAGATGCTGAGGTTAGGTGCAATGCCCAGACCGAGGTCTCTCCAGAACCCTCTCATGGCTCTGGTTCAAGGTCTGCCATTAAAGAAAGCTTTGTGCAAGAATTGCAGAAAGGACCTCAGATGTAATCTGTTTACTTTCCTTTTCTCTGCAAAAGGTGCCTCTCATCAGCTTAGTGATGGATGTCCAAAGATGACATCACAGCAGGTGTGTGAGGCTAGTGGAAAGCAGCCTGGCTTTGCCCTGGAAAGTTTGGTCTGAGTCTCTCTCCTTTGCCATCTTGTACCTGACTGTCTTAGCGCATAGTAGGTGCTTAATAAGTGTTGAATGATTGGTGCATTGTAAGGGGAAGTATGGGTATGTTTATACAAGCTACAATTAATCAAGCACCTTCTTTACATCGAGGCTACTGTGGAAATTACACTGGCTGTAGAGTAAGAGGACCTGGGTTCAACTGTGATCTCTCTGGGCCTCAGTCTTTCAACTGGAAAATGAGTGGTTTGGACTAAATGACCCTCGAGTTTCTTTGAAGCTCCAAGTCTTTGGCTATCTCATCCTGTTGTTTAGTAGTTTTCAGTTGTGCCGACTCTCCATGACCCCATTTGGGGTTTTCTTGGCAGAGATACTAGAATGGTTTAGCCATTTCCTTCTCCAGCTCATTTGACAGATGAGGAAACTGAGGCCAGCGAGGTTAAGTGACTTTAACAAGCACCCCACAACTAGCATTAGGATCGTGGGTCTCCTGACTTCTGCCGTGACTGCTTGGATTGTGTATACACCCCGGTATGACTTTTAATCTGGTTCTTTTTACATATTCACTTGCATACCCAAGGGTTAATTAATGGGATATTTAACTGTTCTTATCTTTAGGGGCCATGCTTTCCAGACCTGGAGAGTGAGAGGGAGACTGAACCAGAAATAGACTCAAAGTTAATAAGGGGCTGAGCTGCCCTTTGACCTCTCAGAGACTTGTGGTCATCATTTTCCCACTCAGCTGCCGCATGTACTTTCCCACTTCTGGGCTCTAGACCACCTCCTCCCTCCTTGCTGTAGGCCCCTCCTCCTGTCATTTCCTAAGACTAGGAAGGGGATGGGGAGGGAGCAGCACTGTGAGACTGGCTGGACCCTGTCTCCCACACCAAGATGAAGGTGACAGATCCCTAGAAGCAAAGGGCTGGGACCATTTAGAACAGGTTTAAACTCAAAGAGTAAGATGGAGGAAGGGGGAAGAGGGAAAACAGTGTGGTATTGAGGGAAGTGACTTGGATTTCTACAATGTTATTACTGAATCTTTAAAAAATCACTATATGCAGATGGAAACATACTATTTGCTGTCCTTTTGTTTCTTCTTTCTCATGGTTCCTCCCATTAGTTTTAATTCTTTTTTGCATCATGACTAATGTGAAAATATGCTTAATAGGAATGTATAAAGAGAGCCTATATCAGATTACACATCATCTTGGGGAGGGAAAGGGTAGGAAGGGGGAGAAAATTTAAAATTCAAAATTTTATGGAAGTGACTGTTGGAAACTAAAAATAAATAAATAATTTAAAAAATTATTCTATCCAGGAGTCTGCAGTAAAGTTGTACATATTCACCTTTCACCTTTCTACTAACACCCTGAGGCAAACAGCTCTTGGATAGATTGCTTTGTCATTTGGAACCCTGATGGGGGGAGTAGGGGACATCAGTGGGAAGCAGGTTATATAGAGGCTGTGTGTGCCCAGATCCATGGAAGCCTTCAAGTCTTTCTATTATATATTTTTGGTTTTGGGAACTACCAGGAACTTTCATGCATTTGGGGAGTTCTGCCAGAAGATTCCAAAGAACGGGTCCACCCCTCCACCCCCATGTTCACTCTCATTCTCTTGATTTGGAAACCCAGCCTAGGGCCAGAAGCATTTGCTTCTATTGAATTTCCCATCGACTCCTCTTTGGTGGATAATTATTTCCCCTGGCATCATGCTGATTAACGGCATCTGTAGGGAAAGAGCTTTGTTAACCTTTAGCTACTTTTTAGATAAAGGCAGTTTCCTATAGTCAGAAGGTTCTGGATTCAAACCCAGTCCTGCTAGGGGACAGGAAGAAGTACTTAAACTCTAAGCCTCAGTTTCTTTATTTCTAAAATGAAAAAAAATTAGTACCAACCTCATAGGATTGTAAGGCTCATATGAGATAATCTATGTAATGTGTTTTGCAAATTTTAACATAATATATAAATAACAATTACTATCATCTAAAAATGTGAGTGGTAATTAATGGGAATCACAGAACTGGAGAACTGGAAGCAGTGGTGTTTGCTAGTAAATGTTTAACAATCATCTTACTGGGGGAAAAATCTAAGCAACATACACAAGTGTAATCTACATGAACATTTTCTCCAATACTTTCTTAAGCCCTGATTTATAGTATTTGCTGATTCTTGAGGTATAAACGTTCCCACTGAAAATGTAACAATCAGATCTGACAGCCCATTAGAGCTGGCTCCAGCACACTCCTGGCTGGAAGAGAGCTCAGTGGCCATCTAATCCAAACCATATATGGAAACAATCCCTATTACGACATCCCTGAAAAGTGGTCTTCTAGACCTCTCAGGTAGGGACCGACCACCTTTTAAGGCTGCCCACTCCACTTTTGGTGCAGTCGATAAAATGCTAGTCCTGGAGTCAGTAGGACCTGAGTTCTAATTTGGCCATAGACACTTAACCAGCTGTGTGACCGTGGACAAGTCAGTTAACCTTCTTTGCTTCAATTTCCTCATGTTTAAAATCAGCTGGAGAAGGGCATGGCACACCACTCTGTTATTTTTGCCAAGAAAGCCCCAAATGGGGTCATGAAGAGTCAGACAGGACTGAAACAACTCAACAACAACAACATTTGGGAAGATTTTCCTGATCTCAAGTGTACCTATGGTCCTGACTTTTGCGCGTTGGGGCCCAACAGAACAAGACCAATCTGTTTTCCATAGGATAGCCCTTCAAGTCCTTGAATACAGCTAGACTGTCTCCAATGAGTATCGTCTCTTAGGCTAAACATTTCTAGTTTCTTCAACTGATTTTAATGATATAGATTCAGGGACTTTGATAAACTGCTTAGGTTCAACCTTAGGGACCTTCACCTGCTTCACAAATCTTTATTAATTCCCCTCTCTTTCCCCACTCTACCCAGTTTTCCCCTCCAGATTAGCAGCAGCAACTCTTTCAATCAACAAGCATCTGTTAAGCACCTACTCCCTTGACACTCACTAGCTGTGTGACCTTGGGCAAGTCACTTAACCCCAATTACCTCATCCTGGGTCATCTCCAGTCATCCTGATGAATATCTGGTCACTGGATTCAGATGGCTCTGGAGGACAAGTGAGGCTGGTGACCTGCACAGCCCTCCCTCACTCAAAACAAAGTCAACTGCAAGTCATGTCATTAGTCATCTGATGGCATGGTCTTCTTTGGCAACGAAGGACGAACACACACACATGGGCCAACCTCTGGACTAGTATTGGAGATACAAAAGACATTACACTTTTTAAAGTGTTCAGGGAGAGCACTGTGCTGGATGGTAGAGAGACTCAGGGATAAGACAGAGTCTCTCCACTCTGTAGACTTGATTTAGTTGAGGAGATACATGCAAACAAGAGCCCATTTGGCTCAACACATTGTCTTTTAAGTAAGTAGCAAGTGAATGATGTACATGACAGGAGGTGCTGAAGAAGTAACAAGGTGTGCTTGATCACCCCAGGCAGCAGCCCTCACATTCTCCTACAGGAACATTAGTATGCAACCATTCTTTAGGGGAGGTCCCCTAGAGATGATTTTGGAGATGATAGAAATCCCCCAGACATGATCTGGGAGATGATAGAGATCCCCTAGATATGATCTAGAAGATGATGGAGGTCCTTTAGAGATGATCTAGGAAATGATAGAGGTCCCCTAGAGATGACATAGGAGAGAAGGGGTTTGGTTTGGGTGGGGAATAATGCTTTACTGGAAGACATCCCTGCAGGGATTAATGCCTTCAAATGAAATAGAGCAAACCTTCCTCCCCACTTCCAGTAAAAAAAAAAAAAGGTCTCAAGGACAATTTTTCTCCCTCTGGACAAACAGCAGCTAAGTCTCTAACTTCCTGAAACACCTGTCTGAACTTGCAGTGCCCCAGAGCTGCTCCTCCTCATTTAGTCTCTGCCTTTTGTTACATATTTTTAGCCCTCAGAGCTGTGGCCTGGTTAGGAGTGGGTGATTTACGTGACCTACATGTTCTCAAAGACATACCCACCTACTTAGGGGCAGGAGGCTGTGCTGGTCAACTTCCTGGGAGTTGTCTAAGTCTAGGGTTGGGGTTTGGAACCCGTATGCCACAGGGCGCCATGCCAGGTGCTAGAGGTAAAGGACTATAACAAGATGTGGAATACAAGTCTTCAAAATGTGGATGGCTACTAGGTTTCAGGGGTATGACTGCTCTTTGGTCTTTTATGGTCAAGGGGCATAGGGTCTAGCAGGGCTTTTTCATATTGTCTCTGGCTTATAGGGTCATAATGTTTCAGAGCTGGAAGGAACCTTAAGATCATCCCTCATTTTACTGAGGAAGAAACTGAAATTAGTGAGGATCTATGACTTCCCAGGAGGCATTGAAGCCAAGTCTATTAACTCCAAATCAAGTACCTTCTTCACAATATCAGTATGCTTTTAAGGACCTGAGCAAAGCAGATAATGAGAAGACCTGAATATAAGCTCCCTTACAGCAGATATTGCTTTATTTTTGGTTGTTGTATATTTATTTTTTGTTGTATTATCCCCAGTGCCTGGGGAAATGCCTGGCACCTATTAGGCACGTAATAAACGATCATTGATTGGTGGACCAAGAGCCATAGAATCTAAGAGTGAGGAGGGTCTTCAGAAGCTCTGTAATCCAACCCATACCTGAACAAGAATCCTTTTCGGAACATCTTGGACAAATGACCATCTGTCTGTTAGTTGAAGACTTCATCTTTCACCACAGTGAGTGAAGAAAACTTGCAAACATCACCATAAATGTATTGTGTCTACTATATGCCAAGTCCCACGAAGACATATAAAGAAACAATCCTTGTTCTTAAGCAGTTTCCATACTGGGAGGAGAGAAGGGGATAGATAAAACCAGTATCTAGGGTACAACTCCATCCTTTATCCTCTGCCATAACACCTGACGTTGTTGGAGGTAGAGGTGGATAAGGGAGAAGTATCTTCCAGCTGCCAGAGAGAGCTCTCAGGGGCCCCTCCCTGTTCTGTCTTTCAGGAAGGCTAAACAGAGGAGGAGCCCCACTTAACATGCCTCAATAATGTTTCTGCTCAGTGTCTGTGAGTTAGAAGATCCTTGTAACTTTGAACCTGGCCAAGTCCCTTCCCTTTACATGGGAAATGAAAACTTGCTTTAACTCTGAGCATGTTAGGGCTCATCCTCTCTTGATGTTGGCCACGGATGAGTCAGCCTGCCTGCCTACCTGTCTGCCAGCCTTTGGGAAGGGGCTTCAGTCTCTATTCTAAGAAGTAAGCCTGGATATTTAGAACCTTTCCATCTTGGAGAACCAGACAAAAGGACGGATCTTCTTATTTTTTCCTGAATTTTAATAGACTTTCCCCCTTACTCTGCTTTAAAGGCAACCAGCCTTGACCAAGTGGTTACCAGGCACCAAGCACTGTGCTAAGTAATTTCATTGGGGAAACTGGCCAGACTGGGATCCTCTCAGGTCTGATTTTTTTGTCTCGATCTCTTTGGAGCTACCTGAAGCTTCTTACCTGGGGGCAATGTTAGGTCTCCATGTTCCATCTTTTTCCTACAGGCTAGAAAAGATGTAAATAACCTAAAACCAGGAGTTCTTCTTGCTTCTGTTGTGTAGGCCTAACCAGGAGTTTAGCCAGGACTTCTAGAAGTGTGTAAAAGGTCATGGGGTCATATATTTAGATCTTTAAGGGATCTTGAAGTTCATCAAGTTCACTTCTGTCCCATTTTACCAATGAGGAAACTGAGGCTGAGAGGTGACTTGCCCAGGGTCGCAGAGATAGTAAGTGTCTGGAACAGGATTTGAACTCAGATATTCCTGACTCAAAGTTCAGCGTTCTATTTTCCTTTGTTACTGCCCATATGATTTTTTGACATTTATTTTTTTACTTTTGTCTTCAATTAACAAGTATTTATTTTCTCCACACACCCCCATTGGCAAAAAGAAAAACAAATTCCTTGTTACAAATACAAGTGGTCAGTTGCATAAATTAACAGTAATGAGGTGGTATAGTGGATAGAGTGCTGGGCCTGGAGTCAGGCAGACCCTTCTTCCTGAGTGCACATCCGCCCTTGGACACTTACTTGCTGTGTGATCTTCAGCAAGTCACTTCACCCTGTTTGCCTCAGTTTCCTTATCGGTAAGAAGAGCTAGAAAAGAACATGGCAAACCACTCCAGTATCTTTGCCAAGAAAACCCCAAATGGAGTCACAGAGAGTCAGACAGGACTGAAATGACTGAACCACAACAGATAATACAAAGACAGATAAATATTTACACAATGTATTATCTAAGAAAAATACACAGCTGGTCATAGCTCAGCTCCCCTACTGCAAAGCCCTCTGCCCTGGTGGTCCCTCCCTAGCTTAACAAAGGCTGGGGTAAGAGAAGAATCAGAACAGGTGAGAATCAGGGCTCCGATGGGGAGGGATGCCCAGAAGGGGAAACCCTGACTCTTTAGATGGAAAGAAGCTTTTGCCCAGGGTTGAAGCCAATGGGGACCAAGAATTCTGCTGCCATCTGTTCCATAGCTTCATGGGGAACCAGCTCTACCATGCAGGACTGTGTTCTTGGAATAGGGCCCTGGCTGTGCTGCCTGTCTTACGTAGCTGCCAGGCTTCCATTCTTAACAACTGCCAGGTTTCTGATGTAAACAGCTGCCCTCCTTCACCCCAGAGGTGGTTCCACCTCAGTGCCTTTCTGTGAGGGAGGCCAAGGACATTTCAAGCCCGGTTTCCATGCTAGCTGCTTTCTTTTCTTCATCATTTCTCAAGATGATGAGCCTGCTTAGCTCTTGTGTGGGATACTGGAGTTTCTTAGAGAGCCCTGCCATGGGAGAAGATAAGGGTGGAGACTGGGGGAGGGGAGGGAACAAACATTTATTAAGCACCTACTATGTGCTAGTCATTGTGTTAAGCATTTTATAAATGTTATCTCATTTGATCCGTACAATAACCCTGTGAGGGAAGCGCTATTAAGATACTGATTTTATAGTTGTGAAAATTGTAGGCAGATATAGGTTAGGTGACTTGCCCAGGGTCACACAGCTAGTGTCTCAGGTAGGATTCAAATTCAGGTCCTCCTGACCAGTGATCTGTGATCTACCCACCTTGCTACCTGGCTGCCTCTATGCTCAGGGATGATATCCAGAGTGTTAAACCTCCAGTCTTGAGTTGCCTCTCTCCGATTCCCAACAACAGAAGTTGGTGTTGCTAAAGATGTTTACTGGGCATGGTAGCTTTTCTTTAGAGGGGGATTTGGGTCACTGGAAGAAAGGGACTTCCAGTGTCTTTGTCAGTTGAGTCTCTCCAGATTCGATGCCCACAGGAGGTGTGAGTACCCACTCCATGCACACCGTATGTGTGCAAAGAAAGATCTAGATTCCTGGTTGTCCAAGGATATGGAGACTAAGCGGCATGGTATAGATTGGCATAGTGGCTCAAATTAATACTCTCCCTCCATCCGAGAGGGATGTGGAGGAGGAATGTATTATATACCATGGATAAGAACTACCCACTGCTCTCCCTATGACCTGCTAAGAGAGAAAGATGAACTTGGAAGCAATTCTCCTACAAAAGAGCCCTGAATTTGGAACCAGAGGACCTGGGTTCAATCCTGACTCTACTACTTAGGTGTTACTTGTATGACTTTGAACAGTCTTACTATTTATTTCTGCGTCTTGGTTTTCTCATATGCAAATCAGGGAAATTGGATCAGATGGCTATCCCAAAGGTCTATTCTGGAGAGAAATCTTTCACCCAAACTCTCTAGACCTGTACTCCACCCCTTCCCCTGCCCCCCAGCCAGGGTGTTTCCATCAAATTGGGCATAGAATTAGGAGGCCTGGGTTTGGGTTCTGGCTCTGCCACAGACCCATGGTAGGCTTTCAGTATCTCTGTCTGCCAGCTGAAGACAGTCCGGCATTACCCAACTCACAGTGTCATTGTGAGGTATGTTCCTTCTAAAGGAAGCTGTCCAGGCCTGTGAGATGTGGTTATTGAGAATAATAGTGGTGAAAATAGCACATAATGCTCTTTGGCCTCAGTTTCCAGTCTTTTTGGGGCTTTACCTTCTAGGGTGGGAAGGAATTGGAGGATTTCTTATCAGCCTGGTACCTAGGGTTCAGAAAATAAATGTTTTCTGTTATGCATCCCTGCATCAGCTAAACCAAGAAGCCTCCATTTCCACAGACAGACTCTAAGGAGGGGGTCTGTATTTAGAAGTTGGGGTTCTGCACTGCTTGACTTGAGAATTCCTCCCCAGTGATGTTAGTGGGGACTCCATTTCTGGACACTGTGATGTGAAGATGCTGATCTCTGATTCCTCCGAAGTCTAGCTCAGGTCCCCTCTCCTACATGAAACCTCCCCAGCCTACAGTGTACCCTGTCTCTGTCTGTGTCTCTGTCTCTCTCTTTTTTCTTCTCCTCTCCCTCACCCCAATTCCAGTAGCACTTACTATCTTTACCACTCATCTGGCACTTAACCTATGTGACCTCATGTGGGCAGAGAAGTCCTTGAGGGGAAAAGTCATTCTGGGAGGCCATGGTCCCTTCCTCTTAGCTAACAGGCACTGCTCTACAACAGAACAGACATATGATACCCTTAGATGTACTTAATGTCCTAAAACCACTGGGTGTGCCCCGTGTGGGGGCATTTGGAGAAGGGCCGGAGGAGTTGTGATTTCATCTCTGCTATCCCCAGAGTCCTTGCCTTGGTGTTTCCAGAAGCAAGGGATGCTACATTGTGCCTTGGTGGTTTAGCTACAACCTATGATTTTGGAGTCTGACATGGGATGTTGCTGAAGCACAGTCTTGGTTTTTTTCAGCTCTTGGTTTCCCCTTCATTCCTTCCATCCCCAGCCCTGTACAGCTCAGCATCAGGCTAGAGACTGTGGCATCTGTCAAACATCTGTTAAGTACCTACTATATGCCATATACTGTGCTAAACACTTTACAAAATTATCTCATTTGACCCTCACAGTAAGGTGCTAGAAGGAAGGTGCTATTTTGACCTCATTTTACAGCTGAGAAAACTGAGGCAGACAGGTATAAAAGTGCCTGAGGCTAGATTTGAACTTGAGTATTCCTGACTCTCTCCAGCTCTGTGCCTGCTGAGCCACCTCCCTGCTTCTAGGTAGATAGGCCTTTTATCCCCTGTCATTCTCCTTCACACATTCTATGTTCCAGTCATTCTTGGATATTATCTAATCCCTGAAACTAGGCCTATACATTTCCAGCCTCCGTGAATTTGCATGGAGGACTCTGCTTCCCTTTTATTGCCTGCTTAATTTCCTAGCTACTCCTTAAAGCCCAGGTCAAAGAAAGGCATTATAGTACAGTGGAAAGATCATTGAACTTGGAGTGTTGGGGGTGAAAGCACAAGACCTGAATTTGAATTTTGAATTTGAATTACCTGTGGGACTTTGAGCAAGGCCTTTAACTTCCATGAACCTCAGGTTCCTCATCTGTAAAATGAAGTGGTTAGACTAGATGTCATCTGAGGGTCCTTTCTGTACTCTATTGGCTATCTTATGATGCTAAACAGTGGGAAGAGCACTGGATTTAGAGGCAAGGGACCTGGGGTTCAAAACCTAGTGCTGTCAAATGCTGCCTAAGCTGCTTGGGCAGCCCACTCCTCTCTGGGTTTCTTCATCTGTAAAATTAGACGAGATGAATTCTTTTCCAGTTCTAAATCTACCATTCTGTGAAATGCCACCTCCTCCAGAAAGCATGCTCTGAGTGCCCCCACAGCACATGGACACCCTCATTGGCACTTTCATGATGCCTATTTTAATGCATTTCTCTTCCAATGTGACTTAAGCTGCGTCCTGTGCAAGGCCTAGACCAGAAGAATTGGGAGGACAGAGGCCTGGTCTGATAGATAGAAGCCTGATCTTCCCCTAACTTCTAGCATGACACCCTGTCATACACCCTATATACAGCAGGCACTAAATAAATGTTTACAGTTATCCTTTCCATGTTGCCACTTTCCCCATTGCGGTTTTGATATATCACCAGTCAGCATAAGAAATTAAATGGAAATTTTTGGGGAATTTTGCAGAAGCCACAGACAACACTTGGCTAGCAGACAACCCAGAAAGAGTTTAGAAACTCAGAAACACATAAAATATATGTATAGTATTATATAATATCAACACATTTTATCATTTAATACCATAATAATTCAGACTTCTTGTCTGGTACGAAGGTCCAAGATTTTTATGCAGATTTTCCAGATTGAGGGGGCATCTTACTCCTAATCCTCACAAAGGGTTAGGAAGGGATAACTACATATTGAATTGAGGATACCACTTCCAGGCCTGAAGTCAGGAAGACTTGAATTAAAATCTGGCTTCAGACAATTACTCACAGTGAGACCCTGGGCAAGTCACTAACCCTATTTGCTTCAGTTTCGTCATATGAAATGAGCTGGAGAATGAAATGGCAAACCACTCCAGTATCTCTGCCAAGAAAACCTCAAATGGGTCAAGAAGACTCTGAAATGACTGAACAATGACAGCCTGTCTCTCAGCAGTAAATAGTGCTACTCAAAGATGGAAGACCTCCTTCTTTCCCAAAGGTCTCCCCAGTCACCAGGGTAGGTGGCAATGCTTGGGGACATAGATGCCAGCTCTCCTTCTCTTCCCTTGACCCTGTTCTTGGCAGCCCCTTGGCATTCCTCATCTCTCTCAGCCCTGCCAGGTGCCAGCATAGGTCTGTGATGGGGGTAGGACCTAGGGAAACAATGACCAGCTTTGTGGTGATGGCCTCCGGGCTTTGATAACAAAGCCTTGACTTGTTCAGAGTGCTCACTGGGAGGCCAGAGGAAGTCTTGGCCTCCATGTCTCCACCCTATTTAGGCATGAAATACTCAAGTTTGGCCAAAAAAGGCTAAACTCTGCTTCCTCCTTCCTTAAAGCACACACCAACACCCCACGTGCTCTTTGTTTTTATAATGAAAAGAAAATATTCCCCCTCAGATTTCCATTCTTCCCCTTGCTGAGCTCTGTGCCATCAACGACCCAAGTTGCCTCTGGGTCAGGTGGTATTGGCTGGTTTTTCTGCGCCAGCGATCTACGAGAACTGGCCTTGAGTGCTAGCATTGATGGATTTGTATTGATTTCTCTCTCCTATTTCAGCCTCCATCCACTCTCTCTATGCACTCCCCTTCTCTTCCCTGTTCTTTGCCTCCTGACCTCTTTCCTCTGCCTGTCCTTTTTTCTCTTTTTCCCATCTGCTAAGGATATTCCAGAAGGTATCCACTCAATGTGGAACCCTCTGGGAGAGTTGGAAGATGTTGTCATACCTAAGTGGCTCAGTGGCTAGAGTACCAGGCCTGGAGTCAGAAAGACTCATCTTCCTGAGTTCAAATCCAGCCTCAGATTCTTTACTAGCTGTGTGACCCTGGGTAAATCATTTAACCCTGTTTGCCTCAGTTTCCTCATCTGTACAATGAGCTGGAGAAGAAAATGGCGAACCACTCCAGGGTCTTTGCCAAAAAAACCCCCCAAAAAGGTCATGAAGAATCAGAAATGACTGAACACCAACATCATTGTAGCCTTCTGTCCTCGCTGTGTGACTTTGGGTGCATGTCGGCACTTCTTGGGGGCTCAGCTTTGTCACATGGAAGATGAAGAAGTTGGAGCAGAGGATCACTCAGACCCCTTCTAGCATTCTGTGGCTCTCCTTCCCCTTGTCATTCTGCACTTGCTAGAAGAATGAAGCCTCAGTTTTAAGGTGGTACCTTTCTCTTCTTGAGAGACTTGGAATACAGAGCATTAAGCACTGACCTTAGAACCAAGAAGACAGAGGTTCAAGTCTCACCTTTGACACATAATGGTGCTGTGACTCTGGACACATCACTTGACCTCTCAGTGTCCTAGCAAAAATCTAAATCTAGAAGGTGTTGACCTGAATTGGTGGAGGGAGTTTTGAAATTCCAGGCCCAATCCCTATCTCTATCCCTTATCTACTTCTTAAACAAACAACCTGATTTCTAGGGGCCTCCTGCAAATCTTCCTCCAACTGGAGGCTCTCTCTATTTGACAAAGAAGGCAGACTGTGGCTACAAAAGGACAATGACCTGAAGTAAAATATGTCTGGGGCCTATCCAGATCACACTCAACCTTATTTATCTCTTTGGTCACTGAGCTATATCAGTGAGCTGGATTCAGAATTAGTTGACTGACTCAAAGAACAGATATTAATGGTTCCATGTCCATTTGAGAAGAGGTCTCCAATGGACTGCACCAGGGATCTGTTCTTGATGCTGTGTTGTTTAACATTTTTCTGATATCT
This sequence comes from Potorous gilbertii, assembly GCA_028658325.1. Classification (NCBI taxonomy): domain Eukaryota; kingdom Metazoa; phylum Chordata; class Mammalia; order Diprotodontia; family Potoroidae; genus Potorous; species Potorous gilbertii. The sequence goes on along the minus strand of CM053770.1, from coordinate 599,382,333 downwards.
TGGATTAAAGCCCACCCTAAGGTCCAACCAAGCCAATTTTCTGCCTGCTTCTCACATACAACATCCCATCTCTCATTTTCATGACTTTGCATTGGCTGTCTCTCAGGCTTAGAATGCTCTCCTTTCTTACCTCACAAAATTTCTCACTTTCTCCAAGACTTCCATCAAGTACAATGTACTACTCAGTGTTTTCCTGATGGCCACACCTGCTAGTATCTTCCTTCCCTAATTACCTTGTATTTATTATTTTTATTTATTCAGTATATACTTATAAATGTATATATGTTTCTCCTCCTTGTCAATTCCTTGGGAGCATTTTTGACTGATGTCCTCCTTTCTTGGAACAGTATCTGGCACACAGTAGATTCTTAATCAATGCATGTTTATGGACACACAGTTGGAGGAGACAGCTAGCACAGATGATAGAATCCAAAATAACTTGACAGGTTAAAATGTTGGGCTGAATCTAATAAGATGAAATTTAATAGAGGTAAATGTAAATTTTTTTACATTTGGCTTTAAAAAATATCAACTCCAGAAGGACAAGATGAAGAAGACATGGCTAGATGGTAGTTTGTCTGAAAAAAATTGGGGGAGGGAGAGTGTTGTTAGATTACAAGCTTAGAATGAGAGAGATATGAAAAACTAATGTGATCTTAGGGCAGTTAGATGGCACAGTTAAATTAGAACTCTGGGCTTGGAATCAGGAAGACTCATTCTCATGAGTTCAAATCCAGTCTCAGATGTTTACTAGCTGGGTGACCCTGGGTTAGTCACATATCCCTGTCTGCCTCAGTTTCCTCATCTGTAAAATGGGTTAGAGAAGGAGATGGCAAACCACTCCAGGATCTTTGTCAAGAAAACTCCACATAGGTCACGGAGAGTTGGATATGACTGAAATAACTGAGCAACAGTAAACATAATCTGAGTCTGAACTGAGAAGTATGATTTCCAGTCCCTCCCTGTTCTCCCCTGTCAGACCACATTTGGAGCATTGTACTCTTTTCTGTGCCCTGAATGTCAGAAAAGACATTGTAAACTGGTGAAACTCCTAAGGAAATCAACCAGGTAAAGGTCCTCAGTTCATCTTATGTTGAAAATCCGTTACAAGAAATTATGAATTTTTTTTAGCCTTGAGAAGAGAATACTTGGTGTTAGATTTGCTGGAATGGAGGGTGATAATCTGACCTCAGTCATTTGAAGAGCTATCATATGGAAAAGAGATTGGCTTTGCTTTGACTTGACCAGAGGGGGAAGAACCAGGAACTAGGTGAAAGGTGCAAAGAGACAAATTTAGACTGGATGTGCGGAAAAACTTCTTGACAATTAGATCTATCCAAGGACAGCCTCCAGAGGTAGTGAATTTCCCCTCCCTGGAGATTTTAAAGCAAAATCTGGCTTATTACTTGTTAGAGAGAGAGAATTATTGGCTAGATCAATCAATCAATTAACATATATGTTAAATACCTCCTATGTACAGTTAATTACTAGGTTCTGAGACTACCACGATCAAGGTAAAAACAATCCCTATCCTCAAGAAATTTATGTTCATATTGGAAGAGGCTACATACACATCAGTTAGTGCATACAGACTATATTCAAAATCAATACAAGGTAGTGAGAGTGAGGGTCAGAGGACTGAGGAAGGCTTGGTGACCAAGGCAGTGCTTCACATGAGTCCTGAAGGATACAAGGAATTCTAAGCAGCAGAGAGGACAGTGACCTCAGAGGTCCCTTCCATTTGTGAAATACTGTGATTTGGGGATTGTATCCTGCAGCCTGGCTTGATTTAATCCATTCTATAATTAATTTAAAAACATTTTATTTATTGAACAGCATTTATTAAACATATAAACATAAAATATTAAACATATAATTAAACATATTAAACATAAACATATAAACATAAAATAACCTGCAGGCCAGGTGCAGGGCAACTATGATCTGTCCCACAATGTGACCTTAGGTTTATAGGAGTGCTTTTCATTTTTTTCAAAGTACTTTCACATCGATGAAACTATTCCTACTATATCTTTGTGAGGTAGTCAGGGCTGATAGTATCTCCTTTATACAGATGAGGAGCCTGAGGTCCAGATAGACACCTTATCCAAACAGATGCCTTAGATCTGCCTCAGAGCCTGAGATTTACCTAAAAGCTAGAAGGACCTGGGGATTTGTTTCTACAGCCTCACTTTATAGGTGAGGAAACTGAGACCCAGAGAAGAAGTGACTTTTTCAGGATCATATATAGCAGGAGGCAGAGCCAGGGAGTCCCTTAACCCCATTGTCCTGTCCTAAATTTTTTCTTCCTCTTATTCAAGCAAGTGATGATGAAGGTAGATTTGCTTCTCTATTCTCTGTCCTTATTATCTGCCTCTTTTCTTCAAGGTTATGTCTTCATCATCATATATATTGTGCTTTAAGGTTTGCAAAGTGCTTTATAGATATTCTCTCATTTGATCCTTATAACAACTTTGAGATGTAGGTACTGTTATTGTCCCTGTTTTATAGATAAGGAAACTGATGCAGACAGTGGTTAAGTGACTTGCCAAGGGTAACATAGCTAAGTAAATGTTTGAGGTCAGATTTGAACTTAGATCTTCCTGGCTCCCCAGTTCTGTCTACAGTACCACCTAGATGCCCTATGTGTGTCTATATAGAACCAAATATGACCTCCTCGATTACTTCTCTGGACAGAAATGTAGAAGAAGCATTGTGTGGTCTCTGATTCCTTTTTGGTTCTTTCTTCCCAGACTGCAAGTACACTTGCCACCAGGAATGCCGAAGCCTGATCCAACTGGACTGCAGTCATCAGCAAGGGCGGTCCCGGGACAGGACATCACCAGAAACCACCCTCACCCCAAGCTTCAGTCAGGTAGGTGCTAGAGACTCCACATGGCTCTGGGTTTCAGCTCCAGGTATTGGCACTAATTCTTTCTTTTAGATGTTCTGGAAAGTGAGCGTTGGCTTCAAGGTTCTTCTTCTCAGCATCTCTGGTCACTGGGTTCACCCTTTCCATAGTGGCATCTTGGGGTTTTGGATTGCCTCCAATTTTTGGATGCCCAAAAATCTCAAAGGGATAGACAGGCAATGCCTTTGATAATCCTTGAGAGAGAGAGACAGAGAGACAGACAGAGATAGAGCAAGAGTATGATAGCTGACTGCTGCTGCATGGAAGACTCTTCAAGGACAAGCCTTTTTGTCAGTTCACTTGCTGTCTAGAGAAAGCCCTGCTTATCTCACAGGCTGTTATTGTGTTTGTCTTTCGTTCTCAAAGAGGACCATGACGTTAGGATGATGACATGACTAGCAGTTGACTTTGATTTGAGGGAGAGAGGGCTGTGCAAGGTCACCAACCTCACTTTCTTCTCCTGAGCCATCGGGGTCCAGTGGCCTGATATTTATCAGGATGACTGGAGATGGCCCAGGATATAATATGAGACCCTGGCTCTTTCAGGTTAAGGTCTTAGCACATTCTCACTTTGAGTGAGATACACCCATTCAGCAAATAGGCTTCTGTAAGTTACTCAAAGGATGGCTCCTTTAATTTAAAAAAATCAAACTGGGAGGGGAAGACACTTAGGGTTCCTGGGTAAAAGAGAAACCATGACTATTTAGTTATTACAATCACTCTGTGCCGGGTGGGTGGGGGCTTGTTGTCCGGTCTATGAGCTCCAGAGTGAATTGGGTTTCAGGCTTGGTCTTTGAGCAAGAAAAGAAGCCAGTAAACCCAAGGGAAAAAAGGTGGAGAGGGGAGGGGAGGGAGGGGAGGAGGGGAGAGGGGAGAGGAGGGGAGGGGAGGAGAGGAGAGGAGGGGAGGGGAGGAGAGGAGAGGAGGGGAGGGGAGGAGAGGAGAGGAGGTATTTACTCACAGGTTGTGTTTGTCCTTCGTTCTCGAAGAGGACCATGACATCAAGATGATGACATGACTTGTAGTTGACTTTGATTTGAGTGAGGGAGGGCTGGGCACCAACCTCACTTTCTCCTCCTGAGTCAGCTGGGTGCAGTGGCCTGATGTTCCTTTTATCTCACAAGGATGTAATAGGAATAACATCACAGTTGAGAAAGTACTTTGAAAAATTTTTTAAAACATTCGGTACCATGACATTGTGATTAAGGGTGAGTTACAAACCCTGAGGGAAAGAACAGCCTTGGGGTATAAGGGTGGGTGGTGTGAGTGTGGGGACCCATCCATGATCTGAAAGACAGTGTGGTATAATGGTAAGTGTGCTGAGCTTAAAATGGTCCCAGCTGTGATACTAACAGGATCATAGCATTTAGAGATGAAAAAGGATCATAGAGTACTTAGTCCTACTGTCCTGTTTTAAAAATGAAGAAATTGAGACCTAAAGAAGTAGAAAAGGGGTAAAAAGAGCCCCGGATTCAGAGAAAGATAACCTGTGTTTGAATCCTGGCTGTACCACTTACTTATCTACATGACCTTGGACAAATCACTTAACTCTCTGGGTCTTCTGTGTAAAGTGAGAGGGGTTGGTCTTTTCTACTTCTAAATCAGTGATCCTGGGAGCATAGGGTTGACCATGCCATCAGAGAAAGAATGACTTGACTTTGTTTTGAGTGAGGGAGGGCTGTGCAAGGTCACTAGCCTCACTTCTCCTAATCTGTGATCCTGGGAGCATAAGTGATTTACCTAAGACCTCATAGGCAAAGGTAACGGAACCAGGATCGTTGGCTGTGGGACCATGAACAACCCCTCTGAGCCCCAGCTTTCTCTCTTGGAAATGGAAATAAAAATAATAATATATCACTATCTGTCTAATGAATCTAGCACTGGTTAGGGGTTAGAGGCTGAAGAGGGAGCCAGCTATTCCCTCTCTCTGGCTCCCATCCTTATTTCAATCTTAGTTGTTCCCTTCAGGTGTGATTTTCCTCTTAATCAATTCCCTCACTCCATGGGGGCAGGGAATGGGCTATTCTTAAACTTGCCTTGATGAGGCAAACCAGTGCTTTAGATTGAGTCACTGATGACTTCCCTCCCCGTCCTCCTGCCCCCACCACTTACCAAACCTTCCACCAGGAAATATTGGCTCACTCTGTGTCCAAGAAGGTTCAGATTCATTTATTTTCTCTCTGTTAGGGGATTAATAATAATATACATCACCGAAAAAAGCTTTTGATCCGCCCGAACCCTGAGTTGGTTATTCCAGCTGGCTATTCCACCATGGTCTATTTCTGTCTTTCCCCCTCCATGTACCTGGCCAATTTTAGCCTCCTTATTTGCATTAAAATTCTCGGGATGTATGCACACACATATACGCACATGTACGTGTTATTAACATATATTCACATCTACACAATAAACATACATTTACACATATCTATACCTATCTATACACACACATACACATACAATTCTTTTTAAAATTGTAAATAGTGCTTTATTTTTTCTAATTACATGCAAACATAATTTTCAACATTAATTTTATATGATTTTGAGTTCCAAATTTTTCTCCCTCCTGTCTCCCCTTCCCAAGATGGCAAACAATCTGATACAGGATATGTGTGTGTGTGTGTGTGTGTATGTGTATACACAATTTTTACCCCTACCCTTAGACCTTTAAGGATGGGAATAAGAAGGAGGGTCTGTTGTGAGTTTCATTCTCAACCACAAGTTCATATAAATTCTAACACTTGGGTACAAAAAAATCAGCTTCACATGTATAAAGTGGGGGAGGCATGGCTAGATAAGAATTATTCTGGAAAAGATCCGAGGGTTCTTAATGGACCAAAAGCTCAATGAGTCAGCAGTTGGGATGTGGCAGCCAGGAAGGCTGATGATAGATGCCCTTGGGCAGTATGAGGAGGGGACCAGCTTTCAGGAATAGGAGAGGAGGTAGTTAGTTTCACTATCCTCTTCAGGTCTGACCACCAAGACATAGAGAAGCAGGATAGGGTCCACAGAAGGGAATCAGGAGTCCATATCACATGACCATAGGTGAATGGGTTCACACTGAGACCTTGCAGCGACATATGTGACTTGCCATTTTTTTTTAGACAGAACCTATGTTTCATTCATAGAGGATTCTGCAGGGAGGAAACCCCCTCCACCAATGCAGATGAGCACCTACTCTGCAAGCTATTATTTTAGAATGTTCCCTGGGAGGCTTGCAGGTTCATTGATTTACCTCAGGTTGCACAGCAATTATGACAGAGATGGGATTTGAACCCAGGTCTTCCTGACTCTAAGGTCTACTCTCTATCCACATTGCCTCTCCTAAATGACTTGACCTATTAACAAATAAATATATTTGGGTCCCTATTTCTGTTAAAGACACTATCATTCTTTCCGTCTCCCAGGTTTGTAAGTTATGTTATCCTTAATTCTTCACTCTTCCTCATCCCATACATTTATTGGTGGCCAAATTTTGCAATGTCCACACATATTCTACCAGGCTCAGGAGCTGGGGAGGACCTGGGCTGAGTAGTGGTGAAGGGATCAGACAGGTGGATCACCAGAGTAGAGGACAGGCTCAACTGGAGATGGAAGATTTGAGGTCAAAGTCAAGGTCACTCCTCTTCTCACCTGAAGCTGGAGATCGGGGAAGAAGAAGGTGGAAACATTTTCTTTCTAACTTCTCTGTCTTTCTGGAATGCTCTCCCTTCTCTTCTCTGCCTCCTGGCTTCTCTGCCTCTTTCAAATCCCAACTGAAATCCCACTTTCTGCAAGAAGCCTTTCCTGACCCTCTCAATTCCAATCCTTGGTTAATTATTTCCTGTTTGTCCTCTATACAGCTGTTTGTCTGTTGTCTCCCCCATTAGACTGTGAGTTCCTTGAGGCAGGTTCTATCTTGTGCCTTTCTGTATGTCCCCAACCCTTAGCATAGTTCCTGATACAGAGGAAGCGCTTAATAAATGCTGATTGACTGACTGACCTCTCTTGCGTATGACCCCTTTTCTCTGTACTCTCATAGCTACCACCTAAATTCAGCTCCTCATTCCCCCTCTACTGAACCATAGCAATGGATCTCCTTGCCCCAGTGCTCTCCCATTTCAGTCCTTTCACACTGTTGCCAAAGTGACTTCTCTTCATCACAGATCTGGCCACATATCATGGTTTCCTTTCACCTCTAGGGCCAACTTTAGCTTTTAAAGCCCTTCACCAATGTATTTTCCATCCCTGCTGTCTATTGTCCTTCCCTCCTGTCCTCCTCCATCCAGACAACCCAGATTTCTCTCTGATCATCACACTCAGCACGATACCTCCTATCTTCCTAGATGTTAGTGGAAGTGATGGAGAGACCAGCGTTCTGTGATTTGGAATGAGTTGGGGCAGTGCCTTTTCTGGTCAGCTAGCTTGATCCTCCTGACTCCCCATAAACTGGAGGAGAGCAGCTGACTAGAGGATTCTGTTTTTTTGGACTAGACCTATGATTTTACTAGTGTAAGGAACTTCCTGTAAGGAAATTCTTATTACAGCACATCAGTTCCTTCTCAGAAATTTAGTATTAGAGAGTTTGTGGTCCATTTGTCTAGGGTGACAGTCAGGATGTGTCAGAAGTGAGACTCAAACCCAGGTCATCCTGGTTTATCTCTAGCCCAGGCCATGTTAATTCAAAAATGATAAACAAACAATGTCAATAATGAATGACAGTTATATAGTATTTTAAGGATTCTAGGCAAGCTCTCTATCTGCTAAGCCCCTTGACAAATTATAACCCAATTATAGCAACAGTTGTATTTTAACAACCATGTTAATGATCACGAGAACAATATTAATAATCCTTCATATTTCTATAGCACTACAAGGCTTTGAAGGTGTTCCTCACCATCATCCTGGGAAGAAGGTGGTGCAAGTATTATTTCTCATACTGAAGCTAAGAACGCTTGGGTGGCTTTCTCAGTTTCCTCTCATTCATGAGTGTAAGAGACAGGATTTGTATCTAGCTCTTTTGACTCTAAGACCAAGGCTGCTACCCTTGTAACACAGTGCCTGTGTCTCATTTGCCAGTTGGAAAGGTTGATACCATACTGGCTCGGTAGGATAATCTGAGAAAATTTGGGGTGGCGGGGATTTCTTCCCTCTCCTTCTCCTGCAGGATTCTGGAGACAGAAGGTCAGCAGAGACTAAGTAAGGGCTCTGAAATCAGTGTTCTAGAACATAACCACCCCCTTCTGGAGCTGGGTGATGAACTATATTCCAGTCCTGTTGTAACTCGGTTCTTCCAGGACTGTGGTTGGGTCAGCTGTCCTGTGGAGAACGATGGGTAATAAAGCCAATGTCGCAGGAACCAGAAAGTCCCTGGGGATCCTGAGCAGCTATCAGCAGACTGCAGAAGAGACTGAGTGCCTGGACTTGGCAGTTCTGGGAGTCAGCACAGGCTGGGGTGAAGGCAGCGTTTGTTTTCCACAAGCCTGGCTATGTTTGCCAGCTCAGCCAGGGCTGGACCACATCTTTATATCAAACCCAAAGACCTTGCCCACCTCTCCTAGAAGTGTTCTTCTCTCTTGCAGGCTCATTACTATGACATTGTTTTTTATAATAAAAAATTGTTGGGTCCTAGATTGAGAACTGGAAGAGACTTCCAGGTCACCTAATCCAAAATTCTTTTTTTACAGTTTAGGAAACTGAGACCCAAAGGATTAAATTGACCTGCATAGGAGCAGGGGTGGGGGTGGGAGATTGGACCCAAATCCTCTGCTTTCATATCCAGAACAATCTGATTCTGGGTTGAGTTCTTCTCTCACCCGGAGATGGCCACCGGTTCAGCTTACTTGGCCTACCACCAGGCCATTTTCTTGGAGAGCCTGGGATCTTTAACGCATCTGTTTAGGCACCTCTCAGAATAGTCCCCAGCTGGCAAAAGAGCATTGTTTGTCCAAGGGTCTCTCTCTAGAATGCATTCACAGTGCTGTCTAACTCACCATGGAGCCTGGCAGCCACACTGCTAGCAGGTCAACATCAAAACCAATAATGGGTGGTAAAATGAGGAGGGGAAGAGCCCAGGGTGGTTGTTCCCAATTTATAGATGCAAACACTGAAGCTCTGAGGATTACAGAGTTTTATTTACAAAGAGGGAGTGAGCAGTGGAGGGTACACAGAGGAGACAGAGATGGGAAGGACCTTAGAGGTGATGTCATCCAAAAACATCCTGTCCAGTCCTATGGAAAACAGCCTGGAATGTCTCCTCACCTGAGCCTCTGACAATCCTCTGCTTTCTCCAAAACTGCCTCCACCGTCACTAATTTTAAATCAGTCCCTCTCCTCTCAGTCACCTAGTGCTCTCCCCTTGGAAATTGCTTTGCCTATACTTTGCACATATTTAGTATCCAAATTCCTGTGTGCATATTTGCACAGGATGAAAGTTCCTCAAGGGACGGGGCCATTTTTTTTTATCCCCTCCTACACATGGTGTCTGGCACATAACAGGTACATTATAAATATCTGTCGATTAAATGAATGGTGGATAAAGCACTGGACTTAGAGTTAGAAGAAACCTGGGGTGAAGTTTCACCTCCATCACATGATAGCTGTATGACCATGGTCAAGTGAGTTTAACCCTGTTGGCTTCAGTTTCCTCATCTGTAAAATGAGCTGGAGAAGTAAAATAGCAAACCACTCCAGTATTTTTGCCAAGAAAATCTCAAAGGGGATCATGAAGAATCCGTTGCAAGCACCTTATAGCAGGCACTGCGCTAAGGATACAATGAGAGGCAAAAAAACGGTTCCTGCCCTCCAAGAGTTTACAGTCTGATGGGGGGTACAACATATAAACAAGTATATACAAAACAAGTTCTATGTGGCATAAATAGGAAATAATTGTCAGAGGCAAAGCACTAGAATTAAGAAGGATTAGGGAAGGCTTCTTGTAAAAGGTGGGATTTTGATCGGGACATAAAGAAAGGCAGGGAGGCGGGTAGTCAGATCAGAGTAAGGAGAGTGTTCCAGGCATGGGGGACAGCCAGAGAACATGCCCAGAGTCAACAGAAGGTATTTTCTAGTTCTAAATTTATTATCCTGGGAGTGACTTGCTACTCAGATTTGGGGTCTGACTGAGTCCAAACCCAGCCTTCTTTCACTGCCCTTCTATTCAGTCTCCTTTCCCTGCAGAGAAAGCAAGTAAAAGAATGATATGTAGAAAAGAAAAGAAAGCTCTCTAGAAAATGATCGGGAAAAAAAGAGTATTAGTCAGTGACTCCTTTGCTGGGGGTCCCAATAGGACTATTTCTCAACTTAACAAACAACTATCCTCCTTATGTTACCAAAATGACTCAGAAACCCATGTCACTCCCCCCCGCTCAATAAACTCCAGGGGCTGCTTGGTACCTCTGAGATTAAACACAAAAACTGACATTTAAAGTCCTTCACGACCTTTCTCCAATGTTTCATTTCAGGCATTACTCCTGCCACGCTCTGGTTTAACCTGATTGGCCTTTCTGCTGTTCCTCAGACTTTGCACTGCCCTTTCCCCAAGACTGGAATACATGACCCCTCCCCAGCCCTGCCCCCAACCCTACCCCCCCATCAATACTTCTTAAAATCCCTAATTTCCTTCAAAACTCAGCTCAAACCTTCTAGGCAAGGCTATCCCTCCCTCCTCCCTGCCCCAGTGCCTTCCATCACAAAATTTTGCTGGCTTCCCCATCTGTAGAACTAAAGCCAACTAGAGCTCAAAGGGGCCCTAAAGATCATCTCCTTAAAAATTTCCATCTGTTTTCTCTAAGGCAAGCGTAGAAGTGCAGGCCCCCATGAAAAGCAACCCTCTCCGACCCTGCAGGGAGACAGTGACTCAGCTGGCATCAAATTCAAACTTTCCTGGCTCGGGGGCCCTTGCTTGCATCGCTGTCTAGCCTCTTGTCTTCCAAGCCCTGATCTGGCTTTTCCAAAACCCCACTGAAAGATGAGGTTCCCTGGGCTACCCCAAGCCTCCGCAGCCTTTGATGGATGGGCCAATGCTTTTACATGGTGCCATCACACGGGGGAGCTGAGGAGGCACAGAAAAATCATCAGTTTCTCCAGACACAGGACTTAGAACTTGGCTTCCACTGAGACCGTGTGGGAGAGGTCACTGAAGCAGGCTACCTGGCTCACCTGGAGCTCCCCAGGACTTCTCAGCCTTGCACATTCACAGTTTCACTCATTCCAACAAAGCTTCTGTGCTGTGGCTAGTGAGACGTGATCTTACGGAAGCCCAACAAAAAGATCTCACTAAAAGTGTAAATCTGAGCAACTCGCCTCCCTGTTCCCACCCCCTCCCCAGTTCAGTCAACCCCATTGGCTCCCATTTGGCTTTTAAAGCACTTCTTAACCTGACCCCTTCCTTCCTTTCCAGTCTCCCTACTCCCTGCCCCTGCCACATACTGTGCTACTCGATGACACAGACATCTTTGCTGTTCTTTTAATAAGACTTTCTTCCCAACTCTGATTTCCTTCACATCTCCTCAGCTACAGTCCCATCTTTGCAAGAAATGGGATTGCCTTTCGCAGTTCTCATGAGCATGAGTGCCTTCCCTCTTTGGGTATCTCCAATTTACCCTGTCTGTATATTGTTTGTATAGAATTCTTTGCACATTGTCTCCCCCACTGCACTGTAAGTTCCTTGAGGGCAGGGACTGTCTTTTGCCTCTTTTTGTATCCCCAGCACTTGGCACCCTGCCTGGTACACAGTGGGCACTTTTTAAATGCTAGTTGAAGGACTTACAAACATGGTATCTTGCACATAGGAGGTAAATATTTTAGAATTTAGAATCTTTATACTAGTATGACCAGTATTTTCAGAAGATGACTTTGAGCAAGTCACTTTCCCTTTAGGGAAATTTAGAAAAACAAAATGGGTTTTTTAAAAAAACTTATACTGAGGAAAAAAAAAATGGAGAATCAAAGAAAGTAGAGGACCCTGTATAGGGCAGATGGAATAGTGATAACTGACAATTCACAGAGAAGACAGTGATATTGACTTCTTAATTTGCTTCTGTTTCCTCTGTAAAGGAGAATGTCTTTACATTGAGAATAACAGATAAAAATGACTAATAGGGAGTATTAAGATAAATAAAAAGATAGTATGAAAGCACTTTGATGCCCATAAGGAACTCAAGTCACTTGGCTCAGGGAACAACCTCTTTGGGCCCTGTAAGTACTGGCAGATGTTACTTCGAGGTCACTATCAGTAATATTTATTTGAAATATCATGGAAAAAAAGAGAAAAACCACAAGACTGGAGAGGGGCAAATGTTGTTCTGATCTTTCAAAAATAAAAAAGGGAAGAGAACAGAATTTGCAAGTGATAGGTCAGTGAGCTTGACTTTGATTCCTGGGAAAACTCTAAAATAGATCTTTGAAGAGAGGGTTGACAAGTGTCTAGAAAGGGAAGCAGCTATTAGCAAGAGCAAACATGACTTCATGAAGAACACGTCATGCCAGACGAAGCCCATTTCCTTTTTTTTGCACCATTACTAAACTAGCGAATGAGGAATGCTGCGGACATATTCTACCTAGACATTTAGCAAAGCTCTTGAGAACATTTTCCATTCCAATAATTCTTGTGGAAGAGGAGAGATATGTTACTTGATAATTACACCACCAAATGGATTCACTACTGGTTGGATGGCCAGACTCTTAAAGTACTTGTAAAGGTTTCAGTTATCTCTGGGTCAGGAAATCTCCAGTGGAATACCCCAGGGATTTCTACTTGGCCCTGTGCTGTTGAACAGTTTTATCAATTGCTTGGATAGTGGCATACATGGCATATTCCTCTAGTTTGTACACAACACAAAACTCATGGGATAGCTAACATATAATTATAGGATACGGAAGGATCTTGATAGGTTAGTTCATTGAGCTAAATTTTAAAAGATGAAGTTCAGCAAGGATAAGTGTAAAATCTTTCACTTAGGCATAAAAAAATCAATTCTATAAATATGAGATGGGAGCAGTATGGATAGTTAGCAGTTGGTCTGAAAAAGATCTGGGTTTTAGTAGGTGACAAAGTTACTGTGAGTCAATGGTATGATGTCACAGCTCAAAAAGCTAATGTGACCTTGGGCCACATTAGGAGGGATACACCTTTCAGGAACAGGGAGGCGATTGTCCAGTTGTGCCTTGTTCTTTTTAGACTTCATCAGGAGTATAGTATTCAACTATGGACAAAAGGGTTTAAGAAGAACATTGATGAGCTGGAGAAGGTCCAGAGAAGGGCAACCAGTGTAGTGTAGAGTCTTGAGCCCATGTCATAGGAGGATTCCTCTTTCACAGGAGAAAGTAGGCATGTTTAGCCTGGAAGAGAGGAACTTCAGGAGGAACCTGATAACTTTACATCTTTGAAAGGCTGTCCTGTGATGGAAGTAGCAGACCTGCTCTCTTTAACCTCAGAGGGCATAAGAAGAAGTAATGGATTGATGTTATAAAGAGAACAGCTTAGACTAAAGGTCAGGAAAAGCTTCTTGTCCAGAAGTAGAAAAGGACTGCTTTAAAAAGTAGGGAGTTCAGAGTAACTAGGTGGCACAATGGATAGAGCACTGGCCCTGGAGACAGAAAGACCTGCGTTCAAATTAAATTCAGCCTCAGATAATGCTTGCCTCAGTTTTCCTCAAAGGATGGTTGAAAGGATGAAATGAGAATATTTGTAAAAGCACTTACACATGCCTGCAACATAGTAGGCGCAATATAAATGTTTCTTCCCGTAGGTAACTCAATCCTAGCCCTCTCTAGTCCCTTTTCCATGACAACCTCAGGAATACTACCTAATGTTAAACACTCCATCATCCCAGATCTCTTCTTTTTCGCATTTCCTTCTCCTGTTCGTCAAAACTAGCTTTCTTCTACAGACACCACATTTTTGTCTCCCTCCCCCACCTTCTGGGACCAGCTGCTCTTTCTCTCACATCCCCTTGACCTACAGAGCCAAGGCAAGAGCATGAGTTAGCCCATTCCTTGTTCCCCACTGCCACTTTCAGACCCTCTTTTTGACAACATCATTAACTGAAATGACATCCTTTTCTCCTTGACAGTTCACATTGCCCTGTCAGGATCCTTGTGGCTGTCACCTATAGACCACCAAGTAATTCCTTCTTCTATCCAATAAGTTTAATTCCTGGTTCATAGTTGTTGTCAGTCCTTACCCCTTTGGACATCATAGCTTCCCAATTGCTCAAGCTCCATAAGTCTTAGGACTTGTCTCCAGGCTACCTAAATCACGAACAGCAGAGAGGCCAGTTCCCTTTCCTCCCCATCGGCATTCTTTACAATAAAGTAATTTAAATGATACTTTTATCCCTGGCCTCACTCATTGCTCAGCTGCCAGAATCCTATTAGAGCTGGGATAGCAATAAATACCTCTGATGAACCTATGCCTCTATTTTACATGCCTTGGTTGAGATGAATAATCAGAGGGCTGTGGAGCCAAGTATCTCTGCTTCATCTTTCACCATCTTGTCTAGTTTTAACCTGGGCATGGGAGATATTCTGTTGTAGGAGAGTCTCTGAGGCTGCGTTTGATCTACTGAATCAAATGTATGGGTTTTTTAAAATAATAATAAATAAGAAACAATACAGTGGAATCTTTTGTTCTCCACACCTTTCAGTCAATTGAACGATTGTAAAAAATGTCATCTGTGAATCATGGGGCTATGAAAACGTTGTTTGAACAGCCTTCCTGTTTCTTTCTCTGAATTACCCTCCATACGTTATTGTTGATGAGTAGCAGGCCCTTAATAAATGTCAGGTGACTGAATGGCCTTCGAGGGAAGTCGTGGATGTATCAGGATCATCATTTACTAATGAGGAAATAGGCTCTGAGGAGGCTCAGTGAATGCCCAGCATCGTGCAGTTAGGTGGTTGTCAGAGCCAGGGTTTGAGCCCGGCTTTTTACCTCTAAGTCTTAGACTAAATTCCAAAGCTCTAAATCCGTTGCCGTCGTACACGTACGTTGTACACGCCACCTCCGGTGTAGAAATCCTGTGAAAATGCGGGAATCATTATTTCAATGAGAGGATGGATGATTCAGGGTCCAGAGAACGTTCAAACTAGAAAGGACTTTTTGGTTGTCATTCAGTCGTATTGGACTCTTCATGACCCCATTTGGGATTTTCTTGGCAAAAATACTGGCATGGTTTGCCATTTCCTTTTCCAACTCATTTTACAGATGAGGAGCTGAGGCAAATAGGGTGAAGTGACTTGCTCAGGTCACATAACCAGTAAGTGTCTGAGGTTGGGTTTGAACTAAGGAAGATGAATCTTCCTGGAGCTCTATCTACTGTGCCCCCTAGCGGCCTTATAGGGTTAAATTATTCTCACAAAGACTATAGAAATGGGATAGTAGGTTGTTATTGACATGATCTTGATTATATTTGGGGGGGGGTAATTATTTCTGTAATTTTTTTCTATGTTTTTGGTCTCCTCCCTTCTTTCATCTTGAGAAACCATCTCTTCAGGAGCTTTCAAAACTACTTGGTCTAACCTAGCTACATTTTCTCCTCTTTGTTTTGTTTGGTGCCTTTTCCATTTCTTCATGAAGCATGTTGGGTGCTGTGGTACTAGAGCCCAAAGGGAGATCATGATGTGTTATCTATTTAGTTGTTTATTTTTCCAGTTTCATTCTCAGATGCTTTGAGGATGATATGGTTTAATTGGCTCCTTTGCCAAGATTTCTATGCACTTATTTTCTCTCCATAATTTCTTGTTTTATGAAGTGATGTTGCCAATAATTTTCTCTCGTTCTTTTTTCTCATAGTGTTTCAACATCTTTTTCCATAAGATTTTCCTTGTCTGTGCTAAGATGTCAGCACTTACACTGTAGTTACCTTCATGGTGATCTTTGCTAAATGCCCACCATAAACACCAAAACACAAAGCAGCCAACTATTGCATGCAATGATGTTTCTTGTTGCTTTTAAATGCACAATGAAACGCATTCTGCCCATTCCTTTATTTGCCTCTCTGTGAAGGACTCATAAAGCCATCCTTCCATTTAGGTGAAATTTCCTTTTGTCTTCTGGCTTCATTTAGAGCAAGAATGTAAATATTAATATGCTTTCCTCCCTCTGGGGCTCTGTCTCCTTAGTCACTGGAATAGGCTTTCACATTTGACTTGTGAACAGCTATAAGCTTATGTCTATAGACAGTCTTGGAAATCATGGTTCTTAGTACCACCTCCTGCTCCTTTTTTTCCATATCCCATCATCACTGCAGAAGCAAAGAGGGGAGAGAAACTCAGACTGAGAGCCATTTTGTATTTTTTTGGTTTCATGGCCTTTCATGGCTAAAAAAATTATTACCTTAAACTGACCACATATCAGTCACTGTCCTAGGTGCTAAGGAGGCAATGGTAAAAGTCTTCCCCCAAGGAGTTTCCATTCAAAGTCTTGAAGAATTTTAAGGACCTCAGTAACCATCTCATGAAACTGATCCCTGATATAACACACCCAACAAGTGGTTACCCAACCTCTGTTTGAGGACTTCCATCTAGGGGAAACCCACCACCTCCCAAGGCAACTCAGTCCACTATTGGATAAGTTTTCCCTGACAACACTGAAATTCCCTCCTTCATCACTTCCACTTGGTTTTGCCCTCTGGGACCAAACATGACCAGTCCAATCTTTCCTTCATATGTGTAGGCCAGTGGTTCAGATTTGGGATTGGCATAACCTGAGACATCCATAGACCATCTATTTGTTAATGAAAGGAGATTTTCTTACAATATAGGAAGTGTATTCAGCAAGGACACAGCATTGATTCAGTTGGGTATAGCTTACCTGCCTCTGTGTTTGGCATGCTGGTGCTAAGGGAGGCTCTTCTGACTCCTCATGCCCTGCTTTTTAGGCCACCAGAAAACTATAGCCATGGTTCAAACCTTAGTCCCCTGGTTCAATTAAGTTTTGAGTATTACTATATGAAGGATCAGGGGTTTGAGTAGGGGGAGAAGTACTTTGGAGAAATGAACCCAATTTATTTGGCAGGGACCCTAGTAGATATTGCTTCTACCACAACCCTCTGAATACCTGAATACAGAATCATGTCTCCCCTGAATTTTCTTCAGCCTCAGTGTCCCCCAGAGCTTCAGGTTATTGTGACACAGCATGGAATATCCTGGTTGACCTCCTCTAAATTTTCCTTCTCCTCTCCCCTGCCCCAGACTATCAATGTTCTTCTTCAAGTTTGAGGCCCAAAATTGAATACTGTGCTCCAGAAGTGGTCTGTTCAGGATAGGGTAGAGAAGGACTCTCACCTCTTTAGTCAGGAGGTTCACAAATATTTATTAAGCACTTACTATGTGCCCTGGGCATTATGTGTTGTACATTTTACAGATGAGGAATTGAGGCAAATGGAATTAAATAGCTCATACAGCTAGTTAGATTTGAACTCACAAAGATGAGTCTTCCTGACTCCAGGTCCAACACTTACTTATCCATCTAAGTGTTCCCTAGTACTAGGAATATAAATTCAAACATAAAGAAAGTCTCTGCCCTCAAGGACCTTACATTTAAATGGGGAACACAACACATAAAAAGAAGCTGCCCTAGAAATTCTGCCTCTCTTAATGGAGCCCAACATCAAGCCGACTCTTCTGGCTACCACATCCCTCTGCTGACTCCTGCTGAGCTTATGGTCCACCACAACTCCAGGATCTCTTTCAGATGAGTTGCTATCTAAAGCTGCCTTCCCCCTCCTGTCATTCTAGGATTGACTTTTTTTAACTCAACTGTAAGACGTGACATGGATAACTATTCAATTTCCATCTCAAAATGAAAAGAACGCCCCAGCCTGTCAAGATCTTTTGTGATCCTGATGCTGTCTTCTAAGGCATTAGCTACCTCTCTCAACTTTGTGTTCTTTCAGATTAGAACATGCTCTCTCGGCCTCTAAGCCACCAGTAAAGATGTTAGCCAGTACAGGGCCAAGCATGGGTTCCTCAAGCACTCCATTAGAAATCTCCTGCCAAAGGGACATTCAACTAATAACTACTCCTTGACTGATCAGCCTTTGTCAAACTCCATCTAACTGTATTCTCTTGCTGTCCACATTTCTTTGTCTTTTCTACAAGAATAACATGAAATATATTATCAAATGATCAATTGAAAACTAAGGAAACCACATCTATGACACATCCCTCTGATCTAGTATTTCCACATTTCATTTGGAGGACACATATATTTATATAAGTAAAGGCAAAATATATTCCAATAAATATGAGAGGTTTGGAGTAAGGGGATAACAACTGAGGGAGAAGGAGTGAGAAAAGCCTTAGGAAGGAGGTAGTGATTGAACTTAGTTTTGAAAAGGATGCTGGGAATTCCAAGAGACAGAGATGATGAGGAAGGGTTTTTCAAGTCCGGGGAACAGCTTGGGCAAAGGGAACCCTGAAATGGAATATTGTCTATGAAGAAGAACAATGAAAGGGGTTTGGTTGGAGAGTATGATGGACAATGAAGTGCAATGAGTCTAGAAAGCTAGACTGGAGCCAGATTGCAAGACTTTAAATTCTAGACAAAAGAATTTGTCTTTTATCTTGGAGGCACAAGGGAGTCACTGAGTGCGATATAGCCACGGAAGAGGTTTGGAAGTGGGGAAACTTGGGGTAGGGAGATCACTTAGAAAGTTATTGTGGTAACCCAGGTGAAAGGTGACGAAGGCCTGGAGGAGGGGTGGTTGCTATGTGAGTGGAGGGAAGGGGATGATGCAAGGGATGCTGTGAAAGTAGAATGAACAAAGACTGGACAACTGACTCCGGAGTAGTGAGGGAGAGAGAAGTTATTCTGTTTCAAGGAATATGAATGCAGTCTATCTCCAGGATTGTACTCAAAGCCTTTCCAGCGTGGTAGAACCTTCTAAACTTATAATAATATTTGCACAGTTTGCAAAGTACTTTACATAAGTGGTGCAGTGGATAGAGCATTGGGTCTGGAGTCAGGAATACTCATCCTCATGAATTCAAATCTAGCCTTAGATTCTTACTAGCTGTGTGATGCTTGGCAAGTCACATAACCCTGCTTCCCTCTGTTTCCTCATCTGCAAAATGAGCTGGAAATGGCAAACCACTCCAGCATCTTTGCCAAGAAAACCCCAAAATGGAGTTAGGAAAACCACAACAACAAAGATTGCTTCTAGGTCTAGGGACCCTGTCAGTACAGCCTGGCTTCTGTCTCACTATGAAGACTGGACTCATTTGGACTCAGAACTAGAAAAGGAGGAGTCAGAAGGACAGAACTCAGTTCTAGTCTTAGTTTAGCTGGGTAGCCTTGAGCAGGTCCCTTCTGTGACTCAGTTTCCTTATTGATAAAACTGTTACCCTCACTCATGGGGTCATTGTGACAAACTAAAGAGTTCATGGAAGGAAAGGGGCATTTATTAAGCATGTGTTGTGTACCTGACCCTATGCTAAGTACTTTACAAATACTATCTCATTTGATCCTCACCATTCCCATTTTACAGCTGAGAAAACAGAGGCAGACAGAAGGGATTGAACTTAGCTTTCCTGACTCCAGACTCAGTACTCTGTCTACTGTACTGCCTTTCAATGGAGGTATTCTGGTAGATTCTGTCATCATGAAAGGAATTCTAGTCTGGGGCTAGCATGACTGCCTGAATAAGTACAGAAAAGCTCATCACCAAGGTGGGCTATGTATTCGCCAGAGGGTGATATAAAGTTATTGTTTTTGTCCAGTTGTTTTCAGTCACATCCAACTCTCCATGACCCCATTTCTTGACAAATATATTGGAGTGATTTGTCATTTCCTTCTCCAGTACATTTTACAGATGGGTAAACTGAGGCAGACATGGTAAAGTGACTTGCCCAGGATCACACAGCCAGTAAGTGTCTGAGGCCAGATTTGAACTCAGGAAAATGAGTCTTCCTGATCCTGGTACTCTACCCACTGCACCACCTTGCTGCCTTACTACATGGTAGAAATTTAATTTAATAAATGCTTATTGATTGAATGAAAAAAAAGTTAATGGAGGTGAAAGTGTTTTGGAAAACATGAAGCTTCATACCAAAAATGTTATTAATAAGCATGT
This sequence comes from Potorous gilbertii, assembly GCA_028658325.1. Lineage (NCBI taxonomy): Eukaryota > Metazoa > Chordata > Mammalia > Diprotodontia > Potoroidae > Potorous > Potorous gilbertii. Next base: position 599,362,365 of record CM053770.1, on the reverse strand, counting down.
TTGGAATGGCATGCGGTGTCCTATAAAAACACCATCACTTAAGAATTCTTTCCAAATCTGGCCAGGCATCTAAGACGTCACTCACAGTTTGAATCTCCCCTCTGTTTCCTGGAGGAGTATCTTGGATATAGTGTTTAAAAGGATTATTCTAAATAGTCTTTTAAAAGTGCACATTTCAAATGAGCCACTCAGCAGGACCTTTTCTGGGAGCCCTGAGCCATTCTAAGAATATGAAGTATTTCTGGGTAGAGTTGGCGGCTCATTTCTGAAAACATATCCAAGACTGCCGCCTACCTAGATGGTACAGTGAAAAGCAAACATCCCCTAGACTTTGTTGGGACAAAGCCGGTGCCCCTGTTATTGATGGCTAGTATAACCAGCAGATCCCCCATCTTCACATCATTTGTCATTGTGACACTTGATTTGGGATGTGCATTGAATGCGGGAAAGGGCGGATGAAGCCTCCTATCAGCCTTCCTAAGTCAGATAATCTTCCTGGGGAGTATTGGATATGGGGAGCGTCCCTAAAAAAGCTGCTCCCAAATCACCCACATGAAGAAAAGTTTGTTCTATTGGGGATCTTTTTCTTCCCTTTTGTTGCATCTGTTCCCTCCACTGACCTCTACCACCTAAAGTCATTCGTTCTCTTGTGACCAGAGGCTGAGGCAGCCGCTGGTATTGACTTTTCTGTCTGAGCCAAGGAGGCCTGTGGGGGTGCAGGGTTTTAGTTATCATGTGTTTGTGCCTGCCAGGCACTCTTTGGCTTCTGGGAAGAGGTTTGTGTGGAGAAGAGGGAGCCAGTTCAAACTGCTGTCTGAACCCCCCTGGCAACAACAAATGCAGAGAGTCAGTGCGGTATAAAGGAAAAAAATATATAGCAATTGAAGTTGGGAGACTTCAGTTCTCATCCTGAGCTGGACATTTTTGTTACCATGAACAAATTCTATAACTTTTCTGCACTATTTTCTGCATTAGCTAAAGAGGGGAAAGTCTTCTCCACAACATTCAAGACTTGAAACTGAGTAGCTTAATGGAGACTGGTAGGGTCTTCCCTTTCATCAGGTTTCCAAAGGGGAACCTGTCAGAACATCTAAATGGTAGAAAGAGCCAGGTTCTGCTGAAGGAGTGGGCTCTTAGGGGTTCATGGAATAGCTCATGATTTGAGGTAGCAGGAATTCAGTATTGAAGAAGCCTTGATTAAGCCAGAGCATACACAAGGTTCTTTGTGATCTTACAGGTACAATTAGGGCCATAAGACTGGTCATATACTGTGCCCCCATTAGTTCTGGGTCTCTAAAAGTGTGGCTACATTTTCCTTGGGCTCTGTCTGAGTCCCCTTATCTTTAAGGCTGATATGGTACCTGAGAAAACAGACAAATGTGTTCTATCAGTAGCCCGTAGGAGGCAGCATGACATAGTGAAAAGAATATTGGCTCAAGTGTCAGAGGTTGTGGGTTCAAACGCTACCTCTTTCCCCCTGTAAGACCTCAGATCAATCCTTCAGTCATCCTGGGCTTTAGTTTTTCCTCATATGTATAGTAATGGAGTTTTTTGAGTAGATGGCTCTGAGATCTCTCCTAGTTATGTCTATTTTCATGGGAACCAGAGGTTGAAGGGGAGATGACCAGCCTTACCTTATGACATTTTCCAGAAGGTGGTGGAATCTCTGCAGCTTTGTAAGATGACCTAACAGATTCACAAGCATTATTCCAGCTAGTCATATGAGGATTTGCAAAATGAACTGTCCCCAATGCTAGGACCAGGCAAAGAGTCTGGTAGAAACTTCTCTTAGTCATCTAAGAATATGTAAATAAGCTCTGTGCAGTAGCGAGAATCTCTAAAAATTAATCCCCCTTCTGCAATTCCTAAAGACCCCGGGGTCAGGTGTACAAGAGAGACAGTTTTCTTTGCATATACTTCGCATATAGACTTTGAAGTTTCTTCTGGCAACTCCTCACTAAAATGCTGTTTTTTGAACGACAGGCATTTATTGAGTCTGTTTTATTTTTCTATTCCTGTCAATTGACCCAGCTTTCTTGCCCTAGAAGCAGAAAGCTAGAAGATCTGCCCCAGTCTTGGAGAGAAGGGGAAGAGAATTTCGCACATTTTTACCCCAGTCACCTAGTAGACTGTTTCCTGGGGTCTAGAAAATGAATGGCTTGCTCTCAGCTCCCCAGTCAGGCTGGAGGGCTGCCATCACCCATCCTTACCTGGGCCCCGAGATGTCGGCTGACAGCTCCCCAACCTTGCCCTCACCCCCAGGACTCATGACAACTTGAAGGAAGCCTGAAGAGAAACCTTGCAAGAGGAAGTGGCTTCAGAACTCTGCTGCAGATTCTGAGAGTGGCAGGAAAGGGGAGAGGGGGTGGCGGGTAGTGGTGAGAGGGTGAGCTTTGCATGCTCAGCCCTGCTACGACAGCAAGGAGATGAAACCACAGATGGGGAGCGAGTTTGAGAGGGAAGCAAAGAAACTCACCCAGGTCTGACATGAGTGTTTTGTAGCTGCGCCTGTTGGGGAAAGGAGGGCTGTGGGCGGAGAAGGGAAAAGGTTAGCCTGCCCAGGAGCCAGCCGGGCTTTCTTTAACGTAAAGGAAGGAGGGGGCAAGAAAAGCCAGCCAAAGCAGAGGAATTGGAGGGGAGGTGTTGAAAGCAGGAGCACGGGGCAGCGGAGCACACAGGATCTTGCTGGCTAGCTGGCTCAGCGGGAACTGACCCGGGAAATCCTCTCGCGTGCTGGGGTCTCCCCACCGCGCGCTCCCTCGCGCCCATGAGCTAGAGAGCCGCCTCGCGTGGCGGGTGCCCGAGGCCGATGACCGTGGACAGCAGCACCATGAGCAGCGGCTACTGCAGCTTGGATGACGATCTGGAGGATTGCTTCTTTACTGCCAAGACTTCCTTTTTCAGGAATGCTCAGAGCAAGACCCCCTCCAAGGTAAAAAAGGAAAACCACAGAGGGAGGGGGCTATCTTTATTTGAGTTGGAGAAGGAGCGCTAAGGGCTCCTCCAACTCCCTAGACTCTAGGACAGGATGGATGGATGCCTTACATCCAAGCATCTGTCTGTTTCTCTGGGGATGAGTGGGCAGGCTTTTTTTTTTTTTTTTTGCCTTTGGGATATGGGAGGCTGCCTTTCTTGAAGATGCCAGACTTGCTAGTGGATAGTGGATGGCCTGGCACCTTTGGGCAAATTGCCCAGGGTAGTTTTGGTTTCTCCCATCTTAATCTTATCAGAACGATCCTCTAGCTCTAGGTTAGATGGTTAGCCCTAACTGTGATGATGGTGTGATCTCTTGGTGGTATTTCAGGTAAGAGGGTAAAAGTTGGTATCACCCATGCTCCAGAAGGATTAGCTGGAAGGTGCAGCTAAGAACTCTAGTTCTTAGCTGGACAAAGGTGGAGACTTCCGCATTTCAGTCCCCATAGGGCTTTGCTCAGAAACCATCTTAAAACAGAGCTCTCCAACTCTGCAGAAGTCATGGGTGTTGAAAGAGTCTCTCAGCTAATAATTTTCCCACACTTTATAGTTTTAACTTCCTAGATTGCTTTGGACTCCTACCATGGGCTCACATGAAACTTTGGATTTGGGGGTGTTCCCCTGGCTGCTTCCAAAACACAGCCAACACGTCTTCTAACCCCACCCCCCCCCCCACAAAATGGTTGCAGTCTTGTCTCACTATCTGTAACAGATCTTGGCTATAGTGGTGGCAAAGTTGTTTGCTTGGCTTTTTTTTTTTTTTAATCAGGAGAGGAGGGCTCTGAGCCAAACTCTGGGAGAGGCTGTCTGAAAAGGGACCATTTGTTGAGGGAGGTTGGGCTGTTAAATTTCACAGGTGTGTGGCAGGCTCATCATTAATTCAAGATTCTTGTTTGGATTATAATTAACACCAACAGAAAAGATCCCATTCTCATCTCTGGAGTCTCCCTATCAATAATTCACCTTGCTTGAACTGAATTCTAAGGTCTCATATCTGGGAGGTGATCATAACCACAAGGGGATCCTTCCCTCCCCCACCACCTTGTACCTCCACTCGTAGTCCCTCTTCTCCCAAATCTCTTGACCTCTCTCTGCTGGGTAAAAATCAGAGTTCTTTTCTCTATACTTTGTGTGTTGGTTCAGTCCCTATGCCCTTTGCCACTAGTTGTTTGGTCTTCAAGGCAGCAGGACCTAGAGATGAACATACTGGATTTGGAGTCTGATGACTTGGATCTGACTATACCTGTTCTAGCTGTGTGATGGAGCAACCCCAAAAAATGTTCTGATGACCTTGGACTGCGTTCAGAGAAGCCTAACTTCCAGGAAAAGAGGGAATCCCCCATTACTCTATCATCAGACCTTATCTGGAATATTGGGTTCAGTTCTGAGCACCCAGTTTAAGGAGAACAACGATAAGCTAGAGAGTTTACAGAGGAGGGCATTCAACGTGGACAAAGGTTCTTATGTCCATGATATGTGAAGATGCATGAAATAAACTGGGTATGTTTAATCTGGAGAAGAGGAGATCCAGGGAAGACATAGCAACTGCATTCAAAGACTTGAAGTGTTGTCACATAAAGGAAGGACTAGATTTTTTTTCAATTTGGCCCCAGAGGGCTAAACCCAGAATGGTGAGGTTGATGAGGAATTCAGAAGGCCAGTTTAGGTTTTCTAATCCTTAGAGAGGGCAGCTAGGTGACACCATGGATCAGGTGCCAGGCCTAGAGTCAGGAAGACTCCTCTTCCTGAGTTCAAATTCAACCTCAGACACTTCTCAGCTGTGTGACCTTGGACAAGTCACTTAACCCTTTCTGCCTCAGTTTCCTCATCTGTAAAATGAATTGGAGAAGGAAATGGTGAACCACTCTAATATCTTTGCCAAGCCCCAAATGGAGCCACGAAGAGACAGACATGACCGAACAACAACCATTAGAGCAGACTAGGCTGGTGGTGTTTCCCCACCTTGGTGGACTTGAAGCAGGGATAGATAACCCTTTGTCAGATACATATAACAGGGATTCCTTTCATGCATGAATTGGACTACAGGTAATGACTTGCCCAGGGTAACACAATTTTAAGTGTCAAACCCAGGACTCTACACTAGCACAGGTCTTCTGACTTTTAAGAACAAAGTATAGCATACAGTACAGGGAGGTGATTAATAAATACTTTGGAGGTAGAAAATGGTGGTGATAATTTTAACACCTCTTTCTTCCTGCTCTCAGGAGGATTGCTGCTTTTGCAGGGTTTGGGCTGAATTATAATGAGCTTTGATATAGATGCTTTCTCAGCTGATTCCCTTTCAGCCTGGAACTTCACATGGTAGGGCCTGGTAGATGAGTGAAAAATCACCCTAGTAGAGCTGGGATAAGGGGGTGGGGTGGGTGGAATGTCACTGTGACTGAAAAGAGGGGCTGAGCTCAGGGAGAGATGCATGTGGCTTGGGTGGTAGAGGGAACGGGGTAGGAATCTGGTGGGGACAGCTGCCCTTATAGGGATGTTACAAAAATGTATTATTTTTAAATAGCATTTTTCCAAAACTCATTTCTTAGTCAGCTTTGCATCCAAAGGGAATTTTTAAAAGTTTCCCTTTCTTACATCATCAGATTTCTTTTTCCTTGGCTGTTTTCCTCCCTATGGAATGAGAAGAGCTGAGTTTTACAGGATTCCTCTCTTCCATCAACTCCCACCTGCAACCTTGGAAGATGGGGTCCCCTGGGGGGAAAGGACATTTCCTGTGTTTCTGTGTGGTAGGGAGGCTGTAGAACCTGCTATAAATAGCCCTGTCAGAACGACCTGTCTCCTCAGCTTCTCAGCAGAAACACAGCAACATCTTGCTACAGGCAAGAGGCTTCCACACAGCAAATGTTGAATCCCACCCCTTCAAAGAGATCACCAACCAGGCCTCCCTCCTATGTCTGTGTCCTCACCATACCCCTGGGAGGAGGCAAGAGGAAGCAGTCACCTCCTCCTCTCACAGAGAAGGGGAACCTCACACCCGGAAGTGTGAAGCCAAGGTCGAGGCAGTAATGAGAGAGAAAGTCTCTGACCAGATCCTGGAGTCACAGATCAACAGAACATTAGAATGTTACATGTGAATGGGACTGTAGAGGTCCTTTGGTTGAAATCCCTCATTTCACAAAAGAGGAAACTGAGGACCAGAATGGGGGAGGGACTTGCCAACAATCATACAGCTAGTAAGTGATTGAGCCATGATTTGAATCTAGGGTTTCTGACTCAGACTTCAGCTTTTTTTTATGTTAGACTAATCTAGCTTGGGGTCTTATTTCCCCGGAGGGCCATTTGACTGTTTTCTTCCACCTTCTTCTCATTCAGTGAGAGAGAACTTAATTTTGAATCACCATTCTCAGCCACAGTGGGTGAATATCTAAAGCAAGATGTGTTGGGGTGTTCCCCAAGTGTAGTCACAGAAAATTAGGGCTCATATCTCATACATGTGGGTAAAATTGGAGTATATTATAATGGGGAAGTAGCAATCTTCAGTAAGTGGGGGCTACATAGGCCCTAGAATGATGGTGGTATGAGCCCTTGGTGGTGGTTTTCCCTTTATAGTGTTTTTCTTCTTTAACATTCCTTCTTCCTTTCTTTTCCTATGGCCACCAGCCTGGTGACACTTGTCCAGTACTTAGCATCTTGCCTGACAAATAACGAGTATTTAATTAGTATTTATTGACTGATTAGTGAAGGCCCTCATTACCAACCGCTTTAGCTACAGCAATAGCTTCCTTACAGGTCTTCTTGCCTTTATTTTTATCCTTTCTTCAGTGTACTTTTCCACTGCTACCATACTAAGCTGCCTTATTCACAGACCTGATCAGATCACCTTGCTTAAAACTCTTCTGTAGCTCCCTTTTGCCTTTTAATTAAAGTTCAAGCCTCTTCACGCCTGATAATACTCTGCCTGTCTAATCTTTTCATACCACTCCCTTTCAAGTAGGATTCATTGGACTGCTCTTCATTCCCAGTGTATGTCTATCAGTTTTCCACCTCTGTCCCTTTGCTCACAGTTTCCTCCAATGCCCCTTTTCCTACATCCTCTTCCCCTGTCCCTTCTGGAAATCTTTAAGGCTCAACTGAAATGCCACTGCCTCCATGAAGTCTTCTAGGTTCTATCCTGCTGAGTCAGCAATGATCTCTTTCCCTTCCCCAGCCCCAATAACTCCCTGAGGACCCTATCTAGCATTTTACTTGGACCTCTCTTGTGCAGTTGTCTTATAATATTGTGTAATGCAGTTATCTATGTTTTTGTCATTTGCTCACTAGCCTGTAAGCTCCATGAGGGAGCAATGGTGCCTTAACTGCCCCTTGAATCTGCACACAGCAGGTGTTTACTAACCATTTGTGGTATTGAAAAGAATAACTTTTCTCAGAATATATTTGTGGTGGTTTCTACAAATCCATTTGAAGCTATAAGGTCAGACGTGATTATCCCTAGTCTAGGAAATTAAGACCTATAGAGATGAAGCCTTGAAACCAGTCAGAGATGGAACCAGGATCATAATTCTGGTCTTGGGACTCTGTGTACATGAGCCAAGGATTCTCTCAATGACAAAAGCAAGGTTTAGTCCACTGAGGGAGCCAGAGGAAGATGGGTGCCTGGAAAGCCAGGCATCAGCTCCTCCATGTTTTCTCTTGGCAATGACCTTTATTCTCATTTTTTCCCTTTGGACCCAGAAGGAGGGTCTGACCCAAGCCAGCCATATGGCCAGTTTCTATCACCATGGGCTCTCAAATGCCTACAGATGGCAGCAATTTAAGATTTCAGTCACTGAACAGTTGCCCAAGCCCAGCTTCTCCTAGAGCTCTGGAACCTTCCCAGAGTCCTGAGGACTACTGTCCATTGGGAGAGAGATGAGACGGCAGACTGTTAGAGAGGATCTGCCAGGTGGTACAGGCACTTCCCTTTACAGATGGGAAAATAAAGTCTTAGAGAGGGTAAATGACTTCCCCCCAACCACACAGCTTTTGTATGGCAACACAGGGGTTGGGAGCCTGATTTCAGGCTCTGAGGTCAGTGTTTCTCCAGTCATTGCTTCTCAAGACAGGGTACAAGTGGAGAGGCAACACAGCATCATGAAAATAGTCATGAATAGCCAGTCTTATGATCTTAAGACCTGACTTCTACTCTTGGCTCTGTCACTACCTGGCATGTGACCTTGGGCAAGTCATTTCCCTTCTAGAACTTACAGCTTTCCAGTCTACAGATGATAATACCTGGCCCAAAAACTTCACAGGGACACAGGACACATGTCCTACCTACATTCCAAAAGTGGTTCAATCAACCAAATATTTATTAAATATCTACTATAGATATTATAAGGATATAGAAAGAAGTATATGTCACAGTCCATGCCTTCAAGGAATCCTACAGATAAGTAGGTATGACACATTGGCATAGTGGATAGACCATTAGACCTGGAGTCAGGAAGACCTGACTTGTCCTGAGTTCAAATCCTGCCTTGGATACTTCCAAGATTTGTGGCCCTGGGTAAATCAATTGACCTCTGTCAACCTCAGTTTGTCATTTGTAAAATGGGGATAATGACAGCACCTACCTCCTGGAGTTGTTGTGAGGATAAAATGAGGTAATGTTTGTAAAGTGCTTTGCAAATCTGAAAGCATTGCCTACATGTGAGTTATTGTTGACGTTATTACTAGAAAATAATGTACCAGATAAGGAGTATGCATGACAAGAGTTCTAGGGCCATGGGATAGACAGTGAAAGTTCCTGGATTTGGAGCCAGAAGAGCTGGTCTCTAATTCCATCTCTGCTCATTAGCTGGCCAAGTCAAATCCTCTCTGAGACTCGACTCCAACATCTTTCAAATTAGACTGAAGTCTTCCTTGAGGAGATAGACAAGAGTTGTTTTTTTAAAACATAAAAAGAAGCAGCCGTATCTTTGATTCTGGTAATCACACCAAATTGATTGAACTTAAAGAGGTAGAAGGCAAGGAAGGGGCAAGTTGGTGTAGATCCATGGACAGTCTTATAAAGTCTTATAAAGGATAATGCCCTATAAACCAGAGTGTATTGAGTACAAGGTCGGGGCATGCACCTGTGTGTACGTGTGTGTGTGTGTGAGAGAGAGAGAGAGAGAGAGAGAGAGAGAGAGAGAGAGAGAGAGAGAGAGAGATAGCCAGACACAGAGAGAGATGATTAGGTCTTGTGCTTCAGGAAAATCACTTTGACAGCAGAGGGGAGGATGAATTGGAGTGGGGAGAAACCTGAAGCAGGGAATTCAATTAGGAGGCTATTGCAGTGATTCAGGCCCGGAGTGATGAGAAGAAGCACCAGGGTTATGACTGGGTGAGTGGAGGAAAGCGACCAGTGTAGATGAGATATTGTGAAGGTGGAAACAAAACTAAGTAACGAATTGGTGATGTGGGGTGGGTGTGACTGAGTCGCCAAGGACAGTACCAGTGTTTTGAGCCTGGGTGCCTGGGATGATGGACAGTCTTAGAGAAATTTCAAAGAGGAGAAAGGTATTTTTGGGGAAAGATAATGAGCTCTATTTTGAACATGTTCAATTTGAGACATTCAGAAGTTCACTGGGGATCTAAGACCTGAAAATAGGAGAAAGGGCAAGGCTCTTGTATAGATCTGGGAATCATGCGGGTAGAAATGATCATTGAACTCATGGGAGCTGACGTGATCCCCAAGTGCCATAGGATGAAACAGTAGTTCTTACCTGTTTTTGGTGATATGGACCCCTTTGGCAGTCTTGTGAAAAGTATGGACACCTCAGAATATTTTTAAGTGCATAAAATATATAGGATTACAAAAAAAATTCTTATATTTAACTAGTCATCAAAATATTTTTTAAAAAGTTCATGGACCTAGGTTCAGGATCCCTTATATAGGGAGGGAAGAGAAGAGGGGACCTCTATGATCAAAGGTCCAGCAAAGGAGATTGAAGAGTGGTCAGGCAAGTAGGACAAGAATCAGGAGAGATTTATGTCACAAAAACCCAGAGGAAAAAGTATCCAGGAAGAGAGTGAACGACACTGTCAAGAATGGGGACTGAGAAAAAGCCATCAGATTTGACAAGGGAAACTACTGGTAACTTCGGAGAGAGTGCTTTCATTGAATGATGATGTCAGAAACGTGATTGCAAAGGTTTTAGAATTGATTGAAAGAAGAGAATTAGAGATACCAGGTATAGATGGTCTTCTCAGGGAGATTAGCCATGAAAGGCAGGAGAGATATTGGATGATAACTGTAGATTAGTTAATCAAGTGAAGATTTTTAAGGATGAGAGAGACATGGCCATGGTTGTAGGTCATATAGTAAGGAAGAAATCATAAAGTTTAGCGAGAATGGGAATTACAGAAGGAGCAATCGGCTAAAGCAGATGGGAGGGGTTTTACTTGAGCAAGGATAAGGACATGAGACAGGGGTGGTGCAGACAGTGGGTTATACAAGAATCAGAGATATAGAGCTGGAAGGGACCTTGGAGGTCATCTGGTCTAACCTCCTCATTTTACGGGTGAGGAAACTGAGGCCTAGGGAAGTTAAGTGATATGATCAAAGTCACATAGCTCTCCAAAGTCTCTTCCCATTCGAAATAACTGATCCTATGACTAATGTCAGTATCAGTATGAAGCGAAAATTTCAGTGACTGAATAACCAACCCCTTTCAGAGAAAAAACAACCCACCAACAAACCTCCCTGATGACTTTTTTTCCACTTTTCCAAAAAGACACACACCAATCTCTCATCTTTCACTTGCTCAGCTGTTTTCCATGGTGACAGGATGAGCTTAGTTGCTAGGCAGCCAGATTCTGGCACAACACTGTCAGGGGATGACTGGGCTCTTGCCTATGGATGGGGGCCTCAGGAGAAGGGAGACGGTGGAGACAGGCCCAAGGGGGGAGAGGAGAGAGGAGGGGAATTGGAGAGGGCGAGCTGACACTAGGATCCTGTTTTTCCCCCCTTAAAACTCATTAGCCAGAGTTAATAAGGGGAGAGATGGGACTGTAATCATAGGATTTAGTGCTGGAAAGAACCTTAGTAATCTTCTAGTTACTGAATCCGTGTTAGAACCTGAAGAGAAGTTATCAAATCTAACTCCTTGATTTTACAAATGAGGAAACTGAGGCTCAGAGAATGGAAGTGGATTACCTAAGATCAGAGTTGCCATCAGCAATGATTTGGGGGCTCTTCCCCTTGATTTCCTTTTCTAATTTAATTTTGTGCAAATGGAAGAACCCACCCCAGCAATATGATTGAGCATGACTCTGAGAGTTCTGCATTTGTAGTCTAACCATCCCCTTCATGCTACAGATGAGGAAATTGAAGCCTGAGGAACTTGCCCTAGATCAAGCTAGCATCAAGTTGAATCCAGGACTTCCTGACTCCCAAGTCCAGGACTCTATCCATTGTACCGTTGCATTTGGTTCTGCTACTGCCTGCCTGTATGACCTTGGGCAAAGTCATTTCTCCCCCCAGATGAGAGTTTGTTTCTTCACTTGTCAAGTGATCTCTCCCAGTTCCAAATCCTGAGATCCTACAAATTCAGAAGCCTTGGGCGCTTCCAGTCTGGGCCCATGGTCAGAGTAGGATGGGAGCTAGAGAGGGAGCAGGCTGAAGACACATGGTTAGCGTGGTAGGAGGCGTGGCGGTTCTTAGGGCTATACCCAAAGACTAGGAGGTGTGGTTTTCAATTCCACTTTCTTTTTCCCTATTTCCCACCTCCTTCACTGTTTGTGACTTTGGGAATGACCAGCCTCAGTTTTTCTCTGTGTGAAATGGAGAGGATTCTTGGGCAGGAAAGGGGCTCCCAGCATACCCTTGGCTAGGAACAATAAAAATTCTTGATGTGTTCTGTCTGGGATGCTGAGCATTGAAAACCGGAAGAACTTAGTCCCTAATGAAGTATGTTGGTCACCAGGGTCCAGGTTAGCTGATATGCATGATGGGTCATGGGGGGAGAGGCTGCAGAATGACTAGGAAGAAGGAGACTCTGCCTTCAGTAATTGGTTGCTGTGAACAGAAATAGCAAGTATGCAGCGGGGGAAGGGGGGGGGGGATGTCCCTTTGGGAGAATGGGTGTGATCAGAGGTAGATTTGAATTATCTGAGTAATTAGAGTCTAGGATTCTGTTTTTGCCCAAGTTATCTGGATAGCTGTTACTGAAAATAAGGGACCACAAAGGACTCTATCCCCAGTGTTTACCACAGTGATTGGCACATTGTGAACACTTAATAAGGAGCAGCTAGGTGGCACAGTGGATAGAGTGCCAGGCCTACAGTCAGGAAGACTCGTGTGTGACCCTGGGCAAGTTACTTCAGCGTATTTGCCTCAGTTTCCTCATCCATAAAATGAGCTGGAGAAGGACATAGCAAACCACTCCAGTGTTTTAGTGAAGAAAACCCTAAATGGGGTCATGGAGAGTCAGACACAACTGAAAACAATTGAACAACAACAAACACTTAATAGATTCTTGTTGACTTGACTCAGCAATTTTTAGTACATGGTAGGGCAGAACTTGGGCTAAGACACTGGGTGGTGGGAGGAGGGAGGAGTGTATGCTGGGATTTGCCTTTAAAAGATCTGTCAGACCCCTTATGAAATAGATATGAAGGGGAGAGGGCATCCATAAGAAAGACTTAGAGCCAATTAATAGACTGAATGCAAGATAGGTAGCAGCATGGACAGACCACTGGTATGAAGAGTCAGGGGTCCCTAGGTTCAGATCCCATCTCAGACGCTCACTAGCAGATTGCCTAATGTCTCTCAGCCTCAGTTTTCTGAATTGCTTCTTGGAAAGAGGGTCTGCGTCTGACCCTTCGTTGTGGCTCACACAACTGCCGCCATAATTCAGGACCTTATCTCCTCTCGCCTAGACTATTACAATTGGTCCTTTTGCCCCAGGTCTCTCCCCACTCCAGTCCACTTGACACTTTGCTGCCCAAGGAATTTTCCTGAAACACAAATCTGATCCTGTGAGACTTCCCTGCTCAGCCATTTCTGGTGCCTTCCTGTTGATTTGCCAACCACTATTAACTCCTCTGTGGAGTTCTTAAAGCCCTCAAATCACCTTTCCAGATTTATTGGACTTTCTTCTTCAGCTTGCATTCTATGATCCAGCCAAACAAGCCCTCTCTGTTCCTCACACCCATCCTTGGGATACATTCCCTTCTTACCTTTGCCTCACATGGTCCCACTTTCCTTTCCAGATGTAAGTCAGGCACCATCTTCTACGTAAAGACTTTCTTAATTCCTCCTCCTTAACTGATAGTAGCCTGTCTTCCAAAGTACCTTGGATTTAGCTACTGTTAGTATGTGTGTGTGCATATACAAACACATAATATTTATTTATATAAAGTAGCTAAATATATATTTAATTATATATAATATACATTTATATATACACTATATATATATGTTGATAGATATAGATATGCAAACACATATGTATGCACATACATGTACTAACTTTATACCATATATACCTAATTGGACCTTTTGTCTTTCCCATTAGAATGTAAGTTCACCTGTAAATATGGCTTGTTTCATACTTTGTGCTGGAATCTCCACACCTAGTACGTTGCTTGGCAAATCGGAGATGCTTGATAAATGTTTCTTGATTGATTGAGGTTGAGAGATGATGGAAAGAATGATGGAAAGGTAGGATTTTAAAAGGAGAGAGGAACTGAGATAATTGTTTCTTTCTGTTGCCTGCCAGAAGCTCTGGAATGGGACCCAGGTGTCCTAGTTTCTGGTAATCACTCTCTTGATAGCCAGAACTCTTTCCCAAGCCTTCTTTCTTTAGCAGATGGAGGTGAATCTAACTTCCCTTTCTCTCCACAGAGTTCACATGTGCACTGCTTTTTGTCTGCTTCTGATCTCTTTAAATTACTGATGATGCCCATTGAAGCTATAGAAACCAGGAACCATAGGCCTAGCACTTGCAGGAGGAGAGAGAGAGAGAGAGAGAGAGAGAGAGAGAGAGAGAGAGAGAGAGAGAGACAGAGAGAGAGAGACAGAGAGAGAGAGACAGAGAGAGACAGAGACTGAATGAGGTTCAGAATATTACTGGGCATCTTGGTGCATTACAAGAAAGGATGGTCATCACAGCATAGCACATCCCTGCTCCCTACAGCCACCTTTGTAGCATTGAGGACTCTGAAGTATTTCTTAAAAACCTTGGCTCCTGAATGTCATTGGGGTGTTGACTGTGGGAGACAGCCCTAGTCTGGGAATAAGGAGATATGATTACCAATTCAGCTCTGCTATTTGCCAGAAATGTGACTATGAGCAAGTCACTTAATTTCTCTAACTTCAGTTTTCCTCATTGAAAAATAGAGATAAGACCTCCCTCACAGTTGTGAGGAGAGCACTTTATAAACCCTCCAGGGCTGAATAAATGTAATTTTTTAGATGGTCCAGACCTGTGATTTCATCTTTGTAGGGAACTCCCATTCTATGAAAAAATTGTTTCATTATTCCAGATCAGCAACTCATGTATAATTAATATATCAGGGAGTTTTGGGGGCAGGGGGCTGGGAGGTTGTGACCTTCCCTGTGATGCCTCAGCTAGTATGTGTCGAAGGAAGACCTCCCTGTCTCCAAGGCTGACCCACTATACCACTATACCACTGAAGAGAGCTTAATAACAAAAGGATAACTCAGACTCAGTTTCCTCAAGAGACTTGCCTCCATCCCAGGGCTAGTTAGGACCAAAGCCTGGAAAAAGGAAGTCAGGAAACAAAGATCTACAAATGTCTGTTCATGTGCTAGAGCTGATCATTGGAGCTATGAGTTTAGATGGGATCATTCATAGTGCGAAAGTAGAAAATGAAGAGAAAATGGGAGTAGGACAAAACCTTGAGGAATGGGAAGAATGACAGATTTGAAGAATTTGAGTTTGAAGCATTTTAGTCAAAGAATTTCCAGAATAGAAGGCTGAATTTTAATTCAGGAAGAATCCTGTCTTTCACATTTATTAGTTGTACAACCCTAGACAAGTCACTTAACTTCTCTAGACCTCAATTTCCCTATCTGTAAAATGAAGGAGTTGGACCCGCTGACCTTCCAAGGCACTTCCAGCTCAGATCACTGGTGTCCAATTCAAATAGAAAGGCATCCAGGCAGGTAGCGTATTGATTCAGAAAACCACAAATTAGTATTATCTATATTGTATTATCTTTTTATTTATCTTGTTAAAACATTTCCTAATTACATTTTAATTTAGTTGGCCAAGTTTGACACCTCTGTCCTATATATCCAACATTCATTCAACGTCTTTCAAGGAACCCAGATCAGGGAGAGCTCTGGAGGACAAAGTGAGGCTGGTGACCTTGCACAGCCCTGCGTCACTTAAATCCAATTCACTTGCATATCATGGCATCACCTCCCTGATGTCATGGTCCCCTTCCAGAATGAAGGACAAACAACTGTTTCAAACATGTGGATCCCAGACACATAGTAAAAGGTTTCCTGGGCTTCATCTCATGGTGTATGTCCAAAGGTTTCACCAGAAAATTAAGATAGTAGAGAACAAACAGCTGCTTCCTTGAATACTATATATGTGTGTGTGTATATATATATATATATATATATATATATATATATATATATATATATATATATAATTGACCACAGAACCTGATCCGAGGAAAACCTAATTCAGAGGCAGGCATTCAGCCTAATATAAGGGAAAACCTCCTACAAACCAGCACTGCTCCAGAGTAGAATGGACTTTCCTCGGGAGGTAATGAATTTCCCATCACTGGAGGTCCTCCAACAGAGGTTGCACGACCACTTCTCAGGGATATTGAAGGAAGCATTTTTGTTCAAGTGTGGGCTGAACCAGATGAAGCCCCTTTCCCTGGAGGTTCCAAGGCTGTAAAAATGTGGTCAGGGGAGTTGGGAGAGATTGGGCAACAGAAAGCTTGGGTTGTGGATGCAGTATCAAGCTCCCTCCCCTCATTAATTATTTCCAGCTTCTTGTTGGGATGCTGGTCACTTGTCCAGCCATTCTTGCACTTCCTTGTAAATACAGTCTGTTTTTCTTTTGTGAGAGCAGACAGGATCAGATGGAACCTAACATGGCAGATGGAAGCAGGACCATAGATAAGCATTCCTGGCATTGATGAGCCCCAGACCAACTGAGCAAGATTCAATTAGCTGAGGCCTATGGACCACTTGCAGAGGGAGATTTATAATTGGCATAGGCTTGGCTGGAAAAAACAGGGAAAATTACTCTCCCCTCCCTGGCCCCCTTCAGAGTTTTCCATTTGTCTTTATTGTTATGCCTCTTGAGCTCTCCAGCCCCTGAGGCTGTTGGGTAGAAAGGGACATCTGAGAGCTGGCCCAAGAGGATGAAGCAGGTGACTGTAGGATACCATGGGCACAGAACCAAGGGCTGACTCTTTGTGTCGGGCTGTGACCACTAGCCCATTCCTTGTCACCAGTTTGGAGGTTCAGCAGCCATTCGGGGTGGGGGGCACTGCTGTCCTTTATCTCTCTTTTAAAAACTCAAAGGCCCTAGAGGTGGAAAAACTCAATCAGGGAGCCTGGCCACCAGCTGTCCTCTGCACAGTGCCATCCTGCTGGGCAACGAAGAGATGGGCATTGGAATTTTCCAGAATGATCCTATTGCCTTCAAATGAATGCCCCCCCTCCCATATATCTTTGGCCCTTAGAGTGCCAAATGTTGGCTTAAATATGACTGACCCAGTTAGGGCATGGATGCATCAGGGGATAAAACCATCCATCCGTGATGAATGTGCAGACCTATTTGGAGGTACCAAGGACCAAAGAGGAAGAGAAAATGAACTTGGCTCATCCAGGGCATTTGTAGCAGTCCTAGGAATAGGTTTTAGGAGTGTTAATTCCCAGTTTCTTCTTGAACTATGTGACTAGTTTGGTTTGCCCAGCACTGAAGGGAAAACCAAGAGTGCCACTTTCCATACTTACCATCCACCCTCATTTCTGCCCATAATAATGAGCCTACACCTCATCAGTATAGATGACTATGCCTGCATAGGACCTGGGCCACAGCATGTGCCATCCTCTGATTTGGACACAGGCTAGGACACTGAGATTTACAACACAACAACCCCATGAGTACAAGTATTACTGTTCTCGTTGACAGATGAGAAACCTGAGCTCAGGTAACTTGCCCACATTCATTCTGGGATTTGAACTGGGGGTCTCCTAATCCCAGATCCAATACTCCAGTATACTGGAAATCATTGCAGCGTCTTATGATGTCCTTTATTGAAAAAAATCTTAGCATCTCTGTGCCAGCTTTGTGAGGGGAAGGGAAAGAAAGGAATAAGTATTTATATACCACCTACTACATGCCAGGACCGTACCACAAACATTTACAAATATTATCTCATTGGAGACTCACAACAAATCTGGTAGATGGTGCTATTATCATTAGTCTTTTTTAAACTATCATTTAACAAAGGTTAAAGTGACTTGCTTGGGGTCACTAGCTATTAAGTATCTGAGGCCAATTTGAACTCAGGCTTTTGGTGACTCCACACCGAGGCCTCCTAGCAGCCTATGAGTCTGCTGACAGCTTTCTTGGTTAGAACTTGACCAATTCACCTCTTGTCTAAAGCTGATTCTTAGTCTTCTAAGCAATGAGGGAGAGTGGCCCTGCCCAGGGGGTTAGGAGCTATGCCTTCAGGGTCTGAGTGGGTATCCTCTTGGAGTTTGGAAAGGAATTTATCCAGGCAGGAGATGTGGTCTCCAGTGTCATCAGTCTTTAGAGACTTCCCTTCCTCAAGGTTCAGAAAGTAGATGGCTGCTGCTCTTGCTTCCACGTCAATTCTCTGTTCTGTTAGGTGGTACCTGGCATTTTCAGGGGTTCTGTTTTCCATCTCAGGACATCTGGCTTCCTGGGCCGCTAGTTTAATATGAGTCAGCTGTGAAAGAATAGCTAAGAAAGTCAACATGATTTTTAGGCTAGACCAATCAATTAGTCATTTATTAAGAGACTACCACAAGCTAGAGCAATGAGAATAAGTCAGAAATGAAACAATCCTTGCCCTCAAGGAGCTTATAGTCCATCTGGAGAGATAATACATATATAAATAAGTTTATTTAAAATTTACAGGTAACAAATACAAGATTTTTCTCGGGAGGGGTTTGAAGGGGGACACCAGCAGCTCAGGGGGTCAGGAAAAGCTCGTATAGAAGGTGGGGTTTGAGTTGAACATTCTAAGAGGCAGAAGGGAGGTAGGAAGACATTTCAAGCATGGAGGAGATACAGGGTTTCCCAAAAGTATTGGTGAAGTTGTTACACTAATAGTAACTCTAGAGGCATCCGTAAAATGTCATTTGAAATTTTAGTTATTTAAATCTCTTATCCATTTATTTTTGAGAACTTCTAATGATACATTTTTAATTTTAACAGGATGCAACGATGACAGTGTCGCATCTTGTTAAAATTAAAAATTCATTGAGTGCATTGTATACATGACAGTTTCTAAATGCCTTTCCCTCAGACAAGGACCTCTTGCTTGGTCTCTTCAGTCACCTGACTTACCTCCGTTAAACTTTTTCTCATGGGGTCACATCAGTATTATTGTTCATACATCGAGATTTCAGATAATCTTCTGGCTGAGATGACAGATACAATCCTTTCATTCACTGAGCCACAGCCACTGAAAAGTTTCTTCCCTCCACAAAGGACAAAAATTGACTAGAGCAACATGTAGCCTAAGAGAGTTATGTTGAATTTGAGTATGAAACATTAATATTTTTAAAATATGAGTAATTAACCTTTCAGATTTGTTTTTATAAGTTTGTGGCATTTGTACTTCTAAAGCTAAAAAAACTTAAAATGGCACTAAGACTTTTGGGACACCTTGCCTAGGCTGTATAGGGTCAAAGAGGTGAGAGAATGAGTGCCGTGTGTGATGAATAGCCAGGACAGTTAGACTGGGCTAGGAATGCTGGCCTGCCCACATCTAAAATGTCATGTTTCTTTCTGATTTCCACACTTTAGGAGGGCCATGGTCAAACAGCAAATGCAAAGAGGATAATCAGGATCTTGAGAGGTCTCAGAACTAAGTCTTCTAAGGATCAGGTGAAGGAAATGGAGGAGAGATGAGGTGAGGGGGAATGAAGCTGGTGTCAAGTATTGAAAGGGGGGCAGCGAGGTGGCACAGTGGATAGAGTGCCAGGACCTGGAGTCAGGAAGATCTGAGTTCAAATCCCACCTTAGATACCTGCTAGTTGTTTGACTTCCAGGGAAGTCACTTCACCCTGTTGATCTCAGTTTCCTCATCTGTAAAATGAGTTGGAGAAAGAAACAGCAAAGTACTCTAGTATCTCCCCCAAAATAGAGGAACTACCACTAAATCACAGAATTTGAGAATGGAAAGGAATCTCAGCATCCATCTAGCCCAACCTGGTGCATGAAAGAAATTTCCACAGTAATATACCCAGGAAAAGGTCATCTAGCCTCTTCTTGAAGACCTCAAAAGATGGGGGACCCACCATTCTACTTTTAGATATCTGTGATTTTAGGAAGATTTTTCCAACATCAAGCCTAAAGTTGCCTCTTTGCAACTTTCCATTGCTCCTAATTCTGCCCTGTGGGGATAAACACAGGATTCTAAAAAGGTGATGGTATGTTGGGAGGGTGTGATAGGTAGGAGAGTCAGCCAGTACAAAGGTGAAGAGATGGGAGATGGAGTATAAAAGGCTATATAGTATATATAGGATAGGAACAGCAAGACAGCCAAGCTTCCAAGCTCTGTTGTTTCTGTTCCATTGCACATACAGCACCCTCTACATTTCTGGATCCTGAGGCCAAAGCTGCCTTTGCCCAGTTATAGGGATAGGTCTCATCTTGGTTTCAAAGGAAAAGCTTGAATCTCAAGAGCCCATGAGTGGATGCAGCCAGAGAGTAGGATGAAGATGTATTAAGACCACTGACTGGGGCAGTTAGAAGAGCTCTCTGCTTGAAAGATGCAAGGTGGGAGATGGACACAGGGAAAGATGTGTGTGTGTGTGTGTGTGTGTGTGTGTGTGTGTGTGTGTGTGTGTGTGTGTGTAGGGACAACTAGGCGGCTGAGTGGCTAAGAATGCTGCCCCTGGAGTCGGGGAAGAACTCAGGACTTTTTCTAGCTGGGTGACCATGGGCAAGTCACTTAACCTTTCACATCCTCAGTTTCCTCATCCGTAACATGTTAAAAATAATAGCTCCTCCTTCCCAGCCTTGTTCTGAGGATCCACTAAAATAGCATGGACTGCGCTTTGCAAACCTTGAAGTGCTATAAAAAGCCATGAGCAGTGATTAGTCTCAGCTTGAAGCCTTTTCACTGCAATCTCAGAGGTGAAGTAGGGGAAAGTCAGGTTTTTATGCACTAAGCCCAGCTTCGTGTCCTTGGGGTACGGAAGAGGGAGGTGCACTGGGAGAGAGGGTTAGTAATACTTCCTGGGAATGACTAACACAAAAACATCACTCTAGAGAATGAATGTCCCCCAGCCAGGCCCCAGAAAACCCCAGCCTGCCTCTCTGCGTTCCCTTAATTTCACATTCCCAGTAAGGCCCAGCTCTTTTTGTTAGAAATTTCCAGGGAGTCCAGACAAAGGGTCAAAGACAAGAGTGGAGAACCTGCAGCCTCGAGGCCACATAGGGTCCTCTAGGTCCTCAAGTGCAGTCCTTTGACTGAATCCAAACTTCACAGAACAAATCCCTAAGAACTAGACATTGGGCTCTGAGATCTTGGACCCTGTTCTGTGTGATCCATCACATTCACAGTTAATGGAATAAGCAGCTCCTTATCCAAGAGAGAACAGCCTTTCAGTCTCTGGATGCAAAGGGGCGTTACCAGGAAAAAGAATGAATTCCAGTCCTGAAACTAGTATTTGACTTGAGCTTTGCCTGGTCCTTGTCGTTCTTGATCGCAAGAATGAATTGTAAAAAGGGAGCTCATAAAAGGTAAGCTAGAAGTATTTAAAATACAAACCTTCCACTATTCTTGGAAAGCCAGAATGCATAGATCTTCATTTGTTCCTTTCCCTCCTTAAACACTAGCAGGGGTCATAAGCTCTGGAGTGATCAGCCACAGCTAAAGGAAGCATGTAGAAATTCTGCACGAGAGTCCTAAGAGGGAGAAAGGTTCTTTCCTCCCCTAATTCCCTAGTTAAGGGAGACAGAGGCAGAGACAGGGACAGAGACAGAGAGAGGGACAGAGAGAGAAGAGAGAGAGAGAGAGAGAGAGAGAGAGAGAGAGAGAGAGAGGGAGGGAGGGAGGGAGGGAGGGAGGAAGGGAGATTGGGGAAAGAACAGACAACAAGTACAGTGTACCTGTTTTCACCACCAGAGCAATTTTGGCACCACTCTTCGTACTAACTTTGTAATTCAGAATGTGAAAATAATACAAGAAGTACTTAAGACAAATATAGTCAAATAAGATAGGGAAATTAGTTATGACAGTAGGTTATGGATAGCTGCTATTTGCATAGTGTATTGTAGTTTCCTATTTTAGCAATCATTCTTGCTAATTAGGTACTGAGCTCAGTTGTTTCTATACCTCAGGAGTGGGTGCATTCTCAAAACCTCACTGTAAAAAACTTTGAAAACAGGGAACACTTTAAAATTTTAAATTTATACTCCCTCTAAATTTTGGTGCCCTGGGGAAAAGCGCTGATCATTTCACTGTAGTTACTGTTCTGGTCACCACTTTAAGAAAAGTCAGTTTTGCTAATGTAGGGGCCCCTCCAACACACACACACACACACACACACACACACACACACACACAATCACACACACAACGATTTGTTACCTAGAAGTAATTAGCTCACACATGATTCTCACACCTTACAACAACCCTGTGAAGTACGTAATGAAGTTGTAATTATCCCCGTGTTACAGGTAAGGAAAGTGAGATTCAGTAAAGTTAAGCAAATTGGCCACACTTTTTAGTAGTATTTTGTATAAATGTACATATTTTTTAAGTCCAAAAATTTCCCTTTTTGTGGCACATAGGTATTTCTTTTGTAATAAGGCAAGTTAGGTACATTAAGTCAACAAGCATTTATTAAGGATATACTATGTATCAGATGCAGTAGTGCTCATCCTGGCAATACAAAGAAAGGTAAAAAACAATCCCTGCCCTCGTGGAGCTTACGGTCTAATGGAGGAGACCCAATGGAAACAACTATGTGCAAGTAAGATAGAGACTGGATAAATTGCAGATCATCTCAGAGGGATTAAGGAAGACTGAGAAAGGCTTTTTATAGAAAGTGAGATTTTTAGCTTCCCTGAAAAAGCCAAGGAAACCAAGAGTTAGGGGCTAGGAGAGAGCATCAAAGGCCAGCCCCAGTCCGACAGGAAGTCTAAGGGATGTGGTAATGTTTGACCTTGAAAGTTCCCAGAAGTATGTTGTACTTGGGACTGGTGAGGGGCCCAGGTGGATTTGACGTAGGACATGAAATGCCTTCTCCTTGATGGGGGAAGCAAAAGCTGCTGCTGACTGACTGCTTGCTAGGAGCAGAAAAAGAAGAAACAAAGACATAGTTCCTGGCTAATGCCTCTCAGGTCATTTGGTGTGCTTCTTTTCTTTCTGACTTGAACTGTGGCTGGCCTTACAGAGCATCATAGCCTTAGTCGAGCAGGCTTGGCTGAGGTAGGGCTTCAGGGAAGGATGGGAACCTTGGCCAGAGGAAGATTGGCATAGGAGCACCTCTCAGTCATTGATTCTTGCCTCCAGGCATGTGCCAAGGTGGTAAGATGTCCTTGGTATGGGAAAACGAGGTGTGGCTTGAAGTCAGAGAATTTTGAAGTCAGAAAAATGTGGGTTTGTAGCCCAGAGCTTCACTGACTTGGGGCATGTTTTTGCACCTTGTGTTCTTATTGGTAAAATGTAAGGATGGGGCAGGAGTGTGTTTGTGAAGGGCTGCACATGAGGACCTAGAGAGCTACCTGTGGCCTAGAGGCTGCAGGTTCTCCACCCCTTAGATGGTCACTAGCACACACTACAGCTCTAAATCCTACAGTCCAGTGAAAGCCCAGTTCTGCTTCATGTTGCCTCAGCCAGGGCCCTTCCTCTCCCTGGGTCTCAGTCTGCTTATTTGTCTAGAGGGCACATAGACCTCTGGAGAAAACGGGCAACTCCAGAGTCTATGAGCACTGTACGTTCAAAACCGCATCTTAGCTAGCCATGTAAGGGATGCTATGGGGTTTGGTGGAGAAATCTAGCTGCCGGCGAATGGACAGACCAAATTACGTGAGCACATCTTTATTATCATTCATTTTCATCACTTGTTGTTATGTTGTTTCAGTCATGTCTGACTCTCCATGACCCACTGGTGGTTTTCTTGAGAGAGATACTAGAGTGGTTTGCCTTTGCTGTCTCCAGCTTATTTTACAGATGAGGGGTGGAGGCAAACAGGGTCATACAGCTAGTAAATGTCTGATGCCTGATCTGAACTCAGGTTCTCTGACTCCAAGGAGGAGCTCTAACCACTGGCCACCTACCTGCCCTATTTTCACAATGAATGTTCTTTTAATGAAACTGAATCTGCATGCCTATTACCTTACCTAACATCTCTCTGTGACCTGTGACCTTGCTTTCCTTGGAGGTGGGGAGGGGGAGTGACTAGGTTTTACTCTTTCTTCTGAGGTCTGAGGAACCCTCTCTTGAAAGCCTCTGGCTATCTGGTTACCTCTCTCCTTTAAATTATGATTCAGCTTCAGGGACCCTTTTTCTCTGAAATTCTCATATTTGTGATTTCTTACAGTCCAGTATTATTCTATTACATTCATATACCAGTTTGTTCAGGCAACACTACCAACCACCCCAGGCCCCACTATTAGTGGGCACCTGCTTGACTTGCAGTCCTTTGTTACCGCAAAAAGCACTGCTAATAATATTCTAACATATAGAGAAAAGAAGGAGGAGGTAGCTAGGTGGCAAAGTGGATAGAGCACCAGCCCTGGAAGTCTGGAGGACCTGAGTTCAAATTTGATCTCAGACAATTATTAGCTGTGTGACCCTGGGCAAGTCACTTAACCACAATTGCCTCCAAAACAAATCCCTTGGGAGGGGCGTCTCTTTTCTGGAGGGAAGGCAGGCAACAAACATTTATTAAAAGCTCTCACTGTATGCCAGGAACTATGCCAAATGTGGATACAAATAAATGCAAAGAGAAAGACAGTCTCTTCCCTCAAGGAATTTATATTCTAATGGGAGAAAAATTACACATAAAAAAAAGAACCAAAGGGGAGGGACCAAAGAAGGAGGAACTTCATTTCTCTGAAAACCAAGAGGAAGTAATGATGAAAGACTAGTTTTGCTTGATAACCTGAGCAGAATGCTTGTCTTTTTTTTTCCTTTCGCTTAAATTTTAATTAATTAATTTAGTTTTAGTTTTCAGCATTCACTTCCATAAGTTTTTGAGTTTAGATTTTCTCCCCCTTTCTCACCTCTGTCTCCCCAAGAAGGCATGCAATCTGATATAGGCTCCACATATACATTCCTATTAAACATATTTTCACATTAGTCATGTTATATAGAAGAATTAGAACCAATGGGAGGAATCACAAAAAAGAAGAAACAAATCAAAACAAAAGAAAAAAAAGAGTTTGCTTCTCCCTGCATCTGGCTCCGTAGTTCTTTCTCTGGATGTGGATGGCGTTTTCCATCATGAGTCTTTTGGAGCTGTCTTAGGTCCTTGATGCTGAGAAATTAAGTCTCTCAAAGTCAGTCACTGCACAATGGGGCTGTCAATGTGTACAATAATCTCCTGGTTCTGCTCACCCCACTTAGCTGACTGTTGGACCCTTGTAATTCCAGAGCTAGAAGGGACTTTAGAAGTCCAACTGTCATACACACACACACATACCTACACACATACATGTATATACATATACATGCACGTGCATGTGCGTGTGTGTGTGTGTGTGTGTGTGTAATTATGTGTGTCTGTTTTGACCACACAGGTAGCAAGTAGCAGAGCCATTTGACATTCGAACCCAGGTTCTTCAAGGCCATATCCAGTATTCTTGCTACAACAGCCTTCTTCCCCAGATAACTCCCTTAGCCCTGATTTCTGAAGAGAGGAAGCACAGTGCTCTGAATTCTGAGGACCTGGCTTCCAGTCCTACTTCTGAGGTCAGCTGTGTGACCGTGGGAAAGTCACTTAACCTCTTTGAACCTCAGTTTCCTTATTTGTAAAATGAAGGGGGTGGATTAAGTAGCCTTTGATGCCCCTTCCAGCTCTATGATACCATTGGAGCCTAAACCCTAAATCTGTCTTGGACTCTTCCTTGAAAAGAAATGTAGACAAACAGGAATGTAGCCTGTTCAGGTCCTGGCTTTGGAGCTGTTTTCCCACTTCTGGGTACACCTTCACCTGACTCCCAGGGGTCCAAAGGCCACCATTACAGTGTATGAATTAGGTCCCTTTTCTTCTCCCTGTCTAAAGGCCCATTAAAAACCCAAAATGACAACAAAAATAGCTGATGTTTCTATAGCACTTTAGGATTGGCAGAGCTCTTTACATACATTGTCTCATCTGACCCTACAATATATAGCCAAGTATTATTCTTCCCATGTTACAGATGAGATAGATTTGCCCAAAGTCATGGAGCCAGGAGGTGTAGGTAGTGGGCTTCCCTTTCAACGTAAATCCTCAGGCAGTCAGGCAATAAACTGACGACAGGCAAGAGAGGCGGGCTGAAATCCCATCCAAATCTGTGATTCTGAATTACTGTTGTGTAGTTGTTTTTCAGTCGTGTTCAACTCTTTCTGACCTCATTTGGGGTTTTCTTGGCAAAGGTCCTGGACTAGTTTGCTATTTCCTTCTCCAGCTCATTTTACAGAGGAGGAAACGGAGGCAAACAGGGTTAAGTGACTTGCCCAGGGTCATACAGCTAGTAAGTGTCTGAGGGCAAATTTGAACTCAGGTCTTCCTGACTCTAGACCTGGAGCGCTATCCATTTTGCCAGCTAGCTGCTCCTCTGAATTATTATAATAACAGTAAACAAGCAAATAAATGTTGCATGCTTGGCACTATTAGAAAACAAACGAAATATAAACACAAGACATAAAACTATTAGTGATAATGTGAGATGCGATGTTAAATCCATCGGTCAGTCCACAAGTGTTTGTTAAACACCTATGTCCCCGGCTGTGGATACTCAGTGCTGTGAATACAAAAGGAAAAGTGGCACGTCTCTCCTCAAAGGAAGTTTACTTTCCAAGAAAAGCCTGATGAACCCTTTAGTCTGTGTAGCCTGAAAGTGCTTTAGGAGTTTGAAGGAGACCATTATGACCTGGAATCATTGGGGATGGATTCTTGGAGGAAATAAGATCTGGGGAAGGGGAAAGGTCAGAGGATGGGGCACAGGATGGGTACAATCCAGGTACATGGAAAGGTGCCCCATGATTAAAGGAGATTAAATCTGGTTGCGATACTGGGAATGGGGTAAGACTAGAACTAGGACTTCTCCCCATGCCATCCATCCCTGTTCCCAGAGAGACCGAGACAGTGAGAAAACTGGAATCCAGAAGCCTATTGGCAGATTTGGAGGAAGGGCAAGCTTTGGCTAAAATGAGGCTTGGCCGCAGTGATTTGCCCTTTCACTTTTTAGCTCCCTAAATGTTTGTCCTCTATCATTAGGATGTAAGCCTCTTTAAGGCTTGTATTTGTATCCTAGGTTCTCATCACAGCAAGAGTTTAATGAATCCCTGTAGACTTGATTGTCCTGTTCATGGGTAATGGTTGGCCATTGTATGTGATAGGCTAGAGCAAGGGGAAAAACAGGAGTCCTTAACTGTCCATAAGGATCCCTCTGGTTGCATATTGACCTAGCAGAGCCACATGTTATGATCTCTTGTATTTTTATGTATTTGTTAATTTCCCAATTAGCTTTTAATCTGGTTCAGCTGTACTTAGCTTCATTTGACCCTGGGCTGGAGATCCCTGGGAGGGACAGGAAGAGCTCCCAGCCTGATCTCCAGCACCCAGACTGGGCCTATCAGCTGCACCACCTTAGAAAGCAGGACCTCGTCCTTGGCCTGGTCTGTATTAGCACAAGGCCCTTCCTCATCAACATCCTCAGACCTGGTGGAAACGGGGGCAGTGAGCAGTTAAACCATCTGTTGGCAAACACCAGTGGCCTTCGTGAGAACAGATGAATTCCCCACCAGATGCACTGTGATTGTACAAAGTCCCTGAGGAGAGACACACTGTGATACTATTGCTTATACTGGTTAACTCATAACCAAGGGTCTCTCATTCAGTTTCTGTCCTGGGCAGCTTGAGGAAACAAAATACCTTCTGTCTTATTTCTGTTTAATTACCCTCCCAAGGCTTTAGATGGCCGTCAATAACATATGGACTTGCAGACAAGAAGGCAACAGTCTCCCATTTATGGGGATGTTAGAATCGAACTGGGTGGTCTACCGTTGCCTTCTCCCCAAAATGAGTTTCTCCCCTGCTCCCTATGACTCCTGGAACCTAGATTGACACTGACCTTTGTTCCCCAAATCAATTTTTTTCTGTAAAACTTCCTGGACTGTGTGAATGATAGTAAGAGCATGCTATAAACTCTGAGGGGGTGGGAGAAGTGAGAAGGGAATAAGCATTTATGGAGTACCTACTATGTATGAGGACTGTGCTAAGTGTTTTACAAATATCGCATTTGATCCTCACAACTCTGAGAGTTGGTGCTATTGTTATTTTATGGTTGAGGAAACTAAGGCATAGTTAAGTGACTTGCCCAGGGTCATGCAACTAAGAAGTATCTGATGCCTGAGTTGAACTCAGGTCTTCTGACTCCAGGCCCTATCCAGAGAGAAGGCATGAAGAGGAAGGAAGACTGGGAAAGGCTTGTGGCAAAAGGTGAGACTTTAGCTGAAACTTAAAGTCAGAGAAACTAAGAGCAGAGATGAGGAGGGAGAGAGTTCTAGGCATGGAGAACAGCTAGGGTAAATGTTAGGTTTCTGGAGATGGAATATCATGTGGGAGAAATGGCAGGGAGGCTGGTGTCACCAGATAGCTGAGAATGTAGAGAAGTATAGGAAGGCTGGAAAGGTAGGAAGGGGCTGGGCCATGAAGGGTTTTAAAAGTCAGAGAATTTCATATTTGATCCAAGAGGTAATGGGGAGCCCCTAGAGTTTATTGGGGCAGCCAGGTGGCCCAGAGGACAAACTATCAGGACTGGAGCCAGGAAAGGCTCATCTTCCTGAATTCAAAAACAGCCTCAGACACTTACCAATTGTGTGACCCTGGACAAGTCACTTCACCCTGTTTGCCTCAGTTTCCTCATCTGTAAAATGAGCTGGAGAAGGAAATGGCAAATCACTTCAGTATCTTTGTCAAGAAAACCCCAAATGGGTCAAACATACCTGAAAAATGACTGAGCAACTGAAAGAGTTCATTGAATGGGAGAGGAGGGAAAGCATGGTCACATCTGCATTTTAGAACAAATAATTTGCCAAGTGAGAGGAAGATGGATCAGAGAGGGGAGAGACAAGGAAGGCAGAACCCCTCCCAGCAATAGTTGGGGTGTCAGATGATGAGGGCCCACACCAGGGTAGTGGCGGTATCAGAGGAGAAAAGGTGGTTTATACAGAAGATATTACAAAGGTCAACAAAACTTGCCCCCTGATTGGTTATAGGTGTGGGGTCGGGGGAGGGAAGGGGAGGGGAATGAAAGGGTGAAGAGCAGGGGATGACACCTAGCCGCAGTAATAAGGAAATCAGGAGGAAAGGGAAGTTGAGGTGATGATGGGAAATGGTGAGTTCAGTTTTGAACGTGCTGAGTTTAAGATGCAGCTATCCACTGTGAGGGGGAAAGCAATTGGAGATGGGAGCCTCAAGGAGAGGAGAGAGATTTGATCTGAGAGTTTTTGAGTGGATGAGGTCATTGAATGAAATGGTATAAAAGGAGAAGAGAAGAAGGCTCAAGGCAGAGCTTTGGGGAACCCCTCTGTCCAGTTAGTGCATGAACATCCAGCAAAGGAGATGGAGTGGTCAATTAGGGGAAGAACCGGGAGAGACCAATATCACAAAGACCTAGAGAGAAGACAGCTGCCTCTCTTAATGGTTAACCCCAGAGGACGCTGTTTCCTAATACGAAAACTACATTTCCCTCTGACACTGCCACCAATTGCCCCTCGTTCTGTCCTCTGGGGCCACACGGAACAAGGCTAATTCTTTTTTTTCTTATTAAACACATTTTTCACATTAGTTGTAAGAATTATAACGAAATGGAGAAACCATGAGAAGGAAAAACAAAACACAAATAAAGAAAGAATAGTCTGCTTGGCTCTGTGTTCCGACTCCACAGTTCTTTCTCTGGATGTGGATGGCATTTTCCATCATGAGTCCTTTGGAATTGTTTTAAGGCCTTGCATTGCTGAGAAGGATTAAGTCTATCACATCAGAAGACTAATTCTTCTTTCACACAATATTTGAAGATAATTACCAGGTCCCATTTGAGTTTTCTTCAGGTCAAACACTCCCCACTTCCTCCGACTCACCCTTCCATACCAAGGACTTCCCTCGCTCTCCTCATGAGACTATGAGCTCCTTGAAGACAGGGAATGTCTTTTACCTTCTTTGACTGAATGTCCCCAACACTTAGCACAGTGCCTGACAGACAGTGGGTGGTTAGTACATGTTTATCCACTTCCTGGGGACCTTTCGTCATCTCGATTGGGCTCCCAGTTTACAGATATCCTTCCTAAACTCTGGCATCCGGTACAAAATTTCTCCTCTGTTCTCATTAGAGCGGGACCTGACATCATGGCAGCAGGTGGTCAGTTGTTTCCAGGGCGTATCGGTCCAGAGATGATGTGGTCTTTGAGATGACATACAGGTCTTGTGTCACTTCCCTTGGTTTGGGGCAGTGGTTGAGGTGGCAAGAAGAAAGAAGAGTGAGGACATGAGAGTTTATCTTAGGAAAAAGAGGAACAGGAAAAGAAAACCCAAGAGCGGGAAGTTCTGGTGTCAGAGCTGGAGTGTAAGCTTTGACCTTTGGAACACAGGGAGTTGGGGGCAGGGGTACTTTCCAGATAGCTCAGATGTGATTCAGAGATGCCCCAGGGTGTCTTTGGAACAGCTGGTGGTTTATCCCAGCCTTATAAATAATAATATTTCTCATTGTTATTATTTTATTCCTTCCTCTCCTGCCTCATGGCTCAAACTTGGGTTCAGTCAAAGGGCTGCACTTGAGGACCTAAAGGGTCACATGTGACTTCAAGACCCCACCCCTGCCTAGCCTGTCAAGTTCTGGCTTTTTGTGGTTCTTAGTTCTTGGCCCATTTACTGGGTTAAAAAGCCTACTATGTGATGAGTCCAACACACCTTTCATCCTATTCCAACTCAGCGGAGCTTCTTCCACTTTCTAGTTCTCTAGCTCAGTAGTTCTGTGGTCTAAGGACCCCTGGGGGTCCCTGAGAACCTTTCATGGGGTTTGTGAAGTGAAAACCATTTTCATAATACTAAGATGTTCCAATTTCTAATAAATATCACCCTTATAAACAAAAGTTCTTTCGGGGTCTTCGGTGATTTGTAAGAGTATAAAAGGGTCCTGAGAACCAAAAACTTGAGAATTGGTAGTCTAGGTGATTTGCAGGTTATTCAAATATCTCTGGAAAATGGTTTTACGAGGCAGCCACTAGTAAGTTAACGATTCTTTCTTCTCTCTCCCCTTAGGGGTGTGTGTGTGTGTGTGTGTGTGTGTGTGTGTGTGTGTGTGTGTGTGTGTGTGTGTAGGGTAGGTGATGTACCTTGTGAGCCTGAAGGCACTATAAGAAACAGAAATTATCATTATATTGGCATTATATCATCATTATACAGCATCATAGTGGGGACAAGAAACCTTGCCAGAAGAGGGCTCTGGGAGAGCAGAAGCCTTGTCTTGTGTTACAGAAGAAGGAATAAACTCAGCCTATTGGCCCAGCCTTCCAGAAGGAGGGAGGGAAGTAAGGTGACCCAGTGGATGGAGAGCTGGGCCTAGAGTCAAGAGGACCTGCTTCAAACATGACCTCTAACTCTTCCTAACTTTGGGATCCAGGGCAAGTCACTTCACTCTGCTTGCTTCAATTTCCTTCTCTGTCAGATGAGCTAGAGAAGGAAATGGCAAACCATTCTGGAATCTCTGCCAAGAAAATAGCAGGGAGATTTAATAACATGCACTGCATCACCCACCCTATACATACACACCTATGTACACACACACACACATACACACACACATACATATCTAAGGGGAGGAGGAAGGGAAGAAATGTGATCCAAATGGGGTCACGAAGAGTCAGACACAATTGAACAACCAGAAGAATGATTTGTCCCAGTTTTGGGGGTGGAAAATCCTAGAAAATGAGTTAAAATCTCAGGACACCTATCATTTTGAGAGGCAGCATAGTATAAACCATTGAACCTGCAGTCAGAAAGATCTGGGTTCAGCTCTTTCCCCACCCATGTACTAGCTGTGTGACCCTGGGCAAGTCATTTTATTTCCTGGAGTTGTTTCTTCATCTGATGGCTAACAACAATAACAGCAGCAGTAAGCATTTATATCGTACTTAGAAGTTTGCAAAATAATTTACATATGTTAAATCATTTGATAAATCTTAAAGTCCTTTCCAGCTCTAAATCTATGATGCTATGACCTGTTTCTGATAAACACACACACGCGCACACACACACGCACACTCTCTCTCTCTCTCTAACTCTGTGCCCAAGGGGCAAGTCACATAAGCCACATTTTACATTTACATATAAAATGAGGATAATAGCTAGCATTTATATGGCACTTTAAAGTTTGCAAAGCACTTTACAAATATTACCTCATTTGCCCCTCATAACCACCCTGGGAAATGGGTGTTAATGTTAGCCCCATTTTACAGAGGAGGAAGAGGAGACTGGGAGAGGAAACTTTTTTAGGGGTTTTTTTTTATAAAGGGCTCACTTTGAGGCTGTAAAGGGGCAGTGAAACTAATGCTGACAACATATCTCCATTACAGTTGGTGAGTGCTAACAGCAGGTACCCAATCCCCACCCTCAATCATCCCCACTTTGGAAATAATGACCAAATGTCCCTTGGGAAGAGAAAAAAAACGGGAGAGCATTTAGAATCCCATCTGACGAAGTTAAGTTGTACTTTAAAGAAATGCTGAAGGGAATGGCTTCAGAAAAAACTGAGAAGACTTGGCTGAACTGATGCAGAGAGAAGCGAGCAGAACCTGGAGAATACGCATGATCACAGTGATACTGTAAAAACCAACAACTTAAAAAACTTCAGAATTCTGATGAAGGCA
This sequence comes from Potorous gilbertii, assembly GCA_028658325.1. Classification (NCBI taxonomy): domain Eukaryota; kingdom Metazoa; phylum Chordata; class Mammalia; order Diprotodontia; family Potoroidae; genus Potorous; species Potorous gilbertii. Next base: position 599,330,115 of record CM053770.1, on the reverse strand, counting down.
GTGACCAACTCTCATTTCAGGGCTTAAAAGGCATTGTTTGAAGAAGTGGGAGTCTTCAGGATGCAGATGGAGACTTAGCTCTTTTTTTGGATGTGGCGAGTACAGGAATTTGTTCTGTTTGATTACGCCCATTTGTCACAGGGGTTTTGTTTTTCTTTTTTCATTTGAGGTAGAAGAGAGAAAGTGGATTTTGGTTAATTGAAAATAAAAATTTATCAAGAATCATGACAGAGGTTCAGATTGGAAAGGCACTCTGGCAGCCATCTAGTCCAATCCATACCACAAAAAGAACTCTGATGACAAGACGCCAGACAAGTAGTCACCCAGCCTTTGACTGAAGACCCCCACTTCTCAAAACAATGCATTCCATTTTCAGACACCTCTAATGGTTAAAAGCTTTTCCTGGGATCAAGCCTAAAGTGACCTTTTTGCAACTTCCACTACTCCAGGCTCTGTCCTAAGGAGAAGGGGTGTCCACTTGGCAACCCAGAGCTAGCCCCACCTCTAGTCTTTCCTCTAGGTTAAACATTCCCAGTTATATCACCTCATCTATACTTTGTGAGTGAACCAAATGAACATCAGAAGACTGGGCTGTATTTTGCTAGGGTTATGGGTCTGGGGGTGGGGTATAATGTGCATAGAGAATACCAGACAGGAGGCAGGCTGGTGGATGCTGCTGTAGAAGAAGAGTAGGGGCTTCTCTCAAGCCCAAGCAGTCACACAAACATCTTTGGTGCTAGATCTTGACATTGAGCAGTTCTGAAGAGGTCGGAGAGTGGGAAGAGGAAATGACCTTGTTTGGTCCAAGTTCGTGAGACCTCGCGAGCCAGCCTGGCTGAAAGTAGGGAAGGGACAGGCAGACTTTGGGGGGCACCTCTTTGGGGTTAACCCAACAGCTTTCTGACGTCAGTGCAGCTGTCATCTACCCAACCTGGACTCTTCCTCCATCTCAGGTCCACGGTGTGTCAAAGAGGCAGGGAAAAGAGTACATCTCTCCTCTATTTATTTTGTACTTCTTGGCCTGGGGAGAGTCACCTCTCTGGGCTTCATTTTCTCATCTGTGAAGTGAATCTTAACCAGCAGAGATGAGACCTTGCTTTACTTCTGAAGCAAGACAACATGGAGGGGCATGGCTATCCCTGGCACCTGTAAGAATAAAGGGGTAGAAGAGAGGAAAGACATCAAAAGAGAAATACATAGAAAGTCAGGCAGGAACTGAAAATCAAATTAGATTTAATTTAAAAAAACATAAATCAAGCAGGGACACGCTGGCTGTTGTTGCTTGGAGACCCTGGAATATTGAATCTTGTTGATATCCTGTGAGCTGGTTCGGCCTGGGTGTTTCTGGATGACTGTGAACCAAAGAGCATTAGAAAGGCACCAATTCCCTTCCCACCTCCCACAGGGGGCAGTTGATGCCTCCTCATCCCACAGCCCTCTAAGCCCTTTCCTTTATTCATTCAACAAGAACTTAACACTAACTTTGTCTAAGGCACTGGGACCATGAGATCTTCCTGTCATTAGGAGCCTAGGTCTAGATCATGGGATTTAGAGCTGCAAGGAATCTTACAGCTCATTAGAGCCAAACTTTCTTTTTACAGAGGAAACTGAAGCCTATGGCTGTGCACTTAACTCACTGAGGATCCTATACAGGCAGTCTGTGTCAGAAGTGAGATTTGAACCCAGCTCTCCTGACCTCAGAGCCAAATTCTCTTTTCACCGACCTCCCTGGGTGGTTGCCGAGTATCAAATGAGATGATGATATTCATAAAGTGCTTAGCAGCGCCTGGCACATAGTAGGGCAGTCTATACGTGTGAGCAATTATTATCATCACGACCATCACCACCACCAACATCACCACCACAATCACCATCATCACCACCACCATCACCATCACCATCACCATCACCATCATCACCATCACCACCACCATCATCATCACCATCACCATCACCACCATCATCACCATCACCACCACCATCATCACCACCACCATCATCATCACCATCACCACCATCATCACCATCACCATCATCATCACCATCACCATCACCACCATCATCACCAAAACCACCACTATCATCATCACCATCACCATCACCATCAGCATCACCATTACCATCACCATTATCACTGTCACCATTACCACCATCACCATCACCATCACCATTACCACCACTATCATCATCACCATCACCATCATTACCATCATCACCATCACCACCACCACCATCAATCACCATCACCACCACTATCATCATCACCATCACCACCATCATCACCATCACCATCATCATCACCATAACCACCACCATCATCATCATCACCACCGCCATCATCATCACCATCACTCTATCCCACTGCCTCCTAAATCTTGGAGTCTTTTCTCAGATTCTAATATATGGTAATATTGTTTGGCTTTTTCAGGTATACATCTCCTCTCCACCTAATTAGATGGTAAATATTTACCACTATCTGTGTCACCATGAGCAGGTCATTTTCTCTCTCTGAGCCTCAGTTTCCTCATGTTTACAATGGGGGTAAAAATATTTACACTCCTGATCTTCCTGGATTGTTGGGAGGGAAATGATTGATCAGCCTCACAGTGCTCTAGAAATATGAGTTGTTGTTGTTGGTAAGGATAATGATAAGAACCTAAATAGGCCCCAGAACCTTTGTATGATTCTTTGCATGCCCCATAGAACCCCCAGTTCAATATCTGTTGAGGGAGGCAGTGTGAGACCAAGGAAGAACTCTTTACTCTGGAGTCAGAAGTTGTTTGGTTGTTTCCTCAGTTGTGTCCAATTCTTCACAGCCTCATTTATGGTTTTCTTGGCAAAGATACTGAAGTGGTTTGCTATTTCCTTCTCCAGCTCATTTTACAGGTGAGGAAACTGAGAAAAATATAGTTAAGTGACTTGCCCAGGATCACACCTAGTAAGTGTCTAGGGCTGGATCTGAACTCATTCCTTCCTGACTCCTGGCCCTATACCACCTAGCTGAGGTCCTGGGTTCAGTCCCACCCCTCATGCTTATCTCCTTCCTCTGTGTGATCTCAGGCAAGTTGTTGACACTTCCTGGGCCACAATTTCCTCCTCCTGAAGTGGGCTGAACTCAGTGATCTCTGAGGTCTCTTTGTATAATGCCAAGTTGCATTCATCTGTGGGCTCAGCACCTCTAGGCCTAAGGATAGCCCTCAGGTATTCACTATTAATTACCTCACTGTGTGTTTGATCTAGTTCTGGAGTGCATTTTCAGAAATAAAAGCCAGAACCCCTCCCTCCCTCAGCTCAGAGAACCCTGACAGCATCCAAACCACTCTGGGAGCTTTTTAGCCACAATGGCCCTTGTGCCAGTGGAAGGGACATTGAGGGTCTGGGTGATTTCCCTCACTCAAGCTCTGCCCCTAGACCCAACTTGTTGGACGTGGGACTAGGGGAAGCCTGTGGGACTTCATCTGCTTCCTGTTGACTTCTGGCCTCTGAGGGCAGAGGCCAGCGGTGACCCCTATAGTGGACAGTCTGAGCTTCACAGGAGGCGATGGGGAAGGCTTACTGTCTGCTAGGCAGAGCCATAACCAGCATTTTCATTCCTAGACAAACTTCACAAAATCAAATGGCAAAATAGCACAAAAAACTTTCTCAAATCAACTTTTAAAAACAAGCTCCATTGTGATGGTAGAGAGGGGAGAACAGAGACCTAAGAACTCAGCCTTTGCTTGGACTTGGGGTGCAACCACAAAGGGGTGAAACTTGCCCTATATGACAGCTAGCTGGTACAGCGGGGAGAGTGCCCGACCTTAGGTCAGAAAGACCTGAGTTCCAATCTGGCCTCAGATACTTATTAGCTGTGTGACCCTGGGCAAGTCACTTCACCTCTGTTTGCCTGGGTTTCCTTAACTGTAAAAAGGGGATGATAATGACACCTATGTCTCAGGTTGTTGTGAAGATGAAATAAGACAATATTTGTACAACACTTAGCACGTAGTAAGTACTATACAAATGCTAGCTATTACTATAAGGCAACTGGTCCTTTTAACTTTTTTTGTTAACTAGGCACTAACTTGTTAACTGCACTAACCACAGTTGTTTCTATGCTACTAGAGAAGAGTAAGTGCTATCAGCATCCTTTAAACTTCAGCACCCTAGGACAAAGGCCCAGGGTCTCTACTAGGCTGGATGCCTAGACATCATCACAGCTGAACCTCAGCATTTGATGACCTTCAGATCACAAATGGCCATGCCCCTGCTTAAGAAGGAATCCAGTACTTGAGGCCACAATAAAAGTGTATCTACTTAGTAGCTGTGACACCATAAACTCGGTCAGTTCATTTCTCTGAAGGAGGTGCTTAATGATGACTTATTTCCCTCCTTCCCTCCTTCCTTCCTTCCTTCCTTCCATCCTTCCGTCCTGTAAAATGGGCATCATAACATTTCCTCATACCTAGGAATGCCCTGATTTCACATTTTACAAGGGCTCACCTGTCTCGGCAGAGGCCCCAAGCAATAGCATACAAAATCAAGATTTGGAGATTGAACCTCTAGGCTGCATAGGGATAGAGTCATGAGAGAAGTCTCTGCAATCAGGGCAGACCTCACATACTAGATCTCCTTAGGCTCTCTAGTGTTCTGTGATGATGCTGTAGAAATCAGTAGGCCAATCAACAAGCATTTATTAAGTGCTTACCTTGTTAGCCACTGACATTAAAAAAAGACACAGCAGACTATAAAAGCAGTAGCTGCCCTGAAGGAGCTGCTGAGGTTCTAAGAAGGTTCTGAAGAGCCCTCTCTTTTCTCCACCTCAGCGGCACCCAGAATCAGAAGGAAGATGAAAGTCCTGAGAAACATTTTTTATCATTTTTTTGCTATCCTCAAGATCAAGTTGAGGCATAAAGTGTTTGTGCAAGATCATACATAGCTAAAGGGGCCTTGGAAAACAGCTGATTATTTTATAGATGAGGGAACAAAATGGCAGGGACCATTTTCTTTCCTAGAATGCATTTATGAAGTGCCTACTATATGCTTCCCAACACAAAAGCATCTGCTATCCTCTAGAGCTGGTGGAAGGGGAAGGGCAGATGGGGTGGGGTGATTTGACCAAGGTCACAGAGTAAGTAGAAGAGTTGGCATTCAAAGCCAGGTTCTCCACCTCCAACCCTGGGTATGCTGCCCTCATGGAGTGATGCCCCCATCTACTTTCAGAATGTCTACAAACCCGTGGAAGAGGAGAAGCCGCAGGCCCCCACACTTAAGGAAATCAAACAGAAAATTGACAGCTACAATAGCAAGGAGAAAAATTGTCTGGGCATGAAGCTGGTAAGTCAAGGGGCCCCGATTCCCATCTCCAGAGAGCCTGTTCTCCCATGGTGGAGGGCAGGGGGCCCTCTGCCACCTTTTCTGCAGGTTCTAATCCTGCTCTGTGGCTCATTCCTTATGTGACCATCATCACTGTGGGTGGCAGTTTCCTCATCTGTAAAAGGAGGGGGTTGAACTGAGCTCCATATTGTAAGATCTTAAGTGTGTTGCTTAGGCAGTGGATGAACATTAACTACAGGCTGAGCAGCTGAGATCCGGGGTGGGGTGGGGTGGGGTGGGAATTAACGCTGGGGGACCAGCTGGTAGGTCCTGCCCTCTGCTGGTGATGGAGCAGCGCTTGAGCCTGGTGGTTCTCAGAGAGGACGAAGGAGTGGAGGAACGGTGTAGCCTAGCGGGAAGTCAGAATCACAGGCTCCAGAGTGCTCATCTAGTGCAACTCCATCATTTTGTAGATGAAGAAACTGAGGCCCAGAGAGACTTGGGATCATGACTTGGGATCATACAGGCAGCAGTTAGCAGAGCTGGGATTAAAGCCCTCCTTTTAAAAGCCCATACTCTTTGCCCTGTACCATGTTGCTTCCTACAGTCTGGTAGTTCATGTACTGGGGTTGAATTCTTTCCTTTGAGTCCCAGACCTCTGGAGTGAGATACAGAAAGAAATCCTAAGTGACTATCCCTGATTGTGAGACTTGAGGCCCAGGATGCCTGCCTTGGGATGAGTCTGAAGAGCCACAGTTCCGAACTGCCTCATGTGGGGTGCAAGTTCTTTTGAGGACAGCAGGACACTCGTCTGGAGGCCTAGAGAGACCTAGTGACTTGTAGTCTTTGCACTTTTCAGAAGGAGATGGAGGGAGAACAACTGCTATCAATCAGTCCACATGTGGCTGTTCTACGTCAGGCATTGTATTTGGTGCTGGGGATATAAAAAACAACAAAAATCTGAAATAGCCCCTTCCTTAAAGAGATTACATTCTAAAGGGGAAGCAACATTCACAAATATTAGCATATAGAAAATAAATGTAAAATATAGAGGAGAGGCATTGGCAATTGGGAGAGGGAGCATTAGAAAAAGTAGGTAGTTGCATTTAAAAACACTTAGGGGTTGCAAAGTATCCTTACCTAAAACACTGCCCTGTGGTTTGGGAATTTTCCCTGGCTTAGTAGGAAAGGGACATCCAACACTCTCTCTTTCCTCTCAGAACTGAGAGAGGCAACGGAAGCCCAGGGAGAGAGTACCTAGTTCAGAAAGAGGGAGTCACTTTCCAATATTTACACCCTTCCCAGATGAAGTCTGGCAGGCCCCGGGAACTCCTAGCAGGGTCCACAACTCCATGTAGAAGACATCCCCTGGGGAGAGTGGTCGCACTGAAGTTACTGATCCAAGTGTATTGACTTATCTCCTTCCTTCCTCTGATGCTTTCATGGTAGAGTGATGATGGCACCTATACAGGCTTCATTAAAGTACATCTGAAACTTCGGAGGCCGGTGACAGTGCCAGCCGGGATCCGGCCCCGGTCCATCTATGATGCCGTCAAAGAGGTGAACCTGGCCGCCACCACGGACAAAAGGACATCCTTCTATTTGCCGCTGGATGCCATCAAGCAGCTGCATATTAGCAGTACCACCACAGTCAGTGAAGTCATCCAGGGGCTACTCAAGAAGTTCATGGTGGTGGACAATCCCCAGAAGTTTGCTCTGTTTAAGCGGACACACAAGGATGGACAAGGTAGGAGGAGTGACCCAGATGGAAGCCAGTCCCCCACACTCGACTCCCATCTCCACTGCCACCTCCAATACAAGTTGGGAGAGGAGGCAGGATGGCCAGCCCTGGAGCCACATTTCCTAGTTTGTGCTTCCAGGGAACTGATGTTTCATATGAGGAGAATCAGAGTCCCAGTCATATTTACTTTCCAAAATATGCTAAATGTGAAATTGCATTTGTATCAAAAGTACTTTTCCCTGACATGTTTTGCAAATTCCACCTTGGAGTCTAAAGCCCAGGGTTTGAGTTCTATTCAAGACACTGACTAGCCATCTGACCCTGGAGAGTCACTTAACATCCCTGAGGGCCAGTTTCTTGTTCTGTAAATGCAGATAATATCACACACCTCCTAAAACTGTTGTGAGTCTCAATGCAAACCTTCGCTTGCTTTATCAATGTAAGCTCCTATTATAGGCAACAATTTTCTGGTATGAAAATAGGTTTAACGTCCTATTTGTTCAAAATTTCTGAATACCTCTCCCTCTAATCTTAGGGCCAAACTGAGAGAGAAATGTCTTACGTTCTTCCCGGACCAGCACTGAAGTGTTTTGTCAGTATATTTTCAGGCTCTCCAATGTTTTGTGGGCAAATGAGTTTGCCCTAAAATATTCAGTCAACACCCAATTAACCTCACCGTCCCAGAGGCTGGGAGGAGGCACCCTCAGCTAGTGGCCTCCCAACTCCTTTCTTCCTCTGCACTCATATTTTCTAATTTGTCATGGAGTTTAGACCCTCCCTATCTCTAAATGGAATGTAGAGGATGGGAATGTGTTCTAAGGTAGCCATGTTGCCATGGACACCCATAAACATCATATTGCTGTATAAAGCATCATCATTTAGAGGCAGCATGGAATCGTGCCTAGGGTGCTAGATTTGGGAGTCTGAAGGCCTGGGTTTGACACTTAGGCTGTGTGACCCTAGTCAAGTAACTCTCTGAATCTCAGGCAGCTCTCTTAATACTGAGTTGTGAACTAACTTCATACTAAGCTGTGAACTACTAGGGTATCTAGAAGTGGAAAAATCCCCACCAGTTAAATCACTAGAGCACAGAATTAGAACTGGGAGTGACCTCAGAGTTCATCTGGTTCAAGCTTCTCATTTTACAAGTGAGGAAACTGAGGCCCAGAGACATTAAATTACTTGCTCAGGTTAACAACTGGCAAACTGGGATTTGAGCCCAAGTCTTCCAGCTCCAGATCGGCTGTTCCATAGTTTTTTTACATGTTATTATTATTTAATATTTTCTTCCTCAACTACACGTAAAGACAGTTTTTAACATTCAATTTTTAAAATGTTGAGTTCCAAATTCTCTCCCTCCTTGCAATGGTAAGCAATTTGATATGTTACCTGTTATTAGCAAGGAGTATCTTAGAACTTAACACTGCTGAAAAGCTACGTTCTTTGTCTTAGGGGCCAATGCCTAGTTTTAGTTTTAGCCAACTCCTGTGTCCTGTGGGGGGGTCTCCAACAAAGCGACACATGATGAACAGCACCCTGGGATGGGAGGGAGTCAAAGGACCTTGGATGCAAACTGACCTCAAGAAAATCACTTCATTTCCCTGGTCTGAGTCCTCATCTGTAAAATGAGATTAGATAATCCCTTAACCTTCTGGGATGGTGTTCCACCATTGCCCTCAGCAGCTAAACACCCCCAGATAGACGCCTGCCCTTCCTCTCTGAGATGAGGGACCCCCAACCCATTCTTTTGTCTTTTAGTGCTGTTTCAGAAGCTCTCCATCAATGACTGTCCCCTCTGCCTTCGTCTGCTGGCTGGCCCTGACACAGACATCCTCAGTTTTGTGCTGAAGGAGAATGAGACAGGAGAGGTAGAGGTAGGTCCAACACTATCACTATCACTTTGTCTATGTACCTTGCCTTTGAAGCCTACTGGGTTGGTTGTGGGTGGGTTTGTGTTGACTCACCGGGATGGCCCCATTGAAAGAAATAACCACTTTTCTAGTAACTTTTTGATGACTTGTTAAAGGAATTTTTGATTGCTTTTGCTTCAAAGTGACAGTGGGGCAAGTGGGTCACAGGTGGAAAAAAATGTGAACATTGCTGTTTTTGGACTAACCAGGCAAAATGGAAATGGGAACTATAAGGACCAGGGGAAGGGAGTTAGGCAATGAGACTGGGCCTGAGATGCCCTGACCCAGATGTCCTGGGGCTCCCACTGGGCTCTAAACCCAATGGTTAACCTTCCCTCTATAATCCTCCCCCCTTCACAGTGGGATGCCTTCTCTATCCCGGAGCTCCAGAACTTCTTAACCATCCTGGAAAAGGAAGAGCAGGACAAAATCCAGCAAGTGCAGAGGAAGTACGACAAATTCAAGCAAAGACTGGAGGAACTCTTGAAAGATGCCCAGGGCCAACCTGGCTAACCCCGCCTGCCTCCCCTTCCTCCCTCGCCTTGGAACAGCTTCAGAGAATGGATCGGTGTCCTAATTGTTGCAAGACACTTTCTTAGGACACATCTGGCTGAGCACTTTTTTGCTCACTCCTAAGTCGCTCCAGGTGGAGCAGTAACTTCTCCAATGTGTTCTATCTTGGGATTTTTTCTCTTGCCCCTGCCTGTGTCACCCCTCGGCCTCCAGAGACACTATTGTGGAAGCAGTACCAGTGTTGTAAGAGAATCTTTCTCTTGCTCTGTCAAACTACAGGCCTTTCAGAAACCCAGTAGCTGCCTTGATACATCATCAATCCAGGACCCCTCACTCTGGTCGGCAAAGGCAGATATGAGAAAAATAAGGGAAAATGACTTCCTTCCTACACCTTTGTTCTGTTTTCTTCCCTCCCTTCTCTTATTGAACAGCTTTATTTATTGAATCACATAATAAAAGAGCTGAATGTTCATTTGTGGAGACCTCCAGGCTCACAGTAGACCACAAGAAGCAGGGAGGAAAGGGGAATAGCAGGAAGGGAGGAGGGAATGCATTAGCTAGTACCTTCTCCTCCACCGTCACCCCTCCCCCAGCTACAGGTGCCTATAATTCAGGCTCAGAGATGCCTCCTAAAATCACTGGCCCCTACTAAGAAACCGAGAGTGGCTTAGCTTAGAGGTTTCCATAGAGGGCATCAGTGTGAGCACATGATGATATCATGAGGGTGATGCACCTAAGTGCATATGTGTGTATGTGTGAGTGGATATGCACACATCCACATCGGTCAGAAAATTTTTCTCAACATAAATTTGATGGTAATGTTTCCATTCTCCTGATACTTCTCTCAAAGTGAAAATGGCCTCTTCCCCTGCCCAGAGGTTATTATTTTAAACTTTTTTCCTGATAAAGGAGACTGAGGTGGACAGAGACTAAAATGTATTTCAGAAAATCATCTGACAACTAACCTCCACCCTCTGGAAGGAGGGAAAAGGCTCTACTGTGCCTGAGATGCCCTGACTCAGATGTCCCAGGACTACCACTGCTCCTCCCGCCTTCTGCCTCAGTCCCTGGCCCTGTGGGATTCCAGTTGCAACCAGAAGACCTGCCTTCCTCAGAGAAACGGAACTACAAACTCAACCCTTCCATTCTGAAGACTAGGCATCATGCTTGGAGTGACCTCCAAATGGAAGGAGAGCCCCACATGCCCTTGTCTCCCCTTTAACCTCAGTGCCTTTCTGTCTTTAAAGGGGGTGTGAGAATAAGTTCAAGGTTCCAAGATGCTGCTTGCCTGGTGCCCTGCCCCTGTCTGATCATGTTAAGACAGAGGATGGCTGGCAGAGCAGGTTGAGGAAAGACCCCCTGCTTAGCCCACTAACGGGGAGAATGGACTTCTCTTCCCCTATCACAGCTGCCTCTGGTCTTTGGGAGTGCAGTACAGGGTGGGGACATGGCTTCCTGACTGCTGGTTTATGGTGGCTCATTGGACTGGTACAAATTTCAATTACAAACCAACCAATCAATTCACGTTATCCGTCAGGTATGTAGATGGAGAGGCAGCATGGACTAGTGGGGTCAGCTTTCAGAGTCAGGAAGACCTGAGTTCAGATCCCTGCTCTGAGAGTGTTCTTGGGACATGAGGCAAGTCATTTAACCTCAGCACTCAGTCAACTCTCTAAGGCTGTGTAAGCTGTAAGCAGATACTGGTGATACTGGTAGATGTTCCCTCAGCTGCTGGAACCACAGGCTTAGGCTGAAAAAACAACAAAAACGCACTTCAAGGCAAGGACAGGAGGAATGTAATTCTCAACTGAGGGTTGGACTCCAGGCCCATTTTTTCCTTGCCCTCAATTTCCAGATTCCGAAATCCCCATTACTTCATAGGTAAGCTCACGTCCCAGCTTCTCTAAGGTTTCTCCCTCCTCATCTCCCCCACTAAACAGTCACCTTCATTGTTGCCACTGGAGAATACAGGTGTGTGTGAATATACATACATAGATGCATTATACATAATGTAAATTATATATAATGTATGCATATGTATAACCACTTGCACAATCGTTATCACATATGTAAAAGAAATAGCAACCTATACAAATACCCCTTCTTCCCCCACCCCACATCTCACACTGCCCTCCCCACTTCAAAAAAACAAAACAAAACAACCTTCCTCCCCCTCTGGTTTAAATTAAGGGAAAAAACCTGTTTCCCTTAATCCTGCATGTTGACAACCTTGATATAAGGCACGGCTCTCACTGCGGCTGCCGTGAATGCTGCTGAAAACCTCTCTCCAATGGGAAAGGCAATTTTATTTTTAAGGGGAAGAAAGAAAACTATTACATAGATATATATATGAGAGAGATACAAATATAGTACATAGCTATACAGAGAGAGTGTGGCAAAAAGTATGGGATAGCTCAGATTCTAAAGAAAGCACAGCTAGATCTTGGACCTGGGTTGAGGTCTAAAGCTCAAAAAAAAGCATGAAAAAAAAGAATTCCTTCTTTCTCTGAGGCGGATGTGACTGCTGGCAGTGCCTTCCTAAAGGTTGTGTTGCTTAGTGTGTGCGCGTGTATGTATGTATGTGTGTTGTATGACCTTTTTTTAAAAAATGTCAGTCTGAGTTGTAAAATACATATATATAGATAGATATATAAAAATAAAAAGTTTGATGCAAAAATGATGCATTTGGTACTATTGTTTCGTCTGGCTTTTCTACCTTGCCCTAAGTTATCACCTTCCTCTGGGTGGGGAGTAGGATCAGAGGACATTATTTTTAAAACTCCTTTGGGACACAATATTCACCAAATAGTTTGAAGACTTTATACATGTATAAATGTCTACATGTATATTAAGGGTGGTGTGATCAGCTGTTTTCCATCTTAATCATAACCCCATGGAGAATCATGGTGCTAACAAGTTCAAAGTTATGGGTTCATACCCGAGGTCAACTGTATTAACATACTAGAGGAAGCGGGGGAGGATCCATTCCACAGTCAGGCTGCACTCCACATCTAGCCATCTAGCTTGTTAGCCAACATGGTGGGAAGGGTGATAGGAGAGAATGGGTGGGTTGGTGCACTCTGCCACTTCTAGAAAAGCAATTTATACCACAGCCCTGACACTGGGCCAGCAGCATCATCCTCCTTGGTGAAGATCAGCATGTCACCCCTACTGTATAGGAAAGATTCCGTGTTGAATGAGCTTTGGATGTCCCATTTTGTTATAGTTGAACTCAATAGGTATGGGGATGGGGGGAAGTTTCTTCCATCTCAGATTTTGTGATAATTGTGCTACATGTCATCTTCCTAGTCTTTGGGTAATAAAGAACTGCCATGACACCTGTGTACAAAATTTATGAGGGAGAAGTGCTGGGATGCCACCGTGTCCCTGGGATGCAGAGCAGGAGGTTTCCTTTATACATTTTGACCTTTATATAAACCACCAGGTGAATAGGTTAGGTGTTTGAGATGAGATGGGAGAGGAGCCCAGGGAGTTGCCATGTCTATAATTCTCATCACACAATTGGAAGACCTGAGAGAATCTCTCTCAAGCTCCTGACTGAGACTGATTGAGACTTGATAACATCTGAACTGTCCCAACCTACAATGGGCTGCCTGGGGAGGGAATGGTTTCCCCTCCATGGAGATCTTCAAAGGAGTCTTCTCCATGCACAGGTAGGACACAGCAGCCTGAGAAGGGAAGCAATCTGCCCAAGGGCACACACCCAGGTAATGAATAAATGGCTTTTGGATCGAATAGTACTAGGATCATACACAGTCCCAGAGTAGCCCCACAACGTGTAAATAGGACACGACTAGGGGTGCAAATAACACACAGTGAGGGACAGAGAGGCCTGCACAGACAAGGAGCTCAGCTACATAGGATTATTCAGTGGAACTCAATGACCTGATGCTGTTCCTGACTGGGCAGGTCTAGAGTTGTGGCACAAGTCACTTCACCAGACAGAGTCCTTCTCTGCCGCAGATGCTAGTTTGCCTCCATGGGTTGCCTTTACGTCCCCCATAAGTCCTTTTTGCTACAATTTCTGTGTTTATGAAGGCAGAGAACTGAGTCCTGTCCCCTCTAGTAAAGACTTTAAACACCTGATGAAGGCAGCCTGTCAAACATTCTGTGGAGGGCTTTAAAAACTGGAGGAATTCCTCCTTCCTCGATTTAGGCACAGCAGAGGCAGCCTGCCCTGAAACAGGACGAAGGAGGGAGACAAATGCTGCCTCACTCCAACCTCTTTTCTTCTGTAAATTTAAAATATACTTGATTAAAGCTCAGCAATACTGGTTTATTTTCTTCAGAAGGATTATGAAGATGGGACTTAAGGAAGTTTCCTTACCTGGGAATTTCCTTTGCCAATGAAATCTCAGGTCAAGCATTTATCCCTTCTATGAGATAAATCACTGGTTACAGGAGAGGGGAGTGATATATTTGGAAATGAGGGTGATATGAAAATAAAAGCAATAAAAGATTTAAAATATATAGGAATAAGGAGCATGAGAATAAAAATTTATTTTGGTAAAGAATTACATTTCATCCTCTCAAAAGCTGAAAAGTCACAAATTACCAGCTCAGAGATTTAGATTTCCCAGAAATGTGTAATTTAGTCATGACTTCTTCTTGCCAGTCTTGGGGGCCTTTTCCAAACCTTGGATATATTTTCGAGGGATGTTATATTCTTCTACAATGCAGAAAAGGCAGACAGACTTCTCAGCTTGGCAGCATCAAAGGCTCTCTGCCAATCATCCCCATCCCTCAGCATCTAAATGCTAGGCAGTTCCTTCCCCAGCCCCACCTCTGTTGCTGCCCAGCTAAGCCACCAGCAGCCCAGCTCTGAGTGTTCCTTGCTTGCCAGTCTTTGCACATTGAGGTATCAGCAGCCAACACAGCTCTCTTCTCTGGAAAGCTACCCATGATTAGTGGCTCCCTTGTCTATAGCAGGTCCTCAGTACTTTAGGACTCCCTTTGTACTATAGCAAATGGTCCTGGTGGATGGCGCTTTCTTTAGTCATTTTCGCGTGTGCTTATCCTCTCCAAATAGAATGTAAACTCTCTGAGGGTAGGGACCTCTCTTTTAGTTTCCCCCTCTCTCTTAGCACCTGGAAGTGGGGTTGAGTCAAAACAGGTACTTAGCCCTAGATGACTCACTTAGGTCTTCTTTAGAAGACCTAAACAAAGCTTAGCTGTGGGGAAGATGCTCACCAAGCAAGAGCCGACTTAGATGACTGATCTGATTCCCTTGGATCTGGACCTGAATGGCATCCTTAGTCCCTGGCACAGGGGTGATGGTGGCACTGGCCTGGCCCCGTTGCTGGAGGATGGCAGCTACAGAATGTGGGTCAAGACCAAAGACCTCCAGGTTCCGGATCAAGGTTACCTGTAGATGACAAATAAGGGTGTGCCCCTCATCAGAATGGGTTGAGCAAAAACATTTTCTAAAAGACATTCCCCTGGCTATGAAAACAGGAGGTCATACATAATGACACAGACCCTTCGGGTTACCAACTGGACGGTGTCTCAATTAGCCAGGGTCTAAGACATTGTGAAAAGAACACAAACTGGAGCTTAAAACCTGCCAACATGGCTCCAGGACTGAGTTTTTGGTTTGTTTATTTTAATTTAACTTTTCGAGTCAAGCACTCAATGTGTTTGCACAGGATAAGATGGTGGAGAGTGGTGTTGGTTTATGTTTCCTTCTGTCCAGCACCTAACTCATACAAACTTAAATGGCAGGTAATGACCTCAGGGGCTATGGCTGGGAAGGTTCAGCAGAGAAAGTGAAATAACCTCAATGAGTCTGGTGATTGGTTTATGAGAAAGAAAGTGTGTTGGGCTTGATCTGAAGTTATGCAGGCAGATTTCAGTTATTTAAGAAGGAAAGAGCCAACTGCTCTACACTGTCTAATTCAGTAAGGTTTTTGCCTACATCCTCCCAAAAACCTTCCACAAAGAAAACCAAGATGGGGATAAGATGGCTTGCTACCTTCAAGGATCTGAAGGTCTGTCATACGGTACAGGGACTAGATTTGTTCTGCCTGGCCCTACAAGTGAAGTTGCAGAGAAGCAGATTTGGAATTGGTATAAGAAAAAACTTCCTAACAACTGGAGTAGTTGAATGGGGGAACAGGCAGCCTTGGTAGGTAATGAGCTCCCCACCACTGGTGGTTTTCACATAAAAGCTGGAAGACCACCGGGCCTGCTCAAGAAAATGCAGAACTATATGACCCTCCAAAGTCCCCACACATTTTGGGGCTCCAATGAAGCTTCTTTTTTACCTTTTTATTGCATGCTCTCTGCGCTAAGGTGATGTCAATTGGACAGATTTTTCCTTTCTTCACAATAGGCTCTTGGCCATAAAAGGTCACTTGATAGGCAGGCTTCAATCTCTGCAGGCACCTTAAACAGAAGGGTCAACAAAGGTCAGAGTCCTACAGCCAGGTGACCCCCAGGCACAGGGCATTCTCTCTCCTCTACTGGGCAGAGAGGTTACGCTCTGAAAGCTTGCTCTGTTCTCGGTGAGCTAGTTCTCTGGAAATTTACCTAATCTATTTAGCAGAGGTATCCTGTGGACAAGACGCGGCAGCGAGACGCTGTCTTCAAGTGGCTTTAGAAGAGCACCTTCCCCTCAACTGTCTCTGCTCCTTTCTGCCTTTTCTAGAATCCTGTCTTCTACTCCTTTAATCATTACTCACGCTGCTCCTTCTCTTGCCCTCCCTTCCTCACGTGCGCTTCTAACTATAAACGCTCTTTTCTTTCAAACGTCAACAGCTCGCTGCGGTATTGGGAGGGTGCGTGTACAGAAACTGATCTCTCAGGTCACCAAATCCAATGGCCTTTTTACAGTCCTCAACCTCGCTGCCACCTGGACCTTCTGACACTGGTGACCAACTAACTCCTCCTATAGATACTCCCTTCTTCCTTAGCTTCAAAGGCACTAGCACTCACGGAGCTGGCCTAGAGTTCCTAAGAATCCCTTTCACACTCCTCGTCTGTGAAGGATCTACAAGGATCCCTCTTCTCTTTCTCTAGGCTTTCTCTTTTGTCAGCTACAGTCACCCCTGTGATCTCAACTCTCATCTCTGGAGAGTTAACTCCAAATCTAGCCTTCTACTCTTGACCTATTTTCTACGCTCCAGATCCATTTCTCCAACTGCCGATACACCTAGCACCTCTACCTTTGTATATACACACACCTCACACATATATACATATATGTATACATATAGGTATATACACACATATATGTATATATGCATGTATACGTAGGCCCACAGTTTACCACCCCTAGTGTTCAAAGTTTTGGGGTTCTCTCTTGGATTTCCATTCGCCCTCTCACATACACTCAGCAGGTATTACTGTTTCTGTCTCTGTAGTATTTCTCTAAGTTGTTCCCCATGGTCATCACTATGGATGCCTGGACCACCTATCAAATTATTTCAGGGGCCTCTCAGCAGATGACCCTGCCTCTGCTCCCCACCTGTCTTTTCTAACAATGCCAGAGGCAACTCTGGGTCTGGTCCCGTCATAGTTTCTTTATGGCCATCCATGTGATGTCTAAACTCCTGGGTTGGACCTCTAAGTCCTCCACATTCAGGCACCCCCCTACCCCATTTCCCCAGTTTTCCCTCCCAGACTCCCTCCATACACTACACTCTGCCTTGCCTCTCCAAACCTACCCTGTAGGGCTCACGCCTTTATTATGCCTTTGTTCCCACTGTTTCCTATGCCCAGAATTTCTTTGCCTCCAGTTTTTCACAGGAATTTCTATCCCTCCTGGAAAGTCAAGTTTAATATGATATGGTAGGCTCTGCTACTTATTACCTGTGCAATTTTGGACAGGTCACTCTCTGGACTTCAGTAAAATAAAGTTGGACTAGATAAACTCTAGGGTCCCATGCAGTTCTATATATGATCCTTCAAAGCATGCATTTATTTTACACCTCATGAATTTAACATGTAATATCATGTACACTTCTCTTGTGTGTTAACCCCTTATACCAAGCCATAAGCTCAAGTCTTCTGTAAAATTTTTCTCCACCTTAGCAGTTAACACAATGCCCTGGCACACAGCAACCCTTCATAAATGTTTGAAGACCCTTTAAAAAATGTGATGTGGGCAGAGCCAGGAGGGTAGAATAATGGCAAGGACTCACCTGAGCTCTCCCAAATTCCCCTCCAAACTTGAAAATAATGCCTCAAAATGAATGCTAGAGTGGCAAAACCAACAAAAGGAAGGGATGAAACAACTTTCCAGCCCAGGTCAGCAGGAAAGGTATGTATTACTGGAATGAGAAAGGAGTGTGGTCTTGCACAAGCTTTGTCTGGCAAAGCCAGTAGCACTTTGAGGGGTAACTGAATCAGCAGAGGTTCCGGGGCCCTCAGATCACAGTCAGTAAGGGGAGCCCTCAGATCATAGTCAGTAAGGGTGATCAAGAACTTGTCAAAAGAAGATTACAGGCATCCTTCTGCTGGCACTAGATGCCGATACTCACTTCTGGGTCACAGTCTCAGGGCAAGGAGGAGCACTAGCACACTTAGAACGTATTGCTGCAGAAAAGTGAGGACCCTGTGAGTTTTTCTCATGGTTTCTCCCATTCATTTTAATTCTTCCATGCAACAAGACCAAGGTGAAAATGTATTTAGTAAGAATGTATGTGTAGAACCCACATAAGATTGTATGCTGTCTCAGGGAGGGGGGAAGAAATCTAAGATATATGGAAGTGATTGTAGAAAACTGAAAACAAATAAATTACTTAAAAAAAATACATAGTAATTATAACTAAAAAGTTCTTATAGCAAGTTCTTCTGATAAAGTTCTCATTTCTCAAATATATAGAGAACTGTGTCAAATTTATAAGAATATAGGTCATTCTCCAACTGATAAATGGTTAAAGGATATGAGTCTGAGGATGAATAAATCAACGCTATCTAGTCGTGAAAAAATGCTCTAAATAAATATTGATTAGAGAAATGTAAATTAAAACAACCCTGAGGAACCACTCCATTCCTAATTAGGTTGACTAATATGACAGAAAAGAAAAATGACAAATATTAAAGGGAATGTGGGAAAAGTGGGACACTAATTCACTACAGGTGGAGTTGTGAACTGATCCAACCATTCTGGAGAGCAATTTGAAACAACACTCAAAAGGCTATAAAACTCTTCGACACAGCAATACCTCTATTAGGTCTATATCCCAAAGAGATTTTTTTAAAAAAAGGCAAAGGAAAAGGACCTTTATGCACAGACCCATTGGGCTCTATGTACAGGATGCCCATCAATTGGAGACTGGTCAAATAAGTGGTGGCATACTGTGGGTGCAACTACACCACTTAAACCCAATTTTAACAGGATGCTTTCAGAAAAACCTGAACTTATATCAACTGATGCAAAGTGAAATGAGCTGAACCAAGAAAACAGTGTACACAGTAACAACAATATTGTGCAAAGAACAACAGAGAATGACTTAGCTATTCTCAGCAATATAATAATCCAAGACAGTCCCAAAGGACTGAAAAAGAAAAATATTATTCCCCTCCAGAGAAAGAACAGATGGAATCTTAAATCAAGTCAAAGCATACTTTAAAAAAAAAATTATCTTTCTTGGCTTTTTTTTGGTCTGTGTTTTCTTTCATAATATGACTAATACGGAAATATGTATTGTATGACTACACATGTAAAAGCTCTATCAAATTGTTTGCCCTCTAAGGACAGGGAGTGTGGGGAGGAAGGAAGGAAAGGAAGGAGAGAATGTGAAATCAAAAATTTTTTTTAAGTGTTAAAAATTGTTTTTACATGTAATTGGAAAAAAAAATTTGAAATAAATAAAAATGTGATGCAATCAGGTGACTCAAGTGAGAGAAAGAAAGGGCACAGAGAGAAATTAAAGAAAGCTAAGAAAGAGGGAGCAAATAAGCACTTATACAGTACCTACTATGTGCAGTGTGCTAAGCGCTTTTTTTTAAACAAATAGTATCTCATTTGATCCTCACATCCACCTGTAAGGTAGGTGCTACTACTATCCCCGTTTTATAGTTGAGCTTATGTGAACCTCTATTACCTTTCAATGAGTTTATCCCAAGAAAGCCCCAATATTGTGTGTTGTTCAGCTTTTTCCAAGATGCAGTCACACAAAATGGGATCCATCTTCACAAAACTAAAGGGAAGGGGAAAGAATGATATTCAGAGTTGTGCTTTCTTAGTCTAAGGGCCACCTCCTAAAATTTTCACAACAGATCATTTAGCAAGCAATATGTCACACAAAGGGAAGAAATCATGTCAGAGTCCCTAGAGGTAGAACATAGATCATGTTCAAGTAGAAAGATCATAGGACTGAGAATTTGGAGATCCGGGTTCTAGGCTTGGCTCTGGCACCAACCAGTTGGGTGACTCTAAAGAACAATGTAATTGCTCACACTCAGAGAATGCTTTCCATTTTCTCCTTACAACAACAACCAGGGAAAGCAGGTAGGACAGGTTCTTCACGTCACTTCTCTGGGCTCAGCCTTTCAGACCCATGTGGAAGGACCTCAGGAGGACACATGGACATGCAAGTGGTTGTCCAGCCTCTTTCCCTCACTACCCTTGTCAAGTCCATTTTTGGACAATTCTAATTGTTGGGAAATTTAACTTTATACCAAATTTAAGCCTGCTTCTCTGCATAAACCCAATCCTTTTCTCTGAAACCAAACAGGGTAATTCCAATTCTGCTTCCAGAGAATAGTCTCTCAAATACTTGAAGACAGTTGTCTTGTTCCTGTTGAGTTTTCCACTATCCAAGCTTCTACATTCTTTAACTGACTTTTATATAACCTAGTGCCCTATCTACAAAATCAAAGAGAAATCTATAAAAGATTTACAATTTTAGCATACTCTGATTCATCTATGAGAACACACACACACACACACCTCAGGGCAGCCTGGTTTTTAGGGCAAAAGACTAGCACATGCTTTTTTACTTACTTTTTGTTGTTTGCATCAACCAGATTGTTTTTCTTTGCATAGTCAATGATAATTGCACGGACCTCACTGCCTGAGAGGGTACTCCCCTTCCTGGGAGAAAAAAGAGGTACAAGGAGGTAAACTCAATAGTGATAAAAACCATGCAAAACAAGCCAAGGACTTGGCTTTCTGATAGGTTATCTCCCCATCTTTCCTGCTCTATTTCCTTCCTGATAAGGTGGAAAGGGAACATGATAATTGACTATGGGTTGAACTTTCTCTCCATTTCCATGAGATGCAGAGGAACTAGCTGGTGGAGGAAGGATTAGAGCTAGACTTGGATAACAGAAAGCCAAGGGAAGGGATGGATGTGCTAACGGAGAGTCGAAGTGAGCTGAGAGAAAATGTGGATCGGACCCAGATAAGAGGGGGCATCAAGCAGACAGAGCTGGTTTGCAGATGTTCTATGCAACTCACGTGTGGCCAGATGCCTGGAAGAGAGAAGTCATGTTGGCTGGGATACAGTAAAGTGGTTCGATCTCTGGTGGGTGATAAGGCTTTTCCTTGGTATCCTCTTGGATACTCTGGGCAGCTGGAGAGGGCTCAGGCACGACAAAAGATGTAATCCTGAAACCGATTAAGGAAGGAAAGGTAAGAAAAAGCATTTCGCACTGATGTCTAGACATCCCCATCCCAGCTGCCTGGGATCAATGGACCCACCACTCTCACCTGGGGTGTTTCCAGTCCACTGCCACAATGCTCTCCACACCTTTGCTCAATTCCTTCACCTGCACAATCTGTTCCTTCATCATGTGGTGCAGAAACTTGGAGAGCTGAGGGAGAGAAGGTCAGTGGCCAGGGCCATGGGGCAAACCCAAAAACTTCATTCATACAACAAACAACTCTTGAGAACTTACTATATGCAAAGCACTGTGCTAAGCTGTGGGGGGAACCAAGATGTTTGGGATGTAATCCCTACCCTTTTAAAACTGGGAAATACCCTGTAGTGGGGCATATGTAGTAGCGACCAGGATAATGTAGGAGACAAGACTCTACACCAGCTGAGCCTCACTGAACCCACAGGAGATATAAAGGAACCAAAAAGGAAAGTGAGACAGGCATCTATCCCTCAATGCCAGGCCCCGAAAAAGGTCATACCTGGAACAAAGAGTTTCAAGGTTGGCCAGGGCTAGTTGGGCCACAGGGGTCCACTAATTTTGCTTGTCCCTCTCCCACCAACAGTCAGACCAATAGCCTTACTTGCCTTTTTGTAGCTTGACTTCTTTATGTCCAACTGTTGTCCTTCAGGGCTAGAGACAGCAGAAATGCATGTTAAGAAGGGAAAGCAATAGTGATGGAGGCTTGAGCACGGAGTAACGATGCTGGGTGAAGGGACTTTCTTCCCTGTTCTCCAACCCATTCTTAGGAGAGGTGGGAAAGGAGACAAAGTGAAATAGTTTCAAAGTGCTTCCAAGGACTTGAGGATGTTCTCAACGCCTCCCAGTCCTGGAGCCCTTATTACCTAGGCTTTCGCTGTGGCTTACTATCAGACAAAAAACTAACACTTCTCAAGAGCCTCCCTAATCCAGCAGAGTTCTGGCCCAAGTCACTAAAGTCTAACATATATTCCAAGCCCTGGCACTTAGGCAGGAGGCCTTGAGGAGATCTACAAGTGACAAAAGCAGAATCACATGATCAAAATCATTAAAAACTGAGGTAAGACTCCTAATAACAGGGGCTTGGGCTCGAAGTTAAATAACGTGTTTAATTTATTTCTGAAGGCCTCCCAAATTTAATCCCTCACTGCAGCTTTACAGATGTTGGGGCACGTATTTGACTTCTTTCTCTCTGATCAGCCCATCAAGGCTACGTGGAGGGCATCAGTTTTAGCTGTGAAAAAAACTGGAAGAAAAAGCCTTTGAAAATTGGAGCTCCTGAAGAAAAGGTTAATGATGCTGCCATTTCAATTCAACAAGTATATTAAGTATCAACTATGTACAAGGCCTCAGACTAGATTAAAAAAAATACAGCTCTTCCCTCAAATGCTTACAATCTAATGAGGGGATTTCCTGCACAGGATTTTCTCCTCTGTCAATGTGGGGAAATATGAACCACCTGAAGGTAGTTTCAGGATGTATGGGATCCTCAGTATTCATCCAAAAATTTCCCAGGGAAAAGTTCAGCCTGAATTCTAGATAATGGCTTCATCTACTCTGACAGGGAAAGGTAACTTTTTAGGACTTGGAATCCAGTTAACTGTCTGGGTCAGTATGCCAAAACCACTCTGCATCTTTACCCAACATTCCCCCACCCTCTTTCTCCAACCAAAGCACAGAAATAAGCAACAGTGACAGCCCCACTCATTGGTCTTCCATCCCAGTCTGCTCCTCTCCATACCAGCAGGAAAACATGTGGCTACCCAGGAAAGTACTGGTGAGTAAAGGGAGGTCAGCCTTTGTGACCCTGCACTTCAGGGCATGGAAGAAACATCTCAGCAGCAGCTCATCCATTTGCTCTGGGAGAAAAAGACAAGAGCATACACTGTTTGTCACTAAGTGGTCTACAAGAGGAAGCTAGGGGCTAGACAAAAGGTTCCCCCAAAAGGCCTCTGAAGGAAATCCATTTTCAGGCACTGAAATGGGCACAACTCCCTGGGAAATGATCCCTTTTGACAAAGAAAACTGAATGAAAGGAAGATGTAATAATGACCCTAAGTTGTACAATCTGTCCAAACTCTGAGGACAACAACATTCCAACTTTGGTCTCCAGTGATCTAAATGGGTGGGCAGGGGGGCCAGGGAAAGATGGTTGAAGCTGAAAAAGCATCGAGAACATGAGAGGAGTCAGAACTACGGAGACTGTGAGCTTTTCCCACCTCAAAACAAGGACATTCCTCTCCCCATACCTAGGGGTTATTCTGTACAAAAAGGAGAACAGAGAAGAGCAGTCACATAAATGAAAAAGAGGAAAGCCCAAACTCACTTCTCCTAGGGCAGTACCTTGAAAGGTCTTGCCATCAGCTGGGTCCTGGTCCATTCCTGCTTCCCTCCACTCCTCGGTGGCTTCTGAAGGAGGTGCCTTATGAGCCATGCTGCTCTCTGCGTCTCCATGCAGGGTAAGACATGCCATGTCTCCCTGAAGAACAGAATCTACCTGTACTGGCCCCTCCTCTTTAACGTTCCCCCTACACTCTGGAGGATCCTGGTCCAACAGGGGAATGGAGGGTGGAGATGATTTGGCCCCAAATTGCCTGGAAAAAGGTCATGTGAGAAATTCAGAGCAGAGCTGCAGTACTGACTAGAGAACTGGAAGGCACTTCAGGGAATGCCGGAGCTAAGAGAGAGGGAAGTTGAAGGGGCAAAGTAGACTGGAAAGCAGACGGTCTAGATTTTCATCCCAGCTGTATCTTGAATTCTTAGCTACAAAACTTCTATACCTTAAATTTGTCTTCTCAAAAATGAGAAAAGAATAACTCTTGCCTTGTCCCTAACTCAAATGGATGATAGTAATGTACGCAGGGATGAAAATGGTTAAACCCAAAGCAGTCAAAGAAAAGGCAAAATTTATAACAGAAATAAAAACTAAAAAAGACATTAAACATGTATCTTAATATATCAAATAATATTTGTAGTACCAATATCCATACTTTAAAATATCCATACATTAAAAAAAATTTTGCTTTTTTTTTTGTTTTCACATTGCCTAGATTGCCCCTATATCACCCTTTGTCTTCCCCTAATCTCAGACAGCCACCACTTGTAACAAAGATATTTTAAAAGAGAAAGAAAAAATAATTCAGGAAAACAGATCAACACATTGAGAAAATGTGACACCATATGCAATGATTCACATCTATATTAGCCATACATAATAGCTGTATTCTTTTCCAAATTGCCCAATGTATCAAGAACCATCAACTATGGGGGAAGAGGCCAAGGGACTAGTCTCACCTCTCCTATGCTCTTTGTGTGACTTTGGCTGAGTCGCTAACATTTCTAGGCCTTAGTTTCCTCCTCTGTGAAATAAAGGAGTTGCATGAAGTAGTCTCTAAGGAACTGTTAACACTCTAGGATTCCCCATGTAATATCAGGATTTATGACCAAACTGCCAATGAAAGTTTGCCCCTCAAGGTTGCAGAATATCTTGCTAAGGAATTTTCCTTTTACCATTTGGTTAAATGTTGAGGCTCCAAAACCAACTGTGATCACATGCCATGGTAAGCTTGTATGTTTGTGTGTGAGCTATGAAACACTGGCTATCCACAACTGGAGAAAAAAGCAAATCTCAGGTCACTGGGAGAACTTGCTGATGCTGAACCAGTTGCAATCTACTTAAAATGGCCATTTTCACAGCACAAAGATTTGGAAAGGCAGATAAGAATAGACTGAAATGTTCACAAACAATTATAAGGCATCTGGCAGTGGCGGAAGGAATCTGCTAATTCTTATTGATGAACCCAAGACTAGAGAGCCAAAGCTGAGCAGAGCTGGTGGCTATAAGAGCCCCAGCCAGGGAGTCTATAGATTACACTGACCAGTCAAAGAATGGTCCTAATTAATATCTTCAATTAGCCCTCAAATCAGTGGACTCAGAATGCCAACCTAAGGCTATTTTAGAAAGTACACTGTAAGATGGGGGATAATGAGGGTAGAATGTCACATACATGGTCAAGTACAGTCACTGAACTGAAACACTTAACTGTTTTACTCTGTGACAAGGTAGGGCTCAAGTCCAATGGGAGGGTAGGGTGTAAGCAATGGATAGATCTGGAAATGACTATGATAGAAAAATAAAAGGCATCAGTAAAAAAATGTTAAATATGAAAGCAAGAAAATGCACTGTGAATTATGGAATCTTTGTGCTAAAAGAGACCCTGGAAGTCACCTAATCTAATCTGCATCTGAACAAGAACATCCCTGACAATGGTTCACTGCGCTGCCATGGGACAGTTTCGAGTGATGAGGAAACCACAACTCTAGGAAGTACCCCATTCCACTCCTGTGCTCTACTAGGATAAAGATATAATAGGCCAACACACTAGCTGATTTTCCATTTGAGAGAAATACAGTTAGGGAACTTATTGCTTTTTCCATCACACTTAGCAAAAACCCATGAACTTCCAAGGAAAAAGTAAGAAGTAAAATAAAATGATGAAATAGGAATGTCAAAATACAGCTGGTTATCTTGAAAGTGACAGATGGGAGGTCTATCTGGAAACAATTCTGAACTCAGCTCTCTCGTGTCACCAGGAGACAGCTTTTCTCCAGGGATCACTGTCATGTCCTCAGTTGACAGGTTCTGTGCTAGGCATTATAATCACTATGCCACCTTCAGTTTCAGCAATGCCTTTTCACAAAGAAGCATAGCTCTCTCTCTCAAGAGTCTTCGTGCCAACTTTATGATGTGGGAAGGGGCAGAAACAATTCTCTAAGTGAAAGGGACCTTAAGGATTACCCTGGCCCATCTCCATCTTTCTTACAGATGAGAATATCAAGGCTAAGCAAAGTCAGTGGTGAAGACAAGATCACAGCTCGCATGGCTCAATCAGCAGTCTTGGGCTTTCTCTACTCCACTGCACCTCTGTAAACTGGAGAGCCAATATACCTACCACAAATGGTCAAGGTAGGTATGGAGCACCGTAAAACCTCTCCCCTTCAGTCCAGAGGCCAGCATCTCAGCTGTAGACATGGTGGCAACTCCAATTGCAACAGGAGCCCTAAGGAAAGATCAAACAGAATCAGGAGGATGCAGAACCTTTCAAGGGCACATGACACTGAATCACTTCCACATGGTAAAAAAAGCACATCCCTGCTCATCATGGTAACCAATGGAGTCAATTTTCAATTACCTTCAGGTGGCTTATTCATAAGGACTTCCATTTCCAATCAGTATTTCACCCTCTATGATTAAATGACATCCCTGTAGGTATCACCATTATCTAAGTTTACTCTTAATCTGACCTAGGTACTTAGAAGTTCTGTGATTGACCATGGGCAGGTCATTTAACCTGTTTACCTCAGTTTCCTCAATTGTTAAATGAGGATAATAAGAGCAACTAACTCCCAAGGTCACAGTGAGGATGAAATGAGATAATATCCGTAAATCAATTTCCGCAGTGCCTGGCACATAGTTACATACACAGCTACATAAAGGTCAGCTGTTTTGTCATCATCAATCACTATAATCACCACCACATTTTATACTGCAAGGGCTAAAAAGCAAGAATACTAGTAGTAGCTCCCTTTTAAACAACAAAAGAAATTAATGAACTTTCCCACTTGCAGGGAAAGAATGAGTTAGAAACTTTACACCAATACTCTGAACAAGTCTTAAAGGTGATACTACTCATGTCCAAGATAAAGTAGGAAACAGGAAAAAAAATCTATCAAGCAAGAGATAAATGGAGAAGCTCTATAGCTTTTCAGTTTCTTCTAAATGGAGTCTTCATAGAGTAGCTTACCTATTGTGAAAGGTTGGGAACTCATAGACTCTTAGATATAAGCATGTATATTCAACCATACCTTGCAAAATTCAAATATAAAAATGTTCAGTCTGCCATGTTGGATTATTATGTTTCCCTTCCCTTTTCTCACTGCTTCCTTCCAATGGCACAAATAATTAAGAGGTGTTAACAATGACCATACATATGGCCACTGGCTGGATAAGCAGGGAGGGGAGATGGAGAAGTAAGGAGAAGAAAGAAGGAAGGAGTGGAAGGGCTATATAAGTCCCGGGAAGAAAGTTTAATGCCAAAACCTGAATTCTTGTTCAGTACTTAACTCTGAAAAAGTTTCAACAAGACTTAATGGCTCTAACCATTCACTCTATGAGTTAGTTCCAACTGTATACAAAATCCAGATCAAAACATCCAGCTGCTTAAGTTCTAAAAAAGAGTGAGATTCCCTACTAGATTCAGAACTCAACTGAGTTAGAACTTAATATAATGTAACTTTATTAATAAATTTTCTAAAGGTCAAATCAACCATATTATTCTCATTTTCCAGTCATTCTCCACCTTGACTGTGATACAGGGAATAAAACTAATGAAACCACTATTATTTTCTATTCACCGAAATCAACTCTGGACAAGCAGACAAGTAAATATTTCCAAGGCTGCTTTCAGTATAGTACTTGATTCTAGGAGGCTCCAGCGTGGGCAGGGCAGGTAGAGAACAACCAAAAACCTGAAATTAAAGTCTTCCTTAGACTCTTCCTCTTCTCTTCTTCCCTTTCTTCCCCCACAGCATGCACATACTCTCTTTCTTTCTCTCTCTTTCCCTCTCTCTCTCAATAGAGATACACTAGCTGAGACACATGGAACCGCATACTAGGGTCACTTAACTGACCAGCTCTCCCTTACTAGGGAGGACTCAATCAAACTACTAAACTATCCTTTCATTTCTGCCTGTTTGCCTCACATGTTTTTATCTCCTTCCCTCCCCCCTCATAAAGTTGTCTCTTCCTCTGGTTCTCCCTTCTTCTCTTTCCTTATCTCCCCCAAAAGATGAAACTGACTGGTACAATACCTGCTCCCAACCAAGGTGATGGCACAGAGGTCACCCTGCTGTACCTGAGGCAAACCACCAGTGAGCCCAGGCAGCATCAAATCTATAATACAAAACAGAGAAAAAACATTTCTACCCAAAGCATTCCACTTGATTAATTTCTTGCTTTATCACATCAGTAAGTTATAGAACTTAAGAGCTGCAAGGGTCCTTGGATGTTACTCAGTACAGTTATTTCAAAAACTTCTGAAGGAATACTTGAACATTAAAACTAAAAACATGGTAACCAGCTTTACCTCAGGTAGTCTGGGCACAGTCCCATACATAGACAGGAGACTAAACCAAATGACCCAGGAATGACCTCTGTTCAATACCAAGACAACACCCCTCTGAGATAGGTTATCCTTTGCTCTATTGCTTTCGAAGGGATCTAGAACGATAAGCTGGAATTATCACCTAACTCTTCATGTCAACCCCAATAATGTCTTCTGTATGCTTTGATCAAAACCTGGAGGGAAAGGCATTCAAACTAAAGCCCCTATTCTAATCTTTAGGACTGGATCCTGGAATATACCGGAACATGTCTTCACTAAAATGCAATCATATGACCATATAACTTCCTCTAATCCTTACTGAATATTTCCTGGACTCCTCTGATCCCCCTACCAGCCAGGGAGATTCAGATTCTGAGATTTAAACTAAGGTGCTTGGCTAGGAAAGGCTAATTTTGATGAGAAGCATGTCCCATGACCTCACTGATTGTGGATTCCTTCTAATTCACACTTACTGCTCTGGTCTGAGGAACCCCCAAAACACTGACTTTTTCAATATTTATTTTCAGTGCTGGAACATTGTCAGAGACGTACAGAAGGAGAACAGAACCAAAACTGCCATTCTGCCACTCGTTTAACCAAGAAAAGAATGGTGCAAATCGCACTCCTGGGGGACAGGAACTCTTCCGTGATCCTGACACTGAACTGTACTAGGTATTTTTTAAAATCTGTTGGACTGAAATGAATTCGGAGGGGAGGCCATCCTCCCAGCCCCTGCCAGACAACTCTCGGAGGTTAAGTTTATATGGATATTTTTCTTCGAGGGGAAGGAGGGAGGGAGGGAGAGATATACCTAAGCATATCTTGTTCTCCATTCCAAAGGGAGGAGTGAACCTGGGGGTACTGAAACTAAGGAAAAGAGACTTCATGGAAGAACAACAAGAGTTCCCCATATTAAAAGCAGGCCAGCTAGGGATCTCAAACTCTGATATGAAGTATATACAGAGGGAAAATTACCAATTTAATGCAGGACTGGCAAGATTTATGCTTGGTTTGAATTACCAAGAGTAAAGATGACATTAAAAACTGAAAAAATTAAAAAGAGCATTAGAGCTCTCTCCTTGAGGACACAAGTTGTCAGCTTTATCATTACAGTATCAGGAAATGAGGTTGGGAAGAGGAGCAAAGAATTCGGACTTCCAGATGAGTTTTGTCACTGCACTGTGACCTGTCTGCTTTATAACAGACTCCAGGTATATATTTGTGGATTCTTTTCAATGAGCCTCATGAACAAATCTAGACTCTCGATGCGCTTCATGTTAAATCTCTTACTCCTTCCTTGGTGGAATTTAAAAAATAGCCTAAATGAATAGATGGAAACTTCCTTACCTGCTCCACCAACCAGCTTCTCCAGCACAGGAGGCCATGTTGTGAAGGCCGGCAGAAGACCAGGGTAAGACCATAAGGTGTACACTGTCCAAAGAGAAGCCCACAGTAACGAAATGTTACATTTTCAAGGAGTTTTACAGTCTTCAAAACACTCACAAGAACTCTATCAAGTAAGCATGGCAAACATGTTGCAAATAAAAACACTGAGGCACTGGAAAGTTAATGGACTAGCCCAAGATCACTTAGCTAACAAGCAGTAGAGATAGGACTAGAACCCAAGACTTCTGATTCTCAGTGCAGGGCTGTGCCTGTGTATCACATTGCTCTGTGACTCATTAGCTATGTAATTTATTTGGCCCTGATGGTTTTGTATTGGCATATTAATTTTTCCACAGCAATGTGCCCCATAAATCTATGAGACAAGCTCCTTTGAAGGCCAGAATTTGTTAAATGTGTTATGTATTAAACTTCCATGTACAGAACTGGGCCTTGAGGGCACTTGTGATTCTTAGTCAAGAAGCAGCCATGAGGCATTCACAACCCAGATACTAAGCTAATGGCTGAGACTGCAAAGAAAGGCAAAAACCTTCCCTGCTCCCCCACTCTCCCTGCACATTCCATTTACCCAGTCAATCCAACTTCCAAGAGACCTAACAAACTATAGTGTTGGGAATCGCTTTGGCTAAAATAAAGGAAAGGCCACTGACTCAGCATCCAGCTATGAGGTATCTTGCTAAGGGGTAGGGGCCATCCCATCTGTCACAAATGTCCTTTAGATGTCCTCAATGGGTGGCTTCCCTTAATTTCTGTATCTATTATCAATAATTAATTAGATTTCAACGATAATCTTTTTTACCTCTTCCTCTTTTCTGGGACCCAGATGGATATTTTAATTAGGTACAACCCTTTTGAATCTTTTTCTCACAATATTTCTGTCCATCATGCCAGGATGCTGAACAACAATGGAGGCCATGCAAGCATGCTAAATGGATTCACAGCAAATTCAAGTTATTTCATTTAAACCAGGCCCTCAAGGTAATCTTTATGTTCTTCTTTGACTGCTGCTGTTCCCTGTTCCAAACCTTATATTCTCTCCTGGCCCCACTCTAATAAAGCACTTCCAAATTCACCCTTAGTAAAGACCTCTTAGTTCTTTGCTCCCTACTTTACTGAAAAAATCCAGGTTGTTCTGAACTCCCTCACCTCTCCCAGTCCCTATCATTAAAACCTCCCATTGCTCTCAGCCTGACACTTGAGGCTTCCTAGAAGTCACACTCCAAACTACCTTTCTAGTCTTATTTCGTATTACTTCCTTCCATTCACTCCATATTCCAGTCAAACTGGATTCTCAGCTATTTCCAAAACTTGACATTCCATTTCTCACTTCTTTTTATTCATAAAAGCCCCAAGGTCTGTGATATAGTTTCCTTGTATCAGTCTTTGAGAACTGTTATCTTCCTTCAAGACTCCACCAGCTCTGGGACCTCTTCTGACGCCCACAGTTGTGAGCACCCTCTCCCTCTTCAAAGTATTTTATGTTTACTTATTTGCGGAAAGATATCTCCTCCTTCCCCTCCAAGCTCCTGGAGGGCTGGAACTTTTATGCTTTTGTCATTCTATCCCAGCACAGTGCCCTGCATAGAACTGGCACATAATGAACATTAACTGAATGAAAAATAGCTAAGGAGAGATTTCTCCCTCCCCCCTTAAAGGGACATTATGAGATACTTCACAAAATCCTACACCCTCAGGATGCCTGCTTTTTCTCTTTCACTTCAGAACTTTCTTTCCAATCTATTTCCTTCTATCTCCTTTCACACTAATTTCTCTTCTCTCCTTCCTTATTCCTAATGTTCTAATAGTCATGAGGATTCTCATTCTACTATAAGGAAAACAGAAGTTTGGAAAAGACTAAAGATGGGCAACTGGCTATTTTTTTTATTGGTCATTTGGTTTTGGGAGAAACAGAATGTGGGACAGAGAAATGGGAAAGAGAACTAAATGTCAGGTGAAGAACTACTGCTTCCATTTGCATACCTGTGGGATACAGAGCTCCCTTCAGCTCAAACAGAACAGGGTTTCCACCAGTGACATACACATTGACTGCATCTCCTTTGTGAGCGTAGAGTTTCACAATGTTGAGCTCATCCTTCCCAGGCACTAGCTCTGAGAGCTGCTCTGGCCCAAAGGTGGGGAAAGCAGCTGCCACATCAGCCCGAAGCTTCCTCCTACAAAAAGCACAGCCAACATTATTAAAGGGGTGAATACAGAGCAGCCTCCCTCTGGCAAAGTGGGGTAAGGAAAATGACACACATCTCAAGGAAATACTGCTTCTGTAGTAGCACCTGAAGGCTTACCAAGAGCTTTCCTAACAACAATCCTGGGAGGGAGGAGAAATGGCAGACATTATCCTTGTTTTACAGACCAGGAACTGAGTCAGAGAGATAAAGTCTCAGGTCATATGACCAGTAAATGATCAATTCAGAACTTGAACCCAAGTCTCCAGGCTCATGGTGCAAATCAGATTCCATTCACCACACTATCTCAGGGCATGACGCTTGGTTCTCAATGACACAAGGATTCCTTGTTCTTTCTCCTATCCCTAACCTGTCCCCACACAGTTTCCTGGGGAACAGAAATAGGCAGGAATGGCTCATCCTCTTACTTATGGTGAGGAAAATGGGCCTGGTGAGTTTTAAAAAGCCACAAGCTGAAAACAGTAAAAGCATCTATATAATGCTTCAAGGTTTACAAAGGACTTCACAAATATTACCTCATGTTGTCTTCACAACAACTCTAGGATATAGGTGCTCGTACTATCCCCATTTTACAGATAAGGAAACTTAGGCAGACAGAGGTTAAGTGACTTGTCCAGGTTCACACAGTAAGTGTTTGAGACTGAATCTGAACTCTGGTCTTCCCAACTCCAGTTCTAGTGCTCTATCTACCGCTCTATCTACTTGGTTTCCTAGGTTAAAATGAAAAGACACCTTAGCCCAGGGCACTTTCCCTATGTACCTCTTCTATTATTTGCCATGGCCACCAGCATAAGATAGTAGTATGGTAGAGCACTGATCTCAAAGTGATCCTTTATAATACTGCTTTGGCAGTCACAGATCCTTACTATAGCTTTTGCCACTACTTAACTCCCTATGAATCTCATTCTCCACTTACCTATCTCCTCCCTTGACTCCAAAGGCAGCTTGCCCCTTCCTAACTTCTTTATTTGTTACAAACTTGAGCATCCTTCCAGTAACCCCAGGTGTAAACCTCAGTGTCACATTCCCAATCTCACTGAACCCTCAGGTCCAATGAGCTGCCCTATCTTATTGATTCTGCCTCTTCACATCACTCTTCTCTGTCCACTTCTCCCCACTCACATGGCCACCATGCTCATTCAGGGCCTCATGACCTCCAATCAACAGCCTCTTAATTAGTCTCAGTGTCTCCTGTCTCTCCCCTTCTCCAGTCCATCTACCACAAAGCTGCCAAAATGATATTCCAAAAGAACAAGCCTAACCAAGAAACTCCAGTGGCTCCCTATTTTCTCTAAGGCCAAATACAAACTTCAGCGGTTCTTAAAGTCTTTCTTCATCTAGTGCCAGCATTCCTTTCTAGGCTCTACCCATTACTCCCCTATCATGCACTCTACAGGCTAGCCAAATTGGTCTTCTTGGCTTCTCACCTCAAACAAAAACTCCATCTCCCATTTCTGAGTCTTTCCACAGGTTGAGCCTGAACTGCAATGCATCCTAACCTTCACCTCTTAGAATTCCTCCCACCTTCCTTCCAAGTCCAGCTCGGGTGGCACCCCTAACAGGAGGGAGGCCTTCTGTGACTGCCTCTCCCAAGAGGCTGCTGTTTTCTCCCACCATTATTATACTGTAATCAATCAGCCAATCAACAAGCACTTATTAAGCATCTGTTGTTTGCCAGGTGTTGTGCCAGGCCCAGAGACTATAAATACAAAAGTAAGTCAGTCTTGGCCCTTTAGGAACATAAAGTCTCCTGGGAGGACACATCTTGTTCACAGACTGGAAACACAGGTCATATACAAACACATTACTTTGGGGGGAAGAGTCCAATAACTGGGGAAATCAGAAAAGGTCTTTTGAAGATGGATCTTATGTTGAGTCTTGAAAAGAGCTAGAGATTATAAGAGGCAAAGATGAGGAAAAAAATATCTGAAGAATGGACATACAAAGGCAGGGAAGAGAGAAACCACAGAATACTAGGGAAGGGAAACATGAAATACAGCAGTTCAGTTGGAGTAGAGTACATGAAGAAGAGTAGTATGTAGGCAGCCAGGAAAGACAGGTAGGCTGGTGCCAGATTGTGAAGACTTTCAATGCCCAACTGGAGTTTTTATTTTAACCTAATGGCAATGGGAAATCATAAAAGCTTCTTGAGCTGGAGAATGACATGGCCAGACTTGTGCATGAGAATAGCAGTCTGGAAGCCCTGTCTATAGTCTACATTTACCTGGCACCACAATACCATTCCTGCCTTATGAGCACCTTATTCCCGTCCACACATACTTCAGTTCAGATAAACCGGCCTTCTGGCTATTCCTCAAACATGGCACTCTATCTCCCATGATCCCTATATGTACTACCTGAATAAAATCCTTCACCTCTCTCTCTCAGAATCCCTGATTTCCTTCAAGGCTCAACTCAAGCACCACTTTCTCTACCATGAAGTCTTTCCCCATATAGCAGCTGTTGGACTCTTCCCCTTAAAATTATATTGTATCTATTTTGTATATTCCATGTAATATTTATGTTACATGTCATCTCTACCTTGACTCAATGTAAGTCTCTTGAAGACAGAAACTGTGGTCAATTTTGTTTTTGTATCCCAAGCACCAAGTGCTAAGTCTGGCACACAATAGGCATTATAAAAGTTGCTGTTCATCTTTGCTTTTGAAAGAGACCAATAAAAGTGCAAATTGATTGGCTGCCCTGATAGACTGTAAACTCCTGGAGACTAAGAGCTGCCTTTGTAACTCAAAACCCACCACAATACCTGGCATAAAGGCCCTAATACTTGTCAACTGAAAGGTCAGGGAAGGCAACAAGTATTTATTAAGTGCTTACCATGTGCTACACTGTGCTAAGCTTTACAATATTATCTCATGGGATCTTCAGGACAACCTTGTGAGGGGCAGGTGCTATTTTTAATCTACATTTTACAACTGAGGAAACTGAGGGGGATGGGGGCTACAATGGCTTACCCAGAGTCACAAAGCTAATAAATATCTAAGGCTAAATATAAATTCAGTTCTTCCTGGCACCAGGCCCAATGCCTTATCCACTTCACCACTTAGTGGCCTTAACTGTTTGATTGACTGAGAATCAAAAGTACTGAACTAACTCACTGGTTATTATCAAACACTGAAATGGACCTGCAACGTCAGCTACTTGGAAGTTCCTTTAAAAAAAAAAAAAAGCAATATGCAACTCATCTGTGCCTGCTTTTCCAGGGTCCTTCTCTTTCATATCTTCTCATACATGTATCACAAAGGGCCCAACCCACAGGGCCCATGAGACTGCCATTCCTTAACTCCTTCCATACAACCCACCCTTATTCTCAGCCCTATAATTCCCTGAAGACATTGTCTAACTCCTGTTTTTTCTTCAGTTTCACCTTGGTTACAAGAGACAACCAGCTCATGAACTTTTCCACTGCCCCCACTGTAGGATGCTCATCATCAGGGCCCAATGGGTGCATTCATGAATGCAGAGACATCTGCGAATCCCTTCAGAGATGTTCAAATTTCAGGTGTGCTAGCTATCCCTCGACACACTTCCCTATAAAATGAGGTAACCGGCCTGGCCTCTCGCTGCTCTCCAGGAATGTGACTACTCTGCAACCCCAGGGTCTGCCAGCGTGTTAACCAGAACCTCCGTGGCCCCAAACACGTTCACCCTTGGGTGGGGCAGCTCCTCCCAGGTGGTTTCCTCTACAGCCCGATCCCCTCCCCGTCCCTCCCGCACCTGGCCGGGCTAGGAGACATCTAGCAATCTCTGTGGCTACAAAGGAAATGGGGGGGCTAAGAGTGTAACACTCCCCCAGTACCCGGGCTTCCCTGGTCCGGTCCAACAAGCCCCTCGGGGGTTCACCGTCCCCCAGGGGCACCGAGCCCTTCTGGGGTTCGACGCCTCTCCAGATTTCCCAGCGCCCCGCCCCTGCGAGCCCCCACGCCCCGCCGGGTCCGAGGTCACTCCTTGGGCGGAACCGCCCGACCCTCACCTGTCCGAGCCCTTGAGCGCCGCGTTGGACTTAACCCGAAAGGACTTAGCGAACATGACGGCGTGGCCGCCGCCGGGGAAAGACGGCAGGGGGCGGAGGCTAGGCCTGGGCTGGGCTGGGGCTGCCCCGGCGCGCCTGCTAGGGAGGCGACTCCATCAGGGCCACGACCCGCTCGGCTCCCGGCCCGAGGCCCTGGGGGCGGCCATGCTGGTCCTGCTCCTAAACAGGCCCGGCCAGGAACAGGCGCAGAGGAACACACGCGGGTAGCGAGAGCGGCCTCGGAGGGAGGCCCCGCCCCTTCCGGCTACAGGCCCCGCCCTTCCGGCTACAGGCCCCGCCCCTGGGCCCCACGCTTTTCTCCCGCCTTCCCTCTCTCCCTCTCTCTCCCTCCCCGTCTGTCTACCCCCCTCTCCCATGCCCCCTCTCCCTTTCCCCCTCCACCTTCCTCTCCTTCTCTCTCTCTCCTCCTCTCTCCCTCCCTCCTCCTCCCTCCCTCTCCCCCTCTCTCCCTCTCCCCCTCTCCCCCTTTCTCCCTCTCCCCCTTTCCCCCTCCCCTTCCCCCTCTTCCCTCCCCCTCTCCTCCTCCCCTTTACCCTCTCTCCCCTTCTCCCTCTCTCCCCTTCTCCCTCTCTCCCCCTCCCTTTCCCCCTCTCTCCCTCCTCTTCTCTCCCTCCCCGTCCGTCTAACCCCCTCTCCCTCTCCCCCTCTCCCTCTCCCCCTCTCCCTTCCTCTCCTTCTCCCTCCCTCCTC